>CM053034.1:55305607-55905607 GCA_028564925.1 Lithobates sylvaticus
GCAGTACAGAGGGGTACTAATCTGCCAAGGGGAACCATCTCGGCAGAACACCGGTACTAGGGGTGGGCGGGCAGCTGCCCTGGGCGGAGTGATTTCCTGTGGGAGGAGGGCGCAGTTTGCTGGGTACAACTGTTCCAGCATAGAACATGCTGCCGAATGTAACAGGCAGAGATCAGCTTTCTCCCTGCATGTAGGCTACATGGTAGCAATAGACCCGCCCCCTGCCTGCACAGTACACTGTACTATGGTCTGAGTGACAGGAGAGTGGAGCAGGCGGGCACATCAGGTTGGGAAGGCATCAGTTTTTCATGCTTTCTTGATGAACTAACCTGCTCCTCTCCTTGCCTGGACAGCGGCTTCTCTCCTCCCTCTCCAGTCATCTCTATCTCTCTCCTGCCTTATCTCTCACAGTGTCCTGATGTCTGTTCTTATCTGCCCCTGCTCTGGACATCTCAGACTCCATTACTCCTCTGTATAGTGACCCCCCCCCCCCCTGTGTCCTCCCCCTCGGACCCCCCCCCCCCCCCCCCCCTATGGCCTGCACAGCCAAAACTGAGTGGTGTTCTCTCCCCTGTCTCTCAGATAACAGGTAACATTTTCAGGCTTCATATCTCTGTTCATTGCTATAAAGACAACTGTTCTTTCACATTCTATTGTTAGTACATGCACATTCACAAGGGGTGCAAACAATGCGTCTCCCATGCAGGGCTGTATCCCCATGCCAGCACCCCATTCATTTCTACTGGGACATGAGGCTGCATGGACACAGCCGCTGTATCCTAATATGACATACAGGTTCAGGTCCCAATAGAAGTAAATAGGAAGCTGGCACAGGAATACCCACACTGTACTGATAAAAGAGAGCCCTGCACAGGACACACATGTCTGCACTGCATGTGAATGGACCCTAAAGAACTCATGTACATGGATGCTTGGTGGGCTCCCCAGGCATAAGAAAACAACAGGGATTTTACATAGGAGCTAATAAAGCTGGCCATAGATGGATGGATGTGCTCAGTTTTTTTTTATCGGACATGGACTGATAAATAAAATAAAAAAAACTGATCCATACACTATATAAGCTGATTGTACAATATCTTTTGGATCTACCACCAACTATGTAGTACAAAAGCCCGCCTAATTGGATACTACAAATAATTGTTTAGGTTTGTCCATATATTACAAAGTTTTGGTAAATCTAAAGGAGATTGTACAATCTCTGCACAATCAGATTGTATAGTGTATGCTTACCTACAGCATAGTGTTCTTTTGCATGAGTACTAACAATGACAAATGTTTTCCCTGTTATCTATATAACACCTATATATCGTTAACACCCTGACACATTGTATAAAGCTGGGCACACACTGGGGTTCTGCCAATATCTGTTTTGTACAATGCAAAGTGGTCCAAGGAGGAGGCATTGTAAGTCTCTTTAATAGTATCGAGGGAGGGCAATTGGTCATTAGTCACTAGATCCTGAAGAGGGCTTAGGTTTAGAGAGATCTTTTTTTACATATGGTTTCAGGCACTGCTCCTATGTGATCCCAGGCTGAAGTCACTATGACAACACTAGGCTCACACAGGAACTCTGTGGGAAACCACATGTGATTCGAACAGGAATCTTTGGCCCCTTTCACACTGGGGCGGTGAGCCGCGGTGACGGTAAAGCAGCGCTATATTTAGCGCTGCTTTACCGTCGTTTTCACCGCAGTTTTCAGCCGCTCGCGGTGCGGTTTTACCCCCCGCGAGTGGCCGAAAAAGGGTTAAACACCCCCCGCAGAGCGCCGCCGTAGCAGCGCTTTGTGGCGGTATTGCCGCGGTTTCACCGCGGTGTCCCATTCTAATCAATGGGTAGGAGCGGTATAGGAGCGGTGAACACACCGCTCCTATCCCGCTCCAAAGATGCTGCTAGCAGGACTTTTTTTGTCATCCTGCTAGCGCACCGCTCCAGTGTGAAAGCCCGCCGGCTTTCACACTGGAGTTAAAGGGGCAGGATTTTTTCATGCGGTGAACAGGCGCTATTTTTAGCGCTGCACCGCATGAAAAACGCTTAGGTGTGAAAGGGGCCTTACCGTAGTGTATGCAATTCTTTACAGTGGGATTTGAGCACATTCATTTTGTATGAGCTCAAATCACAATGCAAAATATTGGTTTTAGGTATCAGAGCATTTGAATGAGTACAAGTATTCGTGCAAATGCTTAGTATCAGCACCGATATCTGTATCAGTGCAACCCTAGTACACGCTATTTTAATTTTTTTCCAGCAGGCTGAACATATCCATGCATCCACTCAAACAAGGTGGATGGAGGAATCCCCCCTCTGTGCTGTTGTACTCTGATAGCAGGACTCCTCCACTGTCAGAATGCAAGATCGAAGGAGGTTTTCAAGCAGAACCAAGATCAGCTTCAATTAGTTCTAAAGCACCATTTACAATCTTCAAACATCAGCCTTGGGCAGCCAAGTTACTCATTAGTTAGCAATCACAAACGTAAATAGTAATACTGAAGCTCTCCGCTATCCACAACCATCACATATGTTTTTGTGTGCTGCAAATGCTTCTACTAGCTCCACCCCATGCTCGGCGCCGGGGGGGGGGGGTGGGCATTTTGGCATCCTCGCCCTGGGCACTGAAATACCTTGTCCCACCACTGGTGACAGGTACTCTTTTTTGAAAAAATTTGGGTCTATTAGACCATAGATCTCTCCTCTGCCCTCAAAGCTTCTGACCACACCAAGATAGGTGTGATAAAATTCTTTCCTAATTTCCTAATGCCGCTGTTTACATCCGGCGAAATCTAAGTCATAAAATGCTCGTACCTTTATGTCGTAAAATGCAGAAACTGTCTTAGGCCATAGAGATGATTGGAGCCATTCTGGTCTCTGATCAGCTCTATGGTCAGCTGGCCGAATTACCGGCTGCATTCTTAGGTTCCCTGTTGGGACAGGAGAGCCAGAGAAAAACATGGAAGATGGTGCGGGGGGGGGGGGAGACATTCCCTCCCACTGCTTATAAAAGCAGTCTAGAGGCTAATTAGCTGCTAGGATTTCTTTTACCGACCGCTGGCTGAAAAGAATGATACCAAGATGATACCTAAACCTGCAGGCATCATTCTGGTATAACCACTCAAAGTCCAGCAACATACCAGTAAGTTGCTGGTCTTGTTGGCCATATATTGTAATCTTTTTTTTCATGCAGACTCTGGGCTGAACGAAAAAAAGAGATTGATCGGTGGGTAGGCCCACCATTAGAATACCTCCCTTCATCCACCCACTTCTAATGATGGGCATACATTCACCGTTTATATATGCCGAAGCATGGGGGCATCCTCCCCTAAAAAGGTAGGAGCAAATCGCTCCTCCGCCCCTGCTGCCCCCATGCTTCGGCATATATGCTCTTTTTTTTAACTGTGGTGGTGAAATCACCTCCTACAGCGCTGGAGTCACAGCTTTATGTATCGTGGGAGCAAACGCTGTTGCTGTCAAGATAAATAAATCCGCGCTGCAACTGAATGGCATACCTGCTAAGCAAATGATGGTTAACGATAAAACAAAGTAACATTACAGTAAACAGTAATGCCGCGTACACACGTGCAGACTTTTGCCGGCGGACCTAGTCCAGCGGACAATCCCGCGGGACTTTCCAGCTAGGTCCGCTGGACTTTCCGCGTGTGGACTTGCCCACACACGCACGGACTTCTCCAGCGGATAATCCGCCGGCCAAAAGTCCGCGGGACTTTTGAGGTGAATGGGTAGGGGTACATCGTACCCCATACTCATTCACATAGGGTGGGGGGCCGGTATCTGGGGGCCCCCTTATTAAAGGGGCTCCCAGATTCCGATAAGCCCCCGCCCGCAGACCCAGACAACCAATGGCCAGGGTTGTCGGGAAGAGGCCCTTGTCCTCATCAACATGGGGACAAGGTGCTTTGGGGTGGGGGGGGCCGTACGGCCCCCCTTTCCCCAGGGCACCCCCCATGTTGAGGGCACGCGGCCTGGTACGGCTCAGGAGGGGGGGGGCGCTCGTTCGTCCCCACCCCTTTCCTGGCCTGCCAGGCTGCGTGCTCGGATGAGGGTCTGACTTGGATTTGGGGGGAACCCCCACGCCGTTTTTTCGGCGTGGGGATTCCCTTTAAATCCATGCCAGGTCACGGAGCTAGCGCGGCGGCAGTAACTGCCTACGCTCGCTACGTAACCTGAAGTCACGTGCTAAATGAACGGACTTGCCGATGAGCGGCAAGTCCGTTCATTTCAAAAGACTTACCATACCTGCAAAGCAAATACAAAAAAAACAAACATAGTAAAAAATAACAAATTTTTTAACGCAATCTGTGCCTAAAATATATATATGCCGAAGCATGGGGGCATCCTCCCGCAAAAGGTAGGAGCAAATCGCTCCTCCGCCCCTGCTGCCCCCATGCTTTGGCAAATATACTCTTTTTTTTTTAACTGTGGTGGTGAAATGACCTCCGACAGCGCTGGAGTCACGGCTTTATGTATCGTGGGAGCAAACGCTGTTGCTGTCAAGATAAATAAATCCACTCTGCAGCTGAATGGTGTACCTGAAAACAAAAAAATGGTTAACAATAAAACACAGTAAACAGTAAAGTATAAAAAAATTGCATACCTGAAAAGCAAACATGATAAAACATAATAACAATAACACATTGCAGAATAGAATACAGTAAAAAAGAGCAAAACAATAGAGAGAGAATAGAGAGAGAGAGAGAGAGAACAATAAAATTACAACTATTTTTGGTTTTTATATTTTATATATTTTATGTGGTTTTTTTTTTTTGGTTTTACACTTTTTTTGTAACTGTAACAGTTCTAATGTAACTGTTGTAACAGTTCCAGCGGTTTGGGTTTCTCAAAATGCGATGGCATCTTGGGAGACCCAGTGAACGTGTGCCTAGTCAATGCAATGCTGTACCCTATGCTAAAACTCAACTAGTGTATGGTAGCATTCAAAACATTTAGCAATGCAAATGTGCGATTGTCAGGACAGGAGGGACAAAAATAGCGGGTGTCACGCCTATTTCCGCACTTGCTGCAGACACATCTTCTTTGGTGGGCTCGTTGGGTAGGGGTACTCAGGAGGACATAAGGAAAATGCCTCTCATGCAGCCGGCTTACTGCATTTGGTTGGGGAAGGTGAGGTGGAGCCCCATCTGGAAACAGAAGGGCTCTGATGATCTCTTCCTGGAATTTAAGGAAGGATCCAGTCCGTTCTGAAGCTCTGTATAGCACAATATACATACTCCAGGCAAAGCAGGTCCGCGCTGTAGCCGTTATTCGGCTATAGCGCGGATCGGAAAAGGTTAATGGAGGATGACAGAAGGAGGCAGAAACATACAGAGAAAATTTCAAGAAAAATACTTTACAAGGTCATTAACTAAAATGTGTGTGCGTCTCTCTCTCTATATAATAATAATAATAATAATAATAATAATATATAATCTATATATATAGATCTGTATATATCTATATATCTATATATCTATATATCTATATATCTATATATCTATATATCTCTATATCTCTATATCTCTATATATATATATATATATATATATATATATATATAGTGTGTGTATTTTTTGTAAACAAGACTAAACATACATGCTATCCTATCATATCCTTATCTTATATACATATATATATATATATATATATATATATATATATATATATATATATATATATATATATATATATATATATATATATATACACACACACACATATATATACATTTTTTTTTTCAAATAAACAGAAGTGAGAGGAAAGGGAGGGGTTCAGGAGTTAACAGAGGATGTGACAAGGAAATTATTTAATTAAAAATAAATTACAGTGACATGGAGTAGTGGATCTGTATGGATTATTTAAAATATTATATATTTAGTGTCATGAAATAAAGAATAGAATATGGCCTCCTCCATCCCCTAATAGCCGGTCAATCATTCTCCTTTTTTGTTAGATGGTAAAGAAGTGATGCTAAACTCTGATTTTAAAAAATATCCAATTCAGGTACAGGGGGTCCCCGACTAACGAACCACTCCTACTTACGAACAGGGTGCTGCGGGGACCCTCTGCCGTTCTGTGCATGCGTGGCCAGACGGAGCCTCGGGAAAATGTCGGAAATGTTGGGGTTAAGGGACTTATTTTTGGTGGTAATTGTCTTGGAGCCTCCACCCGCAAGCTCGAGGCAGCGTCAGGGTGAAGGGACTCCTTTTCGGTGCTAATTGTCTTGGAGCCTCCACCCGCAAGCTCGAGGCCGCGCCAGGGTGAATGGACTCCTTTTTGGTGGCATTTGTCTTGGAGCCTCCACCCGCGTGCTCGAGGCCACGTCAAGGTGAAGGGACTCCTTTTCGAGGGTAATGGTCTGGGAGCCTCCACCCGAGATCTAGAGTCCGCGTCGGGGTGAAGGGACTCCTTTTCAGTGGTAATTGCTTGGGAGCCTCCACCCACGATCTAGAGGCTGCGTCGGGGTGAAGGGACTCCTTTTCAGTGGTAATTGCCTGGGAGCCTCCACCCGCGAGCTCGAGTCAGGGTGAAGGGACTCCGTTTCGGTGGTAATTGTCTGGGAGCCTCCACCAGCGATCTAGAGACCGCGTAAGGGTGAAGGGACTCCTTTTTGGTGGTAATGGTCTGGCAGCCTCCACCCGCGATCTAGAGGCCGCGTAGGGGTTGAAGGGACTCCTTTTCGGTGGGAATTGTCTGGGAGCCTCCACCCCCGAGCTCAAGGCCACATCGGGGTGAAGGGACTACTTTTCGTGGTAATTGTCTGGGAGCCTCCACCCGCGAAATCGAGGCCGCGTCAGGGCGAAGGGACTCCTTTTCGGTGGTAATTGTCTGGGAGCCTCCACCCACGATCTAGAGGCCGCGTCGGGTTGAAGGAACTCCTTTTTGTTGGTAATTGCCTGGGAGCCTCCACCCGCGATCTAGAGGCCGCGTTGGGGTGTAGGGAATCCTTTTTGGTGGTAATTGTCTGGGAGCCTCCACCCGCGATCTAGAGGCCGCGTCCGCTGAACGGACTCCTTTACAGTAGTAATTGTCTTGGAGCCTCCATCCGCAAACTCCAGGCCGCGTTGGGTGAAGGGACTCCTTTTCGGTGGTAATTGTCTGGGAGCCTCCACCCGCGAAATCGAGGCCGCGTCAGGGCGAAGGGACTCCTTTTCGGTGGTAATTGTCTGGGAGCCTCCACCCGCAAGCTCGAGGCCGCGTCGGGGTGAAGGGACTCCTTTTCAGTGGTAATTGCCTGGGAGCCTCCACCCACGATCTAGAGGCCGCGTCGGGTTGAAGGAACTCCTTTTTGTTGGTAATTGCCTGGGAGCCTCCACCCGCGATCTAGAGGCCGCGTCCGCTGAACGGACTCCTTTACAGTAGTAATTGTCCTGGAGCATCCACCCGCGTGCTCGAGGCCGCGCCAGGGTGAAGGGACTCCTTTTCAGTGGTAATTGTCTGGGAGCCTCCATCCGCAATTTAGAGGCCGCGTCGGGGTGAAGGGACTCCTTTTTGGTGGTAATTGCCAGGGAGCCTCCATCCGCGATCTAGAGGCCACGTCGGGGTGAAGGGACTCCTTTTCGGTGATAATTGTCTGGGAGCCTCCACCCGCGAGCTCGAGGCCGCGCCAGGGTGAAGGGACTCCTTTTCGGTGGTAATTGCCTGGGAGCCTCCACCAGCGATCTAGAAACCGCGTAAGGGTGAAGGGACTCCTTTTTGGTGGTAATGGTCTGGCAGCCTCCACCCGCGATCTAGAGGCCGCATAGGGGTTGAAGGGACTCGTTTTCGGTGGGAATTGTCTGGGAGCCTCCACCCGCAAGCTCGAGGCCACATCTGGGTGAAGGGACTGCTTTTTCGTGGTAATTGTCTGGGAGCCTCCACCCGCAAGCTCGAGGCCGCGTCGGGGTGAAGGGACTCCTTTTTGGTGGTAATTGCCTGGGAGCCTCCACCCGCGATCTAGAGGCCGGGCCAGGGTGAAGGGACTCCTTTTCAGTGGTAATTGTCCTAGAGCCTCCACCCGCGATCTAGAGGCCGCGTCGGGGTGAAGGGACTCCTTTTTGGTGATAACTGCCTGAGAGCCTCCACCCACGATCTAGAGGCCGCGTCGGGGTGAAGGGACTCCTTTTTGGTGGTAATTGCCTGAGAGCCTCCACCCACGATCTAGAGGCCGCGTCGGGGTGAAGGGACTCCTTTTTGGTGATAACTGCCTGAGAGCCTCCACCCACGATCTAGAGGCCGCGTCGGGGTGAAGGGACTCCTTTTTGGTGGTAATTGCCTGAGAGCCTCCACCCACGATCTAGAGGCCACGTCAGGGTGAAGGGACTCCTTTTTGGTGGTAATTGTCCTAGAGCCTCCACCCGCGTGCTCCAGGCCGCGCAAGGGTGAAGGGACTCCTTTTCAGTGGTAATTGTCCTAGAGCCTCCACCCGCGATCTAGAGGCCGCGTCGGGGTGAAGGGACTCCTTTTTGGTGGTAATTGCCTGAGAGCCTCCACCCACGATCTAGAGGCAGCGTCGGGGTGAAGGGACTCCTTTTTGGTGGTAATTGCCTGAGAGCCTCCACCCACGATCTAGAGGCCGTGTCAGGGTGAAGGGACTCCTTTTCGGTGGTAATTGTCTGGGAGCCTCCACCAGCGATCTAGAGGCCGCGTCAGGGTGAAGGTACTCCTTTCTGGTGGTAATTGTCTGGGAGCCTCCACCCGCGAGCTCGAGTCCGCTTCGGGGTGAAGGGACTCCTTTTTGGTGGTAATTGTCTGGGAGCCTCCACCCGCGTCGGGTGAAGGGACTCCTTTTCGGTGGTAATTGTCTGGGAGCCTCCACCCGCGAGCTCGAGTCCGCTTCGGGGTGAAGGGACTCCTTTTTGGTGGTAATTGTCTGGGAGCCTCCACCTGCGATCTAGAGGCCGCGTCCGCTGAACGGACTCCTTTACAGTGGTAATTGTCTTGGAGCCTCCATCCGCAAACTCCAGGCCGTGTCGGGTGAAGGGACTCCTTTTCGGTGGTAATTGTCTTGTAGCCTCCACCCGCGTGCTCGAGGCCACGCCAGGAGGAAGGGACTCCTTTTCGGTGGTAATTGTCTTGGAGCCTCCACCCGTCAGGGTGAAGGGACTCCTTCTCGGTGGTAACTGCCTGGGAGCCTCCACCCGTGATCTAGAGGCCGCGTCGGGGTGAAGGGACTCCTTTTCGGTGGTGATTGTCTGGGAGCCTCCACCCGCGATCTTGAGGCCCCGTCAAGGTGAAGGGACTCCTTTTTGGTGGTAATTGCCTGGGAGCCTCCACCAGCGATCTAGAGGCCGCGTCAGGGTGAAGGGACTCCTTTTCGGTGGTAATGGTCTGGAAACCTCCACCCGCGATCTAGAGGCCGCGTCGGGGTGAAGGGACTCCTTTTTGCTGGTAATTGCTTGGGAGCCTCCACCCGCAATCTAGAGGCCGCGTCGGGGGGAAGGGACTCCTTTTTGGTGGTAATTGTCTGGGAGCCTCCACCCGCGATCTAGAGGCCGCGTCCGCTGAACGGACTCCTTTACAGTGGTAATTGTCTTGGAGCCTCTACCCACGTACTCGAGGCCGTGCCAGGGTGAAGGGACTCCTTTTCGGTGGTAATTGTCTGGGAGCCTCCACCCGCGAGCTCGAGGCCGCTTCAGGGTGAAGGGACTCCTTTTCGGTGTTAATTGTCTGGGAGCCTCCACCCGCAAGCTCGAGGCCGCGTCAGGGTGAAGGGACTCCTTTTCGGTGGTAATTGTCTTGGAGCCTCCACCCGCAAGCTCGAGGCCGCATCAGGGTGGAGGAACTCCTTTTCAGTGGTAATTGCCTGGGAGCCTCCACCCGCAAGCTCGAGGCCGCTTCGGGGTGAAGGGACTCCTTTTCAGTGGTAATTGTCCTAGAGCCTCCACCCGCAATCTAGAGGCCGCGTCGGGGTGAAGGGACTCCTTTTTGGTGGTAATTGCCTGAGAGCCTCCACCCACGATCTAGAGGCCGCGTCGGGGTGAAGGGACTCCTTTTTGGTGGTAATTGTCTGAGAGCCTCCACCCACGATCTAGAGGCCGCGTCGGGGTGAAGGGACTCCTTTTTGGTGGTAATTGTCTGGGAGCCTCCACCCACGATCTAGAGGCCACGTCAGGGTGAAGGGACTCCTTTTTGGTGGTAATTGCCTGGGAGCTTCCACCCGCGATCTAGAGGCCGCGTCGGGGTGTAGGGACTCCTTTTCGGTGGTAATTGTCTAGAGCCTCCACCCGCGTGCTCGAGGCCGCGCAAGGGTGAAGGGACTCCTTTTCAGTGGTAATTGTCCTAGAGCCTCCACCCGCGATCTAGAGGCCGCGTCGGGGTGAAGGGACTCCTTTTTGGTGGTAATTGCCTGAGAGCCTCCACCCACGATCTAGAGGCCGCGTTGGGTGAAGGGACTCCTTTTTGGTGGTAATTGCCTGTGAGCCTCAAGCTCGAGGCCTCGTCGGGGTGAAGGGACTCCTTTTTGGTGGTAATTGCCTGAGAGCCTCCACCAGCGATCTAGAGGCCGCGTCAGAGTGAAGGGACTCCTTTTCGGTGGTAATTGTCTGGAGCTCGTGGCCCCGTCACCCTCCACCCGCGATCTAGAGGCCGCGTCGGGGGAAGGGACTCCTTTTTGGTGGTAATTGCTGGGAGCCTCCACCCGCAATCTAGAGGCCGCATCGGGACTCCTTTTCGGGAAGGGACTCCTTTTTGGGTTTGGTGGTAATTGTCTGGGAGCCTCCACCCGCAATCTAGAGGCCGCATCGGGGGAAGGGACTCCTTTTTGGTGGTAATTGTCTGGGAGCCTCCACCCGCGATCTAGAGGCCGCGTCCGCTGAACGGACTCCTTTACAGTGGTAATTGTCTTGGAGCCTCTACCCACGTACTTGAGGCCGTGCCAGGGTGAAGGGACTCCTTTTCGGTGGTAATTGTCTGGGAGCCTCCACCCGCAAGCTCGAGGCCGCGTCAGGGTGAAGGGACTCCTTTTCGGTGGTAATTGTCTTAAAGCCTGCACCCGCAAGCTCGAGGCCGCTTCGGGGTGAAGGGACTCCTTTTCGGTGGTAATTGTCTTGGAGCCTCCCCCCGCAAGCCTGAGGCCGCATCAGGGTGGAGGAACTCCTTTTCAGTGGTAATTGCCTGGAAGCCTCCACCCGCAAGCTCGAGGCCTCTTCGGGGTGAAGGGACTCCTTTTCGGTGTTAATTGTCTGGGAGCCTCCACCCGCAAGCTTGAGGCCGCGTCAGGGTGAAGGGACTCCTTTTCGGTGGTAATTGTCTTGAAGCCTGCACCTGCAAGCTCGAGGCCACTTCGGGGTGAAGGGACTCCTTTTCGGTGTTAATTGTCTGGGAGCCTCCACCCGCAAGCTCGAGGCCGCGTCAGGGTGAAGGGACTCCTTTTCGGTGGTAATTGTCTTGGAGCCTCCACCCGCAAGCCTGAGGCCGCATCAGGGTGGAGGAACTCCTTTTCAGTGGTAATTGCCTGGGAGCCTCCACCCGCGAGCTCGAGGCCGCGTCAGAGTGAAGGGACTCCTTTTCGGTGGTAATTGTCTTGGAGCCTCCACCCGCGAGCTCGAGGCCACGTCAGGGTGAAGGGACTCCTTTTCGGTGGTAATTGTCTTGGAGCCTCCACCCGCAAGCTCGAGGCCGCATCAGGGTGGAGGGACTCCTTTTCAGTGGTAATTGTCTGGGAGCCTCCACCCGCGAGCTTGAGGCCGCTTCGGGGTGAAGGGACTCCTTTTCGGTGTTAATTGTCTGGGAGCCTCCACCCGCAAGCTCGAGGCCGCGTCAGGGTGAAGGGACTCCTTTTCGTTGGTAAGTGTCTTGGAGCCTCCACCCGTGAGCTCGAGGCCACGTCAGGGTGAAGGGACTCCTTTTCGGTGGTAATTGTCTTGGAGCCTCCACCCGCAAGCTCGAGGCCGCATCAGGGTGGAGGGACTCCTTTTCAGTGGTAATTGCCTTGGAGCCTCCACCCGCAAGCTCGAGGCTGCTTTGGGGTGAAGGGACTCCTTTTCGGTGGTAATTGTCTTGGAGCCCTTACCCGCGAGCTCAAGGCCACGTCAGGGTGAAGGGACTCCTTTTCGGTGGTAATTGTCTTGGAGCCTCCACCCGCAAGCTTGAGGCCACATCAGGGTGGAGGGACTCCTTTTCAGTGGCAATTGCCTTGGAGCCTCCACCCGCAAGCACGAGGCCGCTTCGGGGTGGAGGGACTCCTTTTCAGTGGTAATTGTCTTGGAGCCTCCACCCGCAAGCTCGAGGCCACGTCGGGGTGAAGGGACTCCTTTTCGGTGGTAATTGTCTTGGAGCCTCCACCCGCGAGCTTGAGGCCTCATCAGGGTGGAGGGACTCCCTTTCAGTGGTAATTGTCTGAAGTATATTTTTATTTTCCAACCATTATCTACTATATGCAGGAAATATTAAAAAAACATACATATTAGTATACTGTACTTACCCCATGATGTTTTGAGGCATGTAATAAGAGAAAGGTGGTACATTAGTGAATAAACCATCGGATGCCAAGATTTCGACGAAGCCTCACTAAAAAACGATTGTGCAAGACAGGGTCTTCATATGGCGACGTCAATGCTCGGCAGATAGGACAAGTTGGGGTTTGTCGCAGCCATCTGAAAATACAATTAGAATGGAACGTGTGAGAACATGGTAAGGTTCTTGTGGTCTCTGCATTATACTCACCAAGGCAGATAGAACAGGTAGGCTGCTCCACTGCCGGTGGTCTCTGTGGTGCTGGGTGTTGTTCTGCAGCTCTGTCTGTGGGAGAACGGCTCCGGTTGTTTTCTGCCTCCTCCTGTCTCCTCCGAAGTTGTCTTCTTGTCCGGTGAGCAACTGGAGACTCTCCTCCCTCCTGACGGGCTCGCCTTCCACGGGACGGACGTCGTGACGCTCGTGGCATGGTGGTGGTGGTGACTGAAAAAAACTAAAAATGTTTAATACTATATACAATAATAGTACGATAGCAATATATTTGAATAAAAAACGCTAATATAGTTACATAGTTACTAAGGTTGAATAAAGACACCAGTCCATCCTGAGTGAGTGTCTACAATTATCCCTATTTATTTAAGGTACCCATATAGCGCCGTCAATTTATGCAGCACTCCACACGTACATCGCACACTCACTTCGGTCCTACCCTCAAAGAGCCCACAATCCAAGGTCCCCAACTCACATTCATATACTAGGGCCAATTTTGGACAGAGGCCAATTAACCTACCAGCATGTCTTTGGAGTGTGGGAGGAAACCGGAGTACCTGGAGGAAACCCACGCAGGCCCAGGGAGAACATGCAAACTCCAGGCAGGTAGTGTCGTGGTTGAGATTTGAACCAGCGACCCTTCTTACTGCTAGGCGACTTCTTATCACCCACTACACCACTGTGCCACCTAATCCCAGGAGACACAACCTGACGACGTGACTCGGTCAGTGCAGGAATGTTTTGAAACAACTGCAGTCGGGTTTGAACCGGTTTGCAGCCCACCGTGACATCACATACCTCATACCAGCTGCCACTTTTCAGGCCTCAAAACTTTGACTGGGAATACCTCGGTCATGTAGCACTGTAGCCAAATATATATTTTTTAATTTTATAGATTTTACATATAATTAAACTGTACTATGGTCATTTTAATGGCTGGGTATGCTGGGCTTAATTCTCTATATCTGTTCTTTTTCTGTATGTATGGACTCTCCACAGTACCACTTCTCTTGTCCCGTATGCTGGGTGTTTTTTCCAGTATCATACTTACCTAGGTGGATGCTGAAACTGTCCTCCGGCCCCTCTACATGGAGAACCGAGCGATCGAAAACTGACGATTCCTCGGTTCTGACAGCTCCGTGAGCAGATAGCTGTAGACTGTCAGTCACCGCTCTCTGCTCTGCCCCCTCCTCACTCACTGGAGCGCTGGGCTGTAGACGGGGTGGAGTGGTCGGCTCAGGCTCTCAGCGGCTCACTGAGAGGCTGATCCGGGTGTTGGTCCAGGGACCTGGTGGATCCCGACTTCCATTGTTGTGATGATGCGGATTCCTGGACCGACTTCTGTGACGTGTCACAGGAGTGCAAAACGAGCTTTGGCTGTACTTCTCCTTTAACCACTTGCCACCCAGGCCAATTCTGACATTTCTCTCCTTCATGTAAAAATCATCATTTTTTTTGCTAGAAAATTACATAGAATCCCCAAACATTACAGATGTTTTTTTAGCAGAGACCATAGAGAATACAATGGTGGTCATTGCAACTTTTTATCTCGCACAGTATTTGCGCAGCAATTTTGGGAAAAAAAAACAGTTTCATGCTTTAAAAAAAACAAAGCATTAAAGTTAGCCCAATTTTTTTTGCATAATGTGAAAGATGAAGTTACGTCGAGTAAATAGATACCTAACATGTCAGGCTTCAATATTGCACATGCTCGTGGAATGGCGCCAAACTTCGTTACTTTAAAATCCCCATAGGCGACGCTTTAAATTTATTTACTGGTTACATGTTTTGAGTTACAGAGGAGGTCTAGGGCTAGAATTATTGCTCTTGCGCTAACTTTTATGGCGACACCTCACATGTGTGGTTTGAACACCGTTTTCATATGTGGGCGGGACTTACTTATGCATTCGATTCTGTGTGCAAGCTCACGGGGACAGGGGCACTTTAAAAAAATTATTTTTTTTATTGTTAATTTTACCATTTTTTAGTTTGACACTTTTAAAAAAAAATGAAACATTTTTGATCACTTTTATTCCTATTACAAGGAATGTAAACATCCCTTGTAATAGGAATATGGCATGATCGGTCCCCTTTACAGTGAGATATGGGGTCAATAAGACCCCACATCTCACCTCTAGGCTGGGACAGCTGAAATCAAAAAAACAATCTCAGCTTCCCAGCCAAGGCAGCGCCGTTTGAATGCAGAGACCGGGCATGACGTCATAACATCGCGCCCAGCCTCTAAACGATCATAGACTCCGGTGACCATCTGGTCCACCGGAAATCTCTATGGTAAACATCCGGGCCGGCGGATCTGTTCTCTGCAGCGGTAAGTCGATAGAAGCACCGGAGGGCGACGGGCGGGGGGGGACGACCCCTCTCGCTGTCCATAAGAACGATCAAGCGGCTGAGTGAGTACACTGAGGTAAATCAGGGTTCTCAGAGCACCCCTTATATCACCGTCCCCCATTATACCAGAGGCCACAGTGTTCCCCCCTTACATCAGAGTCCTCCCCGTGCATCAGAGTACTCAGTGTTCCCCCTTAAATCAGGGTTCCCAGAGCATCCCTTATGTTAGAGTCCCCAGAGTTCTCCCTTACATCAGAGTCTGCAGAGTCCCCCCTTACAGTGTAAGGGAACTCTGTGGATTCAGATGTAAAGGGGGAACTCTGTGGATTCAGATGTAAAGGGGGAACTCTGTGCCCCCAATGGGTAGTGTGTGCCACCCTGGCAGGGATCTCTGTGCCCCCATTGGGTAGTGTGCACCCCCTGGTGGGGGATCTCTGTGCCCCCACTGGGTACTGTGTGCCCCCATCAGGGATCTCTGTGCCCCCACTTGGTAGTGTGTGTGCCTCCAGGCGGGGATCTCTGTGCCCCCAAGCGGGGATACCTGTGCCCCCTGGCAGGGATCCCTGTGCCCCATTGGGTAGTGTGTGCCAGTGTTGCCAACCTACCAGATTGAAATTTACTGGCACGACACCCAAAATTTACTGGCAAAGCCAAATTTTTACTGCCATTTCACAAAAGTTACAAAATTACAGTTTTAAGTGCAAATTTCTGTATTTAGGCTACAAACAAGTACACTATCTGAATAGCAATGCAAATTAAGGTTCAATATAAAAATAGTCCATCAGATTTTGTTCACCATCACCTCCTGCCCCCTCACCTCCTTCTGCCACCACCAGACACTACCAGCGCCTCCTGTCACCTCCTGCCCCAACTAGCTCCTGCCACCACCGTCACCTCCTGCCACCACCATCACCTCCTGCCACAAGCTCCTGCTGCTACCACCAGCTCCTCCTGCCACCACTAGCTCATGCCCCCATCTCCTCCTGCCCCAACCAGCTCCTGCCACCACCAGTCCCCTCCAGCTCCTACCACCATCACCAGCTCTTGCCACAAGCTCCTCCTGCCACCACCAGCTCCTGCCACAAGCTCCTGCCACATGCTCCTCCTGCCCCAACAGCTCCTCCTGCCACCGCCAGCTCCTCCTGTCACCACCTGCCCCCACCAGTTCCTGCCACCTCCTGCCCCACCAGCTCCTGCCATCATCACCAGCTTCTGCCACAAGCTCCTCCTGCCCCCACCAGCTCCTGCCACCATCACCAGCTCCTGCCATAAGCTCCTCCTGCCACCGCCAGCTCCTCCTTCCCCCACTAGCTCCTGCCACAAGCTCCTCCTGCCCCCACCAGCTCCTGCCACAAACTCTTCTTGCCCCCACCAGCTCCTGACACCTTCTGCCCCCACCAGCTCCTGCCACCATCACCAGCTCCTGCCACAAGCTCCTCCTGCCCCCATCAGCTCCTGCCACAAGCTCCTCCTGCCCCCACCAGCTCCTGCCACAAGCTCCTCCTGCCCCCACCAGCTCCTGACACCATCACCAACTCCTGTTACAAGCTCCTCCTGCCCCCATCAGCTCCTGCCACAAGCTCCTCCCCCCACCAGCTACTGACACCTTCTGACCCCACCAGCTCCTGCCACCATCACCAGCTCCGGCCACAAGCTCCTTCTGCCCCATCAGCTCCTGCCACAAGCTCCTCCTGCCCCCACAAACTCCTGCCGCCAGCTCCTCCTGTCACCGCCTGCCCCCACCACCATCACCAGCTCCTATCACCGCCAGCTCTTCCTGTCCGGTTCCCCATTGAAAAACGTCAGTTGTGACGAAACGTCGTATGGGAAGGCACGCAGCGACGCCACCACTACAGACAAACATTCGATCAAGGGACGGGATCACACTGACCGGCCGGCAGTGTTTACTTTTGTCATCTTTGTTGCCGCTATTTCTCATCCTTGATGTAAGTTTTTTTTTATCTATTTTTAATAAACGAAGTATTATCAGTATTACACGATGGGTGGCCCCCTTTGTGCTTTCTCCCTGAACGGAGGATTTTACTAGGATCTGGCTATCTAGTCTGTGAACGGTTTCCAGGACGGATCCCTTCACTCCCTCCTTGTTTGCCTTTGGATCGTTCCCCCCCTGGAGTGGCCGTTTAACCCCACCAACGCTGGTCTACTGCAAGCTCAGACCCATTGCTCGATTTTCTATACCCTCTGGTAAGCCTCCAACTTATTAGGTGGTCGGGACTAAACACAGTTTTTTCATGTCACATTGGATGCTTCCTTCACGAGCACGGAGGTGTTATATTTGAACATACAGGATTGGTGGATTGAATGTACCCCATGTTTGACACTTAGAGGAATTGCTCTGGACTGATTCACTTCTTTCTGGATTGTTCTGCATGAGATCTTTTATATGTTTAAAGTGTTCATTATGCCTTGCACATTTTTTATATGTTTAATTTCTTTTTACATTGGCGCAGCTTTATCCTATTGTATATTTGTCTAGTGTGTAGTATCTCACTTTTTAGCAGCAGCCTTTGCATTTTTACACTCTTTATATTTATTTTTATTTGTTACACTCATTGGTTGCACTGTCCCCTAACCTTTCCCTTATACTCCCTTATTTTTCTCCCAAGCGCGGCTTACCTCCTTCCTCTTCCTGTCACCGCCTGCCCCCACCACTATCACCAGCTCTTGTCACCACCAGCTCCTCCTGTCACCGCCTGCCCCACCACCATTAACTTCAAGTGCAAAAATTCACATTATAATAGTAACTAAAACATAAAATTAAGTGTAACAATCTAAGAAATAACAATTCCAACGTGCAATAATGGTGGTAACCTCCCAACTACAAAGTTGTTGCACTTGAGATTAATCTGTATGCCAAATATTTATAGGAGGGGTTTCCACCACCCCTGCTAAGTTTTTAAATGATGTCTTATTTTCAGTTTGATGTGTATTATATGTGAAGTTACGTATCATAGAGACCGGTATTGTGGTAATATTGAAGTTTATTGAGATTTCCATACATTGGAGGGTTCTACCATTATTGTTAAGTTATTGATTAGTAAGTTAGTGCTGCACTTTTTTCTTTTGTGGTGTGGGAACACATAACAGTGCTTAGCGGCAGACAGGGCCAGATTAAGAACATCATGGGCCTGGTGCTGAGGATTTTGGTCGGGCCTTTTATAAATAAAAATGCAAAAATTTTTTGTTATAACAAATTAAATTAAAGAGAGAGTGGGAGGATGAGAGAGAGAGAAAGGGGATGAAAGAGGTGTGAGGGGTAAGGGAGGTTGAGAGAGAAAGGGGGGATGACAGAAAGAGGATGCACATGAGCATGTGTGGGAATGACATCAATGCAGCCCGGCCAAGGCAAGTGACCGAAGGCACAGAACCCAGAAGGAAGACCAGGTGAAGATGGAAGCGCCCGGGCCCCGCCGGATTGATCACAGCACTGGAGGGCTCAGTCTGACAATTTAAGTGTACCCTAATGTGCTAATATGCTGTGCATACTTGTACATTATGGCATAACCTACCTCAGGGCCTCTAAAAAGTAGTAATGTTAGAAAAGTTTACTACCGCTTTGATATCACAGGGGCCTCTCAAAAATAATATCAGGGACACTTTTTTTACAAGTGCTATATTTAGAGTAGCTGATATCCCCTATGTTCCTATGTGCATCAAATAGTAATTACAAAATTAAATAAGTACTAATAAGGGGGCAGAACAAATTCCTTTAGTTGAACTTACAAAAGTGTGCCCATTCTAGAGCATTGAGAATATTCAGTATAATTTTAAAGAACTGTTTTTGTGGGTAAGGGGCATAGGGGAGGAGTATGGATGGTATAAAAGTGGGAAGTATGTGCAGGTGAGGGAGAGGAATGTGGAGGGTCTAACAGTGGGCACTATGTACATGAGAGGAGTGTGGAGGGTATGGCAGAAGGCACTATGTACAGGAGAGGAGTGTGAAGGGTATGACAGTGGGCAGTATGCACAGCAGAGGAGTGTGGAGGGTATGACAGTGGGCAGTATGTACAGGAGAGGAGTGTGGAGGGTATGACAGTGGGCAGTATGTACAGGAGAGGAGTGTGGAGGGTATGACAGTGGGCAGTATGTACAGGAGAGGAGTGTGAAGGGTATGACAGTGGGCAGCATGTACAGGAGAGGAGTGTGAAGGGTATGACAGTGGGCAGTATGTACAGAAGAGGAGTGTGAAGGGTATGACAGTTGGCAGTATGTACAGGAGAGGAGTGTGGGGGTATGACAGAGGGTAGTATGTACCGGAGAGGAGTGTGGAGGGTATGACAGTGGGCACTATTTACAGGAGAGGAGTGCGGAGGGTATGGCAGAAGGCACTATGCAGAGCAGAGGAGTGTAGAGGGTATTACAGTGGGCACTAGGTATAAGAGAAGAGTGTGGAGGGTATGACAGTAAGCAATATATACAGGAGAGGAGTGTGGAGGGTATGACAGTGGGCACTATGTACAGGAGAGAAGTGTGGAGAGTAGGACAGTAAGCAGTAATTACAGGAGAGGAGTGTGGAGGGTACGACAGTGGGCACTATGTACAGGAGAGAAGTGTGGAGAGTAGGACAGTAAGCAGTAATTACAGGAGAGGAGTGTGGAGGGTACAACGGTGGGCACTATGTATAGGAGAGGAGTATGGAGGGTATGACAGTGAGTAGTATGTACAGGAGAGGAGTGTGGAGGGTATGACAGTGGGCACTATGTATAGGAGAGGAGTGTTGGGGTATGACAGTGGGCACTATGTATAGGAGAGGAGTGTGGAGGGTATGACAGTGAGCAGTATGTACAGGAGAGGAATGTGGAGGGTACGACAGTGGGCACTATGTACAGGAGAGATGTGTATGATAGCGGGCACTATGTAAAGGAGAGGAGTGTGTAGGATATGACAGCGGGTGCTATGTATAGGAGAGAAGTGTGGAGGGTATGACAGTGAGCAGTATGTACAGGAGAGAAATGTGGAGAGTATGACAGTGGGCTATGTATAGGAGAGGAGGATGAAGTAATCTGGGAAGGAAAAATGTAAAAAGGTTTGTGGAAGGATGTTTAGGGACTGCGTAGTGGTTAAGCGGGCCATATATGGATTGAAATTACACCAATTAAGCAGAGACCAGCCATAGTCGATCTATGTATGGGCTAGCAGGTTTTACACAGGTCAACCTATTAACCGACTTGAGTACAACCAGCCTGTCAGGTTTTCCCCAAAACAATCAGTGCTGCCAGCTATAGTTAGCAACACTAATCATTGTATTCACAGGCAGAACACAATAACACTGCGGGAGTAATTTCCCCATTCACAGGTCAGCAGGTGAGAGGGTGTGTGGGGACAGGCTGGGGAGAGATACTAGTCAGTGGCTGGGTAGGCACTGGTTAGTATCAGAGCCAGATACACACATGTGAGGTATCGCCTCGATCATTAGAGCGAGAGCAATAATTCTAGCACTAGACCTTCTCTGTAACTCTAAACAAGTAACCTGCAAAAAAATGTAAAGCATCGCTTGTTACACAAAAAAAATCGTGCTAACTTTAGTGTTTTTTTTATGAATGAAACAGTTTCTTTCCCAAAAAAAAACATTTGAAAAATTGCTGCGCAAATATCGTGTAACATAAAAAGTTGCAAAGGCCACCATTTTATTCCATAGGGAAAATGGAAAACAATATATAGAATGCTTGAGGGTTCTGAGTAATTTTCTATCAAAAAAAAAAAATGATGATTTTTACATGTAGGATAGAAGTGTCAGAATTGGTCTGGGTAGCAAGGGGTTAATTATCATAAGTAATATACAAATAATTATTATAAGCCCTGTGATCTCATCCTCTCAGTCTGCTGCAGAGTGTTCCAGCTTGTATTTATACCGGCCGCTCTGTATGTAGCTTCTGACCGAATGCGCAAGCAGCCCCATATCTCCGGAACCATAGATGATAGCAGCCCCATATTTTAACCAGAGTTGAAGTATGCATTTAGCTACCTACCCACTAAATGGGGAGTCTCTATGACTCCTGGTCGCTGAGCTACAACCCTCGAAGTCGATCCTTTTTTTAAATTTATTTTTTTTTTTTGATTTTTTATTTTTTTTGGGCAAATGGGCCTATCTTGAGAAAGGGGCCTGGAGCTGCAGCTCCAATAGCCCCTATGTTAATCCGGCCCCGCCGGCAGACCTTTCCCTGACACTTTTTTATTTTACCTCCAGTCGTTTTTTGTAAATAGTAGTGTGGTGATTACCTATTATACAAAAGATCGGCATGTGGCATTAATAAACATCAACAGATTTCAGTTGTTCCCCACCAGGCCGGCCCCCCATAGAAAATGTGCCTGGTTGCTGAGTTCATCTCCCCATCCCTGCACTCAGTGCACTGATGGGCACTGATTGACACTGATAGGCACCACTGATGGGCACTGATTGGCAGCAATGGTAGGCAGCAAAGATTGTCAATAATAGAAAGCACTGATAGGCAACACTGATAGGCACTGATGGGCCCTGATAGGTGGCACTGGCAGCACCAACGGCACTGATGGGCTGCACTGATTGGCACTGATAAGAAGCACTGATTGGCAGAATTTAGTGGCACTGATGGGCACTAATTGACAGCACTGATGAGCAATGATAGGCAGCATTGATAGTCAACACTGATAGGCGAACACTGATGGGCATTAATAGGCAGCACTGATTGGCATTGATAGGTGGCACTGATTGAAAGTACTGATGGGCACTGATTGGCAGCACTGATGGGCACTGACAGGCGGCAATGATTGGAAGCACTAATTGGAACTGATAGACGGCACTGTTTGGCACTAATAGGTGGAATTGGTTGGCACTGATAGGCGGCACTGACAGGTGGCACTGTTTTTTACTGACTGGCACTGGCACTGATTGAAAGCACTGATTGGCACTGACAGGTGACACTGATTGGAAGCACTGACAGAGGAGAAGGGGGGGGGGTCACATTGAGCAGATATTGGGGCTTGTAAGAGCCACTCAGAGTGTGACACTGTCATGTATTGTAATGTAATGTGATATACTGTCTCACAGGCAGCACTGGTACACATTACTTGGATGCAGCCCAGGCAGATCTCTGCAGACAGCAGGCATGGGGGCTACACAAACACTGCATGGGGGAGGCCGTCCCTTTTCTATAGGAATTGGGGGTAAAGATTAGAACTGGGAGGAGGAGGGGGGCCCCTGTCAGGTGGGGTGTTCAGGGCCCCTGTCAGGTAGGGTGTTCGGGGCCCCTGTCAGGTAGGGTGTTCGGGGCCCCTGTCAGGTGGGGTGTTCGGGGCCCCTGTCAGGTGGGGTGTTCGGGGCCCCTGTCAGGTAGGGTGTTCGGGGCCCCTGTCAGGTGGGGTGGTCGGGGCCCCTGTCAGGTGGGGTGGTCGGGGCCCCTGTCAGGTGGGGTGGTCGGGGCCCCTGTCAGGTGGGGTGGTCGGGGCCCCTGTCAGGTGGGGTGTTTGGGGCCCCTGTGATCTCTAATGGCAGCTCTGATCCTGAGTGTGAAACCTCAGCATCAGAAAGGAGGAGAGAAAACACTGACAGATTATTACAGCACAAGCCGGTCCACTTCTCTATTGTCCCCCACACACATCCCCCCCCCACACATCCCGACACCGGACCCGATCTCATTAGTAAGGTGACATCACTTCTAATGACACATACTATACTGTATCTCCGATGAAGAAGCTGTGGCTGTAATCTCCAATAAATCCTCTGTAGGGCGCTGTGTCTCTTCTGTGACGAGAGCCGATAAGACACGCCTTCTCCCTGGCAATCCACTGAAGAAAATGGCGCCGAGACTGGTATGACCGTTATGTGCCCCTCCGCCCCTCCGCCAATCAGAGTATACGCGTACTCCCCCCGCCCCCTCCGCCAATCAGAGTAAACGCGTCCCCCCCCCCCTCCCGCCGCACGGGCGTCGGGCGCGCGCAGGCTGTGACGCAGCCCCGATATACTGACAGGAGATAACAGATTAGCTGGAGAGAGGATTCGGCTTTCTTCTCCCTCCAGCCTGCAGGTGGCAATAGAGAGCGCCGCTGGGCTGTGAGGGAAGTCTGTGCCCGTTCTCACACATTCTATCCCCTTGTCACATGACTGGAGGGATGGAGAAGAAGATGTTTCTCACTGCAGTCTTTAGGTAGAAGATATTTCTCAGTGGTTAAGTAGAAGATGGAAGGGGGGACAACTTACCACAGACCTTCCCTCTCTACTCCTCACACCCCCCCTCCCTCTCAGGTCTCACTGTTACACATGGAGGTCACACTACTAGATTGTTCTGTGTGATAAGAGACTAATTCTAAGCTCTGCACTGTCTGTCTTTCTCCAGAATAAAGCTTCTTCCATCCATGTAGATCTTCTCTACCTTATCATTACAAGAATATTATTAAAAATGATCCTCAGTGATAGAAAAGAACATATAACCAATATTAACCTCTTCAGCCCCAGAAGACTTACTCCCCTTCATGACCAGGCCATTTTTTGCGATACAGCACTGCGTTACTTTAACTTACAATTGCGCAGTTCTGTGACGTTGTACCCAAATACAATTTATGTCCCTTTTCCCCACAAATAGAGATTTTGTTTGGTGGTATTTGATCACCTCTGTGTTTTATTTTTTTTTGCGCTATAAACAAAGACCGACAATTGAGAAAAAAAATAATGTTTTACTTTCTGCTATAAAACATCCAATAAAAATAAAAAAATATATAAAAATTTTTTCTTTATCAATTTAGGCCAATATGTATTCTGCTACATATTATTTTTTTTTTACTAGTAATGGCAGCGATCAGCGATTTTTAGCGGGACTGCAAACATTGTGGCGGACAGATTGGACACTAAGCCTAGGTTCACATTGGAGTGATTTGTCATGCGATTTGAGAGATCAACTCACATGACAAGTCACAGCCTATTGGAGGCAATGGCACTGTGGCACTTTACCAATCAGTGCCTCGCCGATTTGCAAAAGTAGTTTCTGTACTACTTTTAATACAGTGACCAGTGCTATAAAAATGCACTGATTACTGTAAAAATTTCACTGGCAGGGAAGGGGTTAACACTAGGGGGCGATCAAGGGGTTAATTCTTTTCCCTCAAGTGTGTGTTCTAACTGAAGGGGGGGGGGGCAGACTAGGGGAGATGACAGATCGTTGTTCATACTTTGTATGAACAGATGATCTGTCACTTCTCCCCTCAGAGAACCGGGATCTCAGTGTTTACACACAGAGATCCCGGTTCTCGCCTTGTTACGAGCAATCGCAGGAGCCCGGCGGTCATCGCCTCCGGGGGCGAGCTGCGTGCGCACGCCCCTAGTGGCCACCAGAGGGAGCGACGTAACATAATGGCGATTCGCCTGCCCGTGTCATTCTGCCGCAGTGAAACTGCGACAGCTGGTCGACAAGCGGTTAAAATATGCACTGTCACTGTACTCTTGACACTGGCAGGGAAGGGATTAACAGGGGCGATCAAAGGGTTAACCGTGTTCCTTGGGGGGGGGGGGCTTTCTAACTGTGGGGGAGGTTATTTGACTGGGGGAAGACAGAGATCAATTTTCCTGATCTCCATCTTCCCCTCTGACAGAACGGCGATCTGACTTGTTCACATAGGCAGACCGCCGTTCTGTCTGCCTTGGGAGCGATTGACGGGTCCCAGCAGACAGCGGGTCCACTTCCCGACCCAAAGAAAAAAAAATGTACAGGACAGGTACATGACTTTGCTCTGAAGGGCCGCCCTGCCGCAGTATATATGTGTGGGACGGTCCGGAAGCGGTTAATAAAGCCTAATTGCAGTCTTTTTGGAAAATCTCTGATTCCAGTGCTGCTGAGACTCTGGTCACATGGTTGCTGCAGAAAATATGGTTACTATTTAGACACAGCTAATGACTGGCCAGTTCTACCAGAATTACAACATGCTAAAGCTCGGTGCACACGTTTGTGTCGGCTTCTTCAGTTGTGTTTACATGTGTTTTTCATGCATTTTCTGGTGTAAGGGTTTTTGTTTCAGCCAATTGGAAGGAGGTTACTTGGAGGGGGAGGAGACTGGCTGTTAGGCACAAAAACACGTGTTAAGTGTGTTTTTCAGGCGCTCCAATTGATTTCTGTTGGGCTAAAAACATGTGATCCTGCCCCAAAGAAGTGCCTGTACTTCTCTGGGATGACAGCACATCATTCACATGAGAATGGGCCTCATAGAATAAAATGGAAACCTTACCCTTCAATGTTGTCATGCATTTGGAAACATGGCACACATTGCTCCAGTCTGTGACCAGCAACCTACGAGGCTGATAGTAAGCCAAATTGAAGTACTTATAGTAGTTGCATTTTAACCACTTGATGTAAAATCGCATACCTGTACGTCATTCTGCTACAAGTGGTTGCCCCGGGGGTTATATGCAGCTGCAGGCATCACCCCGCTACAGTTTCTTTTTAGAGCCGACAGTCGGCTTTCTTGTGATAACAACCGATGCAGCTAAGCAGCGGAAGGGTATGTCCCCTTCCTCCGATATGTCCGGGCTTTCCGTCCCACCGGGAGGCCCCAGCGACCAGCCGGCACATCCGCCGGATGGCTGGATACCCAAAGAAAACCAGAACCGTCTTTCATCGTGTCTCTTAAGATATGGTACCCCCAAAACAGCGTCACGTCGTCACTTCCGGTTTACTCGGCAGCCAACATCACCAACTTTAAAAAAAAAATTGTCAGCATTCAAAAACGCAAATCTTGGCGTTTTGACTACTTTTAAATGCAAAGGAGGGATTTGGGGCCTTATAGACCGAAAAAACGCTGCAGTTGGTCCTCACTTTACAGCTACTTATTTGGGTGGTCTCTTCTTGACCCTCAGGTTCAATTTTGAGTATTTAAATTCTGTTGTTGTGGGACCCCACCCTAATGGGAGAGGTTTTTGATTCGCTATAAGCTGTAATCCTTGACTACTAACCCCAGTGTTTTATCAATTATTTAGTCATACCCTCCAAAAAAATACCTGACACGTGACTTTTGCTGACACAGGGATGTTTACATTCCTTGTGACAGCAATAATAGTGATACAAGTGATACAAAAATAAAAGAATTTAAAGTGACAGTGTAAAAAATAAAAAAGATAAGAGAATTTTTTTTAAAGCCCCCATCCCTCTGTGCTCATGCACCGTAATCACATACGTAAGTTGCGCCCGCAAATGTAAACAGTGTCCAAACCACACATGTGAGGTAACGCCACGATTGTTGGAGCGAGAGAAATTATTCTAGCACAAGACCTCCTCTGGAACTCTAAATGGGTAACCATAAAATAAATTTTTAATGCGTTGCCTATGGAGATTTTTAAGTACCGAAGTTTGGCACCATTCCACGAGTTTGCACAATTTCAAAGCTTGACGTGTTAGTTATCTATTTACTCGACATAACTTCATCTTTCACATTATACAAAAAAAAATTGGGCTAACTTTAGTGCTTTTTTCTAAATTCATTGAAGTGTATTTTTCCCCAAAAGATTGCGTTTAAAAGACCGCTGCGCAAATACAGTGTGAAATAAAATATTGCTAGGACTACCATTTCATTCTTTAGGGTCTCTACTAAAAAATGTATATAATGTTTAGGGGTTCTTTGTCATTTTCTAGAAAAAAATACAGATTTTAACTTGTAAGCAACAAGTGTCAGAAAAAGGCATGGTCTTAAAGCGGTTAAATCCATGTACTGTTTTTTGAATACATTACTGCTTTTGCAGCCTGGGCAGGGGTGCTGCTTTGTCCCTCTGCATGATGGGTCGTCACACACGGCTTACCCTGCACACTCTCTACTTCTCCCTGCCAGAGCTGCTGGGCTAGAGAAGAGGAGAAAGAGGACTCTGCGGCTGCTGGATGGTTGTCCCACCTACCACTCAGACAGCAGGAGGGCAAGGATTGGTGGCAGAATATCCCAGGGAAAGAAAGCCCACCCAGGGAGCTGCGAAGGGCTGCTGGGAACTGCATGGATTGGCGGGCATGTAGTCCCCATCTGGAGATTTTAAACTGAGAGACTTGGTGGTACTATAAGTCCCAGAAGGAAGTTGTGCCAGATGGAGGAGGAAAAAGAAGAAGCCTGGGCTTGGAAGGGACATGTAGCGCCCTCTTTGGCTCTCCATGAAGCAGCTGAAAGCCACTCCACCTCCTCTAGAGGGAGATCAGTGCTTGTAATTGTGCCCCCCCCCCCCCCCCTGCAATGATCATCCCAGACTGTCCATTAGATTCCCCCTGCTCTGCCCCCCCCCCCCCCTTTGTATGCAGTACTGACACCTTCCACTGCTCCATTCCCCCATAGAAAGCATTGTGGAAAAAATGTAAAAAAGAAAAAAACTGCAACAAATAATAAAAAATTAATTCAAAAATGTAATAAATAATTAAAAAAAATGAAGGGCTTATTCACATGGGTTCTCTTGTGCATACAGTGTGAATGAGTGGTTTGTTTAAAATATTTTATTTTATTTTATTTATTTCCATAAAAATGCCCATCAAAATCCTCAGCACCAGGCACATGATGCTCTTAATTTGGCCCTGCGATCACGGTCGGGACACAGCGCAAACTGATCTCTGTAAAGAGCCAATGACGTGGCTCTTTAAATGTGTCCAATCACAGCTGTTACAGTGCCTTGCAAAAGTATTCATACCCCTTGAAACTGTACATGTTTTGTCATGTTACAACCAAAAACGTAAATGTATTTTATTGGTGATTTTCCTGTGATAGACCAACACTAAGTGGCACATAACTGTGAAGTAAAAGGAAAATGATAAATGGTTTTCAATTTTTTTTACAAATTAATATGTGAAAAGCGTGGTGTATTCAGCTTTTCAACTTTGTAGAACCACCTGGAATTACAGCTGCAAGTCTTTTTGGGGATGTCTCTACCAGCTTTGCACATCTAGAGGGTGACATTTTTGCCCATTTTTCTTAGCAAAATAGCTCAAGCTCTGTCAGATTGGATGGAGAGCGTCTCTGAACAGACATTTTTTTAAGTCTTGCCACAGATTCTCAATTTGATTTAGGTCTGGACTTGACTGGGCCATTCTAACACATGAATATGCATTGATCTAAACCATTCCATTGTAGCTCTGGCTGTATGTTTAGGGTCGTTGTCTTGCTGGAAGGTGAACCTCCACCACAGTCTCAAGTCTTTTGCAGACTCTAACAGGTTTTCGTCTAAAATTGCCCTGTATTTGGCTCCTTCCATCTTCCCATGAACTCTGACCAGCTTCCCTGTTCCTGCTGAAGAAAAGCATTCCCACAACATGATGCTGCCACCACCATGTTTCACGGTGGGGATGGTGTGTTCAGGGTGATGTGCAGTGTTGGCTTTCCGCCACACATAACATTTTGCTTCTAGGCCAAAAAGTTCAATTTTGGTCTCATCTGACCAGAGCACCTTCTTCCACGTGTTTGCTGTGCCCCCCACATGGCTTCTCACAAGCTGCAAATGGGACTTCTTTTAGCTTTCTTTCAACAATGGCTTTCTTTTTGCCACTACATAAGTATCCATAAAGACCAGTATTGTGGAGTGCACAACTAATAGTTGTCATGTGGACAGATTCTCCCACCTGAGCTGTGGATCTCTGCAGCTCCTCCAGGGTTACCATGGGCCTCTTGGCTGCTTCTCTGATAAATGCTCTCCTTGCCCAGCCTGTCAGTTTAGGTAGAAGGTCATGTGTTGGTAGGTTTGCAGTTGTGCCATACTCTTTCCACTTTTGTGATGTATTAAACAGTGCTCTGTGAGATGTTCAAAGTTTAGGATACTTTTTTATAACCTAACCCTGCTTTAAACTTCTCCACAACTTTTATCCCTGACCCGTTTGGTGTGTTCCTTGGCCTTCATGATACTGTTTGTTCACTACGGTTCTCAAACAAACCTCCTGAGGGCTTCACTGAATTCACTGACTCAATTTACTAATTACATGGCTTATGATGGCAATTGGTTCCACTAGATTTTAGTTAGGGGTATCAGAGTAAAGGGTCTGAATACAAATGCATGTCATACTTTTCAGCTTTTTATTTGTGAAAAAAATTTGAAAACCAGTTATCATTTTCTTTTCACTTCACAATTATGTGCCACTTTGTGTTGGTCTATCACTTAAATTGCCAATAAAATACATTTACATTTTTGGTTGTAACATGACAAAATGTGGAAAATTTCAGGGGGTATGAATACTTTTTCAAGGCTCTGTATTTTATGTGCATTTTGTGATTAAGCTAGTGCTGTCAGCTTCGCGTTTCCTTTTTTTGTTTGCAGAAGGGGTTTCACCGACTGATGGTACTCAGTATCGCCAAGACGAATTTTTCTGCCAAGCTCCTTATTGTAGGTATACGCTTAAAGCGGAGGTCCGCTCACCGCTGCAAAAATTAAAAGCCAGCAGTTGCACATACTGCAGCTGCTGACTTTTTTAATAATCGGACACTTACCTGTCTTGGAGTCCAGCGATTTCGGCATCACAGCTGATGTTTCCATCAGCTGTCGGGTGCATGCCGCCTCCATTAAGAGTAAGGGAACCCGGCATTGTAGCCTTTCGGCTTCACGCCAGGAACCCTACTGCGCATGGGCGAGGCTTCGCTCCTCTCTCCTACTGGCCCAGGGGGAGGGGGAGGGAGCCCCTGCCGTGACGTAAATACCCACGGCTGAGGCTCCCAGAAGTGGGGAAAGCATACCTGTGAAAGACACCTCCCCCAAAAAGGTGCCAAATGTGGCACTGGAGGGGGGGGGAGGAGTACAATGAGCAGAAGTTCCACTTTTGAGTGGAACGCCGCTTTAATTGTGTTTTCGATTTATGTGTTGGTAATCTGGGGGTCAGTTACGAAAAAAAGTGAAGCAAGCTCCCACTGAAGGGACATTTCAGTCTTTATTCTTGTGGTACAGGTTTCTAAAAATTCATACATTTAAGTTTTTGGTTGTAACATGGCAAAATGTGGAAAATGTTAAGGCACATGATGCCAGAAGGGGCGGGGTCACTCGGCTATGTCACCGGGTGGCCCCGCCTTTGCCTATATAACAGCTGTCACAGCGAAAAGACAGCTGTCAGCAGGACGCCTCCCGTGGAGGCGGAGTAGTTTCGTTTTTTTTTCTATTTTTTGGGTCCGTCTGCGCCATGATTGAAGATGGATGGACATCGCAGGACATTTTTATTTAAATTTTTTTAATAAAGGAATTGTCAAAAACTGTGTATTGTGGTTTTTACTTTTTGACACTTTTTTTGTGAATAGGTAGGGGTACAATGCACCCCACACCCATTCACATAAGGAGGGCCGGGATCTGGGGGCCCCCTTGTTACAGGGGGCTTCCAGATTCCACTAAGCACCCCGCCCACAGAACCCCACAACCACCGGGCCAGCCTGGTATGGACTGGGAGGGATGCCGTTTTTTTTTCTTTCTTAACCGCTTCCCGACCGCCCACTGCATATATACGTCAGCAGAATGGCACGGGCAGGCAAAAGCACGTACCTGTACGTGGTCGTGCATTTGCCTGCCTGTGGGTCGCGCGCGCGCCGCCAGCGGCACGCTCGCGACCCGGTCGGGAGCTCCGTGACCCCGGCCGCGGGACCAGCGGACCCGATCGCTGCTGGTGTCCCGCGATCGGGTTACGGAGCTGAAGAACGGGGAGAGGTATGTGTAAACAAACCTCTCCTCGCGCTTCCTACTCTGCCTGTCATTGATTGGTTGATTGGCTGTTCCCGGTCATCGGGAAAGCCGATCAATGACGTCAGACGCCAGCCCCGCCCCCTAATGTAAAAAAAACACACACACGTCACAGCCCATAACCCCTCCCCTCCCCCTAGTGGTTAACCCCTTCACTACAACTGTCATTTATACAGGAAAGAATGCATTTAAATAGCATTGATTGCTGTATAAATGACAATGGTCCCAAAAATGTGTCAAAAAATGTCCGATGTGTCCGCCATAATGTCGCAGTCACAATAAAAATCGCTGATCGCCGCCATTACTAGTAAAAAAAAAAAATATTAATAAAAATGCTATAAAACTATCCCCTATTTTGTAAACGCTATAACTTTTGCGCAAAACAATGAATAATCGCTAATTGCGATTTTTTTTTTTACCAAAAATATGTAGAAGAATACGTATCGGCCTAAACTGAGGAAAAAAAAAGTTTTTTTATATATTTTTTTGGGATATTTATTATAGCAAAAAGCAAAAAATATTGCATTTTTTTTGAAAATTGTCGCTCTATTTTTGTTTATAGCGCAAAAAATAAAAACCGCAGAGGCGATCAAATACCACCAAAAGAAAGCTCTATTTGTGGGAAAAAAATTACGCCAATTTTGTTTTGGAGCCACGTCGCACGACCACGCAATTGTCAGTTAAAGCGACGCAGTGCCGAATTGCAAAAAGGGGCCTGGTCCTTTGGCTGCAAATTGGTCCGGGGCTGAAGTGGTTAATTCTGTCATAGGGTTCCCCTTAACCCCTTATATATATACACACACACACACACACACACACACTAAACTGCCTCTAGCTAACATTCTCTCATTCATAACACTATATACGGCCGCCATGTAAGCAGCCTTATATAATATGGGGCGTGGACTTAGCCCCCTGAGCCATGATTGGCTAAAGGCACCCTGCCTTTGGCCAATCATGGCTCTCACAGCAGAACGTGCTGTGGTTGGCCAAAGCATGCAGGTCAGGTGCATGCTTCGGCCAATCATTAGACATCAATGCACTGCAACCTCGCACTGCATTATGGGGAGTTCAGCTCTCAAAATTGCCACGAACGCCCTGTAAAGTTCGGTATTCGGTGAACGAGCGAACACCCGATGTTCAAGTCGAACTTACGTTCGACTCGAACATTGGCTTCATCCCTACTCATCACCTTCGAGGTTCACATGTCCCAAAGATTTTACATGTAGGGTCATTTTTTTCTGTAGGATGAGACAGGATGGCAGCCCCTGTATTTCTATTAGAAAAGGTTTACAGTACTTTAAAGAGGAAGTAAACCCTCTTAAGTAAAACGGAAAAAAAAAAAACCTGCAAGACAAAGGCATAGTTAGCTAGTATGCATAGCATACTAGCTAATTATGTATCACTTACCTGAGATCAAAGCCTCGGCATCGGTCCTCTTCTCCCCCTCCGACCACCGACATCTTCTCCCGGAGTGACTTCCGGGTATCGCGGCTCCGGCGCTGTGATTTGCCGGAGCCGCGATGACGTCACGCGCATGCACACGAGAGCAGCATAGTAACAACTGAAGCATCGGCATATCGCGCCGTTGCTTCAGTTGTCGCAAGTGCGCATGTGCCGCATGACGTCGGCACATGCAAATACAGGTATATCTCCTAAACCGTGCAGGTTTAGGAGATATCCTTGTTATCTACAGGTGAGCCTTAATATAGGCTTATCTGTAAGCTAAAGTTGTAAAAGAGGATTTACTTCCTCTTTAAAGCCCTGCTGATGTATCACATGTTTCTATGTTTCTACCTCTTCCTACTGGAATCAGAATATGCAGACTTTACCAAGTTTGCATATTCTGATTTGTGATCTCCTTTTAAAAATGCTAATTGCTTGTATCAGTCTGGATACAGAATTTCTTAGTCAACCGTTTTTTATTTTTTTTACATGAATGCATTCTCTGCTATTAAAAAACACTTTTCAATAGCAGTTCCCCCAAGCCCCACCCCCCCTCCCCCCTTAAACAGTGACCTGAGTCCATTCTTGATTCAGAGCTGTGCATATCTGCTGCTCTTCTCCTCTCTATTTACTGGAGGCTCTGAGAGCAGTGGCAGCTATAGGTTCCTGCTGCTGTCAGTAAAATCCAGTGAAGAGGGAGCAGGGGCAGGGCCGAGCTGCACTGTGTGTGTCTATGGATGCACATAGCCCAACTCAAGAGTGGACCTGCAAGGTGAAGGGGCATTTAGAGAAGAGGCGGAGCAAAGGGCACCAGCGGAGGACCCCAGAAGAGGAAGTAAGGGGCCACTCTGTGCAATACCCTTACAGTATAACATTTTTAATTAATTTTTTATGCAAAAATAGAGCCTTTACAATCACTTTAGTCACTCGTAATAAGCATACAGCAAATAAGGGATGAGGGGGGAACATCTTTGTCTGTATAATTGTTGTAAATCAGTGACTCAAGGTATTCATGTCGAAGCATTAAGCTGGCCATACACTGCACAAATTTTGTCTGGTTCCTGATGAACTGGTTGAGATTTCACTTAAGCCCCATACACACGGTCGGACAATCCGAGGACCAGGTCGGTCGGATCCTGTCCGTCACACTTTGTCTGATGTTGGTTTTGCGTACACACGGTCGGACAAAGTTGTCGGAAAATCCGATCATTCTGAACGTGGTGACGTTTGTTGCCTACGACGGGACTACTTAGAGGCTAGTAGCCAATAGCTTTGGTCTTGTAATGTGATCTGAGCATGCGTAGCACTTTGTCCGGTCGGACAACCGTGCACACGATCAGATTTGGTGTGATCGGACCGTGTTGTCGGCAAATCTTTCCAGCAGGAGATATGACTTTGTCCGTCGGACAATCCGACGTACACTGTCCGATGGTGCATACACACGGTCTGATTTTTCAACAACATTGTCCGATCGGACAGAATCCATGAAAAAGTCCGACCGTGTGTATGGGGCTTTAGTGTGTGGTGCTGTTGGACCCCTCCCACCCAACATACTTCAATTGAAAAATCAAAGGAGCAGGTTTAAAAACTCTTGGCTGAACAGCAGCTCAAATCAAATGCAGCCGCTGTTTAAGTATTTTGACAGCTGGTGGGGTGGCTATTTAAAATACAATAGCCACAGAAGATGCAATCATCTGCACTGTATAGCATGGATATAGGAATCTGCAAGATTTTCTTTTCTTCAGCCCTCAGGCTTAACGAAAAAAATTATAATCTACATGTGTATGGCCAGCTTCAGGATGACAGGCAGGCAATTAGCAAACAGTCAAACGCTTATGGGTTATAACCTTCTTCTCTCTATTTAACTAGAAACTGGAAAAAAGGATAAAAAAAGGATAAACTGGTGTTTTACTTCAATTATGCACAACAACGCCAGCCATACCTAGGATACTGCTATTGCACTTAATGCATACAAGGTAAGTGTACAAATGCACAATTTTTGTGCAGGAATAGTTAGAGAAGCATTTTGCCAGTCTTGTAAATCTACCCCGGATAAGTCTCCCTGTAGCGCTTTCTGTCAATTGACAGAATGTTATTTGTTTAATTCACTGGAGCAGCCAATGATATCAGTGTCAGGGCAGTGGGGACATATGTACCAGTAAGTTATGCCAGCATGTCCCAAACCTGTTCTCACTTCTGACCATCAATATGTTTTGAGCATAGGTGTGTGTTCAGCCTATTGCATTAGGGTGTGCACTCCAAAGCTCAAACACACATGCGTGTGAGTGTGTGTGTGTGTACAGTATCTCACAAAAGTGAGTACACCCCTCACATTTTTGTAAATATTTTATTCTATCTTTTCATGTGACAACGCTGAAGAAATGACACTTTTCTACAATGTAAAGTAGTGAGTGTACAGCTTGTATAACAGTGTAAGTTTGCTGTCCTCTCAAAATAACACACAGACATTAATGTCTAAACTGCTGGCAACAAAAGTGAGTACACCCCTAAGTGAAAATTTGATGCAGTGTGCGGCATATGGTCTGAGCACTGACAGGCTGACCCCCCACCCCTTCAACCTCTGCAGCAATGCTGGCAGCACTCATAGGTCTAGTTTCCAAAGACAACCTCTGGATATGATGCTGAGCACATGCACTCAACTTCTTTGGTCGACCATGGCGAGGCGTGTTCTGAGTGGAACCTGTCCGCTGTATGGCCTTGGCCACTATGCTGCAGCTCAGTTTCAGGGTCTTGGCAATCTTCTTATAGCCTAAGCCATATTTATGTAGAGTAACAATTATTTTTTTTCAGATCCTCAGAGAGTTCTTTGCCATGAGGTGCCTTGTTGAACTTTCAGTGACCAGTATGGGAGTGAATAACACCAAATTTAACACACCTGCTCCCCATTCACACCTGTAACACTAATGAGTCACATGACACTGGGGAGGGAAAATGGCTAATTGGGCCCAATTTGGACATTTTCACTTAGGGGTGTACTCACTTTTGTTGCCAGCAGTTTAGACATTTAGGGCTCTTTCACACGGACGGTCCGTGTGTCCGTTTTTCATCCATCCGTTTTCGGATAAAAAACGGACATACATGTATCCCTTTGGGATAGCGGGTGTCAGCGGACGAGCATCTGCTGACACCCGATCTCGCCCGTGCCCGCTATGGTCCGTTTCTGCAGACGGAGGAAAACCCTATTTTTTCATCCATCTGCAGAGCGGATCGGATGACGACGGACTCTACGGTCCGTCGTCACCCGATCCCCCATAGGGGAGAGCGGCGCTGTGACAGTGTGCAGAGACGGACCTGTCATCTTCCTGCTCAGCGGAGATCGCTCCAGCGATCCCCGCTGAGCAAGCGGATATCCACGGGGCGGATCTGCACTGATTCGCCCCGTCTGAAAGAGCCCTAATGGCTGTGTGTTCAGTTATTTTGAGGGGACAGAAAATTTACACTGTTATACAAGCTGTACACTACTTTACATTGTAGCATTTCCTCAGTGTTGCCACATGAAAAGATATAATAAAATATTTACAAAAATGTGAGGGGTGAACTCACTTTTGTGGGATACTGTATATACACACATACATTATCTCACTAAAGTGAGTACACCCCTCACATTTTTGTAAATATTTTATTATATCTTTCCATGTGACAACACTGAAGAAATTACATATATATATATATATATATATATATATATATATCTACACATACATATACACACACACACACATATAATATATATACAGTTCCTTGAAAAAGTATTCGTACCCCTTGAAATTTTCCCCATTTTGTCATGTTACAACCAAAAATGTAAATGTATTTTATTGGGATTGTATGTGATAGACCAACACAAAGTGGCACATAATTGTGAAGTTTAAGGAAAATTATAAATGCTTTTCATTTTTTTTTTCAAATAAATATCTGAAAAAGTGTGGCGTGCATTTGTATTCAGCCCCCTTTACTCTGATACCCCTAACTAAAATCAAGTGGAACCAATTGCCTTCAGAGGTTACCTAATTAGTAAATAGAGTCCATCTGTGTGTAATTTGATCTCAGTATAAATACAGATGTTCTGTGAAGCCCTCAGAGGTTTGTTAGAGAACCTTAGTGACCAAACCGCATCATAAAGTCCAAGGAACACACCAGACAAGTCATGGATAAAGTTGTGGAGAAGTTTAAAGCATGGTTAGGTTATAAAAAAATATCCCAAGTTTTAAACATCTCGCGGAGCACTGTTCAATCCATAATCCTTGCACAACTGCAAGACATTGCCGTCTACCTAAATTGTCAGTCCATGCAAGGAGAGCATTTATTAAAGAAGCAGCCAAGAGGCCCATGGTAACTCTGGAGGAGTTTCAGAGATCCACAGCTCAGGTGGGAGAATCTGTCCACAGGACAATTATTAGTCGTGCACTACACAAATCTGGTCTTTATGGAAGAGTGGTAAGAAGAAACCCATTGTTGAAAGAAAGCCATAAGAAGTCTCATTTGCAGTTTGTAAGAAGTCATGTGGGAGACACAGCAAACATGTGGAAGAAGGTGCTCTGGTCAGATGAGACCAAAATTGAACTTTTTGGCCTAAAAGCAAAACGCTACATGTGGCGGAAAACTAACACTGCACATCACCCTGAACACACCATCCCCACCATGAAACATTGTGGTGGCAGCATCATGTGGAGATGCTTTTCTTCAGCGGGGACAGGGAAGCTGGTCAGAGTTGATGGGAAGATGGGTGGAGCCAAAGGTTAATCTTAGAAGAAAACCTGTTAGGCCCCTTTCACACTGGGGCGGGGAGCCGCGGTGACGGTAAAGCAGCGCTATATTTAGCGCTGCTTTACCGTCGTTTTAACCGCGGTATTCGGCCGCTCGCGGTGCGGTTTTACCCCCCCGAGCGGCCGAAAAAGGGTTAAACACCCCCGCATAGCGCCGCCGCAGCGGCGCTTTGCGGCGCTTTGTGGCGGTATTGCCATGGTTTTACCGCGGTTTCCCATTCAAATCAATGGGAAGGAGCGGTATAGGAGCGGTGAACACACCGCTCCTATACCGCTCTAAAGATGCTGCTAGCAGGACTTTTTTTGCCGTCCTGCTAGCGCACCGCTCCAGTGTGAAAGCCCGCCGGCTTTCACACTGGAGTTAAAGGGGCCGGATTTTTTCAGGCGGTGAACAGGCGCTATTTTTTTGCCCCAGTGTGAAAGGGGCCTTAGAGTCTGCAAAAGACTTAAGACTGGGGTGGAGATTCACCTTCCAGCAGGACAACGACCCTAAACATACAGCCAGAGCAACAATGGAATGGTTTAGATCAATGCATATTGGTGTGTTACAATAGCCTACTCAAAGTCCAGACCTAAATCCAATTGAGAATCTGTGCAAGACTTGAAAATTGTTGTTCACAGATGCTCTCCATCCAATCTGAGAGAGCTTGAGCTATTTTGCAAAGAAAAATTGCAACTGTAATTGCAGCGAAAGGTGGTTCTACAAAGTATTGACTCAGGGGGGCTGAATACAAATGCACGCCACACTTTTCAGATATTTATTTGTAAAAAAAATTTGAAAACCATTTATCATTTTCCTTCCACTTTACAATGTGCCACTTTGTGTTGGTCTATCACATAAAATCCCCATAAAATACATTTACGTTTTTGGTTGTAACATGACAAAATGTGTAAAAGTTCAAGGGGTATGAATACTTTTTCAAAACACTGTGTATGTGTATGTGTGTATATATATATATATATATATATATATAAAATACAGTATAAGATGTGTATATGTATATCGTAAATAAACATGTAATGGGACTTTATATAGATACAAAACATACAAATTAAGGAAATTATCTAAGATATACCGTATATACTCGAATATAAGCCGAGATTTTCAGACCCTTTTTTAGGTCTGAAAGTCCATCTCTCGGTTTATATTCGAGTCACCGCTGTCTGCCTACATGAACAGCGTGTCATGCAGACAGACGGCGGTGTTCAAAAGCCGCGCTGCCTCCTCCCGCCCGTCCGTGATAGGCGGACACTAATTTTCCCAGCAGTACAGTGTTCCGCCTATCACGGATGGCCTGTCATTCTCATCTCATGAACGAGGATGAGAGAATGTCCGTGATAGGCGGAACACTGCACACTGACTGCTGGGAAAAAAGTGTTCCTCCTATCACGGATGAGGAGGCGCGGCTTTTAAATTGTAATGGCGCCTGTAATACCCTCTGTGGGGAGGACAGAGCGGGACCGGACCCCGGACCCAGGACCGAGGACCCAGGACACAGGACCCCGGACCCACGGATCGGCGGATCGGCACAGGTAGGCTGCAATGGGGACACGGGCTGCAATGGGGACACGGGGGTCTGTACAGGGGACATTCAGATTGGCATTGCTGACCCTTTTTCCACTTACAGTAGCTGCTGCATTTTTGCCCCTCGGCTTATACACGGGTCAATACGTTTCCCCATTTTTTTTGTGGTGATTTAGGGGCCTCGGCTTATACTCGGGACGGCCTATACTCGAGTATATACGGTAACTGTTTATTCATTAACAACTAAAAGTTAAAATCTTAACGCAATTTAAAAAATTGCAATCAATTACACCCAGGGTTTTTAGTCTTTATCTTCAGAGTCTTCATCAGAAGGTAAAAAGTTATATTCTGAGATACAAACATGAATAAATATCCAAATTTTTTACAAAAAAACAAAAAACTGCAGCAGTTATCCCCACGGATGTACATTCGCTCACTCTGATTTGGCCAGGGCAACTCTGGACAGTAGTGTAACATGTCTGTACCCTGGCAGTGGCTCAGTCTTTCTCTCTCTGGTGGTGCTGGGTAGCAGCATGGCTCTCTCTCTGGTGGTACTGGGCAGCAGCATGGTCCTCTCTCTGGTGGTGCTGGGCAGCAGCATGGTGCTAGGCAGCAGCGTGGCCCTTTCTCTGGTGGTGCTGGGCAATGTGGCTCCCTCTCTGGTGGCACTGAGCAGCAGTGTGGCTCCCTCTCTAGTGGCACTGGGCATCAGTGTGGCTCTCTCTCTCTCTGGCGGTGTTGGTACAGGGTGGTGCTGGGCAGTATGGCTCCCTCTCTGGTGGTGCTGGCAGCAGTGTGGCTCCCTCTCTCTGGTGGTGTTGATACAGGGCTCTCTCTCTGGTGGTGCTGGGCAGTATGGCTCCCTCTCTAGTGGTGCTGGCAGCAGTGTGGCTCCCTTTCAGGTGGTACTGGGCAGGAGTGTGGCTCCCTCTCTAGTGGCACTGGGCAGCAATGTGGCTCCCTCTCTAGTGGCACTGGGCAGCAATGAGGCTCTCGCTCTCTGGTGGTGTTGGTACAGGGTGGTGCTGGGCAGTATGGCTCCCTCTCTGGTGGTGCTGGCAGCAGTGTGGCTCCCTCTCTGGTGGTACTGGGCAGTAGTGTGGCTTTCTCTCTGGTGGTGCTGGTACAGCGTGGCTCTCTGTTGGTGCTGGGCAGTGTGGCTCCCTCTCTGGTGATGCTGACAGCAGCGCCGCACTCCCTCTGGTGGTGCAGGTACAGCATGGCGCTCTCTCTCTCTCTCTATGGTGGTGCGAGTACAGCGTGGCTCTCTCTGGTGGGAAAAGCCGACATGTTGTTGCACCCACCAGAGTTTTGCATTTTACATGTATTTTTATATCAGTAAAGTCAGTTTATATAGTGAAATACAGGACTTACAACTCCGTCTGACTACTTAGATCTTGAATTTTAAAAGCAGCGGCAACCCTTCTCATCTTACAGGTTTGCTAATCTCACAGAAGTTCACTGCTTTTAAAATTCAACATCTAATACTACCTGTATTTCACTATAGAAACTCACTTTACTGTTATAAATACATCTACAATGCAAAGTGGGTGTAACAACATGTCTGCTTTCCCCCTTCTTAGTGTATCTTACTGTGGACGAGTGTGGGGTGTAGCAAGATGGCGGCGGAGGAACGTCACTTGCGTAGCAACACCGGCCACCACAAGAGGGCGCCCGTTCCCCCGATTGTAGGCCGCAAAGCCGTGGCCTCAATTACAGGTCCGGCGCGGCATCTTATTCCGCGCACCTGTGGGCGGGTGCCGCATAGGGACAAGACACCGGACCCAACGTAGCCCATGCGCCAGCCCGCTATTTCTAGTCGCCAATGCGACCTGGCGCCCGGGATTTGACGACCACTGCCTTAAAAACTCTTTTTAATTGAAGAAATTAAACAGATGTGTACTCACAAACAGCACATTATATCAAGCTCATCAATATCCACAGTGACCGGCACATTCTAGTCCACTGCTCCAATCCCAGCGTAAAGAAGACACTTTCAATGGCTGACTTGTTTCAAGGGTAGGTACCCTCTTCTTCAGAGCCAAAACACCAAACAGGCGATCATACACAGCCACTCCACCAGATACCACCAAATATGCTCTGACCCTGAACACAGAAATAAACATCTCAGAATTTTAGCAGAGGAGTTAGGGCTCTTTCACACGGGGCGGATCAGTGCAGATCCGCCCCGTGGATAGCCGCTTGCTCAGCGGGGATCGCCGTAGTGATCTCCGCTGAGCAGTAGGATGACAGGTCCGTCTCTGCACTCCGTGCAGGGACGGACCTGTCAGAGCGCCGCTCTCCCCTATGGGAGATCGGGTGACGACGGACCGTAGCGTCCGTCGTCACCCGATCCGCTCTGCAGACGGATGAAAAAATGGGGTTTTCCTCCGTCTGCAGAAACGGAGCATGGCGGGCACGGACGAGAGCGGGTGTCAGCGGATGCTCATCCGCTGACACCCGCTATACCATAGGGATACCTGTATGTCCGTTTTTCATCCGAAAACGGATGGATGAAAAACGGACATACGGTCCGTCCGTGTGAAAGAGCACTTACAAGAACAAAAAAAATCAATACAAGCAGAAACACAGCCTTGAAAACCCAAAGAGAAAATCTTCTACAGTACAAAAAAGAGAAATAACATGAACAAATACCATTAAAGAGCTGACTGCTCACAAATTTATTTTTTTTGGTTAAGTTTAGTTCATCGTAAATAGTGGATGTGTATGGATTATTTTTAAAAAAGAATTATATTGTTTAGTGTCATGGTATTAATAATTACCGTATTTATCGGCGTATAACACGCACTTTTCCCCCTTAAAATCGTGGGTGCGTGTTATACGCCCATCCCCACTGTCTGTGAGCCGAAAAGAGTGAGCAGCGCCGGAAAATAGCGAGCGGTGCCGAAAAATACTGAGCACCACTGAAAAATACAGAGCGCCGCTGAAAAAGACAGATCGCCGACGAAAAAGACCGAACCGAGTGCTCGGCTCCGCTCGCAGTCCCGCCTCCCTGCTGTTTCTGGAGCGAGCGCTGCCGAAAAAGACCGAGCCGACTGTGCTGTGTACTCGGCTCGCTCGCAGTCCCGCCCAGTCTGGGCGGGACTGCGAGATGAGCCGAGACGAGTACAGCCGAGTACACAGGCTCGGTCTATCTCGGCGGCGGGAAATTTAAAAGTGGGCAAGGCTGCAAACGGCGCTGGGTAAGCTGCAAATGACACTGGACAAGCTGCAAACAGCGCTGGGCAAGCTGCAATCGACACTGGGCAAGCTGCAAATGACACTGGGCAAGGCTGTAAATGGACACTGATCATTCTGCAATGGACAAGGCTGCAGATGGACACTGATAAGGCTGCATTAATGGGCAATTTAATGTAAGTTTTTTTTTTTCCTTAAACTTCCCCCTAAAAGTTTTTTTCCTTAAAATGCCCTCCTAAACTTGGGGTGCGTGTTATACGCCGATAAATACGGTAAATGGGACTTGCTACACCATGCGTTCGAAAAGGCCATACCTTTTGTTCCTTCATATGTTAAAAGCGCTCCTCTCTGCAGTACTAAGGGCGGACTGGATGACTCTTCACCTTTTTTGATGGACTTTAGATATATATAATTTTTATCCAAAGGATTTGAGAAAGCCACGTGGGCGTGGCGATACGCGTGAGGAGTCAGAGTCAGGTGACCTAAGCACGATCTCGGCCGGGGTCGGGCTTTGTTAATACCGCTGCCTGTATTTGTAATTACCAACTGTAAGTTTACTTTATCCTTAAATAAAATTATATTTTTGAACTCTACACAATGGAATGTCTCCCTCTTTCTGCCCCTATGTCTGCGGGACCTATGGAGAGAATCTAAGAGGGCAGTAAGGACACGCACTTGGAGAAACCACAAGGAAGTGATTTGTCTTCTTTTCTTCCTGCTTACTGAAAAGGCGGTTATCCTCTTGCCTAAAGGTAAGAGGCTAGGGAAAACATTTTTTCGGCACTTTCTTGCATGGAAGAGTTCACCACCACTACACAAAGAGCACACTCTGAGTAGGAGGAACCATTACACAGGAGCTGTCGATTGTACCGTGTATGGGAGTTCTATTGCTAATGGCAATCCTGATTGCACTGGACACTTTATTGTAGCATATTAATTTTGAACACACTGGACATTTATTTACTAACACCGTCATTATTTGGATTTTCACATTCTTAGATGGTTGTGTTTGTTTTTTTTACATGATTGTTTGCACATCCTGGCTATTTTTGCATTTTTTTATTAATTGGATCAACCCCCCTTTTTTTGCACCTGTCTATGAATCTTTGCAATAATTGCATTATTTGCATTTTGCACATTTATTAGCACATAGATATTTGTGTACCATTCAGGAATTTTTTTATATCCATTTTTTATTAATTCACGCATCGTGTTGGGCGTTTTCACTACCTATATCTATACACTTCATCATTTTATTCATGTTTAATTTATGTATTCACTTCACGAATTTATGTGTTATTTCCTCACTTTGGATTGATTTATTTGAATTATCTCATACATATTGATATAGCACGGTCATTTACATTGTTGCTATATATATTGGATTATTGATATCAATAAGTAGACGCTTCTGTGGAACCGTTCTTTGGAGTTCCCTCCCCCTCAGGATTGGTTTCCGGGCCTGGATGAAAGCGCCACATTTGTTTCTCAGAATCTTTATGAATCATGTTTATTAAGAATTTTAAATAATTGTTTCAAGCACTCGTTTTTTATATATTTATATACATAATTATTTATTTATTCCACATAATTTAATTGTAGTGCATTTTACTGTGATTTTTGGTATTGTTCATTTATCTTGCAAGCGCCACATTTTTTATTAATTTTTTTATTTACTATTGGTGTGGGAACACTTTAATGGTGGCTGCGGCATCTTTGTTTTGACTTAGATTTTTATATTGATCCCTCCTTGGTGGTTTGCGCATTTGGTCTCCCCCCTGTACGTATAATTTGATATCATAGAGAAGCAAAAAGAAACTTTGAACATCAAATGACAAATCTCAATCATAAAACATATGGGTAGACCCCCAGTGTACAGTCACATCGATATTTTTTATGTGGCTGATTGCTAATTGAAACATTTTCATATATACTGAAAAATAGTTTATGCTCTGAGTATTATTTTCAGTTGAGTGTACATAACAGGGACAGCTAACCTGTTTGTTTGTTTTTTTGGTCCTACAGTATTGTTTCCTAAAGGACTTGTGTACAGAGGATTCTATATGTGCAATAAAAGTGTGTACAGTAAGATTGTACTAAGTATTTTAAATGCTTTCAGGCAGCTTTAGGGAGATGTGTTGAAGCCTTTAGACTAGGTTCACTATATGCGGGTGTGGGACTGTATGCAATTGCATGCCTTCCCACACCCACATCAAAACTGGGCTGCTGTTAGCAGAGGCGTGGGGGTGCCATTAATTCTTAATAGCACCCCCACACACTGGAAAACTGCAACTTCAATTTTGAAGCGTGACATGTTTGGTATCACTTTACTCGGCGTAACATTATCGTTCACAATATAAAAGAAATTGCGCTAACTTTACTGTTGTCTTATTTTTTAATTTAAAAAAGTTAATTTTTTTTTAAAAAAAGGCGTGCTCGTAAGACCACTGTGACAGAAAGTATAGATTGGCGTATAGATTACTCCTAATGGAGTATGTGACATTAAAGCAGGATCTCTTTTGGGCTCACCAATACTGGCAATAAGTGTATCAGAAATGGAGATCACATTTACAAGGATTGTGCAGCCATAATTGATTGCTACTTCTGTATTCCAGTCTTGAGAGTTTATTTATTTAGATCTCTTCTTTGTGCTTTAATTCCTTTTAATAAGAAAACATTACCATGTACAGTGGTGTGAAAAAGTGTTTGCCCCCTTCCTCATTTCCTGTTCCTTTGCATGTTTGTCACACTTAAGTGTTTCGGAACATCAAACCAATTTAAACAATAGTCAAGGACAACACAAGTAAACACAAAATGAAATTTGTAAATGAAGGTGTTTATTATTAAAGGTGAAAAAAAATCCAAACCATCATGGCCCTGTGTGAAAAAGTGATTGCCCCCCTTGTTAAAACATACTATAACTGTGGTTGTCCACACCTGAGTTCAATTTCTCTAGCCACACCCAGGCCTGATTATTGCCACACCTGTTCACAATCAAGGCATCACTTAAATAGGAGCTGCTTGACACAGTAAGGTCCACCAGAAGATCCTTAAAAGCTACACATCATGCCGAGACCCAAAGAAATTCAGGAACAATTGAGAAAGAAAGTAATTGAGATCTATCAGTCTGGAAAGGGTTATAAAGCCATTTCCAAAGCTTTGGGAATCCAGCGAACCACAGTGAGAGCCATTATCCACAAATGGCGAAGACATGGAACAGTGGTGAACCTTCCCAGGAGTGGTCGGCCGCCCAAAATTACCCCAAGAGCGCAGCGACGACTCATCCAAGAGGTCACAAAAGACCCCACAACAATGTCCAAGGAACTGCAGGCCTCACTTGCCTCAGTTAAGGTCAGCGTTCATGCCTCCACCATCAGGAAAAGACTGGGCAAAAATGGCCTGCATGGCAGAGTTCCAAGGAGAAAAACCACTGCTGAGCAAAAAGAACATCAAAGCTCGTCTCAATTTCTCCACAACACATCTTGATGATCCCCAAGACTTTTGGGACAACATTCTGTGGACCGATGAGACAAAAGTGGAACTCTTTGGAAGGTGTGTGTCCAAGTATATCTGGCGTAGAAGGAACACTGCATTTCAGAAAAAGAACATTATACCAACAGTAAAATATGGTGGTGGTAGTGTGATGGTCTGGGGCTGTTTTGCTGCTTCAGGACCTGGAAGACTTGCCGTGATAAAAGGAACTATGAATTCTGCTGTCTACCAAGAGATCCTGAAGGAGAATGTCCGACCATCTGTTCGTGTACTCAAGCTGAAACGAACTTGGGTTCTGCAGCAGGACAATGATCCTAAACACACCAGCAAGTCCACCACCGAATGGCTGAAGAAAAAACAAAATGAAGACTTTGGAGTGGCCTAGCCAAAGTCCTGACCTGAATCCTATTGAGATGTTGTGGTATGACCTTAAAAAGGCCGTTCATGCTCGAAAACCCTCTAATGTAACTGAATTAGGACAATTCTGCAAAGATGAGTGGGCCAAAATTCCTCCAGGACGCTGTAAAAGCCTCATTGCACGTTATCGCAAACGCTTGGTTGCAGTTGTTGCTGCTAAGGGTGGCCCAACCAGTTATTAGGTTTAGGGGGCAATCACTTTTTTCACACAGGGCCATGATGGTTTGGATTTTTTTTCACCTTTAATAATAAACACCTTCATTTACAAATTGCATTTTGTGTTTACTTGTGTTGTCCTTGACTATTGTTTAAATTGGTTTGATGTTCCGAAACACTTAAGTGTGACAAACATGCAAAGGAACAGGAAATGAGGAAGGGGGCAAACACTTTTTCACACCACTGTATATACCTTAGCGGTTCAGGCTGCAGCTTGGAAATGTGTCTGTATATAATACTTACACACATTTGTGTAATGCAATAGGTATATATCACAAGTAGTGGCCAGACCTGTTCTACATTGATGATACGTGTGATGGAGGTATAGGTGTCGATGTCCAGTATCATACAACATTGTCATGTTTTGACACATTTGGTCTTACTTTGTATTGGTTTGATGATAAGGATTAACTGCTTGTTTAGGTCTAGGGGACTTGTTAGGCAGGCAGGCATTTACTTACCCGAGTCTCCACTCTTCGGTCCTGACATCATCAAGGCCAATGCAGGGTCCATAGTTCTGCAATGGATGTGATAAAACTGAGGGACAGTTCTCTGTCAGAGCGTTGGGGAGCGTCACCTGCCAGGGGAATGGAAGATCAGGTTAGTAAAAATTCTTCACCTCTCCCCTAGACTAAATGAGCAAGTAACCCTTGCGGGAGCAACCCCACTGCAAGGGATCTTCTTCAAGTTCCCCAGAGTTGGTCTTTAAGATTATAGCTGAATGTTAGAAATGAAATCACATCCGTGCCCTAATACTTTACTGAAACCATGTGGTGTTTGAATACATCAGAAACTGATATTTTCATACTATTTCTTTCAGATCATAGTTACATAGTAGTTGAGGTTGAAAAAAGACACAAGTCCATCAAGTCCATATATGTCAGTATTACATTGTATATCCCTGTATGTTGCGGTCGTTCAGGTGCTTATCTAATAGGTTTTTTAAACTATTGCGTCCCCCCTGCTGAGACCACCACCTGTGGAAGGGAATTCCACATCCTTGCTGCTCTTACAGTAAAGAACCCTTACGCAGTTTAAGGTTAAACCTCTTTTCTTCTAATCTTAGTGAATGGCCACCTTTCTTATTAAACTCCCTTCCACAAAAAAGTTTTATCCCTATTGTGGGGTCACCAATATGGTATTTGTAAATTGAAATCATATCCCCTCTCAAGCGTCTCTTCTCCAGAGAGAATACGTTCAGTGCTCGGAAACCTTTCCTCATAACTAATATCCTCCAGACCCTTTATTAGCTTTGTTGCCCTTCTTTGTACTCGCTCCATTTCCAGTACATCCTTCCTGGTGCCCATAACTGGACAGCATACTCCAGGTGAGGCGGGACCAAAGTCTTGTAGAGTGGGAGAACTATCGCTTTATCCCTGGAGGTAATCCCCTTTTTAATGCATGCCAATTTTCTGTTTGCTTTGTTAGCAGCAGCTTGGCATTGCATGTCATTGCTGAGCCTATCATCTACTAGGACCCCCAGGTCCTTTTCCATCCTAGATTCCCCCAGAGGTTCACCCCCTGGTTCATCCTATGCTAATCCTATGTTTAAATGTTACATCACGGGGGGCGTGTCCAAGATGGCGCTGGGAGCAGACGTCTGATAGCAGAGCTCCCGTCTCCGGCTGCTAATCCTCCACATATCCTGGTGTAGGATTGTCCCCAAACAATCACCCCTTGCTCCAGCGCCAGCAGGAGAGCTGGGCGATGCCCGGGGGCAAAAAATTTGGCCAGAGGAAGAGCACTGGGACCCCGCTATAGACCCGGACTGCACCGAGGCCTACTACACACGTGGCGCACCACATGGAGTCTCAGACAGACCCCCCTCCGGACGGAGCGATACAGGCAGGGTCAGCGGCTTTTGATGCCCTAATGCTGGCCATTACTACTTGCCAGGCTACACTCACGGCCAAAATAGACCATGTCCAGACGAAGACGCCCCTTATCAGGAGGGATATGGACAAGTTTCAGGACCGTGTATCGGAGGTGGAGTGGCGTGTCTCCGAGACGGAGGACACCCTGCGGGGGCATCACACGGACATCCAGGCCTTACAACTTAAGGTAAAACACCTGGAAGCTAGAGCTGAGGATGCCGAGAACCGCAATAGAAGTAACAACTTGAGGGTTCTCGGCCTCCCTGAAGGAGCTGAGGGAGCTGATCCTGTCACCTTTATGGAAGCATTCTTACCTACCCTCCTCCCCCCGCCTCCCCTCACCGCACTTCTCTATTGAAAGAGCCCATCACATGCCTGCGACCCAAGGCCCTCAGGGAGCGCCGCCGCAGACCTTTTTAAATTGCTCCACTACTGTGACCATGACACTGTGCTCCGTGTGGCACGACTGGAGGGAGACCTAAAGTTTGAAAACGCCAAGATCCTGATATTCCCGGACTATTCGGTTGAAACCCAACGCCAGCGAAAAACGTTAGACCATGTCAGAGGCCTCCTGAGACAGAAGGGAGTAAAGTACAGCATGCTTTTCCCGGCCAGGCTGCGGGTTCAGGACGGGGAGAGAGTACAGTTTTTCACCTCACTCAGGGAGGCCGCGGCGTGGGCTGAATCGCTCCAGCGTTGAACTGCCTCAGGTATGCTGACTGTTAAAGTACATCGACTCTGTGACTGCTTATGCTGCTGCCTGGCTTTAGACTTATAATTGTGCCCAATCCACGCTTGCTGTCTGCTTGTTATTATATGCCCCCAGGGACCTGCATGCCCTCTAAGTGTTGGGCTTAGGGGCTCACGGACGGGAGAGGGGATATTGCACTGCTACAGAGACCTGTGTATCCTTCTTGTGCCCGCTAATTGTTGTCAAGGCATCGTGGAAAGCACTGGACCGTGCCCTGCTCACAGATCCTGTGGCCAGGATAACTGACAGCCTGGGTCATGCCTATGCAGGTGGATTGCATGGCTCCTCACGCCCTGGACTACATTGCCTCCGGCCTTATGGGACTCTGAATCCTATCTACTGACTCATGAGGACAGTATTTGGGGGGTGTATGCAGGCCCCTCCTTCCCTTTCCCTTGTCGGGACCGCTTCTTCCCCCCCCTTCTTTCGGGCACAAGGCACAGAGACTCGTTTCACCTTCTCTGCAAAAGCAAAGGAACTCTCATGCTCTGCTACGAGTCAAGCTATGCAGTCACAGCAGCTTTGGAGATCCTCAAGAGCTAGGTTGGAGTGTGTTATTCTCTGAGTTCTTCCTGCATTGGGGTCTGACCCTTCTTCCCCTTCCCCTGTTATTTTTGTTTTGTTGTTCTGTTATTTTTTATTTTTCCCTAAGAATATGCCCCCGGGGACCCGGGAGATCTACACCCAGAATCCTTTGTCGGATTTTAGAAGGACTACATTGTTCTTTTTTTTCTAAACGGTTGCAGCAAGAGGTAAAGCGCCTCTTCCACATTGCCCTCATGTTAGGCCTTGAGGCCAGCTTTCTTTTAGGGAGGGAAGCCCTCCGACCGACTTGGCGGATGGGCGAGGTGGGGGGAGGGGGTACATGGTTGTGTTTGGCTGCCGTTGCAGACCCTCAGTTCATGCTTCTAAAATACATGTATATGACAATACTGCTATTGGTTAATTTGACTTCTGCCTTATGTCAATTATCATCCCCAGGGTGCTCTTCTGGGTCCAGAAGCTCGGATAGTGGAGGACTGACTTGTATGTGTAATCCTATAGTATTCCTCACCGCAATTAATGTCTTCCCTTAGGGTCCTCTCCTGGAACACGTGGTGTTTGAACTCCCCTATTAAACGTTCGCTGGTTTTCCAGTTTGTCAAGTCTTATCACCCCCATATTTGCGTGCTCCAGGAGACCCACCTAGTGGGGAAGAAGACCTTCAGTCTTAAAAAAACGTGGGTAGGTTATCACTACCATTCAACCTATTCAACATTTTCCAGAGGGGTAAGCGTTTTGGTTCTCAAGTCGCTCCCTTTCAGACTCCTTGATCTAGCTCTGGACCCAGGGGGCAGGTATGTAGTGATTCATGCATTAATACACAATGTACCATGGATACTGGTAGGACTATATCTTCCACCTCCGGCCTCCCTACAAGTACTAAACCAGATAACGGCAAAGATAGCGGAATTCTCCACTGAGAATGTGCTGATAATGGGGGACTTTAACTTGGTACCTGATGCGGGACTGGATAGGCTCCTTGCTACTGGCACGACCCGCCAGGATCTGGCGGAGTGGGCAGCTACATACAATTTGTCTGACGTCTGGAGGTGGAGGAATCCGCAGACCAGGGCATACACCTGCCACTCGGCCTCACATAGAACATTCTCCCGCATTGATTTAATCTATGCGGGAGCATCTGTTTTCCCTAGGGTGCGGGACATCTCGATTCTCCCTAGAGGAGTGTCAGATCATGCCCCACTCCTGATAGATCTGGATCTTTCCATTGCCCCCTCAGACAAACTCTGGCGCCTATCAAGGTTTTGGGTTTCGGATGCGGGAGTGGAACCGAGATATAGAGCTGAGCTGGAAACATACTGGGCAGCAAACTCCGACTCGGCCTCCTCGGTCTGGGACGCCTTTAAGGCATTCTCCAGGGGACGTTTTCAGAACATTATAGCAGAAGTCAGGAGGGAGCGTAGGAAAGAACTCACGGATCTGGAAGCTGAGGCTGACAGGCAAGAGGCACTGTACGTTAGGTCGCAAGACCCACAGGTCTACAACCAATTGCAGTCCCTGTTGCGGAAGGTTCTTCTCCTGAGGACGACCCTGACGCAGAAAAGACTCCTCCATCAGACTCAGGGGAAAAGACTGGCCATCTTCTGGCCTGGCTGTGCAAGGAACAGTCCATAGGCATGACTATAGGACAGATTCAGGCTCCTGACGGCTCTATCTTAAACACTCCAGACGATATAAACCGCGAGTTCGCCTCCTATTACCGAAGACTGTATAGCTCCCGGGTTGACTACGACTTGGTGGAATTAAGTGCCTATCTAGAGGAGATCCCCATCCCATCCCTCACCCCTACATATTCTAGAATGTTGGATGCCCCTATAACAATTGAGGAAATCCAAAAAGCTCTAAAAATGATGCAGACAGGTAAAACACTGGGACCGGACGGATTACCGGTGGAATTCTTTAAGGAATATTTAGAACAACTAGCCCCTAGATTTCACACCTTGCTGGCCACATGCATGGAGGAAGGGAGTCTCCCGGATTCCATGAATGAGGCGGTAATTGTGGTCATTCACAAGCCGGGGAAGGACCCAAACCTCTGCTCTTCCTATCGCCCTATTTCCCTCCTTAATTTTGACGCGAAGCTCCTCTCAAAAATTCTGGCTAACAGACTGAATATAGTTATAACAGCACTGATTCACCCCGACAAGACGGGGTTTATGCCAGGCAGGGGGACAGATATCAATATTAGGAGGTTGCATACACACATTGCAATTGCCTCGTCTGGGGAGCCGGAGGTCACTCGACGCCGAGAAGGCTTTCGACTCGGTCAAGTGGGGCTACCTCTGGGCAGTACTTGCCAGATTTGGGTTTGGGCCTAGATTCCTTACATGGCTACGTATGCTCAATGCCCAACCTAGGGCCCGCATTCGCACTAACAGGGTTCTATCGGAGGCGTTTGCGCTGGGGAGGGGTACGAGGCAGGGTTGCCCACTCTCCCTGGCTCTATTCGCCCTGGCACTTGAGCCCCTGGCTACGCTTTTTAGGCAGACGGGGCAATCTGAGGTGTGAGGGTTGGCGTGGTAGAGGAAAAGATTTCCCTCTATGCTGACGACTCACTCCTCTACCTGGCGGATGCCAAGGAATCTCTGCAGGCAGCTCTGGCTGCATTTAATAGATTCGGCAGATTCTCGGGCATCCAAATTAATTGGAGCAAGTCGGTCCTGTTTTCCCTGAATCAGTCACTTCCTCGGTTGGACACGGGCACTCCATTGAATTGGGTGGAGGAGTTTACTTACCTGGGGGTGAAGTTGGGGAGGGACATGACAGGATATCTGAATAGGAACATATACCCGCTCCTTGCCCAGCTTGAGCAGAAATGCCACGCTTGGAAAAGTCTCCCTCTGTCCCCGGTGGGAAGAGGTAATTTGATAAAAATTATATTCCTCCCAAAGTTCCTTTATTATTTTAGACAAACCCCGGTCCTTTTTTCGCAAACTTGATAGTTTACTGATCTCCTTCTTGTGGGCGGGGAAACCCCCAAGGGTGGCGAAGAATACCCTCTACCTCCCATTGTCTGGGGGTGGATTGGCATTCCCCAACTTTCTGGTATACTATTGGGCGGCAGTTTTAGTTACAGTGAGGTGGTGGTTCTCGCAACCCCGCCAAAATCCGTCAGTCAACCTTGAGGCAGCTCTCCTAGGCTCATATGCAGCATTGTCTAACCTGCCATATAGGGGGGCTAAAGCTAGCCCCGCAGTGACGGGCCCAATGAAAACCACGATTCAGGTTTGGAGGGCTTCTAGAGCTGCCCTACTAAAACCAGACTGTATCTCACCCCACACCCCTCTCTGGGCTAATCCTATGCTATCTCACCTATCTACTGTCCCAGACCCGGCGTGCTGGGCCAAAAGAGGAATCACCACTCTGAAACGGGTTACGCCACAGGGGGTTATAACCCCCTTTCGAGAGCTCCAGCAAGCTCACAATCTACCGAGAAACTTCCAATTCAGGTATTATCAGCTCCAACATGCCCTTAGAGCCCAGTTCCCCTCCCGACCTATACTTGAGCCAGAGTCGATTGAGAGATTGTTAATTTCGGGGGGTTTGGATAAACCCCTCTCTTCTTTATACCTTTATCTGACAGTGGCCCACGATGTTAAAAACAACCGGTCCATGGTTAAGTGGCAGAATGATATCCCATCCCTTGGGGAGGAGGAATGGGAAGAATGCTTGACCTCCTTTATCCCGTCCATGATAGCGGCTAAGGATAGTTTTATACAGTTAAAGTTCATACATAGGGCTTACTATACACCGAAAGGATTAGCAGGGATTTACCCTAGTTTGAGCCCCAACTGCACTAGATGTGGCCTGGAGGAGGGAACCTTCTTCCACATGGTTTGGTCTTGTCCGAGGTTACAAACCTTTTGGAACTCCGTGGTAGACACCCTGGGATTAGCAGTGGAGTGCAGATCTCGCCGAATCCCTTGACCATCCTGCTTAGTCATTTAGAGGACGTAGAGGGTGACCTATATGTGAAATTATGCCTAACATTTCTATTATTCTATGCCAGAAGGGAAATACTCCTCGAATGGAAACTGAAAGATTCTCCGACTCAAACATCCTGGCAGAAGTCAGTGAATAATGTGTTACCATTATACCGCATTACGTACGAAAGCAGAAACTGTCCGCAGAAGTATCTGTCCGCAGAAGTATGACAAGATATGGTCGAACTGGATTAACGCGTGTGGCTAGACCCCTGGCAAGGGGAAAGGACTCATGTGGCAGTTCGTATCAATCTACTCCCCCTGGTTGTCTGGAGGTAACGCATATGCTCCCTACGCCTAGACCTTGATGTTTTCTGTGTCCAGATGGTCAAGAGGTGGAATTAGACCCCCCCCCCCACTTCTTTCTTGCTCTCCTGGCAAAGAGGTTGATTTCAACCCCCACGGGAACACCCTGACCAGTTTCTCCACAAGTTTATAGTCCTTACGGGGACACCCCCGATAGCAATTTTATCTTATGAAGGCATAGGCTGGAGATGTAGATGAGGGATATCCTGAATGGTGTGCTGTTATCACTGCATTTCCCCCCTATGCCAGCTATGTGATTGTCATGTTATTGCTTACCTGTGTGCGTATCCTCTGTAAGAAGCAAGTTTTGTTTGTATTGTTTGTTTGTGTATTGTCCAAAAAACTAATAAAAACGTTCTGTTAAAAAAAAAATGTTATATCACCCCCCCCCCCCCCCGAAGTTAATTTAGAAGTTTATTTTACCCTAATGATCCAGGGTGCGAAGGTGATGCTTGTCAAACGCCAATGTGCCTTCTATGAATACCGCAATCATTGCAGCAGTTTGTTGGCCAATGCACTTAGGGTATGCAAAGCCCAAACCTACGTTTCACTTCTGCACTACTGCAAGTACTGAGGATACTCCTCTCCGATTATCTTCAGCTATAGCAGCGGAGATTAGGGCGTACTTCTCTGACTTGTATGATATCAGGAAGGGATGAACTCCAGTTCACCTGTCAACCCATAGTGAGAAAATCAGATGTAGCAAGATCCCGGGGCCCAGGAGGCCTAATGGTAGCCTCAAGGGTTAAGGAGAGCTTACATCCTTCCTTGTAGAGTTGGTTACCAGGCATGGTGGGTGTGATGTAAGATGAAATGATGGGCACACGTCACTTTTTGAATGCGAACAAGAGATTTATTGTCTCTGAAGAACTGTGGGAGAGAGGGTTAGGGGCCAGGACACCCTTGAGTAGATGCAATGGTAATTGCCAGAATCCGAGACTTCTATAGGTAGACAGCTATACAGTGTAAGGCCTGCAGCCAGATGACACTTCTGTCTAGGTAGGGCCGCTGTCTCCTATGGCAACTAATCTTGCAACAGTCACTAACAGTAGTTGTACATAACTCTTTGTAACACAGAACAGTCCTTTTCTGATCTCACAGTATCCCACTGTAGGTCTTCACTTACTGAGCTCCTGGTCTCTCACTAGACTTCCAGATCCCAGTTGTCACTGGATCCCCTGAGCTCTTCCACAGCTATCCCGCTGTATACTCCTCAAGCGTCACCCCCGTAATCCTGCTGGATCCCTAGCTTGGCACTTGCTGATGCGTTCCCACTTCTTCACCGTCCCCGGCTGGTGAGAAGACTGCTCTGGTACTGGCTTCAGCTTACTCACAGTAGTCTCTGGTAACAAGGTGAATGACCCCTTAGTGGCGACAGCTTCCCTTCTACCTCCGACCAAACTGGTTCACTGTCCAGCTGAACCTTTGCAACTCAGTTGGACTCCAATCCCGTAGTCCCAACCCTACGCTGCTTCTCCTGCTCCTGGATAGGCCTCAGGCAGCCTAGCAGCCAGCTGTCCCAGGGATAAGCCTCAGGCTCCAGGCCTAGCATAACACACGTGCACCCAGACAGCCGTCCAGGTGGCACAGAACCCAGACTTCACCCAAATAAATAGGCTCTCCCAGCAAGCCAAGGAATGTAATTAAACCCTTGTCTATTGGCTGAGACACCCCATCCATTCATGACCTGTCCTTGCTATGCCCTTGTATATCTAATATCACCAGCTACAATACCACCTAGTGACAGAAGAGAGAAGTGCAACAATTCCAGAATTAGGGGAAAATCAGTGGATCTCCTAACAATTAGCCAGGACAATTACTAGCTGGTAAACTAAATTTGTTAGCAGCCCTGCCTAAACACCAGGGTGCTACAAAGAGAACACTGTATCTTCTGCAATCAACATTACCCACCATTAAGCCTGAGGTGATTGAGGAATTAGAGAAACCTATCACGTCTGATGATTTTCTTCAGGCAATTAGGCAGACAAAACCAGGCAAGGTGCCTGGGCTAGATGATTTCATCTTGGCCTACTATAAATGCTTCTAAGACAGACTGTAATCATATTTTGCAACAATCTTTAATGCCCTCATGCAGCCTAACTAGATATGGTCAGAGTCTCTGGCAGTATATATTAGAGTTATCCCGAAGGAGGGGAAAGATGTCACACATTGCCCCAATTACCGACGCATATCTCTACCTAATGTAAATCTGAAACTGTTCACCAAAATTTGGCAGGTCCTCTGCCTCCAAACGATAATATACTTAAATCAGGTTGGCTTTATGCCCTGCAGAGAAGTAAGAGATGTAATAATTAGTGTACTCAACTTGATTCACTTCACCCTGTCGAAGGCAAAACCTGCTTTTATTCTATCCATGGATGCTGAGAAAGCCTTCAACCATCATTTTTATTTTGACGCTCGAGCCATTCCTTCGCCAGGTCAGGGTGAATCCAAACATCAGTGATATAATGATTGCCAATTACTGTCACAAAGTATCAGCTTATGCACTTACTTGTTCTACCTTATGCACTATTTACTGTTTAACCTAACCTGATGTCACTGTCTCTAACCTGCTAGTGGAGTTTTGTCGGTATGGAAAACTTTAAAATTTTCACATATCAAACACCTGAAGCATTGGCATATAAAATTATGACAAGGTGGTACCGAACGCCAGCTACATTACACTGAAGATACTGTTGTTGACAAAGGTGCATTTTGGTTTTGTGCTACCCTAGGCAAGACTAAAATCCCACCCCTTCTCTTCTCAAGTGGCTGTGTGGGGTCTTTAGTGGCTGTGTGGGGCCTCTATAGTGGCTGTGCAGAGTCTCTAGTGGCTATGCGGGGTCTCTGTTGGCTGTGCAGAGTCTCTGAGGTCTATATGGGGTCTCTGGTGGCTGTGTGGGGTCTCTGGTGGCTGCGTGGGGTCTCTGGTGGCTGCGTGGGGTCTCTGGTGGCTATGCAGGGTCTTTGGTGGACTGTGGGGTAGTAACCCCCCCGCTAGCCTGCCACAGGCCTCCCCCCAAACCCCTCACGTGCCTGCCACAGTGCACCCCCCAACTCCCCCCAACACCATGTTTGCCCTGCGGTAGATACACGCCTGGTTGTTGCCACTGTGCTGCTGATGGGGGAGATATGCTACACATATTTTGGTTTTGCCCAGCCCTTTAGCCCTTCTGGAAGCAAGTGCATACTATTATGCAGATATTTACAGACACCCCGGTCCCCTACATGCGTGCTTTCTTTCTTCTACATCACACCCCAATGCAGGTGAAGGTATACAAGAAATCAGTGGTGCAACATTTGGTTAATGCATCCCAGCAGTGTGCAAATTCACAACAGTCCCTTCTCTCACACAAAGGTTTTGTGAGGTTGAGGATATTTGCCATTTGGAGAGTCTGACCAGCCCCTTAAAGGATAACGAAGAGAAAATGAATAGGACCTTGTTCTAATGCCCCGTGGTTCTGACCGCTGTTACAGTCTTTGCTGACGGCTCCCTGAAATATTTTTCAAAAAAACTCCCACAGCAAACCTGCAAATATCTTGAAGCACACAGTTTGAGAATCACTGATGTAGAGACTAGCCATGTGTAGCAATGGGATATCTCATACCTAAAGATTAGGTTGACCGTCAGTTACAGACCATCAGGCACAGATTGGATGAGGAGCAGATTTGCTCACAGCCCACCTCTAACCTTCCCCTATTCCCTCCCTCCTCCATATCCTTCCCCAATCCCCCCCCCCCCTTAAATCTTTTTTTACTTTTTTACTTTATTTTTATTTTTTGGACCTTGGTGTAGTCTTTTGACATGGAGCATTTGACTGGCAAAATCCAGGAAAGTGACCAACTCACTGATGTTTAGGTGGATCACCTGCATTGTTTTCCAAGGTAGCTGGTGACCTGTATTTCTATCCTTCTGGCTGGACACATACTATATAAGTTTCTCACTTCATGCTCCTCTGTATGATGAGAAGTAAGGTCCTCTTCTGTAAGAGATTGTATATTTACATTTTTGTTGCACCCAATTTAGGATGGTTACTGTTGTATAATTTTTGCTTTTCCAAATCATGTTGGATCTTTTAGAATATATGTAAAGGTCACTTGAGTGCAACCGTGGGCAGTAATAAAACTCGATTTACCAGATACAGGAAACTATACTGCTGAAGTGCATTAATGGCAACTATCCAAGCCTAGACTGGATATGCAATGTCTGTAAAAATGAAAGAAAGAGAAGGAATCCCCTTTGGGGATGCACTCACCAGAGCTAAATAGAATATGGGCATGTATACACTTTCATCAGGGTCCCGTTACTCTCTCTATTGAAGTCCACCAGTTTTCCTCAGCATCCTCCCATTCAGTAGCTCACCATTGGCAGGTAGATATATGTTGAAACAAATTGCACCACATAGTGTGACTCCGTTTAAAAAATTTATTAAACCCCCCAATCAGTTAAAATAGAACACCCCTTATTACAGAATGCGTACCAGATGTAAAAGACAAATCAGCATGTTAAGCCCCATACACACGGTCGGACTTTTTCATCAATTTGGTCCGATCGGACAAGGTTGTTGAAAAATCAGACCGTGTGTATGCACCATCGGACAGTGTTCGTCGGTTTGTCCGTCGGACAAAGTCTTATCTCCTGCTGGAAAGATTTCCCGTCAACCCGGTCCGATCACACCAAATCCGAGCGTGTGTACGCTTGTCCGACGGACAAAGTGCTACGCATGCTCAGAAGAAATTCTGTGACGGAAGCGCTCGGTCAGGTAAAACTACCTTTCCTAATCGACACAGCACATTCGTCACGCTGCAATGTTAAAATGTCTTTAATGCAGCGCATTCTCTTTTTCTTTACAATGCAACAAGAATGACATGTTTTAGCTGCTCCTATTCACCCGCACTTCTCACAAACTTACTTCTTTATTACTTTGCAGCATTTATACACTACATGTTTATTTTTACTCTGAACGGAAAAGAATCTTTGTTATTTTTTTACCATTTTTTGTCTTTTTTTTTTTTTTTTTTGGGAATACATATTTGAATGTTTTTTTTTTTTTTTTTTGGAGGGGGGTTGTGTGTCTCAAATTACCAAAAACACATTATTTACATTTGTATTTCTTGCTTAAATTTACTAGGAGGTTGTTTGTTGTTGTTGCCCCTTGTTAATTCTACTTTAGGATTAGTGAAATGTACCAGCCTACTCAAAGAAAAACTGTCATTGTAGCAAAGTAAAACACAATTGTCAATGATTATTTCAAATCAAAAAACCTTTATTTAGGTCACACCAACAAACCAAAGAGGAACGCAGCCATGGTGAAACTTGGGGAATTTGCAAAGTCTTGGCCCCCCACGGCAACCATCATTGTCCAAGCGTAGAAAAATTGGGGGCCTGAGGAGTACGTATATTAAGGGGAGTGCAATCTGGTCGTGAAGTCCAAAGTATCCGGAACTGCAGCAGATGCCATCTAGGTCCCCAGGCTCTGGTACTACAAGAGGCTCCATCTTCTCTCACACCAGACTGATTGCAGGTCGTCACTCTCAGGTCTTCCTTCCACGCTTCCTTCCTCGCTGTGGCTGTCGTGCTGGTGGGGTGGCAGAAGGAGGAGGAGGAGGAGGAGGAGGCGGAGCATGGTAACTTTGGCAAACATGTGTGACTGGGGTCATCTCCCCAGCCCTACCCTTATTTAGGACATGGAGGATGAGCCCCTCACACATGTTGCGTTGCCTCACCTCCATACCCATCATTTTTGTGACAACCACCGAGCCAAAGGTCTCCTCGTCGGCGGGTGTGGCAAAAAATGATAGTACCAAGCTTGGGGACATAGACCTCATCTGCTGAAGTTGCAGTTTCCTCAGACTTCACGACCTTCTTCCTCTCCCTGATATACGCACTCCTCAGGCTGCCAATTTTCTTTCTAATATCATTCAACAGTTGCCGTGGGGAACCTTGGGCTTGACAAAATTCCACAAGTTCCTCCAGGGCTGCGTGCCTCTTTGTTTGTTTTGGTGTTGGTGTAATGTGGGTGTATACCCTGCCACAATATGGGGGCATCCCTGTATTTGGCAATGAAGAGGGGGAGAAAACTCATGTCGTTGAATCCCTTCATATCAATCTCTGCAAGACACAACAACACACCAAACCCTATAAATTATGTCAGGCTAAACTCTCCTAATCTTCTCCATAAAGAAGCCTCAGTTCAAATCAGTCTTAGGCTAGTTATGTACCAACGTTAAATTGTACCTTCGTTTGTAGCGATCGTCTCGTGTGAGTTTTCTCTCCCCTCGTCTCCCCAGATCGTGGCTACGACACAGGCGTGTGACGTTTTATATACATGCGCATGCTTCAAACTCCGCCCGCCCCTGACGATCTTTCTCGTCTATTCCCCACCCCTTCTCTTTACGGCGTAGTGGGGAGAGCACATGGCGGGGACACAGCAGGTGCGCCACAAAATATCCCACCAACGAGGAGGAGGACGAGGAAAGTCCGGAGGCAGAAACGTCCCGATCCCGGAACCTGAAATTCAAGGCCTCCAATATGTCATTTGGAGAAATGTTGGAGATGGTGGACATATTAAAGAGGAGCGACTATGATGGGAAGTATGGGCCTTACCTCAACCCCAATGTCCGCAAGGCCAAGATCATGTCTAAAGTTGTGAGAAGGCTGTACAATAATTTTGGGGTACAACGATCCAAGGAGCAACTCAGGAAACGCTGGTCAGACCTGAAACTGAGGGAGGTACAGAAAGATCAAGAGAATTCTTCAAAAAAGTAAGTAGTTGTGTTTTGTGTTTGATTTCTTGCTTGCATACTGCTCCATTGTGTTTTGATTTTTTACCAAGTTGTACATTCCAAAAATGGCCACTTTCAGGTTCGTCTGTGCATTCGATCGTACTCAGCCTCGATCTTTCTGCCACTGTCATGGTCGTGTGTGTGTGCATTCGATCGTACGCAACCTCGATCGTTCGGCCACTTATAATACGATGTTTGGTGTTTTTTTGGGGAAAGGAAGTTTGTTCTCACTAGAAATGTCATCAAGAATGTAAAGCCAATTTATTCAATGTAAAGGAGAGGTCACTCAGTAGCTGTTTACCCATCTGGACTCTAGAGCACTAGTGCTGGGGACACCCAAACCCCCTTTTTATTATGCTTTTCCACACATGTGCTCCAGTGGATACTAGAGGGGGGTCTCCATCACACAAACTTCTACCAAAAAGCTAGTCAGTTTAGCACCTTTACAAAAGTGACTTCATTCATGTAGTTGACATTTGTAAACTGGCCAAACTAAAATAGTGTCCGTCACTTTCAAGCAATGTTTGTCATTTCCTATTTCTGCCCTCAATAGCTTGTGTTGCTAAATCTTCCTTTTGGACATTCTCATAGGGGAGCGAAAACTTGGGCCGTCTGAGGAAACCCCCAAACCAGCACCTACCAAAAAAGGGGAAAGAGCAGAAGCAGAGGAGGAGGAGGAGGAGGAAGGAGAGATCATCGAACTTGGAGAAATTGTCACCACAACAGGTGAGTGTGGGAGAACACAGCTACTGGTAAGCTAATCCATGTATGGCTGCCTCATTTCCAACACCCCATTTTTGTTTGTTTGTGGTTTTTAGGTGACGTGGATGTTGTGGAAAAAAAATCGCACTTTACCACAGAGAGTGCCCACGTACTCATCGGAGAGATAATGGTCTGCAATAGAGATCTAGATTACATAAAGCAAAACATCAATGATGTTCAACAAAAATTGAAGAACATCATTGATATTTTTAGGAAAAATATGAAAACGCACCAAGTAATTAACACACATTTGTGCCAGCTTCAGAACACATTTGCAACTTAAAAACTGTCTGAAATTTGGAACATGCACACATTGTGTCCACATGTGCTAGCTCCCACCATGGTGGATGAATGGCAACGTTTTTTTGGGGGTGCAAACACTTTACGAACTACTAATGTGGTTGTGGTGAAGGGGTTGCACCCCAAAAAAACGTCCATTCATCCCCATGATGGAAAATGGCACTTTTGAAGCTTCTAGGCATGTGTTTTTACCATCTAATGACCATTTTCAGTCCCAAATTGTGTGCATGTTCCAAATTTCCACTTTTCGGGGGTGACCCCCCCATGTGATGAAGGCAAGATCAAACACACTTTGAAACATATAGTCATGTCTGATCTTGTCTTCACTTTACAAAGTTGAACTTTCCAAGTTCCTAGGTTCTGTTTTGCTCCATGCCTGGTTTTACCAATTGCGGAATGTTTGTAAACAATGTTGTAAATAACCAAGATGTTGTCAGTTTTGGCGTGAAGATTGTAAACGCACTTGGGAATGTTTTCCTAGTAAACTTTTATTTTTCTAAATGTGTGGCTTCCTTATTTAAAAAACACAATGCATTATGTATGTAAAATGAAAAGGATATGGGGGGCAATGGGTGTTATTTACTAAAGGCAAATCCACTTTGCACTCCAATTTTCTTTCCCGGGGAACTTTTTCAATGCACTTGTAGAGCATAGCGGATTAGACCAAAGATTAGGTAGCAAACACACAACATGAGAATAATCTTTTTGGGAAGAAGAGGCTGTTACCTCCTTTTGCCCAGAAAGTGCATTCCCACTGTCGAAGGCAAAGGGAAAAAATGTCAAAGTAAAATAAGCTAAAAAGAAGACTGAAATGACATGAAATCATAGGTTGGTTAAAATATCAAAGTTATTAAAAAATGCCTCTCACACATCGTCAGGCAGAGCAATGGCCCCCCTACCCACAAAGTACTGCATATATTGGTCCCGGACCACACGGGCATTTAGAGGGGGCAAGCCTGGACGTGCCACTCGAAGGGCTGTGAGTTCGGCATTTGGAGGGCCCTCCACATCTGGGCCAACGGGCACCACATAGTTCCTGTTATGTCTTTTGAGGAAGTTGTGCAATATGCAACAGGCAAGAACTATGTGGTTCAGTTTGTATTCCGCCAAGTTAAATGCCGTCAGGAACAGGCGGAAGCGGCTGGCCAGGATGCCAAAAAGCGTTCTCCACAACTCTTCTGGCTCTGGACAGCTGTAGTTGAAGACCCTCTGGTCCGGGGTGAGGGTCCTCATCGGGAACGGCCTCATCACATGGGGAGTCAACGCAAACGCTTCATCTGCGACAAAGACGAAGGGGAGTCCTTCGGCATTCTCCTCTGGAGGTGGCAAGCACAGACTGCCACTTTGGAGACGCCAGTAGAACTCCGTGTGCGTAATGGCCCCACCATCCGATATCCGGCCGTTCATCCCCACGTCCACATACATAAACTCGTATGTTGCCGACACCACCGCCAACATCACTACACTATTAAACCCTTTATAATTATAATAGTAGGACCCCGAGTTGGGCGGTGGGACGATGCGGACGTGTTTCCCATCAATTGCCCCTCCGCAGTTAGGAAAGTCCCAACGGCTGGCAAAGTGGGAGGCCACAGTCTGCCATTCCTGTGGCGTGGAAGAAAGAGGCCATAGGTGTCTATTGGGGCAGAAGAGCATGCTGGTGAGGTAAGTGAAGGGAAAAATGCATGAAGGAGAAAAGGGGCACAGCATATTAGAACATATTGCAATCATGGTAATTAGGGAAGGAGGTCAAAAATACAAGTCATTAGCAAACAGAGCATACATAGAAGGGAATAGTAAAGTAGAAATGTTACCTTAATATAGTCCTCCTGCAGGACCTGAATGATGGCAGAAACAGGTCTCTGGAATAATGATTCCCAGGGCCTGGGGAGAGAATCAAATCCTGAAGACTTCTCCCTGTCGAAGTACCTCAACGTGGCAACAAGCCTCTGCTCCGGATGGTTGTGGTTGAGGGGCAGTCCTTGATGTTCTTCTTCTGCCAGCTATCATTGGAGCCCTTTAAGAAGTAGTGGTGAACTTAATGACAGTTAAAATAAACCAGCATGCTGTATAGTTGCAGTAAAGATGCAGTCAAGGTGCAGTATAGGTGTGGTACAGGTGCAATTGTATTGCTATGGCTATTTTTGTGATTTTTATAGCATAGAAATATGACATTTAGTGTTTGTTTTGTTAGTTTTTTGCTTTGTGTTGCTTTTTTATTTTTGCTTTAGTGCTGTTTTGCTTTGTGTCTTACAGCCATAACAATGACATTTTAATGTGTTGTCAATTAGACAATCCAAGAGAAGTAATATATATCTTTCCATTGCAACAGTAAGAGGCATAAAGACTCCATAGCGTGTGGAAAGGCACAAGATGTTTAGCAGGGAGATGTTTTATGAGTCCCCACTCATGGATAAATGTTTAGGGTGGAGAGACCCTTAAAGTGATTGAAAGGGTAATTTTTTTAACAAACATGTCATACTTACCTCCACTTTGCAGCTCGTTTGGCACAGAGTGTCCCCGAACCTGCTTTTCTGGGGTCCACCGGCAGCTCTCGTGGCTCCTTCCCACATCTGTTAACCCCCTTTGGAGAAGCGCTTCCCAGAGGGGGTTACCTTGAGAGTGCGCTCCCGAGTGCAGCATTTGGGTCTATAAACACAGAATGCCTGACTCGGCCCCGCCCCCCGGGTGCCTTGCCATTGGATTTGATTGACAGCAGCGGGAGCCAATGACTGCGCTGCTATCAATCTATCCAATCAAGAGCATGTGGAATAGGAGCCAGCATGTCCCCGCCGACTGAATGAAGGGGTTCAGGTAAGTAAAACGGGGGAGCATTAAGGTGAAAAAAAAAAAAAACACGTACCTTTACAACCCCTTTAAGGACTTTCTCTGATAAACATAATTGCACAGTAAATTACGTATGTAGCTAATCCACTTTGTCCTGTCAAAATAAGAACAGTTGAGATACATGGTTCTCTGCAAGGTCAAGGGAATTAAAACTGTTTTGAAAATGCTAGTTCCCTGGCTTTCGTGCTTTGTCAGTGTCCTCAGTACTTTCTAAACACTGACCAGGAGGAAGTATTCAGATTAGGAATTCTTGCATTTACATGCTTCTGCATATATAGCACAGAAACTATTGAAATCAGAAAAGGACCAGTAACTAACATTTTCAGAATATCAGCAGGAATGGCAGCAATTGCAACCTCAGTACAGGTTCTCTTTAGATTGCGTCCTAGATAGAAATGATCTGATTTACATTGCATTTGCTAAGGCCTTACCTGTTGTGTATTGGTGTATGGACATCTCGTCTACATTTGTCTTGTATGACATGCAGATTAAGGATGAGCCCGGTGTTCGATTCGAACCCATGTTCGAATCGAGCACCGGGTGTTCGCTCGCTCGGCGAGCCCAGAACTATTGGGGCCGCTCGCATCAAATTCGTGTGATGCGAGCGGCCCCGCAATGCATTGCGGCCCGCGCAGTGCAATGCTGGCTGATGATTGGCCAAGCATGCACTGTGACCCCGCATGCTTGGCCAATCACAGCGCCGGCAGCGAGGAGAGCCATAATTGGCTACAGGCAGGATGCCTGTAGCCAATTATAGCTCAGGGGCTTTAGTACACGCCCCACGGTATAAGAGGCCGCCGCGCCGGCGGCCTCGCATATTATGTTTCAGACAGTGTCAGCGTGTCAGTGTGCTGCTGACTGCTGACAACAATATGTGCTTTATTTCTGGGGATATGTGTGTGCATGCTGTTAGAACAGCATTGCAGTATCACATCTGGGGGGTGTCTATAGGTGGCCTGTGAAGGGGGGCAGGTTTCCTGTGCTTAGAACTTTCCCTGCAAAAAAGTGTCATTTTTGCAGGAAGAAAGCTATTTAAATCACTCGTGGCTAATGAATTGATGGCTCCTGTAACACAGAGAGCTGTCATTCATTAATAAAAAACAAAAAAAAAAGCGTAGGGGTCCCCCCAAATTCAATAACCAGGCCCTTCAGGTCTGGGATGGATATTAAGGGGGATCCCAGCCAAAAAAAAAAAAAAAAAAATGGCGTAGGGTCCCCCTCAAAATCCATACCAGACCCTTGAGGTCTGGTATGGATTTTAAGGGGAACCCTAGCCAAAAAAAATGGCGTGGGGTCCCCCTCAAAATCCATACCAGACCCTTATCCGAGCACGCAACCTGGCAGGCCCCTCTCGCCTGAACCGTACCAGGCCACATGCCCTCAACATTGGGAGGATGCTTTGGGGGTCTAAGACCCCTAAAGCACCTTGTCCCCATGTTGATGAGGACAAGGGCCTCTTCCCCACAACCCTGGCCGGTGGTTGTGGGGGTCTGCGGGCGGGGGGCTTATCGGAATCTGGAAGCCCCCTTTAACAAGGGGACCCCCAGATCCCGCCCCCCCCCCCTGTGTGAAATGGTAAGGGGGTACAAAAGTACCCCTACCATTTCACCAAAAAAGTGGCAAAAATGGTAAAAATGACAGGAGACAGTCTTTGACAATTCCTTTATTAAAATCTTCTTTCTTCTTTCTTCATCCTTCGGTTTCTTCATCTTCTCCTTCCTTCATCTTCTTCCATCTTCTTCTTCCATTTTCTTCTTCCTCCGATCCGCTTCTTCTTGCGCTGGTCTTCTCGTCCTTCTCATCCGGCATCTTCTTCCGTCGGCGTCGGCGTCGGTGTCTCTGTCTCTTCTTGGGCCGCTCCGCGCAATGGGAGGCTCCCGCTGTGTGAGGCTCCGCTCCGTCTGACAGGTCTTTTATAATGGAGGGCACCTGGTGACCCCGCCCCCTCTGACGCACAGGGACGTCATGGGGAATTCCATGATGGCTTTCCCCATGACGTCAGAGGGGGGCGGGGTCACCAGGTGCCCTCCGTTTTAAAAGACCTGTCAGATGGAGCGGAGCCTCACACAGCGGGAGCCTCCCATTGCGCGGAGCGGCCCAAGAAGACACCGACACCGACGCCGACGCCGACGGAAGAAGATGCCGGACGAGAAGGACGAGAAGACCAGCGCAAGAAGAAGCGGATCGGAGGAAGAAGAAAATGGAAGAAGAAGATGGAAGAAGATGAAGGAAGGAGAAGATGAAGAATCCGAAGGATGAAGAAAGAAGAAAGAAGATTTTAATAAAGGAATTGTCAAAGACTGTCTCCTGTCATTTTTACAATTTTTGCCACTTTTTTGGTGAAATGGTAGGGGTACCCCCTTACCATTTCACACAGGGGGGGCCGGGATCTGGGGGTCCCCTTGTTAAAGGGGGCTTCCAGATTCCGATAAGCCCCCCGCCCGCAGACCCCCACAACCACCGGCCAGGGTTGTGGGGAAGAGGCCCTTGTCCTCATCAACATGGGGACAAGGTGCTTTAGGGGTCTTAGACCCCCAAAGCATCCTCCCAATGTTGAGGGCATGTGGCCTGGTACGGTTCAGGCGAGAGGGGGGGCCGCTCTCGTCCCCCCCTCTTTTCCTGCGGCCTGCCAGGTTGCGTGCTCGGATAAGGGTCTGGTATGGATTTTGAGGGGGACCCCACGCCATTTTTTTTGGCTAGGGTTCCCCTTAAAATCCATACCAGACCTCAAGGGTCTGGTATGGATTTTGAGGGGGACCCTACGCCATTTTTTTTTTTTTTTTTTGGCTGGGGTTCCCCTTAATCATCCATCCCAGACCTGAAGGGCCTGGTTATTGAATTTGGGGGGACCCCTACGCTTTTTTTTTTCATTTTTTTTATTTTTTATCAATGACTTTTTTTTATGAATGAGTTTCAATGAATCACTGTTCTCTGTGTTACGGGAGCCGTGAATTAACATTAGCCGCGAGTGATTTTAAATAGCTTTTTTACTTTCAAAAATGACACTTTGCGCAGAGACAGTTCTAAACACGGGAAACATGCGCCCCTTTACAGGCATACTATAGACACCCCCCAGGTACGAAATTTAAAGGAATATTACACTTTTATTGTTTCAATTTAAGCATTATTAAAATCACTGCTCCTGAAAAAACTGCCATTTTAAAAAAAAAATTTTGCATTGATACATGTCCCCTGGGGCAGGACCCAGGTCCCCAAACACTTTTTATGACATTAACATGCATATTAGCCTTTAAAATGAGCACTTTTCATTTCGAACGTTCGCATCCATTATAACTAATAGGGTTCTAAAGCTCGCACGGACTTTAGGTCCGTTCGCGGGTTCTGGTGCGAGCCGAACGGGGGGGTGTTCGGCTCATCCCTAATGCAGATTAGTGGCAGGGAAATGGTTAATCGTCATTTGTATTCTGTCACGCTGTCCTAATTTCTCAGTTAATCATCCTTAATCGGCTTTGTACTGTGACATCCCAGCAGTCAGGACAGAACTTGACCCTTGCATGATCTGGACTGCCAGAATGCTTACGTACTAAAAGCAGAAGAGTCTGTTTCCAGATCTCATAGATATTGAGACATTATTAGAATGGCTTCAAACGGTTAGCCTTATCTTAATTAATGAAAAAGCATAGGCTTACTTTTTCATTTTCCAGCCTCCAGTAATGAGACATTCTGTATCTGCTATATTTCCTCCTAAATGTTCCTTGTTCAGAGAGGTCTTCCTCTTCTGGAGTCGAATCGCTCTGTCCCTTTTTCTTCCTTAATTCTCTCTTCTCTTTTTTCGCAAAAAACATTTTAATCTACCTATTGTATTATACTGCCTTAAACCCATTCATCCAAGCTTTAAAATAATTGCATCTGTGAGGTTTTTGTTGAAAACCCACATTATAGTGGAATAACCCCAAAAAACAAATTGTAATACTTAGTTTTCACCTGGTGATCTGGCCAGTAACACACCTTATGTATTAGAGTGCCCCCACTCTGGATGAAGGAGCACATTCGGACACCAGCTTTGTAAATCTGGAGGAGGGGAGTGTTAGCTGTACTAGCAGATTTAGATACACTAACAAATTGAAGCCAAACTCCAGTTCACACTTTATAAGCAGTTAAAACAAAATTTTTTTTTTTTCCTTTTGGAATAAAGGTTTACATAAATAAAATCTAACTATTGTAAGCACCCCTGTCAATGGTAAATGGTTTGTCACATCCCTGTAACTGCTAAACCTACAGGAGAGCTGTGCTGTTGTAAAGAAACAGACTTACTGGCCAGATTACCAGATGCAAATAAGGAAAGGAAAGACTAAAAAAGAAACCTAATATAGCCATCATATCTAAGAACTGATAAGCAGCAATATAATAAATATAATTGCTTTTGGGTTTAATACAGCTTTAATAACATTTTCTGGTACCTGCTTGCAGTATGCATTGAGTTTTGCCAATGTTTCCCCACAATCCAGCATCCAGTATTTGTCCATACTATAATAAATATGTACATTATGCCATAATACTGTACACAGGGAATTCTGAATATGATTGCTGCAGCTGCAGACTGTGTATAATATACTGCCTATTTGTCTACAGCTTGAGCAAGGCAGCAATTATTACAGGCCACACTGTCTGTTACACACACTTATACTGCACCTTCTCTTCTATTTTCTTCTCTTCTCAGCTCCAGCCTGAGCCTCCACAGTTGACACCTTGTGGGACAGCCGGGGACTGCACGGGCTCCTCTGCTCTGTTGTGGGTGGGACTAGACTGGAGGAGGAAACAACATTATGTTAAAGCGGTGGCGCGCCGTGCCTGCGCTCAGCATCTCATTGGCTGGTACGGCACCTGTCCTGGGCACATAGTGCCAGCCAGGCTGCAGCCTAACTGTAATTGCGATAGGGATTGGCAGGGTCTGGCGGGCGGCAGTGTCAGCACCAATACAATTTGCGCACAGACAGCGCTGCCCGGACAGACCGTAAGGCCTGCACACTGCACAACAGCAATGCACAGTAGTCAGTCAGTAGTCTGTACACAGGACACAGCACTATTCCGACGGAGCCGCAGCTGCTGCCGGGCCCAGCGAACTGACATAATGAATTATCTCGGCCGGCCTGCACCCTCCCGGCTAGGCAGCAGTGCGCCCCAAGGCGGCAGTGCACCGTGGTGGCTGCCTAGTTCACCTAGTGGGAGCGCCGGTCCTGCTAAGGAGACACTGTTAGGCTGCACTGTTGGGCTGCACTGATGGGCAATGATATATGGCATTGATGAGCACTGATAGGTGGCAAAAGCGGCACTGGTAGGTGGCATTGATGAGCTTTGATAGGTGGCACTGGGCACTAATAGGCGGCATTGAGCACTGACAGGTGGCACTGATGGGCATTGATCACTGATTGGCTGCACTGATAGCTGGCACTGATGGGCACTGATAGGCAGCATTGATGGGCACTGATAGGCGGCACTGATAGGTGGCATTGATGAGCACTGATAGGCGGCACTGATGGGACTGCGCTGATCATCAGGGTACTGATGATCAGTGCCCCGGTTATCTGTGTAAACAATGCACTGACAGTTTTTTCGGTTAACAGGTCTCCTTATCTCACACAGAAATAGCGTGGGAGGACAGGACTGCCGATAACCAGCAAGTCTATTTACATGTGATCAGCTGATCAGATGGTAAAGGGCCAATGTGATTGACCATTTACTGTGATCAGTGATCACAACAGTCACAGACAGCGCTGGATGCGTGACCCAGGGGGCATGCAGGAGGCAGGGTTCTGTAAGGATGTCCATAAATACCTTCCCAAAATTGGAAGCCCGGTGCTCGGATGGAAGCAGCGGGGCCCTGAAGGTTCTAGTTCTAGTTCTTTTATTTGAAGTTTAGACATGGACCTCAATGTGCTGTAACCTCTTCATAGGAAAATAATACTGTTACAAAAAATATATTGGCAAATTTTTCTATCTCTAGATGGTAACTAAATGTTAGCTAAGAAATGGCATTGTGTTATTTGGTAAGAGGCAAGCTAAAAATACATGTCAAAGTTGGATTAGTCTTGTGCTTAATCTTTAAACTGCTGACAAAACAAGTTCTAATAATGAAATCCAGGACTGTTGGGCTGAATGTCTCCTGTATAAGACAAGCTTCCTGTATAATTTGCCTTGCAGACAGCTGCTAGCCTGGGTACAAAGACTGCCTGTAAGTTGCATTGATCCATCCAGTAGATTTTGCAATCGAAAGCTGGTTGATATCGCCCGAAATGTTTGCTGCTTTGGGATACATACAATATTTTGCAGCAGTGAAGTTACGTCAATTTACACAATTCCTACTCCACATCCTATTAATTTTCATGGGAGATTGAGCTCTGCTAATCCAAATGGATCAATGATGTTATGTATAGAAAAGGAGGGAAAGACAGGAAACGCCACCTGAGTGTAGTATTAGTGCAAACAATTTAATTGTCAAGATATAAAACACAAAGATACAGGTTTAAAAATGCTCATCTGTAGTGGGGTCACTCAGGTCTCTCTGAACGTCCTCGCACTGTATCCACGGCCTATGAAGGTGAAGGGAGGTCTGTTATCCGTCCTGTGGCCACCAGGAAGTCCAACGAAACCAGTGTGGAACACACGGAAATTACATCACCAGAAGTAGGGAGACAGCCAGGAACACTGCACAGGATTGGCTACGTGCTCGGAGCATCAGCTCCTTCTACTGGCCAGTAGAAGGAGCAGATGTATTTGTGCAGGAAAAAAAATAAAAGTCAGCCATTACAAATCCTGTAGCTGCTGACTTTTAATAAAAGGACACTTACCTGTCCAGGGATCCAGCGCTATCCTCACCTGGGCTACTTCTTCACCTTGCCTTCAGGTTCCCAGCACTGGCATCCTAACTGTGGGCAGCCGCTTATGCGGCTTTTGGTCTTTACAGCCAGCTGCCCACCTTGTTATGCGTTGTGAATGGTCCCACAGTCTTCTGGGACCTGTCACGGTCCCAGAAGACTGCGCGGAGGGAGAGGGAGAGGATAACTGTCAAAACCAGGTACCCACTCCCCCACCCCCCCAACAAAAAAAATTACACGCCCAACGAGGCAGGGGAGGAGGACTTAAAGGGGCTTTCCGGCCACTGTAGCTGCTGACTTTTAATAAGGATACTTACCTGTCCAGCGAGCCCGCAATGTTGCCCCCCCCCGCCATCCTAACGAAGGGAAACAGGCAGTGGAGCCTTGCGGCTTCACTGCCTGTTTCCTACTGCGCATGCACGAGTTGGGCGGGGCTTTGTGAATGGCCCCGTTGTTTTTTGGGACACACACATGTCCCAGAAGTCAACGGGGCCGCTCGCCGAAGAGCAGGAAGCACCACTGTATAGGAAGAGGCAGATTAGGAAGACTGCCTAGCAACAGGGGTTTCTGTAAAGTTCTGGGTGGAGTTCTGCTTTAAAGAACATCTTCCCCTTTTGAAAAAAAAAACCCTGGCAGATAGCACGGGAGGCTAGAACTGTTATTGGAGGTAAGCAAGGTCCTTCCCATGGGTGGGGGAGTTCTGGTGAGTGCATTAGGGGTAGGGACCTTTTTTTTAACAGGTTCTTTAACTAGAGAATGTTTATTGATGGCGTTCATAAACTCAGCTGGGAAAAACTCCAGGGTAGATTTGAAATCATTGAGACTTTCACAGCTTTGTATTTATCAATACCCATTATTTACAAATCTTTGTATTTTGAATATGTGTGGATCTTGACTGAAAAAGTTGATAAATAGACCCATAGAAATAAGAAAGCAACTATCATAAGAAACTACCAATCCAAGGCATATCTGTAGTCAAAACCGGGGACTCTTGAGTCTCCCAGAATTGACTGACATTTGGACCAACTGGATTTATTTAATGAGTCTAAATCCAAGGTGCAAAGGTTATTTGAGTCAAAACTTTCATTGTCACTGCTCTACCAAGTTAAATAGATAATGCTTTGCAAAACTCACAGATTAGATGCTTTAGAATGAAACACAAAATGAAGGCTCATTCTGTGCTCTGAAAAGCTTGTTTAATAAAGAAGCTGCTAACAGAATCAAGGTTAGTTTGCACAATTTGTTTGGTTTGTGTTAGTAAAAGCACTGTGAAATTATGTTTTAGGTCTCTTCACAACTGTCCAGTGCATTGCATTATTCCAAGCACGTGTGCATTGTGTTAAGGCAGCGCAAATACACAGCAATGCATAGCAAATTTGAAAGGAACCTATTATACACAGTGCACCGCAACCCAAACAGATTGTTCTCCTCTGCATTGTATTGCTCTGAATAGCAAATGCATTGAGATATGTTTGCCTAAAAGTTTGGTCTAAAAGTGCCAACATTTTTAAACTGATAAATTTGTAAGAAAACTGCCAAACTTGAAGAAGAGGAAGAATGAGTGACTTGTCTTACAAATATTTGTGTTTTGTCACTGGTATTGTACTAAAGTAATCATGCAAATTTATTTTTTAATTTAATTTCACAGCTTTAAATGTGCAAATAAAGTGTAACAAAGATGTCTAAAAGACAATGGAAAAACTGTGATTGTGAAAAGAAAGATACATGACTGATTCTTGTGCTGAACAAAACCAACAAGCCTGTTTTTATAGAAAGGACAAAAAATTGGCCAATAATAACAAAAAAATGTGGCAGCTAAGTAGAGAAAATAGCTGCTCAATGTTTCATAAATACCCCCTTTGTGTTTTCCACATTTCAGCTTACTGTATGTTACTGCATCACTTAGATTAATTCATTTAACAATCCAAGAAGCATTTAAACAACCTGAAATCATCTACATGATTGGGAAAAGTTAGAGGAGGTGATAAGAGGAAGTGGAGGTAGCCAAGGCTGTAATAAAACTATGTTCTTCTGTGGCTATCAGACTGTTAAGTCCAGTGTCCTTTATTACAGTTGCTTGCTCAACTTTCGCACTTGCCTCTCCCGGGCTTCAAATGCTATTTTGGTGTCCATCAGCTCATTGACGGAACGTTTGACATCAGTGAGATCTCGCTCCGCTTGAGAAAATCGTTCTACCAGGTCTCGGTTTTCATTTCTCAAGTCTTCACAGAGTTGCTTCACCTCCTCACTCTGTCGCTGGCATCGGACTCGTAGCGCTTCTGCCTCTGCTAGTAGGGTTTCGACTGTACGGACCACCCCTTCTAACTGCTCCCGAGACATATCTGAAATCGCAAACAAAATGGTCCACAAAATAATCTTAACTGAAGTATGTTGTCTATAGGAGACTCTGTCATGGTAATTTATCTAGTGCAGCCTTTCTCTCTTTCAGAAACCCTTGCTAACAATTATATCTATAGCTCATAACTATATGCATAATCAGTAAGTGTTATATACAGTGGTGTGAAAAAGTGTTTGCCCCCTTCCTCATTTCCTGTTCCTTTGCATGTTTGTCACACTTAAGTGTTTCGGAACATCAAACCAATTTAAACAATAGTCAAGGACAACACAAGTAAACACAAAATGTGTTTATTATTAAAGGTGAAAAAAAATCCAAACCATCATGGCCCTGTGTGAAAAAGTGATTGCCCCCTAAACCTAATAACTGGTTGGGCCACCCTTAGCAGCAACAACTGCAACCAAGCGTTTGCGATAACGTGCAATGAGGCTTTTACAGCGTCCTGGAGGAATTTTGGCCCACTCATCTTTGCAGAATTGTCCTAATTCAGTTACATTAGAGGGTTTTCAAGCATGAACGGCCTTTTTAAGGTCATACCACAACATCTCAATAGGATTCAGGTCAGGACTTTGGCTAGGCCACTCCAAAGTCTTCATTTTGTTTTTCTTCAGCCATTCGGTGGTGGACTTGCTGGTGTGTTTAGGATCATTGTCCTGCTGCAGAACCCAAGTTCGTTTCAGCTTGAGTACACGAACAGATGGTCGGACATTCTCCTTCAGGATCTCTTGGTAGACAGCAGAATTCATAGTTCCTTTTATCACGCAAGTCTTCCAGGTCCTGAAGCAGCAAAACAGCCCCAGACCATCACACTACCACCACCATATTTTACTGTTGGTATAATGTTCTTTTTCTGAAATGCAGTGTTCCTTCTACGCCAGATATACTTGGACACACACCTTCCAAAGAGTTCCACTTTTGTCTCATCGGTCCACAGAATGTTGTCCCAAAAGTCTTGGGGATCATCAAGATGTGTTGTGGAGAAATTGAGACGAGCTTTGATGTTCTTTTTGCTCAGCAGTGGTTTTCTCCTTGGAACTCTGCCATGCAGGCCATTTTTGCCCAGTCTTTTCCTGATGGTGGAGGCATGAACGCTGACCTTAACTGAGGCAAGTGGGCCTGCAGTTCCTTGGACGTTGTTGTGGGGTCTTTTGTGACCTCTTGGATGAGTCGTCGCAGCGCTCTTGGGGTAATTTTGGGCGGCCGGCCACTCCTGGGAAGGTACCACTGTTCCATGTCTTCGCCATTTGTGGATAATGTCTCACTGTGGTTCGCTGGACCCAAAGCTTTGGAAATGGCTTTCTAACCCTTTCCAGACTGATAGATCTCAATTACTTTCTTTCTCTATTTAAGTGATGCCTTGATTGTGAACAGGTGTGGCAATAATCAGGCCTGGGTGTGACTAGAGAAATTGAACTCAGGTGTGGACAACCACAGTATAGTATGTTTTAACAAGGGGGGCAATCATTTTTCACACAGGGCCATGATGGTTTGGATTTTCACCTTTAATAATACACACCTTCATTTACAAATTGTATTTTGTGTTTACTTGTGTTACTATTGTTTAAATTGGTTTGATGTTCCGAAAACTTAAGTGTGACAAACATGCAAAGGAACAGGAAAAGAGGAAGGGGGCAAACACTTTTTCACACCACTGTATAATAAAAATAATACGAAAAGCGAATGTAATGTATATACACCCAAGGGGATTATGTTTTAGTATATGCCAAAGTCCTTTTACCCACAAAAAATGCTTTAATTACTGTGCCACGAGCAAGAGTCACACACAAACCTCAGCACAATAATTTTTAGAAAATACATATGTTATACATATGTTTTCTGAACTCACATCCATAGCTCACCTCTGCTCTTCCCTTTCACTTCTGCATCTCCCTGTCCAAGATTTACCTCTTTACTTGTTATGCACAGCACACCTCTGCACCCCCATCCACAACTCATCTTTGCCCCCACATCCACAGTCCACCTCTCGGCTGCTGTCTCCTTCCTTCCCGCAGCTGGATTGGCTCTATTACCACCTGCAGTGAACATCTCTGCCTCCTGCCTCTTTGCACACTGCAGTAAGAGCTACTAAGTGGATCCATCACAAATTCTCTGCAGTAGCGAAATAAACATGGCGGATGGCAGTGCTCTGATTTGGAATAAATATGCTGATATAGAAAATCAGAAGTCATGATTTGCATGCTTGTTCCAGATCAGGGTCTCAAAATACTGAAGACAGAGACTGCCAGGCAACTAACATTTTCAGAGGGAGGTCAACATTGTCGGCTTTTATATTTCTTGACACCAGATCTCCTTTAAGTGCAAAACCTTTGCTGTAGTCTTAATAGCAAGGTTACATATACTCCCCCTTGCTAAACCGACAACTACTTGGTAGCCCAACCAATCCCTTTTTTTTTTAAAGAGGAAGTAAACTTCCTTTCCAGACTTTTACCTATAGGTAAGCCTATAATAAGGCTTACCTATAGGTAGTGTAAATATCTCCTAAACGTACACTGTTTAGGAGATATTTACATTGAATGCAACCAGTGACATCACTGGCGCATGCACTCTGAAGGAACGGTCACCCATGCCATTCCTTCCGAGCCCAGTGTCGTGAATGGCGGCTTCTGTGCGCATGCGTGAGAGTGACATCATCACGGCTCCGGACAGTCACAGAGCCGCAGCCCATGAACCCGGAAGCAAGACGGGTGAAGATGGAAGTGGCGCTGGAACAGCTTTGTTTTAAGGTAAGTTTCACATAATGCACATTATGACTTTACCTTGCAGGGAAAAAAAAAAGGCCAGCAGTTTACAACCGCTTTAAATGGCACTAACCTTTAATGAAAGGCACATTTACAAGGAGGGGTCAACAGTGGCAGATTAGGTCCTTAGTACACAACACAAATGCAGTAAATGTGCCATATAGCCTTCTATTAAACTCTGAGGGTTAGGCCAACCAATACTGCACCATAGTAACAGTCAAGATTACCTAGCATACATTGGTTCAAGATGATAACATCACCTTGACAGTGGTTAGGGGTATTGTACTCTTAACATTTTCTATATTTTAATTGCACTATATAAGATTTAAAATTACTGTCTGGACTTTAATCATTCTATCCTCAAATTCTTAGACCCCTTTCACACTGGAGGCATTTTTCAGGCGCTTTAGCGCTAAAAATAGCACCTGTAAAGCGCCTGAAAAATGCCTCATCTGCAGTCCCAGTGTGAAAGCCCGAGTGCCTTCACACTGGGGCACTGCGCTGGCAGGACGTTAAAAAAAAGTCCTGCAAGCAGCATCTTTGGGGCTCTTTAGGAGCATCAGTGTGAAAGGGCTCTTAAAGACAAATTTATCTCAACACTATAATACGGAACAGCAGGGTCTGAAATAGTATAAAACAGTAGGTTATTTAAGGTGAAGGTATAGGGTGGGTCATTTAAACATACACTTGGTAGGGTTAATAGGTACCTTGAAAAAAAATCATGATGTGTTGATTAATGTTTCCAGTCTTTGCAAATAAGAAAAAAAAAAACACAAATATTCACAGACTATTGCCCCTTAAAGACCATGGCTTTTTCTAATCCCACCCTTCCCTAGATTGATGGCATATAACCAGTTCAATTCAATCTTAAAAATCACCAGTTCTTGCGTAAAAATGAATGACAAATCTGTCATGTAGTACTAAATTAATCACAAAGCATAATGCAATTTAAAAGTAGAGCAGGCTGATCTGAGTCAGCCCTAGCTTTCTATATGTATTGCATATTGGCAAAGTGAGATCTCCCTGCTATAATTCCTAACGCTGTACGTAACTTCTAAAAAATGTTTTGGATTTGAAATAGTTGCCAAGAGCAAGGATATTACCATGTTTTTCTTTTTTTCATTAAAACAAATCTGTCACAAATGAGATAAGATCATAGTTTTGTAGCAAACACTTAAGTAATGCATATTTTTAAATATATGGTAACCTTTTATTTACATTACCAACTCTATAACAAGCATTGCTTTTCTTCTTTATATTTGTATTACTTATTATGTTTCTTTAATTGTGTACTATCCTTAGAAAACAAAAAGAATGGCAACTGAGAATTTCTGTATCATATTTATGGCAATTCGTCTACAATAATTTGGAGTTATTGTACAAAGAAAAAAAAAAGACTAATAAAAAAAGAAAGTTGATTGCTATAGGTTATATATATATATATATAGGTATAGTTTGTAATAACATTGCCCTTTGCATTGCCTCATAAAATAGTGCTGAGGTGCACTGTTATTTTAAACAGCAAAATATTAGCATCTGTACCACAAAGCCTCACTGCGGACATTGCACCAGTACACAGACAAAAACAATAGGTGGTAAGGAAAATAGAATATGTCTGGAAAGCAATTAATGTGCTTCACATTGGGAATAGTAGTGATGTTGGGTAGATTGGTATTATGCTTGTCTTTGGGGATTATTTAGATGGTAGAAAGGATGGTAAAATAGGAGGTTTGGTAAGGAGGAGCAAGAATACTGGGAGCGTCTTACCGTAGAAGCGGCTGCTTTGCTTCAGATAGATGTTGAGTTGAGTTAATGGGTCCAGCGTGATCAATGTATGCCTCAACGGCTTCCTTGGTGTTCTAATTTTTTTTATAATGTGTACAATACTTCGCCCTTTGTCTTGTCAGTTTCTGCTGATGTCACTCTTCTTACCTCATTCCTTCATCAATGACCTCTATGCTTCTTCTCTTAATGTGATCAATTTTTTGTCACTATATGCATCATAGTTTTATTGCTGTCTTTTGTTTGCCCCCTTTGTCTTCTGCCCTTTGTCACAAACTCATTCTCTTCCCCTTTGTGATAATCTTTCCATTAATCCCTCTCTTCTCATCCCAATCCCTGCAGATCCCCAGCTGTTTCTTACGTGGAGGTGATCGTCATTCTAATCCTGCTCACGCCATCTTGTGTTTGATACTTGCTTATGTCTTCAGAGATTTCAGCGTTGATGCTGTCATACACAATTATATTGTGTTACTAATATAACAGACCTAGTTAAGTAGATAATCATAAACAAGTGATTATCTCAAGGTGTGTGTATTTGCATAGTTAACATAGATGCACATATTAGAGGTTTTGAGGTTCATGACCAAAGCTTTGCAAGTATATGTACATATACTGTAGGCATAATCAGTCTTTTTTGAAAATTATTGTTGGTAATTGCCATCACAACTCAAATAGAAACATCACATATAAACCACTGGCTTCCTACTCGGTCACTGCACACTCTACTAATCTGGTAAATTAACAGGTCCTAAGTGCTCAAACACCTACTAACTGCTCTGGGTATGAATTGAAGTCAGGAAAAGTTCTACCTAGCTGAAGGAAATACAACACTGCAGGAAGAATCCTGGAGAAAATTAGCTCCTTATTTAAAGGGGTTGTAAACCAGCATTAAGGTGAAAAAAACACCTGGCAGTCACCGGCCCCCCAGCCCCCCATTTTACTTACCTGAGCCCTGGAATTTCACCTGGTAGAGACGCGCTCTTCCTTTGCCCGGGGTTCTTGGTTCATGGTTCTCGGCTCATTGGCTCCCGCTGCTGTCAATCAAATCCAATGACCCGGGGGGCGGGCCGAGTCCAGCATTCGTGTCTATGGGCGCAAATGCTGGACTTGGGAGTGTGCCGTAAGGTAACCCCCCCAGGAGAGCGCTTTTACTAGGGGGTTATCTGATAAGAGGTTGCGAGACCTGCCGAGGGACCCCAGAATTCGTAAGTAAAAAATGCACTGATTACTGTGTAAATGTCACTGGCATGGAAGGGGTTAAACACTATGGGCGATAAAGGGGTTAAGTGTGTTCCCCAGGTGTGTTCAAACTGTAGGGGGAATGGAACTGACTGGGGGAGGAGACTAATTGGTGTTCCTACTTAGTAGGAACACACAATCGGTCACAATCGGTCTCCTCTCCCCTGAGAGAACCGGGATTTGTGTGTTTACTGTAGGGGGAATGGGCTCACTAGAACATGACAGAGATCCCTGCCCCCGATCACTGGGAGCAGTAGATCCCTGTCATGTTGCTAGGCAGGACAGGGAAATGCCTTGTTTACATTGGGATCTCCCCGTTTATGCTTCTCCATGCCACGATCGCAGGCCACTGGCGGACATCGAGTTCTCAGGACGAAGTGATGTACGGTATGTCATTTTGCGCACCCGTGCCACTTTGCCTAAGTATATTGGCACAAGCCAGTCGGAAAGTGGTTAAAGGTCAGATTTGTAACAGCAGATGCTGTGAACTGTGTGTATTTTTGTTTAAAACCCATAGTGACAGCTACTGTGCGTGTAAAGAGTTAACTGTTCTGTTAACCTGCTCCAGTGATGATCACTCTCAATCTGCTGGTTCTTAGATCATTTCCCAGAGATGGAAATTCTTTGCACAGGGTGGGAACTAAGAGTGTAATCATCACAATGACTATTATCAGATATGGCTAAAATAAACAAGAATGGACAGAAATGCAGCAACCTAATAACAATTGATCATCCGCCCAGTGTTGTATCCCACAAATGTACATTTACAGTATTTCACAAAAGTGAGTACATCACATTAATGTAAATATTTTATTATATGTTTTCATGTGACAACACTGAAGAAATTACACTTTGCTACAATGTAAAGTAGTGAGTGTACAGCTTGTATAACAGTGTAAATTTGCTGTCCCCTCAAAACTCTACACACAGCCATTAATGTCTAAACCGCTGGCAACAAAAGTCAGTACACACCTAAGTGAAAATGTCCAAATTGGGCCTATTAGCCATTTTCCCTCCCCGGTGTCATGTGACACGTTAGTGTTACAAGGTCTCAGGTGTGAATGGGGAGCAGGGGTGCTAAATGTGTTGTTATCGCTCTCACTCTCTCATACTGGTCACTGGAAGTTCAACATGGCACCTCATGGCAAAGAACTCTCTGAGGACCTGAAAAAAAGAATTGTTGCTCTACATAAAACTGGCCTAGGCTATAAGAAGATTGCCAAGAACCTGAAACTGAGCTGCAGCATGGTGGCCAAGACCATACAGCAGTTTACCAGGACAGGTTCCACTCAGAACAGGCCTCACCGTGGTCCACCAAAGAAGTTGAGTGCACGTGCTCAGCGTCATATCCAGAGATTGTCTTTGGGAAATAGATGTATGAATGCTGCCAGCATTGCTGCAGAGGTTGAAGGGGTGGGGGGGGGGGTCAGCCTGTCAGTGCTCAGACCATACACTGCACACGGCATCAAATTGGTCTGCATGGCTGTCGTCCCAGAAGGAAGCCTCTTCTAAAGATTATGCACAAGAAAGCCCACAAACAGTTTGCTGAAGACAAGCAGACTAAGGACATGGATTACTAGAACCATGTCCTGTGGTCAGATGAGACCAAGATAAACCTATATGGTTCAGATGGTGTCAAGCGTGTGTGTGGCGGCAACCCGGTGAGGAGTACAAAGACAAGTATGTCTTGCCTACAGTCAAGCATAGTGGTGGGAGTTTCATGGTCTGGGGCTGCATGAGTGCTGCCGGCACTGGGGAGCTACAGTTCATTGAGGCCATGAATGCCAACATGTACTGTGACATACTGAAGCAAAGCATGATCCCCTTTCTTTAGAGACTGGGCCACAGGGCAGTATTTCCACATGATAACGACCCCAAACACACCTCCAAGATGACCACTGCCTTGCTAAAGAAGCTGAGGGCAAAGATGATGGACTGGCCAAGCATGTCTCCAGACCTAAACCCTATTGAGCATCTGTGGGGCATCCTCAAATGGAAGGTGGAGGAGCGCAAGGTCTCTAACATCCACCAGCTCTGTGATGTCATCATGGAGGAGTGGAAGAGGACTCCAGTGGCATCCTGTGAAGCTCTGGTGAACTCCATGCCCAAGAGGGTTAAGGCAGTGCTGGGAAATAATGGTGGCCACACAAAATATTGACACTTTGTGCCCAATTTGGACATTTTTCCTAAGGGGTGTACTCACTTTTGTTGCCAGCGGTTTAGACATTAATGGCTGTGTGTTGAGTTATTTTGAGGGGACAACAAATTTACACTATTAAACAAGCTGTACACTCACTACTTTGCATTGTAGCAAAGTGTAATTTCTTCAGTGTTGTCACATGCAAAGATAGAAGAAAATATTTACACAAATGTGAGGGGTGTAATGACTTTTGTGAGATACGTGAGATTTTGCGAGATAGAGTGTATTTGTGCTCTGGGTAGTGAAACTCTAACCATTGGTCATTGATTGGAAAATTAAATAAACTGAATGGTAAAATATAACCCAGACTTATGTACAAAGTAGACTGTGTTTTCTGAGTTCTTTACCCTATAGACATCATAGTCTAAAGCAGAAAAATTCAGCAGGTGGTTTACAATTATATAATGTCTATGCCTGGCTTACATTTGCAAAGAATGTCTCTAAATCAGTAGGAATAGTTTACGTAAGCCCCATACACACGCTCGGACAATCCGCGGACCAGGTCAGTCGGACTTTGTCCGACGTACTTTGTCCGATGTTGGCGTTGCGTACACACGGTCGGACTAAGTTGTCGGAATATCCGGTCCGGAAGAACGTCGTGACGTAAGTCGTCGTCCACGAGATTACAAAAGGGAAGTTCAGCACCACGTCAGGCACCCGTTGGGCTCCTTCTGCTGATCCCGTGTTTATCGAGAGTTAGTGGAAGTTTGGTGACTTAAGATTCGCGCTTCTCAGTTTTCTGACTCAGATCGTTACTGCTCTTCAGTTTGTGCTTGTCGTGCGTATCTGTTTATTAGTGCGTGTAGTCAGTTCGCATTTGTTGGTCATTGCGGCCTATATCTTGATATAGGACGCTTTGATTTGCACTGCTTATTGTCTGCTCGTTGCTGGTATTCACTTCGTTCTTTCAGGCCTTGCTGTTTATCGGTGCTTTCTGTTTGTCCGTTCTGACCAGCCGACCTTTTGTGACCTTCTGAGCGATGTTTCCCGTGCGTACTCGTCGCCGAGTTCGTGCTGTACGCGGAATTGGTGTCGGGCTTTTAGCTTTGACCCAAGACCCGTCCATGAACAGAGTGACGAGGAGTATGTGGACCAAGAATTGGTTGCTTCAGCGTGACCAGTTCTCGCACATGCCTTTGCTTCGTGAGATCCGGGAGAATAATCCTGATGATTTCAGGAACTTTCTCAGGATGACGGACCCCGATTTTTCACCGTCTTTTGGCTTTGCTGACCCCCTTTATCAGCCGGCAGGATACCTGCATGAGACAAGCCATTACTCCGGAGCAGAGGCTTGTTGCCACGTTGAGGTACTTGGCGACAGGGAGAAGTCTTCAGGATTTGAAGTTCTCTTCAGGTATCTCTCCCCAGGCCCTGGGAATCATTATTCCAGAGACCTGTTCTGCCATCATTCAGGTCCTGCAGGAGGACTATATTAAGGTAACATTTCTACTTGACTATTCCCTTCTATGTATGCTCTGTTTGCTAATGACTTGTATTTTTGACCTCCTTCCCTAATTACCATGATTGCAATATGTTCTAATATGCTGTGCCCCTTTTCTCCTTCATGCATTTTTCCCTTCACTTACCTCACCAGCATGCTCTTCTGCCCCAATAGACACCTATGGCCTAGTCACTTAAGCAATGTCTTTTGTCTGCTGCATAGTATTGTTTGCCCCAAAACACCCCCTAAAATATGCACAAATGTTTGCTGTGTGGTTTACTTCATGTAGAGCCCCCTTTTTTTGTTCTTTTGGTGGGGGGGGGGGCAAACTCATTAGGAACCCCCTCCCCCAACTGCTCTGTCAGATGGTACCAATCCTTTATCTGCTGGCTTTCCCAAGGTCCATACACACTATATACCTACCTCTTTATAGTGCGCATCTTTAGGGATGAATTCAGCAAAGCATGTAGTGCAAGGGGCTGCCTCCATACATTCCATTTCCTATTTTTTTGTCTTCTTTCCCTCCTATTAGCTTGCTTGGTAATTTAATAATGTCACACTGTGCCTGCCTTTTTTGGGGGGGGGGGGGGGGTTGAAATGTTATTTGATCTTTCCTGTGGCCTGCCAATAGTGTTAAGTACAGAGGGTCTGGCCAAACTAGCCCACATTATTGAGCCATTTGCCAATCAATGAAGTGCAGAGGGTTAGCTGTCCACCACCCCCCCCCCCCAAAACCCCTAGTTATTGCCAATGGCCCATCAGAAGTGGGGGGATTGATGGGGGGGTGAGTAATCTGTGAAGGGGAGCCTCTACTTTTCTGTGCAAATACTTTCCAGCCTCCAATTTTAGACAATGCTCTTGTTCCAAGATGTTGATTGTCTAATCTGCTTGCAATGTTTAGGTGCAAAGTGACTAATGTTTTTTTCTTGTTTCACTCCACAGTTCCCTTCCACGCCACAGGAATGGCAGACTGTGGCCTCCCACTTTGCCAGCCGTTGGGACTTTCCTAACTGCGGAGGGGCAATTGATGGGAAACACGTCCGCATCGTCCCACCGCCCAACTCGGGGTCCTACTATTATAATTATAAAGGGTTTAATAGTGTAGTGATGTTGGCGGTGGTGTCGGCAACATACGAGTTTATGTATGTGGACGTGGGGATGAACGGCCGGATATCGGATGGTGGGGCCATTACGCACACGGAGTTCTACTGGCGTCTCCAAAGTGGCAGTCTGTGCTTGCCACCTCCAGAGGAGAATGCCGAAGGACTCCCCTTCGTCTTTGTCGCAGATGAAGCGTTTGCGTTGACTCCCCATGTGATGAGGCCGTTCCCGATGAGGACCCTCACCCCGGACCAGAGGGTCTTCAACTACAGGCTGTCCAGAGCCAGAAGAGTTGTGGAGAACGCTTTTGGCATCCTGGCCAGCCGCTTCCGCCTGTTCCTGACGGCATTTAACTTGGCGGAATACAAACTGAACCACATAGTTCTTGCCTGTTGCATATTGCACAACTTCCTCAAAAGACATAACAGGAACTATGTGGTGCCCGTTGGCCCAGATGTGGAGGGCCCTCCAAATGCCGAACTCACAGCCCTTCGAGTGGCACGTCCAGGCTTGCCCCCTCTAAATGCCCGTGTGGTCCGGGACCAATATATGCAGTACTTTGTGGGTAGGGGGGCCATTGCTCTGCCTGACGATGTGTGAGCGGCATTTTTTAATAAATCTGATATTTTAACCAACCTATGATTTCATGTCATTTCAGTCTTCTTTTTAGCTTATTTTACTTTGACATTTTTTCCCTTTGCCTTCGACAGTGGGAATGCACTTTCTGGGCAAAAGGAGGTAACAGTCTCTTCTTCCCAAAAAGAATATTCTCATGTTGTGTGTTTGCTACCTAATCTTTGGTCTAGAGAAGGTTTGTACTGCATAACTGACACCCAAAATACTCCTTTTCATCACCAGGTCTGACATGTGTGTATTCTCCAAAATGCTGTGCTCCGTGTTTTCGTACAAAGCACTGTGGGTGTCATTTACATAAGTCAAATCCGCTATGCTCTACAAGTGCATTGAAAAAGTTCCCCGGGAAAGAAAATTGGAGTGCAAAGTGGATTTGCCTTTAGTAAATAACACCCATTGTCCCCCATATCCTTTTCATTTTACATACATAATGCATTGTGTTTTTTAAATAAGGAAGCCACACATTTAGAAAAATAAAAGTTTACTAGGAAAACATTCCCAAGTGCGTTTACAATCTTCATGCCAAAACTGACAACATCTTGGTTATTTACAACATTGTTTACAAACATTCCGCAATTGGTAAAACCAGGCATGGAGCAAAACAGAACCTAGGAACTTGGAAAGTTCAACTTTGTAAAGTGAAGACAAGATCAGACATGACTATATGTTCAAAGTGTGTTTGATCTTGCCTTCATCACATGGGGGGGTCACCCCCGAAAAGTGGAAATTGGGAACATGCACACAATTTGGGACTGAAAATGGTCATTAGATGGTAAAACACATGCCTAGAAGCTTCAAAAGTGCCATTTTCCATCATGGGGATGAATGGACGTTTTTTGGGGGTGCAACCCCTTCACCACAACCACTTTCGTAGTTCGTAAAGTGTTTGCACCCCCAAAAAAACGTTGCCATTCATCCACCATGGTGGGAGCTAGCACATGTGGACACAATGTGTGCATGTTCCAAATTTCAGACAGTTTTTAAGTTGCAAATGTGTTCAGAAGCAGGCACAAATGTGTGTTAATTACTTGGTGCGTTTTCATATTTTTCCTAAAACATCAATGATGTTCTTCAATTTTTGTTGAACATCATTGATGTTTTGCTTTATGTAATCTAGATCTCGATTGCAGACCATTATCTCTCCGATGAGTACGTGGGCACTCTCTGTGGTAAAGTGCGATTTTTCTTCCACAACATCCACGTCACCTAAAAACCACAAACAAACAAAAATGGGGTGTTGGAAATGAGGCAGCCATACATGGATTAGCTTACCAGTAGCTGTGTTCTCCCACACTCACCTGTTGTGGTGACAATTTCTCCAAGTTCGATGATCTCTCCTTCCTCCTCCTCCTCCTCTGCTTCTGCTCTTTCCCCTTTTTTGGGAGGTGTTGGTTTGGGGGTTTCCTCAGACGGCCCAAGTTTTCGCTCCCCTATGAGAATGTCCAAAAGGAAGATTTAGCAACACAAACTATTGAGGGCAGAAATAGGAAATGACAAACATTGCTTGAAAGTGACGGACACTATTTTAGTTTGGCCAGTTACAAATGTCAACTACATGAATGTAGTCACTTTGTAAAGGTGCTAAACTGACTAGCTTTTTGGTAGAAGTTTGTGTGATGGAGACCCCCCTCTAGTATCCACTGGAGCACATGTGTGGAAAAGGCTAATAAAAAGGGGGTTTGGGTGTCCCAGCACTAGTGCTCTCGAGTCCAGATGGGTAAACAGCTACTGGGTGACCTCTCCTTTACATTGAATAAATTGGCTTTACATTCTGGATGACATTTCTAGGGAGAACAAACTTCCTTTCCCCCAAAAAAACACCAAACATCGTATTATAAGTGGCCGCACGATCGAGGTTGCGTACGATCGAATGGACACACACACGACCATGACAGTGGCAGAAAGATCGAGGCTGAGTACGATCGAATGCACAGACGAACCTGAAAGTGGCCATTTTGGAATGTACAACTTTGTAAAAATCAAACCACATGGAGCAGTATGCAAGCAAGAAATCAAACACAAAACACAACTACTTACTTTTTTGAAGAATTCTCTTGATCTTTCTGTACTGATCGGCCTCCCTCAGTTTCAGGTCTGACCAGCGTTTCCTCAGTTGCTCCTTGGATCGTTGTACCCCAAAATGATTGTACAGCCTTCTCACAACTTTAGACATGATCTTGGCCTTGCGGACATTGGGGTTGAGGTAAGGCCCATACTTCCCATCATAGTCGCTCCTCTTTAATATGTCCACCATCTCCAACATTTCTCCAAATGACATATTGGAGGCCTTGAATTTCAGGCTCCGGGATCGGGACGTTTCTGCCTCCGGACTTTCCTCGTCCTCCTCGTTGGTGGGATATTTGTGGCGCACCTGCTGTGTCCCCGCCATGTGCTCTCCCCACTGCGCCGTAAAGAGAAGGGGTGGGGAATAGACGAGAAAGATCGTCAGGGGCGGGCGGAGTTTGACGCATGCGCACTGTATATAAAACGTCACACGCCTGTGTCGTAGCCACGATCTGGGAGACGAGGGGAGAGAAAGCTCACGCACGAGACGATCGCTACAAACGAAGGTACAATTTGACGTTGGTACATAACTAGCCTAGACTGATTAGAACTTGAGGCTTCTTTATGGAGAAGATTAGGAGAGTTTAGGCTGACATTATTTATATTGTTTTGTGTGGCGTTGTGTCTTGCAGAGGTGATGGATGCCTTCTACAACGTGAGCTTTCTCCCACACTTCATTGATAAATACCGGCAATTCCCCCTCTTATGGCAGGCAAAACACAGGGATTATAGCAACAGACCAAAGAGGTACGCAGCCCTGCTGAAACTGGTGGCATTTGTAAAGCCTACCCTGCCCATGGCAACCGTCGCAAACTTAAAAGTGAAGATTAACAACATGAAGACTACCTATTTCCGGGAGCGCAATAAGGTCCTGAAGTCACAAGCATCTGGAGCTGCAGCAGCTGATGTCCATGTCCCCACGCTCTGGTACTATGACAGGCTCCACTTTCTCAAAGACCAGGCTACTGTCAGGAAGTCACTCTCGACTCTTCCTTGCACGCGTCCTTCCACGCACGCCACCCCGCGTGAGGCTTCCGAGGACCAACCTGGGCCTTCCAGTCAGGAATATGTGCAGGTGCCCAGCTTGTTCCAGGTATAGTAGTTTTGGAACCAGTTTGTTGAATAATGAATGATGTTCAGTTAATTCAGGATCCCCAATTGCTTATTTCCTAACGTGATTGACATATCAACAGACAGTGGTGTGGGAGACATTTTTGGGAAGAATCTAAACTGCAGGGCTGAGAATTGTATGGTTTTGTATTTGAAAACATTTTGCAACAGTCACTAGATGAGAATTGTGTGTGTTTGATGAACAAATAACTAAAACTATGTCCCTTTTTCAGACACAGGAAGACCTCAGCCAGGAGGTGGCTGTGGAAGGTGGCAGTCAGGAGGAGGCAGGGGGTAGTGGCAGCCAAGAGGGGGGTAGGCGTAGGAGCCTGACTGTCTCCCAAGTCTCTCCCCTCCGCCTTCCCTACAGAAGGGCGAAAAACATGGGGGAGGTGGGAGAGTCAGCGCTCCAGCTGATAAAAGATGCCTCAGCCTCCCTCTATGCCACACCCACCTACGAGGAGGCCTTTGCCTCTTTGGTTACAAGTAAATTTACGGGTATGGAGGCGGGGCAACGCAGCATGTGTGAGGAGGTCATCCTCAAAATACTAAATGAGGGGATGGCTGTGGGGGGTGACTCCCCTCACACATGTTTGCGAGAGTGACCTTGCTCCGCCTCCTCCTCCTCCTTCTGCCACCCCACCACCACCAGCACCACGGCGTGGAAGGAAGCGTACAAGGAAGACAAGAGAGTGACAACCTGGACTCAGTCTGGTCTGAGAGAAGATGGAGCCTCTCGTAGTACCAGAGCCTGGGGACCTAGATGGCATCTGCTGCAGTTCCGGATGTTTTGGACTTCAGGACCAGATTGCGCTCCCTTATTATTTAGATAGGTAGTCTTCATGCCCCCAATTGTTTAAGTCTGTAAAATGATGGTTGCCATGGGTGTCCAAGGCTTTGCAAATTCCCCAAGTTTCACCATGGCTGCGTTCCTCTTTGGTCTGTTGCTGAGACCTAAATAAAGGTTTTTTTGATTTGAAATAATCATTGACTATTGTGTTTTACTTTTCTACAATGACAAATTTGACATTGTATTTTTTTAAATGTAACTGCCTACTCCCAAACTGTCATTTAAAGGAAAAACCATAGCTAAGTATTATTCTACACAATTTTTTTTATTGTGCATTAAAAAAAGAAAACAAATAAAATTAGACATGCTATCTGCCAATAGAACTTAATCAAAAAGTGCATTCTATGCATCCAAAAATATAGAAAATATACCAAATGAAATTATTATTCAACCAAAAAATTAAATAATAAAACGTATACCGCGCTAAATGCTAAAAAATTACATACAAGTAATAGATATAGGTGATACACTGGTAACAATTAATAAAATTAATAAAACAGTCCCCAGTGAAAGCTTGCCTAAACATTATACAAAATACAATTTTTCTTTAAAATTACCCCAAAAACCATGTGATATGAGGTCAAACCTAAACACTTTCAATTTGTGTGCAATCAGGCAAGCTCTTGCCCTACATAGTTGAAGGTGAATCTAAAGGAAATTGAATTTAAAAAAATGTATAATGTAGCTTAAGTTTTTTGGGTGGACTAATCTAAAATGAGAATTCTGATCAATTCCTGGCTTAAGGATTGTGGCACCAGTTATAGCCTGATTTTTCACCTTGAGTATCAATAAAAATGAATGCACCTTTCCATGCACCAGACTTTACCTAAATGTTCATCACATTGAATCTAGGGTGATAAAGCTGTACAATGGCTACATTGGTTGATGACTGCTTATTGTACATAGGGTCCCAACTTTTAAATTTTTTTAAAACATAGTGCAATTACTGTAAGCCTTTATATATGGTTGGGTGATTCTGGTGGTGTACATAAGTTAATATCGGGCCAGACGACACATATCACATTGGCATGACTCTGCAGAACCAATTTCGATTTCCTCCCAGCGAGATGCCCCACAAAACAGACGAACCTTCACCTGGAAAAGGACAGAATCACATTGACATATTTTAGGCAATTTTTTCATATATAACGACAACCAAATAAACAACAATTTACATATTATGAAGATCATTTACATCAGTCCTTTCATTCCAAAACAACGTTCATAGTGGTATTCCCATACCAGACATACACACACAGATAGATAGACAAAGCAGAATTAATTTGACTGGAAACCAAATATCCTATTAGCAAGTTTTTTTGGGTTTAGGACAGGAAACTGGATCAGTGGAAGGAAATCCACACAGATACAATGAGAATATAAGAACTGCATGCAAATAAGATCCTTGAGAGAACTGAACCTACGTTCAATTCCTACCAAGTACTTGTGCAAACCTTGAGCATTTTCACAATTAATCATGTTGGACAGTATATTTTTAAAGTACATAATTTAAGAAGTACTTAAATAATTAATGTGACGTCAAGGACCTTCCTGACAAGGTCTTACTAAGGGTTGGTCTGTGCCAAATTTAAAATATAATTCCATCCAGTTCTACTCTTTATAAAACCATATACAAGACTGGACAGAATTACGAGCAGCTGATTACATTAAAGGGTTCACATACAGTATATGTATTTAATGCTTTTATCTGTTTGCCTGCAATTCAACTTTAAGGCTGGGTTCACACTGGAGAACACATCGGCTCACTGCAGAAGCCCGGTGCGTTTCCATTCACCATTTCAGGTCCAATTTCAGTACAATTTTGGGCTGAATTCGGACCTAAAACAGACCAAAAGATGCACAGGACTCCTGTGCAATTTGCACCTGAGCCGCTGCAGAGATGTGTGAACCGACTCCATAGAGAGCCTGTCACAATCTCCTGCTATGCAAATTCACAATAGTGTGAACTCAGCCTTAAGGAAACCTGTAATGGTAAAATATTGAGGCTGCCATTCCTGACCTCCTGAATTAGATAGTTTCCTGGCTGTCTATGGTTTCAATACTTGTGGTATCATTGAGCCAGCAGTTACAGTCACTGGTAACATTTGTTGGCAAATGTAGGTATGTGTACTCAGTTGAGGCCCCTTTCGGCCTAACAGTTATTATGTCAGCCATCAGAAAAACAGTGTGTTAGCGGAGTCAGCAATATGAGAAAAAAATAAATGTGTCCAGGAGTGAACATTGTGAAAAAATAGTAAAAAATGTAATTGTTGTAATAGTAATAAATGTAACTGGGAAAACTAGCAGCACATTATGATTTAAAAAGAGTGAACACCGTTGATTGATAATGAATGGCTTCAGCCAAACACTAACCATGAGTGAAAGAAAGGTTTTTGTGTTATCAATCATATTCTCTGAAAATTGGCCAAGAAATCATAAATTCTGCCAGGGTATGTAAACTTATGAGCACAACTGTATAGCCGGTAAAACACAGGCTTTGCTGCAATTTATGTTAGAATTCATGGGTTTGAGCATCACCGATTTTAAATGCAAAGGGCAGTATTTGTCAGTGACACCCATTTACATGAACTCTGTCACTGTCGGAAATTTTCAAAATAAGATTAACTTGACAGTCATATATACCTATAATCAGGTGCAACATAACAGCCCTCTTTTTTTCAGTATTAGATATCAAATAATTACCAAGCAGAACAATATAATAATTTTACTGTATCAAGTATAGCCTTCTATTTTTAAGATAAGAAAAAGCATGTAGTGAAAATTTATATTTAATGCTCAAAGCTTATATTTTGCTTTCAGTTTCCAGCGCTGTTTAGACATTTTTAACCAGGGCTTTTTTTTTCAGCGGAAACGTGGGGAAATGCAGTTCCACCACCTCCAGCAATGAATGTACATAATTGATGTAGGATTGTTGGTAGGATGGATCTACTGCTGAGGGAGAGGTCTATTGTTACTGGCTGCTGGGAGATCTGTTGCTGCTGCTGGGGATCTATTATTGCTGGGGTGATATTTTGTTGCAGGGGTCCATTGTTGCTGTAGGGGAAGTCTATTGTTGTGTGGGGGATCTATTGTTGCTGGAGTGGGGTTTATTGTTGCTCACTGCATCAGATCTATTTCACTGTCTTTCTTATTATCGTTAACAAATTTCATGAAAATCACTTAGTAGGACAAAAGGATATTTGAGCTATGTATTCTCTAAAAGGGGCGGTATTGGGAGATGGGTAGGAGGTGGAACCAAGAGACGGTGCTCAGAGGTGGGTAGGGGGCAGAAACTAAGGGTGACTCAGAAAGGAGGAGTTCCTGCACCTATTCTCTGAGAAAAAAAGCCCTTGATTTAACTATGATAAATGTACTATACATAAATATAAGTGCAGTGTTTTCGTAATTATTGAACCCAAATGAGGTTTACTATCGTCCCGGATTATTGTTATACTTTAGGATTCATTTTTTTTTTTTAATCATTTGCACAATAAAAAAGGGAAAACACAAATACACCAAAAGAAAACATATTAGGAATCATTCATAAAATGTGTGTAGGCTGAAAAACAGGCACTTTTAGTGCACTATATATTTTATGTATGTATCTGTTTTTCTTTAGTGTGAATTATTCTATACCAAAATTGCAGATTTGCAGCAAACTGTTGAAATTATCGTTATGAATGCTCCCCACTGTCATTGAATTTTAATAGGTACTTACCTTCTGTATTTTGCTGATGGTGCAGCACTGTGACACTGATGTTATATTGTGTTTGAATCCGCTGGCCACTAAAACAGAATACTTGGATGGGAATGCACTGGATTCACAATGACCAACGCATGCATTTATAATGTGTGTCCCTCTGCAGGTCCCTTTACGATCACTTCTTATAGTAACATTAAATGCTGCAGGGTAGAAAAAAAAGGGTCAAATTATGAAGAAATAACATCACAAAATGTTGATCCAGGGTGTTATCCAATTGCTTTTGAGGAACAGGAAGGATTTTTGTTGGATCAATTTAGACTATCCATTATGTGTTTTTTTTTGCCTTCCTCTGGATCATTTGCAGTTATATCGTTCTGAGAATGCTCTAGTGTTTCTTTTTTCTTGTTTCAATTTACTTTTTTTTATCTTTCAGCTAAGAGCAGAAAATAATAATATTGTATTTTGATATACTAAACTTACTTATTTAACCACTTACGGACCGCCGCGCGCCGATATACATCCTAACTTTGAAGTGGAATATCGTTGTTATGGCAGCAGCGAGCTGCCATAACCTCAGTATCCTCTTCTTCGGCCGGCGGTCCGCTTTCCCATAAGAGTGGCCTCCTTGGTGGATTCACTGCAAGATCACTTTTATCTGCGGCGGAGGCGATCGGATGTTCTCCCTTGCTGGGTATGGAGACGAGTGAGTGAAAGATGGCCCCCACCTGTCTCCATACCATTGTAGGGCGGAAGCAACGTCAAAACGTCACTTCCGCCAATAGCTCTGAAAGGGCCATTTAAAAAAATATATATATTTTTATTGCATTTTAGTGTAAATATGAGATCTGAGCTTTTTTTTCTATTACAAGGGATGTTCCTTGTAATAAGAATAAAAGTGGCACAATTTTTTTTTTTTTTAAAACAGTAAAAATAAAAGGTAAAATAAATATGGAAAAAAAATAAAAACATTTTTAAACACGCATATGTGAGTAGCGCCCACATATGAAAACGATGTTCAAACCACACATGTGAGGTATTGTCGTGATTGGTAGAGCGAGAGCAATAATTCTAGCCCTAGACCTCTGTAACTCAAAACATGCAACCTGTAGAATCTTTTTAAACGTCGCCTATGGAGATTTTTAAGGGTAATTGTTTGTCGCCATTCCACGAGCGGGGGCAATTATGAAGCCTGACATGTTGGGTATCAATTTACTTGGCGCAACATCATCTTTCACAATATAAAAAAAAAAAATTGGGCTAGCTTTTTTGTTGTCTTATTTTTTAATTCAAAAAAGTGTATTTTTGCTTGCAAATGATTGGAGGATGGAATTCAGCAGAGCTTCTGCTCATTTACTAAGCTCTGGAGCTACTTCACTTGAAGAGTGCAACTGCACATTTCGAAGTGCACAGTCAATTTGTCTTTCGTAAACCAACCCCAACGCTTAGCTTTACAAGAAATACCCAACCACATGAAAGGAAAACAAAATAACAGCATTTCCACTTGCACATGATTGGATGATGTAAGTCAGCAGCGCTTCCCACATTTACTAGGCTCTGGAGCAACTGCACTTGCAAAGTGCAATCTATCTATGATTAGTAAATCACCGGTAAAATGTGTTATTATGCAATTATTTTGAATGTTTACTCATTTATCATTATTTCACCAAACTCATTTTGCTATACTATGGCATTCTTCAATAGGCAGGCTACAGATACCTTTCTACTTGTTAGCAGTTTTGCTAGTTAAATTTTTTTCTGTATCTATGTATCTATATTGCTGAGATTCCCCAGCACCTTATTAGGCTCTAGTGCTCACTTACGGTGAATGTGGCATCCTGGCGTAGCGGCATCATAGCTCTGAGTCTTTGGGGCGAGTGCAGCAAATATTAGGATAACGGGGGCAAATGTCAAGTACATGATGGCTGTATTGGAGGAGAAAAAAAACTGTTTACTATAGTCATCATTTATAACTACGCTAGTCACTAAATGTAACTGAAATGTGACTTATGCCCCGTACACACGGTCAGACATATCCGACCACAAAATCCATCAGATTTTTTCAGGCGGATTTGTGTTGCACACACACGGTTGAACAAAGTTGTCGGAAAATCTGATCACTCGGAACAAGGTGACGTACAAAATGTACGGCAGGACTACGTAGAGGCCAGTAGCCAATAGCTTTCGTCTCCAAATTTCTTCTGAGCATGCGTGGCACTTTGTGCGTCCGAATTCTCTACACACGATCGGATTTTGTGGTTGGAAAATTTTAGATCCTGCTCTCAAATTTTTTCTGTCGGAATTTCCGACGGAAAAAGCCAGCTAGAGCCCACACATGATCGTATTGATCGACAACATAATCTGATCGGCCTTTTTCCATCGGAATGTCCGACCGTGTGTACGGGCATTATTCTGGCTTACAGCAATTTCTCCTGTGCAAACTATAAGCCCACAAAACACATAATAGGGTTGATTTACTAAAGAAGCAAAACATTCTCACTTAGCCCCCATTCACACCAGTGCGACTTGTCATGTGATTTGACAGGTTCAACTTGCATGACAAGTCGCACCCTATTGTCAGCAATGGAGCTGTTCAAATTGGTGCGACTTTGCGGTGACCACCGATTTGAAAAAAAGTTTCTGCATTATTTTTTTGCGATTTCAGGTGCGACTTGCATAGACATCTGTGCATGACGTCACACAGATGTTAGCCAAGTTGCAGTAGAAATCGCACTGACCTGCGGCTTTGAAGTTGTACGAATTCAAAGCCTTCAGTGTGAACGTGGGCTTAGAAAAGAAACTTGGCTAAATAAACTGCCTCTGCTACTTTAGTAAATCATCCCCAATGAGTAAGTAAACATATATTTAAGAATAATATTCTATAAAGCTAAAAAGTCATCAAATATAAACTTGAGTATCTAATCAAGAGTATTTTTGTTTGCCTAGAAATGATAATCATATTGCTAAACTAAAAATGAATGTAAGTTCTGCTTTTCAGCATCTTACCTGAGTAATAATGAATGCCAGTTATTCAGTACAATCCTCTCTTCTTCATCTACTTGGAATATATACACCTATATGTACTATGTACTGACACACCCATCCACACCTGATTTCTATAATACCACCCACCTGTACAGTACCCATCCCTTCCTTGGGGCTTTCCAATGATCCAAAATATTGAAAGATCTTCTGTTTATCACCACTGTACCACAAAACATTGTACTGTATGATGTATCACTACTACTGCTGCTCTTGCATAAATGTAAAATTAGGAGTATGGTATTAAAGCATAAGCAGCTCAAATTAAATGCTCGTTCTTTGAATGATATTTAGATTCTTAAATGGGAACTAAACCCTTTTATCCTTTACAGTCAAAGAAGCTGCCATCTTAGCCTCTCTTTAACCGTTTCACCCCCGGAAGATTTTACCCCCTTCCTGACCAGAGCACTTTTTTGCGAATTCGGCACTGCGTCGTTTTAACTGAGAATTGCGCGGTCGTGCGACGTTGCAACCAAACAAAATTGATGTCCGTTTTTTCCTACAAATAGAGCTTTTTTATGGTGGTATTTGATCACCGGTTTTTATTTTTTGTGCTATAAACAGAAAAAGACCCAATTTAGAAAAAGACGCAATATTTTTTACTGTTTTGCTATAATAAATATCTCCCAAAAATATATAAAAAAACTAATTTTTTCCTCAGTTTAGGCCAATATGTATTCCATCTACATATTTTTGGTAAAAAAATCACAGGGAGCAGTGATCTCTGTCATGTCACAAGGCAGAGCGGGGAAATGCTTTGTTTACATAGGCATCTCCCCATTCTGCGGCTCCGTGACACGATCGCCGGAGACCGGCAGACATCAAGTCCGAGGGTCCCGCGGGTACGGTCACGCTGTACACGGCGGGCTTAAAGGGGACGTACAGGTACGTCCATTTGCCCACCGCTGCCATTTTGCCAAGTGGTTAACCTGAAGTTGCCATGATGCTGCACATGCTTTGCAGAGATGAGAAACTGATAGATCACTCCCTCTATAGAAAGAGTTCTGTGTTGTTTATCAACACAGAGCTCTGGGCTGTGATTGCACACAACCGATCAGCAGGTCCCAGCCATGAATCATTGGCCGGGCCTTGCTGACAGGCTCCCGCTGTGTACAATCACAGCAGGTGCAGGATGGGGGGCGTGCATGCATGCACCCTAAACCCTGGACTAGGCAGCGATGTACCAGTACATTGCAGGCGGGCAGTCGATCAATTGGTTAACCCGAGCTAAAAGTGAACTTGACAGCAGCAGTGACTATTTAAACAAAGATATACAGCCAAGGCCAAAAATATTGGCACTCCTGTATTTGTCAGATAATGTACCACTTCGCCTAGAAAATTGTTATAATTACAAATGTTTAGGCATTTTCATGTTTATTTATTTTCTTTGTATTGGTATGACACAAAAGTAGAGAAACAAAAAGCCAAATCTGACACATTCCACTCAAAACTAAAAAAAATCTAAAAAAAAAAATGGGCTGCACAAAATTATTTGCACCCTCAATTGATTATTTGGTAGCACTGAACTGAAATCAATGGCTTCCTGTAACCATCAATGAGTTTCTTACACCTCTACTGGAATTCTGGGCCACTCTTCTTTTGCAAACTGCTCCAGGTCTATTAGATTTGAAGGGTTCCTTTTCTCAACTGCTGTTTTGAGATCTCTCCACCAGTGCTCTATGGGATTTAGATCTGGACTCATTGCTGGCCAGTTCAGTACTCTCCAGAGCTTTGTCTTAAACCATTTCTGGGGGCTTATTGAGGCGTGCTTTGGATCATTGTCCTGCTGACCCAATTTTCTGACACTGGGCCCTACATTGCGCCCCAGAATTCTTTGGTAGTCTTCAGATTTCATAATGCCATGCACAGGGTCAAGACATCCAGTGCCTGAAGCAGCAAAGCAACCCCAAAACATTAGTGAAGCTCCACCATGTTTGACTATAGGGATTTTATTATTTTCTTTAACCACTTTCAGACCGGACCAAATTGCTGCCAAAGGACCAGGCCCCTTTTTGGCGATTCGGCACTGCGTCGCTTTAACTGACAATTGCGCGGTCGAGCGACGTGGCTCCCAAACAAAATCGACGTCCTTTTTTCCACAAATAGAGCTTTCTTTTGGTGGTATTTGATCGCCCCTGCGGTATTTATTTTTTGCGCAATAAACAAAAAATAGCGACAATTTTGAAAAAAAACGCATTCTTTTTTATTTTTTGATATAATAAATATCCCCCAACAATATATAAAACATTTTTTTTCCCTCAGTTTAGGCCGATACGTATTCTTCTACATATTTTTGGTAAAAAAAATAAAATCGCAATAAGCGATTATTGATTGGTTTGCGCAGAATTTATAGCGTTTACAAGATAGGGGAAGTTTTATAGCATTTTTATTAGTAATGGCGGCGATCAGCGATTTTTTTTTGTGACTGCGACATTATATGGCGGACACATCGGACATTTTTGACACATTTTTGGGATCATTGTCATTTATACAGCAAATCAATGCTATTTAAATGCATTGAATCCTGTATAAATGACACTGGCAGTGATGGGGTTAACCACAAGGGGGCAGTGTAGGGGTTAAGTATGCCTAGGGGTGTGTTTCTTACTGTGGGGGGGGGATGGCTGTCAGCTAGTGAATGCTGAACTCTGCTCCTATCACAGGGAGCAGAGTTCAGCGTCACTAGTTGCTAGGCAGAACGGGGAGATGCTGTTTATCTCGGCATCTCCCCGATCAGCCTTCCTGTGAGACGATCGCGGGGACCGCGACCAGACTCACGGGGGTCCCAACCGGCGCGCTCCCGATGGCTCGGACAGGCATTAAGGAGGGAATTATATATACGCCCTCCTGCCGGTACGTGCCATTCTGCCGACGCATATCGTTGTGCGCCGGTCAGGAAGTAGTTAAAGGCCTCATTTCTTTTTCTGAAAACAGTAGAATGATGGGCTTTACCAAAAAGCTGTATTTTGTTTCGTCTGTCCACAGCTCATTCTCCCAAAAGGATTTTGGCTTCCTCAGGTATGTTTTGGTAAAACTTTCATCTGGCTTTTTTATGTTTCTGTCTCAGCAGTGGGGTCCTCATGGGTCTTACAGATTACAGTACTGTATACAAAAAATACACATCCCCTTTGTCCCTAATGGTCTGCTCAGTGCCCTGCATGTCATTTTATATAATAAAAAAAAAAAAATTCTGCCTGGAAACTGGAGATTGTCCATAGCAACCAAAAAGTGTCCCTTTATGTCAAAAGTGGTTTTAGACCAGCTAAAAAACACAGATAAAAAATTAGAATCACAATTTATCATCAAACAATAATTTAATGACAGCGACTATTCTGCAACTGAGCAAATTTCAGTGTTTTTGATTTGATTACATTATTGAATCATTTGTATATATATTTTTATTATATTATAATTTAATGATTTTGTGTTTCAAACTTTATCATACCCGGGATGTCAACTAGACTCTGGTTCGGACAGATTTAAGTGAGTTATTCATAAGAATTGCATGCTTACAATATAGAAATGCCAAATTTCCATGCAAAATAACTGTACCGCTTTCAGCACTAAATTCCTGACAGAATCATACCGCCAGGGAGGTTAAAGAACAGCAATCAAAGGTCAAATGCTGCATACACACGATTAGAAATTCGGCCAGCAAAAGACTGATGAGAGCTTTTGGTTGGAAAATGCGACCGTGTGTACGCTCCATCAGACTTTAGCTGGCCGAATTCCATCTAGCAAAAGATTGAGAGCATGTTCTCATACCATGTGCACTAGGCTTTAGGCCCCATACACACTATATTTTCTGCAGATTTTTGTCTTCAGATTTACCAAAACCATATAATATCAGGTCAAACCTTAAAGCCTCGTACACACGGTATGATTGTTGGCCAACCGAGCGTCTGATTTTTGTCAAAGGGGCGTGTGCCAGGATCTTGCATACTAATGGTACACAATTGGTTAGAGAAAAAAACTGCGCTATCCGTGATATAAGAAAGCTGCTGCTCAAAATGTTATACTACATCAATCAATAAATTTAAAAGTGGAGCTGCGCTACATTGAATTGAAAGGCTAATATGTGTCACACATATGATATATCGTGTACAAAACACTGAATGGTGATTATTAGAAATATAGAAGTGCACAAACACATAAACAATAAATGCGTATATGACTAATGTCAACAATGAGTGATTATATTATTACTAAATGAGTGAAAGTGACTCAAAATACCATTTAAGATATAAGTTAAAAATCACCACACCTGATTATAGAGCATATGACATTTGATTGAAATGAATCAAAAAAACAGCCATGTATAGATTTCAAAGCCAAATAAAATACAAAAAAAAAAAAAATCTTCTGAATTCCTTCAGAAGAGATCCAGCGGTATATGAGAGAGTCCGTTTGTACCTGAAGGAACCCAAGATCAAGTCAAGCTGTCTCCCTGGCTGGGGTTAAGAGCCATCTGCATAGAGGTCCCCTGTAATAAGGGACCACTCAGTTCTGGTATGCAGGCAGTGTGTTCCTTTGGTGGCGGTCCTTTCACCCTTTAGTGTGCTGTTGATTCACTGTTCATGTTGACCATAGAAGATCGTGGAATTATCACTACTACAACATATTTTTACCTTACTTTACATTTTCAATTTTTTCCTAATTTGGGACATTGAGATTTTTATTGTTTTTTATTTGGCTTTGAAATCTATACATGGCTGTTTTTTTGATTCATTTCAATCAAATGTCATATGCTCTATAATCAGGTGTGGTGATTTTTAACTTATATCTTAAATGGTATTTTGAGTCACTTTCACTCATTTAGTAATAATATAATCACTCATTGTTGACATTAGTCATATACGCATTTATTGTTTATGTGTTTGTGCACTTCTATATTTCTAATAATCACCATTCAGTGTTTTGTACACGATATATCATATGTGTGACACATAATGGTACACAATTGTTGTGCCACAAACACGAACTTAGTGACGTACTACGAGGAATTTCAGCTCTTGAGTGCCACCCTTTGCGTCCCTTCTGCTGATTTCGTGTTTGGTGAGCATTGATTCTGAGCATGGGTGTTTGTACTTTCGACTTTTGTGTGACGGATTTGTGTACTGATCATACGAAAATCAGACGTCAAGCCGTTGTCCGCTGAAAATTTACTAACCCGTCATCCAACATTTGTTGACCGAAAGTTGGACAACAATTGTCAAAAGGAGCGTACTAACGGTAAGATTTTAGGACAACAGTCTGTCAACAGACAATCCTCTGCCAGCAATTGTACCATGTGTACAAGGCTTTAGTCGCCACAAACCCAAGTAACAAGGCAAAAGAGTAAAAATGGGAGGCAGGGACAGAGTGCTGTCATCCTATAACAGGAAGTGCCTGAACAAGGACCTTCATGGCAAGATCACAAGGTAACAAGGTAGTACTTTATTGAAAGCTGCAAATGTAAATAGTATAAATTATTTTAATATTAAATGAATATGTAAATTCTTAGATAACATTTTAAAGATTAGGTTTACATATACTTTAAATTCAATTGAATCTATCTGTGTCTGATATGTTAATGTTATACCTACCTGCGGTGCAAGTTTAAAATAGGGAAAGCAATCATCTTTTCAATCAATGCATTTCGTATAAATATTAACATCTGGTAAAAGGTTTAATAGATTTTAACAATTTTTTACAAATTGTGAATTGTTTGTCCCTTACCGTAGTGGCTCAACACGTTTTCAGTGGAATTGAATTAGATCTGCCACAAGGCAAAGTATATTCTATGAGTAAACTATGAAACAATAAATGACGATCCTCTGCAGAATGCAAGTGGGATTTAGATGTTGACGTACAAACTTTTTGAACATCAGAAGGAAACACGTTTCATGAATGAAAGAGAATAGGTCAGAAATCTGTTAATCCTGCTGAATTACACAGAACATCATATTTTCCACTTCCTGTTGTGTCATTTATTTAGGGTCAATTGTGATAACCAAAGGGAATTTCTATGCATATATTGCCAAAAACGATGGTGCCCAAAAATCCCCATTGCTTTTCATCAGTTTAGAGTTCTACTAGGAGACTCTTAGTGCCTCAAAAAATATGCGACTGCAGTTTATATAGAAAAATACCAAATGACATGGACAAATATTGTGTCCGTCAGACGTATGCTCGGTAGGTCTTGTAAACTCAAAATGGAGAATTAACATTCGTGATGTGGCAAATTATGAAATCTCTAAATGCACTGCACATTCTCTTCTTTAAATAAAATTAAATAATAAAAATTTTCAAAGTTTTTTTTTTCTAGTGATATCAAGAATAATATTAGTATGCTTGTTATTTTTTTTTATTGGTGCAAGTTACCACAACACCATTATCCCATAGTTTTTAAGATCAAAGCTATGTTGGTGTCCCTTGTTAATTTGACATTGTATTTTTTTAAAAAATTACATACAAGTAATAGATATAGGTGATACAAATGCATTCTATGCATAAAAATATAGAAAATATACAAATTAATAAAAAAAATTAATAAAACAGTCCCCAGTGAAAAAAAGTGCTCATGCTAGTGGAACAGTATCCAGTGCTGTGACTTTAATAATAGATGGATGATTCTGTGCTTCTTAAGTGCTTAAATAGGGTGCTCCCCCTGTTGGATGTGCACTCACCCCTGGGAGTGGACCAACTATCGCTAGATAGGTCAAATGTGCATGTGGGGCGACCCCTGTGGATGTCCTCTGGTCCGATGATTAGCTGCGTTTAATGTTCCTGTCAGAGAACTCACAGTACCAATGCCCGTCTTCATGCGGCAGAGGCGAATCCTCACTCTGCGGGTGCCAGTACCCATGCGCAGTGTCCCCAACGGAACCGAACGAGCTCCGGAACGTGCGGGCGTACCCGCGCACGCGTTCGTGTTGGTGCGCGGGTACGCCCGCACGTTCCGGAGCTCGTTCGGTTCCGTTGGGGACACTGCGCATGGGTACTGGCACCCGCAGAGTGAGGATTCGCCCCTGCCGCATGAAGACGGGCATTGGTACTGTGAGTTCTCTGACAGGAACATTAAACGCAGCTAATCATCGGACCAGAGGACATCCACAGGGGTCGCCCCACATGCACATTTGACCTATCTAGCGATAGTTGGTCCACGTCAGTGCGAACGTGTATGCGCACTCACGCACGGACGTTCACCTCCACCAATCCCAGCACATAGCGCCATATATAAACAAGGCCTTCACATGGTGCCAGTGCTGGATCGTCTTCAGTCTGTTCCCTGAGTACCTGCTTGTTATTACCTGTTACCTTGCTCCTGATCAACCCGGCTTCCTTGAATACTCTTCTGGATCACCCCTACTTATTGGCTGCCCACTACTATACTGACCTCGGCTCGGACTTCTTGACTACGGCTCTGCTCCTTGATTCTGTACCTCACCGCCTGCCCGTTGCCAACCTCTGCCTGCCCTTGATTACGAACTTGCCTTCCGCCCTGTACCCTGTTTTCCAGCCAGTTGCCGACCCCTGCCTGTCTTGACGTCGCAGTGCCTATACCCACCTGCCCGGCCACCACTGGGTATAGTCTTGGTTACCAACCTCCACACCTGCCTTCCAGAAGAACCGGTATCTCCAAGCACCAGTCTCCTAGCCGCAGGCACCTGCACCCTTTCGTGCCCCAGCACTCCCTGTCCCCACCACCAGGGGTGTTGGGACCGGAACCTTGCACGAGGCCACCCCCAGCATCTGGACTCCGCTGTAAGGTACGTGACAGTTCCTCATATAAATAGATATAATAGAAAAAGCCTCATTGCGCAGTACCGTTGATAAAGAGCTTTTTAGTCCAAAAAATATAAAAGTAATTCAACTCACATGTGTGAGTGCCTAATGTCCTGGCACCCGTGAGTGAACAGCATGTATACATTCAGGTCCATAAATATTGGGACATCAACACAATTCTAATCTTTTTGGCTCTATACACAACCACGATGGATTGGAAATGAAACGAACAAGATGTGCTTTAACTGCAGACTTTCAGCTTTAATTTGAAGGTGTATTTACAAATCAGGTGAACGGTGTAGGAATTACAACAGTTTGTATATGTGCCTCCCACTTTTTAAGGGACCAAAAGTAATGGAACAATTGGCTGCTCGGCTGTTCCATGGCCAGGTGTGTGTTATTCCCTCATTATCCCATTTGAAAGGAGCAGATAAAAGGTCCAGAGTTCATTTCAAGTGTGCTATTTACATTTGGAATCTGTTGCTGTCAACTCTCAATATGAGATCCAAAGAGCTGTCACTATCAGTAAAGCAAGCCATCATTAGGCTGAAAAAACAAAACAAACCCATCAGAGAGATAGCAAAAACATTAGGTGTGGCCAACTCAACTGTTTGGAACATCCTTAAAAAGAAATAATGCACCGGTGAGCTCAGCAACACCAAAAGACCCAGAAGACCACGGAAACAACTGTGGTGGATGACCGAAGAATTCTTTCCCTGGTGGGATGTTTTGGGTTCCGGGTGAGGGCTGTGTGGCAGATTGTGATGGTAGTGGTATCCTGGGCTCTGCATGTTGCGCGGCTTGCGCTTCTTCGGGAGAATTGGGGGACTTGCTGGATGGAGGACAAGATATACAGTAAGATCAAATATTAAGTCCTAAGTACCCTTTCTATGTTGTTACACATGTCCCCATAGTTCACGAGTTCTGAGGCCCTCATTGTGACCAGTCAGTTTGTCTCCACTTGAGTATTCCATAAACGCAGTGTTATACTAACCTTTTATTGTATATTATTATGTTATATATGTATTACGTTTGACCTTTCTATATATTTTGTCTTTTGTCTGGTGGGTCTTTTGGTGCTCCTGGGGAGGCGCGGGTTGCGTGGCATGTGGAGCCCAGGATATTGTTGCCATTGTGGTCTGTTGCATGGCCTTTGTTTGGAGTTCAAGACATTTGACTATGGGCGGGTGGTTGTTCACCCCCAGGTTTGCGATGTGTTCTTTGGCTGTGTGTGGGATATGCTGTTGTGCTGTGTTGTGTTGAATTTCTATTGCTGTTAATTTTTAATGTACTTTTATATTCAATTTAATAAACTATTTTTTTTATAAAAAAAAAAAAAAAAGAATGTGTGGATGGAAATGTGTCACGATAACGTGACTCAACCTCTATGCATTTAGGCCTATCAGATTGGCCGTCCTCAGGAAGGTTACTTTTTTGGACAGCCAAAGAATATTTGGTAATATTTTTTTGGAATAAAAAGCTCTTTATCAACGGTACTGCACAATGAGGCTTTTTCTATTATATATATTTATATGAGGAACATTCACCGCAGCTAATCATCGGACCAGAGGACATCCACAGGGGTCGCCCCACACGTGCATTTGACATAACTAGCGATAGTTGGTCCACTCCCAGGGGTGAGTGCACATCCAAGAAGCACGGAATCATCCATCTATTATTCAAGTCACAGCACTGGATACTGTTCCACTAGCACGAGCACCTTTTTTTCACTGAGGACTGTTTTATTAATAGTATTAATTGTTACCAGTGTATCACCTATATCTATTACCTGTATGTATTTTTTTTTGCATTTAGTATACTTTTTATTATTTATTTATTGTTCACACCAATTTCACACTGCAGCTGCTTTAATTATGTGGTATAGCAATTAGTTTTCTTTATCCATATTAACACATACATGAGGTTTTTTCACTTACTTTCATCCTTTGGCGCTTTGGTTCATTTTCATATTTAAAAAAAAAATAAAATAAAAGCCTCATGCATGTGTCCTGCTTCTTAATATGGGGGGTCAACAATGCCAAGAGTTGGTGAAAGCACCCGGAGATAATTCCGAAAATCATCTGGATTATTCTCCTGGAGCTCCCGCATCAAAGGCATATGACATAATTGGTCCAAAGCAACCAATTTTTAGTCCAAGATATCCTCCTCCTCCTGTTCCTGGACTGGACTTGGGTCAAAGCAATAACTCCTTGGCCAATAATAAATAACACTTTATCTTCTCCGATTCCGCAATATGGCTGGTTGATGAATGGCCATTGAGAAACGAACTGAAAAGCGCGAAATGAAAAGAGCAAATCACCACTCATCAACCTTCTACTAACGTGAAATTTGCAGAGGGAGCCCAAAGGGTGGTACTAAAGAGCTGAAAAAACACGTAGTACGTCGCTACGTTCGTGTTTGTTGGCCAACAATTGTGTGCCGTTTGTATGCAAGACAAGTTTGGGGCCAATGCCCTTCAAACAAAAGTCAGAGGTTTTGTCTGCGGAAAATCCGATCATGTGTACGAGGCTTTAGATGTGTCTCCTGGCTGTGCTGGCCAGGAAAGGGTGCATCTGACATGTGAGATCGTAGCATTAATTGACCTCGGTCTCACTGCAATCTCTTTCCCCCAGCCATTGTCTGTGTTCCTGGGTGGAAGGGGGGTGCACCACACTGCCGGCTGTGTGAAAGTGATCGGCAGCTATGGAGCTTCCGCATCACCTTCACTCTGAAGCCGGGGGCTGGCTGAACAAAACCCACACAAGAGCTGAATTGGTCCAAGTGGAATCCTTTTTTTTTCCTGTCCGTCCTAAATAGTCTGCTTCAAGATTCACCACAGAATTATCTTTGGACTGAAAAAAATCACCATTGCACCATACCCAGCACAGCCATCCAATAATATAGTTTGAGGTTGGGAAGAGCAAGGCCTCCCTAAGATAGGGAAAGCAGCAGAGCCTCTTTGGCAACCCTGGGGGCCTCCCAGCCCATACAAAAGCGAGAACAATAGTGTCTAGTTTGGTTTTCAGTATAGGAACAGGAATCTGTCTAAAGAAGCGTATACATACATTTTGATTAAAAAAACTATGTTCTGACTATATAAATTTAGCTACAAAGTCCCACCATAAATGTGGTGGAAATGATCAATATAATCTTCCAAAAAAAAAATGAATGCCCATGTCTTGAAGATGCAGGTGGGACCTTCAAAACACATACGCATTTGAGGTATCTGATAAAACAGACACATGCTGTAGATCAATGAAAGTCCACATAAGTTGATAACTAAGCCTTTTTACTTTTTATATAAGGGTGTTTCAGGTCCAACTGGAATAAAATGTTATGAAATAAATCATACTTGTGACAGAAACAATAGTGAGATAAAACAGAGGGAGAGCTATAGACTAGACATGTGCACACTGAAATATTTGGTTTCGGAATTTCGTTTTCGTCCGAAAAATAAATTTATTTAGTTACTCCCGAAATTCGTTTTTATTTATTTTGTTTTTCGTTAAAAATTGCATTCGTCCGAAAATCCAAATGAATTAAGGTTGAATCTGTCATTGAAGGCTTATGGTGTCTGTCGAATGTTCGAAGAAGATTCGACGGAGCAGCTAAACTCTGTATAGTTTAACTGCAATTCCACCCAATTCCAGCAGCAATCTTTTCTCTCTACATCGAATCTTTTCTCTCTACATCAAATCTTTTCTCTCTACATCGAATCTTTTCTCTCTACATCGAATCTTTCCTCTCTACGTCGAATCTTTTCTCTGTACGTCAAATCTTTTCTCTCTATGTAGAATAATCTCGGACTAATAGAGTTAAGGTTAGGCACATTCGACCACAGGTTCAATGGACACAGATTGTTATTGTCAGCGTCAAATCTCCTATCTATATCGAACTGTTGTCACAACGAAAACAAAGCATTTGTTTATGTCGGATCTTTTGTTTTTCGGATTCTGCACTTTCGTTATCCTTTGTTAAAACGATAACGAAAATACCTGAAATTTGGACGAAAATGCATTCGGACGAAAACAAATGCACATGTCTACTATAGACTGGGGAGGGGGGGCGGGGTGACAGTCACAGAGGGGGTCGTAAAACTGTTGTATAATGAGTGGGAAAACCCATATCTAAATTCAGGCCGTTATTGAACTATCATTCTTAGTTATAGTTACTGTATATAATTTGATATCAGGGATGACAAGCTTCACATTATATACAGGAAACCGACTGACCAATGCAACTATCTCCATAGTTCCAGTTTACAACCCCAACACACTAAACTGGCCATCATACACAGCCAGGCCAAGATACCACTGAATATGTTCAGAAGACAAAGATAAACATCTCAGAACACTAGCAGACTCCTTCCATAAAAAAGGTTACAAAGACAAAACCATCAACATCAGCATAAACACAGCCTTGAAAACCCGAAGAGAACATATCTTCCAATACAAAGAGAAAAAAAATAACTGTGTACCCCTGCAATAAAAAACACTGCAGACTGTGCAACCAAATCAATCTATCTAAAAGTGTCATACAAAAGGGACCTTCAATATCAAGGGATCATATAACTGCCTTTCCAGTAATGTTGTGTACCTCATCCAATGCAAAAGATGCAGCAAAGGATCTTATGATCTTAGGTTGGTGAAACAGGACAGAAGTTGCAAACGAGGATGAATTTGCACAGACATATCATCAAGGAACATAAAGATAGTTTCTGCACACCTGTGGACCACACTATGGAAGACCTCAATGTCTTAGTTCTTAAAGGAAATTTCAAAATTATTCAGGAAAGGAGAACTTTTTAACTAAGAATGGACTAAGAAGGCTTAAGGCTTTAAGCTTTACAGCATGGGCATGTGGTTGCCCCCTCCTTCTTGTAAAAAAAAAATATATATATACATATATACACATATTTATTATATAATGGATAATGCCCCTTTAAGAAACTTTAAATGCGATTGGGGAGGGAAAACATGGCCACATGACATTTGGGAATTTCCCAGAATGTCATGTGACCCCTTGGAATGTTCTGGAAAGGGGCTTATTATATATAGGACCCTCTTACAGGAATATTCCCGCCAGTGTCAGCTAGTCAGCGTCGGTACAACAAGCTCCCCACCCTCCTTCTCTAGTCGCTAAGCACGTTATGTGGTCTGTCACCCTTCATATTTGTAGGGGGGACTTTGGTTATAAATATTCTGTATGCTCGAGTCCATTAAGACTGTGCTGTTTTAAGTTTATTGTTTGAATTTTAAGAATTTAATGAATTAATAAAATGATCAAGATGTTGTTATTATTGTTTATTGATTTGAATACACCATTGCCACGGCCAATTTTTTGCCAACAAGTTGTTATGTATCATTATTTAAATAGGTATTTGACTTAATGGTATTCGGGGAGGATAGGTGTGGCCTGCATTCCCATGATAGTTCTTTTTGACACCAAAAATAATGACCTGAATTTTTATATGGGTTTTCTTACTCATTATCCAACAGTTTTATGACCCCCTCTGTAACTGTCATTCCCCCACCCCAGTCTATAGCTCTCCCTCTGTCTTCTCTCACTAACTATGCTTGTTTTATTACCATTGCTGTGTACATTTATGTGTGTTTGTTTTTTTTTTTTTTCCTTTCCCTTAGAGATTGTCTCTTTTTTTGTGACTCAGTACTGCTTGGACCTTGAAGGAGGGGCAGGGCCAGTTCTACCACTAGGAAAACTAGGCAGTCACCTACGGCGCACTGTTGCCTAGGGCGCCCATGTCACTGGTGTTCCTACTCTTCTCTCTGCAGCAAGCAACTAAGTCTCAGCATCAGCTGGCAGCTGCTGCTTTGTTCGCACAGAGTGTCAGAGGCGCAGCAGCGGCGGAGGCCTGTGTCTGTGTCCCAACTCATGAATGAATGTAAGCAAGCAAACATTCATTGATGGGCACGGGTAGGCTGCATTCATAGGCGCTGGTAGGCTGCATTGATGGGTGCTGGTAGGCTGCATTGATGGGCACTGGTAGGCTGCATTTGATGGGCACTGATGAGGCTGCATTTGATGGGTGCTGGTAAGGCTGCATTTGATGGGCGCTGATTAGGCTGCATTTGATGGGCGCTGGTGAGGCTGCATTTGATGGGCGCTGGGGAGGCTGCATTTGATAGGTGCTGGTGGGCTTCATTTTAGGGGGCGCTTCATTAAAAAGGTGGGGTATACATGGGCAGGGCAAAGGGGGTGGAGTCAGGGGTGACGGCAAAATGAGGTCTCGCCTAGGGTGTCAAAAATCCTTGCACGCAAATAAAATAAGTATCAAGGACAGTACTCAATTGCATAAAATAAATGAATTGTCTATCATTGTTCCTGAGGTGTATTCTTGATATTTGCATGTGTTGAGCTTAAAAATTAGTCATAGTCTTGGATATAGTTTTTTTTTTGGGTGATTGACACTGAAAAGCTAATATACTATAAGATCTCCACTTTTAGAATTCTAATAGGCAAACCATTGATCAGGCACTCACTGTGCTGTGCTGAAAACACTAGTGACTGAAGCCAGGTGTGTAGCTGAAACATGCCCACACCACAGTACTAAATATTGTCCAGCAAAGTACAGAGGCAATGTCTAGTTGTTTCAGAAGGACACAATGCAGGGGATACAAGGGTAGCGATTAAACAAGATATGCAGGGACAGGAACAAGCAAGCAGATTAGTAATTTTAAAATGAAGTAGTAACTACTGATCAGCATACAGGTCAATGCCAGGTCAATGCCTTCACACTAGGCACATCTACTGCATGTTTTTTCCTTGCACATGTACATGCATTTGATGTGCGTTATACATGCAAGTGATGCACATTTACATGCATTTTTCTATCTGCATTTGTTCTGTGAGGTTTCTTCCTTGTACTTTCTTTCCTTTGGCTTCTATGTGCACTGTATTTGCATGCGTCTGCGTGCGTTTTTGCACATTGCGTAAAAATTAGGCATGCTCTACTTTTTTTTAACTGCACTGCACTGCAATAATGTGAACTATGCCCATAGGATTACCTTGATTTTTGGTGTGCAGTTCAAAATGCATTCAACTGCAGCTAACTGCATCCCACTGTGTTAGATGTGGAAGGGCCCTTAGCCCTCTTTCACACGGGGCGGATCAGTGCTGATCCGCCCCGTGATATCCGCTTGCTCAGCGGGGTTCGCCGGAGCGATCTCCGCTGAGCAGGAAGATGACAGGTCCGCCTCTGCATACTGTGCAGGGACGGACCTGTCAGAGCGCCGCTCTCCCCTATGGGAGATCGGGTGACGACGGACCGTAGAGTCCGTCGTCATCTGATCCGCAGACGGATGGAAAAATAGCTTTTTCCTCCGTCACACTTTTTCGGATCGGAGCGGGTCGGATGTCAGCGGACATCACCGCTGACATCCGACTCTCCATAGAGGTCTATGGAGTGTCTGTTCAGGTCCACCTAAAAAATTGACAGGCGGACCTGAACGAACCACCCATGTGAAAGAGGCCTTAAGGTACTGAAGCTACTGGATCAGCATGACAACCAAATCTTTATGTTCTCTCATTGCAGGTTTCTGTCAATGCACATTTAATTATCTCCTGTATGTTCACCTTAATGCTTTGTGAAGCAAGACAAGCATAACATTTAATATGAACAATCAATTAATCACATAGAAGATCAACTCATTGTAGGGGTGAAGGGTACATGCCTTTTTTTTTTAACAAAGAACAGTTTTTGTCTGCTCTCAAGCAGTCACTTTGATAATGTACAGAAGACTGAATCTGTACAAAAAGTGCTCTTCATGCATCTGCTTCACGGTCTCTCTAGCACAAATAACAATGGTTACATTTTAGTATTGGGTACGTGCTGCAGTTAATATCTGTTATTCCGTGCATGTACAATATTAAATTTATGTGACTGATGTGTTTAATAGGCTGCCTGTTATTGTCTACAATTCATGTGTTGTTCAGCAGTTAAAATTTAAAGAGGTTTTCTGCATTAAAAAAAGTGGACCTCGCTTTGTAATCCTCTGCTTACTTAACTAAAGAGGACCCCCCTTATTATACCCCCTAGTAATTGTGGTGCCAAAGCCCTATTCCTGGATGAATGTTAATGAAGGAAACCAAGTCCCACAGTGTTGAGCATCTTCCTGCTTATATTTTTTATATACAGCAGAACCTTGGTTAACGAGTAACGCAGTTAACAAGCCTTTTGAAAGACAAGCATCTTTTTAAAAAAAATTCTGACTCGGTTTGTTATCTCGCAAAACGAGCAGAATTCAAGCTAATGGGGTGTGCAGTACCGCATTTGGCCAGAGGTGCAGGGGCACCGGTGACACTTGGACTGGTTTAGAGCCGTTCGGAAATACTCGGAATCATTTGGAAATACGCTGAAACACTCGGAAATACACCGTTCCCGAGTGTTTCCGAGGCTTTCTGAGTTCAGCCGAGCTGTCCTCGAGTATTTCCGAGGCTCTCCGGCACCCCCCACCTCTGGCCACATGCGGTATTGCATGCAATAGAAGTCAATGCGGAATGAATTATCTTCGTTTTCATTCTATGGGGAAACTCGCTTTGATATGAGCGTAATCCAAGGTTCCACTGTATACTATTCCTAAATTCCTATAAAATGCAGTTTGTTGCACTTATGTGATTGTGAATTCTCCATCTGACACCTTAGCATTCACAGTTGAGAGAAGTAAATATATTTTCCACACTTTACTGCATCTTATTGATTAAATTGGAGGATACTTTCACTATCATTTCTTCTAAGTCCTATTTATATCTCGCTTACCGTAGCTCTACTTTAACAGTTTTATGATATAAAGATGCACAATTTCCTGGGTGTTGAGATCATTGGAAGATTTGCATCCTGAATGTCTATATTAAATCATGAAAGATCTCTGTTTTTAGGATTATGTTGGACCTACTTGGATGTTAGTCCCAATCACCCTTAGAAACTATATACTGTATTAACCACTTGCTTACAGGGCACTTAACCACTTCAGCCCCGGACCAATTGGCAGCCAAAGGACCAGGCCCCTTTTTGCGATTCAGCACTGCGTCGCTTTAACTGACAATTGCGCGGTCGTGCGACGTGGCTTCAAAACAAAATTGGCGTCCTTTTTTTTCCCACAAATAGAGCTTTCTTTTGGTGGTATTTGATCGCCCCTGCGGTTTTTATTTTTGCGCTATAAACAAAAATAGAGCGACAATTTAGAAAAAAATGCAATATTTTTTGCTTTTTGCTATAATAAATATCCCCAAAAAATTATAAAAAAAAAACATTTTTTTTCCTCAGTTTAGGCCGATACGTATTCTTCTACATATTTTTGGTAAAAAAAATCGCAATTAGCGATTATTGATTGGTTTGCGCAAAAGTTATAGCGTTTACAAAATAGGGGATAGTTTTATAGCATTTTTATTAATATTTTTTTTTTTTACTAGTAATGGCGGCGATCAGCGATTTTTATTGTGACTGCGACATTATGGCGGACACATCGGACATTTTTGACACATTTTTGGGACCATTGTCATTTATACAGCAATCAATGCTATTTAAATGCATTGATTTCTGTATAAATGACAGTTGTAGTGAAAGAGTTAACCACTAGGGGGAGGGGAGGGGTTATGGGCTCTGACGTGTATGTGTTTTTTTACATTAGGGGGCGGGGCTTGCGTCTGACATCATTGATCGGCTTTCCCGATGACCAGGAACAGCCAATCAATGACAGGCAGAGTAGGAAGCGCGGGGAGAGGTTTGTTTACACAAACCTCTCCCCGTTCTTCAGCTTCGTAACCCGATCGCGGGACACCAGCGGCGATCGGGTCCGCTGGTCCCGCGGCCGGGGTCACGGAGCCGCCGTCGGCGCGCTCGCGACCCACGGGCAGGCATTTAAAGGGCCACGTACAGGTACGTGCTTTTGCCTGCCCGTGCCATTCTGTAGACGTATATCTACATGAGGCAGTCGGGAAGCGGTTAAAATGTATTCAGCCACATGTCTTTAGTAAAATAAAAATGCCAATAAGCGTATATTTATTGGTTTGCGCAAAAGTTATAGCGTCTACAAACTAGAGTACATTTTCTGGAATTTACACCGCTTTTAATTTATGACTGCCTATTTCATTTCTTGAGGTGCTAAAATGGCAGAGAAGTACAAAACCCCCCCAAATGACCCCATTTTGGAAAGTAGACACCCCAAGCTATTTGCTGAGAGGCATGTTGAGCCCATTGAATATTTTTTTTTTTAGTCCCAAGTGATTGAATAAAGACAAAAATAAAAAAGATTTTTTTTTTTTTCAAAAAGTTGTCACTAAATGATATATTGCTCACACATGCCATAGTTATATGTGGAATTGCATCCCAAAATACATTTTGCTGCTTCTCCTGAGTATGGGGGATACCACATGTGTGGGACTTTTTGGGAGCCTAGCCGCGTACGGGGCCCCGAAACCCAAGCACCGCCTTCAGGATTTCTAAGGGTGCAAATTTTTGATTTCACTCCTCACTACCTATCACAGTTTCGAAGGCCATAAAATGCCAAAATAGCACAAAACCCCCCCAAATGACCCCATTTTGGAAAGTAGACGCCCCAAGCTATTTGTTGAGAGGCATGGTGAGTATTTTACAGCTCTCATTTGTTTTTGAAAATGAAGAAAGTAAAGAAAAAAAAATTTTTTTTTTTCTTTTTTCAATTTTCAAAACTTTGTGACAAAAAGCGACATCTGCAAAATACTCACAATACCTCTCAGCAAATAGCTTGGGGTGTCTACTTTCCAAAATGGGGTCATTTTGGGGGTTTTATGCCATCTGGGCATTCCATGGCCTCCGAAACTGTGATTGGCAGTGAGAAGTGAAATAAAAAAATTACACCCTTAGAAAGCCTGAAGGCGGTGATTGGTTTTTGGGGTTCCGTACGCAGCTAGGCTCCCAAAAAGTCCCACACATGTGGTATCCCCGTACTCAGGAGAAGCAACAGAATGTATTTTGGGGTGTATTTCTACATATGCCCATGACATGTTTGAGCAATATATCATTTAGTGACAACTTTTTGTAAAAAAAATATATATATTTTTTTTTTTTTCATTATTCAATCTCTTGGGACAAAAAAAAAAATATTTAATGGGCTCAACATTGCTCTCATCAAATAGCTTGGGGTGTCTACTTTCCAAAATGGGGTCATTTGGGGGGGGTTTGAACTGTCCTGGCATTTTATGCACAACATTTAGAAGCCTATGTCACACGTCACCCACTCTTCTAACCACTTGTAGACAAAGCCCTTTCTGACACTTTTTGTTTACATGAAAACATATTTTTTTTTGCAAGAAAATTACGTTGAACCCCCAAACACTATATATAATGTTAAAGCAAAGGCCCTACAGATTAAAATGGTGGGTGTTGCATTTTTTTTTTTCCACACAGTATTTGCGCAGCGATTTTTCAAACGCATTTTTTGTGGAAAAAAATACACTTTTTTTTTTATTTTAATGCACTAAAACACACTATATTGCTCAAATTTTTGATGAAATAAAAAATATGATCTTAGGCCGAGTACATGGATACCAAACACGACATGCTTTAAAATTGCGCACAAACACGCAGTGGCGACAAACTACATACATTTTTAAAAGCCTTTAAAAGCCTTTACATGATACCACATTAGATTCACGGAGGAGGTCTACTGCTAAAATTACTGCCCTCGATCTGACCTTCGCGGTGATACCTCACATGCATGGTGCAATTGCTGTTTACATATGACGCCAGACCAACGCTTGTGTACGCCTTTGCGCAAGAGAAGGGGGGGCAGGGGTGCTTTTTTTTTTTTTTTTTTATTTTTTTTTTATTTATTTAGCTTTTTTTTTTATTTTTAAACTGTTCCTTCCATTTTTTTTCTTTGTTATGATTTTTATTGTTATCTCAGGGAATGTAAATATCCCCTATGATAGCAATAGGCAGTGACAGGTACTCTTTTTTTGAAAAAATTGGGGTCTATTAGACCCTAGATCTTTCCTCTGCCCTCAAAGCATCTGACCACACCAAGATTGGTGTGATAAAATGCTTTCCCCAATTTCCCAATGGCGCGGTTTATATCCGGGAGGGGGGACATTCCCTCCCACTGCTTGTAAAAGCAGTCTAGAGGCTAATTACCCGCTAGAATTGCTTTTACATGAAAGCCGATCACTGGCTGAAAAGAATGATACCAAGATGATACCTAAACCTGCAGGCATCATTCTGGTATAACCATTCAAAGTCCAGCAACATACTGGACATATATTGTAATCTTTTTTTTTTCATGCAGCCTCTTGGCTGAACGAAAAAAAGAGATTGATTGGTGGGTATGCCCACCATTAGAATACCTCCCTTCATCCACCCACTTCTAATGATGGGCATACATGCACCATTTATATATGCCGATGCATGGGGGCATCCTCCCGCAAAAGTTATGCCGTGTACACACGGTCGGAATTTCGACCGTATGTACGTGGCATTAGGAGCCAATCGCTCCTCCCCCCCCCTGCTGCCCCCATGCTTCGGCATATATGCTCTTTTTTTTAACTGTGGTGGTGAAATCACCTCCTACAGTGTTGGAGTCGCGTCTTTATGTATCGTGGGAGCAAACGCTGTTGCTGTCAAGATAAATAAATCCGCGTTGCAACTGAATGGCGCACCTGAAAACAAAAAAAATGCTTAACACTAAAACACAGTAAACAAAATTACATACCTGAAAAGCAAGCATGATAAAACATGATAAAACATAATAAAACATTGCAGAATAGAATGGAGTAAAAAAAGAGCAACAATAGAGAGAGAATAGAGTGAGAGAGAGAACAATAAAACGACAACTATTTTATTTTTTTTTATTTTTTTGAGATTCACAGGTAAAAAAGCTCCTGACTGAAGCGACTGAATCAAAACGCTACCACAAAAAAACTGTTAGCGATCGCAGGGATCAGGCCTGACTCTGCGAACGCTGCAGTTATGTGTGCTTAGTGTTTTGTAAGTGACAGTGATCGATCGATACTGCACTTGGGTGGGCTGGGCTGGGCGGAGGGGGAAAACGCAGGTGCTAGCAGGTATCTGGGCTGATCCCGCTAACAATGCGGTTTTTTTTGGAACCCTAAACTGCTGGGACGCTAGTATAGATCTGATCAGATCAGATATTGATCTGTTCAGATACTGTGCCACTAAGGGAGGTGTATGCTTTGTGCGTGGGTGTTTGCGGTACTGGCACTAACCTGGGGCGACGCAGACCTTATTTGACCCTAAAACCTAATTGATATCACCCGCCGGGCGATCAGGGGTTTAAACCGTTATTGGGTAATAAATGGCGGGTGCCCTGACAGTATAAAAAACAAGCTAACTAACCAGCGTCACCCGTAACAGTAATACAAAAAAAAACTGGTTACCTAGCGACACTAATGCAGCGATCAGAAAAACGATCGCTTAGTGACACTGGCAAAAGGGGGTGAAAGGGTTAACTAGGGGCAATCAGGGGTTAAACCTTTATTAGGTAATATATGGGGGTACCTGACGCTATATAAAAACCTGACGGGGAACCTAAATAACGAAATAACTAACTGGCTAACCAGCGTCACCAGTGACAGTTATACAGTGATCACTGGTGAAAGGGTTAACTCTAGGGGCAATCAGGGGGTTAAAACCTTTATTTAGGTTGTAATATGGGGGTACCTGACCTATAAACCTATTTATGAACCTATATAAACATGGCGGTTACCTAAAAAAAAAAAATGGTTACCTAGCGACACTAATGCAGCGATCAGAAAAACGATCGCTTAGTGACACTGGCAAAAGGGGGTGAAAGGGTTAACTAGGGGCAATCAGGGGGTTAAAACCTTTATTAGGTAATATATGGGGGTACCTGACGCTATATAAAAACCTGACGGGGAACCTAAATAACGAAATAACTAACTGGCTAACCAGCGTCACCAGTGACAGTTATACAGTGATCACTGGTGAAAGGGTTAACTCTAGGGGCAATCAAGGGGTTAAAACCTTTATTTAGGTTGTAATATGGGGGTACCTGACCTATAAAACTATTTATGAACCTATATAAACATGGCGGTTACCTAAAAAAAAAAAATGTTACCTAGCGACAGCAGTGACACTAATACAGCGATCAGAAAAACGATCGCTTAGTGACACTGGCAAAAGGGGGTGAAAGGGTTACCTGGGGGGCAATCAAGGGTTAAACCTTTATTAGGGGGGGGGGTAGGGGGCTACCTTGGACCTAAAACTAACTGCCCTGACAGTTATTACAGTCACACTGACACTAAATGCAGTGATCAGTAAAAAAATGATCACTGCAATTAGTGACACTGTGACTGGGGGGGGAGGGGGTGATCTGGGGGTGATCAGGGGGTGACAGGGGGGTGGAATATGTGCCTAACTGTACTGGTGTCAGTGTACTGTTGTGCACTAACCTTTACATGTTCGCCGCTCGGCGTCTCCGGTCACATAGACCGGCGCACCGAGCGTGACATCACTTCCGCCTTCCTGTCTATACAATAGACAGGAAGGGGAAGCTTTTCATTGGCCAGGAGCGATCGCGAGGGGGTGGCCAGAAACCACTGGCCGTCCCCTCGTCCCGGATCGCTCCTGACACGATCCCGACCGTCCCCGCCGGCGGAGGGGGGTCCGATCGGACCCCCCAACCGCCTGAAGAATGGCACGTACAGGTACGTGATTCTGCCTGTACGTGCCATTCTGCCGACGTATATCTACATGGGGCGGTCGGGAAGTGGTTAAACACCCTTCCTGCCCAGACCAATTTTCAGCTTTCGGTGCTCTCACATTTAGAATGACAATTACTCAGTCATGCAATACTGTACCCAAATGAATTTTTTGTCCTTTTTTCCTACAAATAGAGCTTTCTTTTGGTGGTATTTTGATCACCTCTGGGTTTTTTATTTTTTGCGCTATAAATGAAAAAAGACCGAAAATTTTGAAAAAAAACGCATTTTTCTTTGTTTCTGTGATAAAATTTAGCAAATTATAAATTTTTCTTCATAAATTTTGGCCACAATTTATACTGCTACATATCTTTGGTAAAAATAACCAAAATTAGTGGATATTATTTGGTCTTTGTGAAAGTTACAGACTCTACAAACTGTGGTGCGAATCATACAAAATTGATCACATCTGATGTACTGGTGGCCTATCTCATTTCTTGTGACCCGAACAAGCCAGGAAAGTACAAATACCCCCCAAATGACCCCTTTTTTGAAAGTAGACATTCCAAGGTATTTAGTAAGAGGCATGGTGAGCTTTTTGATGTTGTCATTTTTTTCCCACAATTCTTTGCAAAATGAATTTATTTTTTAATTTCTTTTTTTTTCCACAAAATTGTAATAGGTTATTTCTCTCACATGGCATGTGTATACCATAAATGACACCCCAAAATAAATTCTGCTACTCCTCCTGAGTATTACGATACCACATGTGTGGGACTTTTACACAGCCTGGCCACTTAGAGAGGCCCAACATGCAGGGAGCGCCATCACGTGTTCTAGGAGCATAAATTACACATCTAACTTGTTGACTACCTATTACACTTTTGAAGGCCCTGGAGCACCAGGACAATGACATGTGACACTGACGTGGCACTGAGGTGGCACTGATACGTGGCACTGATGACACGTGACACTGATGACAGATGGCAATAATACGGGGCACTGATGACACGTGACACTGACAGATGGCACTAATATGTGGCACTGGTGACAGATGGCACTTATACGTGGCACTGATATCATGTGGCACTAATACGTGGCACTGATGAGAGATGGCACTAATACATGGCACTGATGACAGATGGCACCGATACGTGGCACTGATGACACGTGACACTGATGACAGATGGCACTGATACGTGGCATTGATGACACGTGACACTGATAACAGATGGCACGTGACACTGACAGGTGGCACTGATGACAGATGGCACTGATACGTGGCACTGATGACAGATGGCACTGACAGGTGGCACTGATGACACGTGACACTGATATGGCACTGATGACAGATGGCATGGACGTGGCACTGATGACACGTGGTACTGACGTGGCACTGATGACAGATGGCACTGGGGACAAGTGGCACTGGGGACAAATGACACTGGGGACAAGTGGCACTGGGGACAGGTGGCACTGGCAGATGGCACTGGGGACAGGTGGCACTGGGGACAGGTGGCAGTGGGGACAGGTGGCAGCGGGGACAGGTGGCAGCGGGGATAGATCACACTTTATTTATCTTTTTTTTTTAACTCACGGCGCCGCTACAGCCGTTCATCTCTCCCTCCCCACACGCTGTCTCTGTGAGGAGAGAGAGCGGCGCTGAGAGATGATCTCATATGTTTACATATGAGATCATCTCTCATTGGACACGCCGATCGCGCTGTAAACGGCCGCTGTGATTGGCCGTTTACAGCGATCTGTGACTGGCTATGTCCGACGGACACGGCCAGCACAGAACTTCCCCGATGCGCGCTCTCAGGAGTGCGCATTAGGGAAGTAAACATCAGGACGTCCAGGGATGTCCACCCGGCAGGGAGCGTCCGCGCTGAAGCCGTCTTTTGGCTATAGCGCGGGCACGAAGTGGTTAAAGCCCTTTATTGTTGTGACCACTGAGGATGGAAACTCAGGATTTGGTGTATACATACAATATCTCACAAAAGTGAGTACACCCCTCACATTTTTGTAAATATTTTGTTATATCTTTTCATGTGGCAACACTGAAGAAATGACACTTTGCTACAATGTAAAGTAGTGAGTGTGCAGCTTGTGTAACAGTGTAAATTTGCTGCCCCCTCAAAATAACTCAACACACAGCCATTAATGTCTAAACCCCCGGCAACAAAAGTGAGTACGCCCCTAAATGAAAATGTCCAAATTGGGCCCAATTAGCCATTTTCCCTCCCCGGAGTCATGTGATTCCTTAGTGTTACAAGGTCTCGGGTGTGAATGGGGAGCAGGTGTGTTAAATTTGGTGTTATCGCTCTCACTCACTCATACTGGTCACTGGAAGTTCAACATGGCTCAACATGGCTTTGATGCAGCCACACACTGCATCAAATTGTCGTCCCAGAAAGAAGCCTCTTCCAAATATGATGCACACAAAAGCCTGCAAACAGTTTGCTGAAGACAAGAAGACTAAGGACTTGGATTACTGGAACCATGTCTTGCGGTCTGGTGAGACCAAGATAACCTTATTTGGTTCAGATGGTGTCAAGCATGTGTGGCGGCAACCAGGTGAGGAGTACAAAGACAGGTGTGTCTTGCCAATAGTCAAGCATGGTGATGGGATTGTCATGGTCTAGGTCTGCATGAGTGCTGCCAACACTGGGGAGCTACAGTTCATTAAGGGAACCATGAATGCCAACATGTACTGTCACATACTGAAGCAGAGCATGATCCCCTTTCTACGGAGACTGGGCCGCAGGGCAGTAATCCAACACGCTAAAAACCCTAAACACACCTCCAAGACGACCACTGCCTTGCTAAAGATGCTGAGGGTAAAGGTCAAGCATGTCTCCAGACCTAAACCCTATTGAGCATCTGTGGGGCATCTGTGGGGCATCCTCAACTCCATGATGTCATCATGGAGGAGTGGAAGTGGCAACCTGTGAAGCTCTTAACTCCATGCCCAAGAGGTTTAGGGCAGTGCTGGAAAATCATGGTGGCCACACAAAATATTGACACTGGGCCCAATTTGGACATTTTCTGGGGTGTACTCACTTTTGTTGCCAGTGGTTTAGACATAAAAAGATATAATAAAATATTTACAAAAATGTGAGATACTGTTTATGCTCTGTAAATTACCGTTTCGTGCAAACCCCACCCATAACTCTTAAGCCCCATACACACGCTCGGATTATCCGAGGATCAGGTCCGTCGGATCATGTCCGTCATACTTTGTCCGATGTTGGTTTTGCGTATACACGGTCGGACAAAGTTGTCGGAAAATCCGATCATTCTGAACGTGGTGACGTTTGTTGCCTACGACGGGACTACGTAGAGGCTAGTAGCCAATAGCTTTGGTCTTGTAATGTGATCTGAGCATGCGTAGCACTTTGTCCGTCGGACAACGCTACACACGATCGGATTTGGTGTGATCGGACCGTGTTGTCAAAAAATCTATCCAGCAGGAGATAGGACTTTGTCCGTCGGACAATCCGACGTACACTGTCTGATGGTGCATACACACGGTCGGATTTTTCAACAACATTGTCCGATCGGACAGAATCCATGCGAAAATCCGACCGTGTGTATGGGGCTTTAGCTTTATAAATTTACTTGTTTTTTTAATGAAAACATTAGCACATTTGCGTGCTGTGTATATTCACGTTTATGAGCACCTATACATTATGTCCATTTGCATTGTCGAACGCCACGTCCTATGACTCAACCAAGAAATTAAAATGTGCAATTGTTAAGGGTTGACTGTGTGCCTTACAATGTGTAATATGCGTAATGTGTGCTGCTTTTACTTAACTGTGGCGGTGGCGGCAGGGCGTCATGATTAACAATGAATCTACATCGGGAGGACATTTTTTTTTTTTTCAATAAAGGACTTGTCAAAAACTGTCTATTGTCTTTATTTATACTACACATTTTTTGGGGGTGAATAAGTAGGGGTATTATGTACCCCATACTCATTCACATGGAGGGACCAGGATCTGTGGGCCCCCCACCCATAGATTCCCACAACCACTGTCCAGGGTTGTGGGGAAGAGGCCTTTTTCCCCCTCAACATGGGGACAACGTGCTTTGAAGCACCCTCTATGATGAGGGCATATGGTCTGGTATGGTATTTGAGTAGCGTTTTTTTGTGAATGTCAAAGAACTTTTTGAAAAATACTGTGTGGTATTTTACCACATATTTAAGGGGAACAATACCACTTCATGAATAGAGCTCAGTGTGTTTTATATTTTTTCAATAAAGGATTGGGTAGCCCCAAGTAGGTGTCACTTTTCACAAATATCTTTTTCTTGTTAGTAGTATTGTATATAGCTTTATGGTGACACCCGCCTAGAGAAACAAGCAGTTGTTATCACACTTTGTGGATTCCCTGAACCAAAGCTTGTTAGTTTCCCTGATTATCTGTGCAGCTCTTTTGGTAACAGTCTATCATAATCTCCCCTATACTGGGAAATGTTAAATCTATAGATCCCCAAAACTTTAACTCCTTCAGCTCTCCCCTCATGGTCCTGGGTTAAGTATTCTGCAACAGGATTAGAAAACTATTTATTTTTAATATCCCTAAAATATTCCTGTAACCTAAGGTTTAGCTGTCCTTTCTAAACAGCTTGTGTAGTTTGACCTCACTGTATAGTTCTTAGGCCCCTTTCACACTTAGGCGGAAGCGGCGTCGGCAGTAAAGCAGAGCTATATTTAGCGCTGCTTTACCGTCGTCGGTGTGGTTTTAACCCCCGCTAGCGGCCGAAAAAGGGTTAAAACCCCCCCGCAAAGCGCCGCCGTATTACCGCGGTGTCCCATTGATTTCAATGGGTAGGAGCGGTGAATACACCGCTCCAAAGATGCTGCTAGCAGGACTTTTTTGACCATCCTGCTAGCGCACCTCTCCAGTGTGAAAGCCCTCCGGCTTTCACACTGGAGTGAATGGGGCCGGATTTTTTCAGGCGCTGTACAGGTGCTATTTTTAGCGCTGTAGCGCCTGAAAAACGACCCAGTGTGAAAGGGGCCTTAGTGTCTCTTCTATTCCAGAAGAATTTCTCTTTTTCCACATATTCACAAATGAAACTATGTCCACATTGATACATGTCAGCTTGGGCTTAACCAGGTATCCTTCATATGGGAAGTAAATTCACCATGTACCAAATGGTTCTTTGAAGTCTGAGCTACCAAAGACAAATGAGATTCTACAATCTCCTTTAAACTTCTATGAATGATAATTGTTTTTAAAGCAGCATTACAGTCATGTTTTTTTTTTTTTTGTGGTTTTGCACAGAGCAGCCCATATCCTCCTCTTCTTGGGTCCCACGCCGATGTTCTTGGCCCTTCCCTCCTGTCGGGTGCCCTCACAGCAAGCAGCTTGCTGTGGGGGCACCCAAGCAGGAACGCTCACAAGCCACGGCTCTGTGTGTTCATTTACACACAGTGATGCAGCTTGGCCTCACCCCCTCCATCTCCTGATTAGCTCACTGGCTGTGATTGACAGCAGTGGGAACCCATGGCTCCTGCTGCTGCCAAAAGCCAATCAGGAGTGCAGGTCCCCAGAGAGACAAGGCTCTCATGAACATCACTAGATTGAGAGGGGGCTCAGGTAAGTATTAGGGAGGGCTGGGGGGGCTGCTGCACACAGAAGGTGTTTTACCTTCATGCATAGAATGCATGAAGGCAATAAAAACTTGTGCCTTTACAAAGACTTTAACCACTTCAGCCCCGGACCAATTTGCAGCTAAAGGACCAGGCCCCTTTTTGCAATTCGGCACTGCGTCGCTTTAACTAACAATTGCGCGGTCATGCGACGTGGCTCCAAAACAAAATTGGCGTCCTTTTTTTCCCACAAATAGAGCTTTCTTTTGGTGGTATTTGATCGCCCCTGCGGTTTTTATTTTTTGCGCTATAAACAAAAATAGAGCGACAATTTTGAATGCATTTTTTTTTTATTAGTTTAGGCCGATACGTATTCTTCTACATATTTTTGGTAAAAAAAAAAAAAAAAACTCGCAATTAGCGATTATTGATTAGTTTGCGCAAAAGTTATAGCACATAGGGGATAGTTTTATTTTTTTTATTAATATTTTTTTTTTATTAGTAATGGCGGCGATCAGCAATTTTTATTGTGACTGCGACATTTTGGCGGACACATCGGATATTTTTGACACATTTTTGGGACATTTGTCATTTATACAGCAATCACTGCTATTTAAATAGCACTGATTCCTATGTAAATGACAGTTGTAGTTAGGGGGTTAACCACTAGGGGGCGGGAGGAGTCAGTGTGACGTGTTGTGTTTTTTTTACAGTAGGGGGGCGTGGCTGTACGTCTGACGTCATTGATCGGCGTTCCCGATGACAGGGAACCGCCGATCACTGACAGTCAGTGTAGGAAGCGCGGGGAGAGGTTTGTTTACATAGACCTCTCCCCGTTCTTCAGCTCCGTAACCCGATCGCGGGATACCAGCGGCGATCGGGTCCGCTGGTCCCGCGGCCGGGTCACGGAGCTCCCGACCGGGTCGCGAGCGCGCCGCTAGCGGCGCGCGCGCGACCCACGGGCAGGCACAAGCACGATCACGTACAGGTACGTGATTCTGCCTGCCCGTGCCATTCTTCTGACGTATATATGCAGTGGCCGGTCGGGAAGCGGTTAAGTAATATTTGTAGATGTTTCCAGTGTGAGCCAAATCTGGTAATTATTCTGGGATGGTTTTCCTTCTCTTCTTCCTTCTTTTAGAATTTTATGATTTTAAGCCTTTGATTTAAATCTTTCTTAAGATCCTTTGCCTGTTTTTCAAAAATCAGTCATATCGAAATAGTTCCACTGTATACAGAGGAACTTACCTATTGGGATACCTCTTGGCAGAAGGGTGATGACATCTGCATGACATGACTGAATTTATTGCCTTTTTTACGAGAGACATGTGGGTGGGATAAGTGAAAAGTTTGAAATATGTTGGAAGGTGTCAGGCAACAGTACCTTATACCTTAATTTCTAAAGCCTTGTACACACGATCGGACTTTCCGACAACAAAACCGTGGAATTTTGTTTGAAGGGTGTTGGCTCAAACTTGTCTTGCATACACACGGTCACACAAATGTTGGCCGACAATTACGAATGTAGTGACGTACTAGACATACTACGTGGTTTTTCATCTCTTTAGTGCCACCCTTTGTGCTCCTTCTGCTAATTTCGTGTTAGTAGAAGTTTGGTGAGCGTTTTTCATTTACTGCTTTTCATTTCGTGCTTTTCAGTTTGTTTCCGAACGGCCGTTTGTCAACCAGACATGTTGTTGCGGAATCGGAGGAGATAATGTGTTCTTTATTATTGGCCTCGGAGTTATTGCTTTGACATAATTTTTTTGGTTGAATAATGATTTGATTTGGTAAATTTTCTATATTTTTGGATGCATAGAATGCACTTTTTCGTTATTTTCTATTGGCAGATAGCATGTCTAAAAAATAAAACATAATAATATTATTCTTGATATGAAATTTGAGAACATGCTAGCCAACATTTGTTGGTGTAAAGTCCGACAACAATTGTCCGATGGAGCATACACATGGTCGGATTGTCCGCAAACAACCTCACATCCAACATTTCCCATCGGAAAGTCCGATCATGTGTATGGGGGCTTATGTTTAGGGATCCCGGAACTTGAAGTGTCCCGGCCCCTCGAGGTCTACATCCAGCACTGGCTGTCGGAGTAAAACTTTCCTGCGTGACACCTTTGATTTATTGGTCAAGTGCCTCTCCAAACAGGTATCTGTATTAAAAAGGCATTGCAAAGCACAGAAAGTGCTGATGAGGTGGAATAATGGGAACATTCAAATAAGCATACTGGATGTCAATGGATGCTATGCATTCCCCTTTTTTCAGGGAGACAATTACTGACCTTGCAGATTTCCTTGCGTGAGGTGCTTTTTAAAGGCAGCTTCAGCTGTCCAGGCTTGTAACCATAAGATTCTTTGCATGTGAATAGAGATTAGAGCAATTCTGGATTTTTTTCTCATGATTTGTTCTGGGGCATCCACACCAACAAGTACAGCAGAAGATATTTGCTGTAATTGTTCCGTTAAAACTTGATCCTAAAAAACAGGGTCGTGTTGATTGTTCATTGCCCTAGTCCAGATAGCTGCAGTTTGACATACTGAAATTGCAACAAGAACTGGTTTGGGCTGGGCCTGCTAAAGTAAAGAAAGCCTTTAAAAGCCTCAAACTTTCTATCTGCAAAATCTTTGAAAGAAGATTGTACCTATGTAACTCACTGTACCCATCTTCAATAGGTACAGTGAGATGTTACTTTAAAGTGATTGTAAAGATTATTTTTTTCAAATAATAAACATGTTTTACTTACCTGCTCTGTGCAATGGTTTTGTGCGGGCTCAATTCCGAACTGGGCTGTTTGGACTGCACATCTATCTGTTCATTAACAGGGAATTTTATGAAAGATTTTGCAGTTTTTTTTGTACCCAAGGGGGCATGGTGAGACAGAGGAGAATGAAACTGCACAATGTCACAGCTTGTGGAAGGCAGCAATGAGCCTTTCCACATTAGGAAGCATGTTGCTTCATTCCCTTCTGTTTCTGCCTTGTCTAGGGCTGGCATATTGAGATCTGAGGATTTAGATCAGGTAGAGAAAAGGGAATAGGAGTAGAGGTGTGGCATTTTTGAGCTCTGGGTAAAGATGGCTGTATTAAACGGTTATTTGTCCAAGGAATTGTAACATAGATCCAGAGAACTCTGTTTTTGTCCCCATGCAGGGTCCAGTGCCCAAAGCAACATGCCTTCCCCACAGTGTTGGTGCCCAGGTATGACTCCTAAGGTTTACAGGGGTTGTGCCGGTCTGGATCCACCACTCCTGTTTTTGGAATTACAGGGCAGTGAGGAGTTGATTGTAGAATTTGAAGATAATATAATAAAAGGAATAAAATGGTTAAGATAAAAGTGATTTTCTGTGAAGGAGATGATGTCTATAACCTCAAGACAGTAACAAAAACGGAGGGTGCATAGAGTGGATAAGGGTTATATTTCCAAACTAAATTTCTAAATTTCCAAGATAAACTCGTTCTGGGACTCCATATCTGGTCAACACAATTACAAAAGAACTCCAACAATTCCATACTTACTCAATGAGGAATCAACATTATAGTATTCTACATATAGTGATTCTACATCGAGACAGTGTCCCAACTGTACAGATTTAAGAATTCTCAGGAGAGTACTACTATCCTAGACATAGAGTGGGAGATATGTGATCAAATCTTTTAGCACCCTTACAATAACTCTCCTATTCTATGATTAGAACATTCCAATAGCCAAAATAATTAGATACCCGTGGGGAAGTTTCCTTATTTTTATGCACTTTCGGGGGTATATAGAATATGGATATATTGTATATCACAGTTTTCATGTATTCAAAGTAATTTTTCTTCAAAACTCCCCTCATATATGCCCATTGAAGTTCCCAATGTCATTTCTGTGCCGACAGAGGGAAAGGATTTTCACTTTTTTTTCCCTTATAAAAACCCCACAGTTGTCTCTTGATTTCACCTACATAACATCCTTCAGTAAGGAGAACCACATCACCATCTTTATCAGTCTTTAACTAAATCTCTTTTCTACTATGTAATTCATTGAGGGCTCTCTTTTATTGTTTGGTTAAATTGTCACCAATAGTTGTTGTCGAGTCAATCTCTTGCATTGTTTTGTTACTGCCTAAAAAAAACTAGATATTCATAATTTTGTTAAGGGGGGGGGGGGGCATCTTTTTAGATTTCAATTTGAGATTACTATATGCAATCCCATTTTTCTGAAATTCAGTATCTTCACCCCCCTTCTTCCTATACCTTATTTCAGCCCTCGCACACTCGCATTTTGCGAGTGATTTTTGAGGGCTGGCGAGGAGAAGAGAGGAGAGCCGCAACTGGGAGATCACAGCAGGGAACATTCAGACTTTTGTTTCATAAGCTGTGAGTGTTCCCCCGCCGTGCGCCGTCACATAAGCTCCTCCCCTTTTCCGGGACTTTGATAGACAGATCACCCGTCCAATCCTAGGACGGGTGACATGTATCAAACTTCATGGGAGGGGCTTATGTGACGGCGCGCCACGGGGGAACACTCACAGCTTATGAAACAAAAGTCTGAATGTTCCCTGCTGTGATCTCCCAGTGGCAGCTCTCCTCTCTTCTCCTCCACAGGTAGGCAGCACATGGGGAACACAGGCTGCAAATGGGGGGGAGACACTGGCTGCACATGGGGGGGGAACACTGGCTGCACATGGGGGGGGTCACTGGCTGCACATGGGGGGGGACACTGGCTGCACATGGGGGGGACACTGGCTGCACATGAGGGGGGGACACTGGCTGCACATGGGGGGGACACTGGCTGCACATGGGGGGGGACACTGGCTGCACATGGGGGGGGACACTGGCTGCACATGGGGGGGGGGACACAGGCTGCACATGGGGGGGGGGACACAGGCTGCACATGGGGGGGGACACAGGCTGCACATGGGGGGGACACAGGCTGCACATGGGGGGGACACAGGCTGCACATGGGGGGGGGACACAGGCTGCACATGGGGGGGACACAGGCTGCACATGGGGGGGGACACAGGCTGCACATGGGGGGGGGGACACAGGCTGCACATGGGGGGGGGAACACTGGCTGCACATGGGGGGGTCACTGGCTGCACATGGGGGGGGGACACTGGCTGCACATGGGGGGGGACACTGGCTGCACATGGGGGGGGGACACTGGCTGCACATGGGGGGGGGACACTGGCTGCACATGGGGGGGGACACAGGCTGCGCATGGGGGGGGGGACACAGGCTGCACATGGGGGGGGGACACAGGCTGCACATGGGGGGGGGACACAGGCTGCACATGGGGGGGACACAGGCTGCACATGGGGGGGACACAGGCTGCACATGGGGGGGACACAGGCTGCACATGGGTGGGGGGGACACAGGCTGCACATGGGGGGGGACACAGGCTGCACATGGGGGGGACACAGGCTGCACATGGGGGGGACACAGACTGCACATGGGGGGGACACAGACTGCACATGGGGGGGGCACAGGCTGCACATGGGGGGGACACAGGCTGCACATGGGGGGGGACACAGGCTGCACATGGGGGGGGACACAGGCTGCACATGGGGGGGACACAGGCTGCATTAACATTAAGGTTGTTAATATTTTTATAACTTAATTGCATAAAACATTAAAGGTGTCATTTAATGAGATAATTTATGAGGGCGGGTTTAGGGGCAGGGCAGGGTAGGGGTTGGGCGGCGCAACTGGTGGCGAGTAACCCTTAAGGCCTGGCTAGTAGCTCAGGACTTGAAATTTTGAGCCCTGCCTTATTTCACCTTCCTCAAAAATTCTTGTTATTCTGATAATAATACTATTGCAAGAAATACAGTAAGGCTGCTTTCAAACTGCTCCATTGAAAAAATGCACCAAAAACACAAGAATCTGGAAAAAACGCATGTGTTTTTGTCGCATTTTTGCAACAGAGCAGTATGAAAGCAGCCTTAATTGTATTTACTGACATATGTTTCTAGTTCATATGAAGTGCATTTTTTATAATAAAGAAAAATGTTAATGCAACATAAAAACAAAATGGGTCTGAATCAATTCAGATCATTCACTACATTGTTACGATGCTTCAAACATTAACAAACGGTCTGAATGAAACACATACGTTTGCTGTTTCATTATAATTTATTTCGGATTAGTAGAAATTTGTTACTATTGTGATTTGGAGATTCATATACATTTGAATCTTCAAATAACAAAAATTTTGTCCGCATTTTGATTTGTAACAAAATGAATCACACATGCAGGTTTTCCAACAAACCCAAAGTGATATTTACTGACACAACACAAAAAATTTACTGACGCAGCCAAGTTTTGACTAACATTTCTAGAGGTTACACAATTACAGCTTTCAGTGAAAATTTCAGAGGCAAAAAACTGTATTTCTCATTTTGGATAAAGTAAAGGCAGGTTATTATAACCCATCAGTTTTTTAATCCGTGTCCAATTGGAGAGATTTCCCTTTAACTTTCCCCACAGAAAGAGAGGGAAAATCCAAGGTAGCCACCATTATCGGAAAAATGTTCCCAACTTCAATTCTTAAGGTTCCCTGTTCTGGATTTTCTTTCACTTGGTGATACAAATTTGTCACTTTCTGCCCCTGTGATAATAGGCACAAGAGCAAGAGGTGAACCTATTCAGCATAGTGACAGCTCCGCTACCAAAAACAGAATGCAAATTAAAGTGAAATTAGCCCATTTAGGCTAAAGATACACACTTAACCCCAACATTTTCAAAACTCAAACAGTAATTTACTGTGTTTCAAAATATTTTAAATGTTATAACAGTAGAAACAAAATATTCCTGTTTCCTTCCTGATGTGATTGTATAGCACAATTTAGAAATCAAATTAACACATGCACATCTGTTGTCAGTCCTCTTCCTTCTCCACCACCACATCTTTGTCCTTATCAGTAGCATAAGAAACAGTGAGTGGTTTACGTTTAGTTTTATAACGTTTAAAGCTTGTGGTCATACATTTGACATCAACATCTTTTGTACACTTATAGTTAATGGATTTTGCTATTTTTGAGCCTGTAAACCAGTCAGCGATGTTACGGGTAAGATCATCTAACAAACTTAGTGGTCCTTTTTTTTGTGCAAGGAAATTAACTATTTATTTTTTATGAGCCAACACTGCTGGATCTGATGGTGGTGTTTTTTTTTAGAAAAATTAACAATTCCACAGTTGGCTACCTGCAGCAATAGAACTTGTTGTTTTTGAACTTGCAGCATAACTACAGACATCACGAACAACACCACGTGCTATGATGAACAATGTTTTGCACCACATGACACTTTGCTTCAGCATCTGCTGTTGACCAATATTTGAAATTTACATCTGTTAGCCATGAGCTTGAAAAGGAACCATGCCTAAGTTTGTGAGGTATTTTAGGCAGGAGGTGGTGCCCCTTCCATTTCTAAAGTGGAACTGCAGATATTGTAACCTACAACCAACACAAGCCCTGAAATGTGTTACCAATACCAGCTCTAACAGCTGGTGTTACCAATACCAGCTCTATAAGACTTTGAAGTCAGTTTTGTTGAGATCTAAAAAAATATTTATCTCTCTCTGCCCTCACAGACCACATGCTCCACATTGTCCCCAGGCCCAGAGAGAGAGAGAGACTGTTACCACATTTCCCTCAGGCCCAGGGAGAAACTGCTCCCATATTGCCCTCAGAGAATGCAAGACTAAATTCCAACCTGAGAGAGACTGCTCCACATTGCCCCCAAGCCCAGATAGAGAGACTGCTCCCACTGCCCTCAGAGAGAGAGACTGCTCCAACTTTCTCCCAGAGAGAGAGAAAGAGAGACTGCTCTTATATTGCCCCCAGAGAGAGAGAGAGAGAGAGAGAGAGAGAGAGAGAGAGAGATACTGCTCTAATCCCCCCCCCCCTAAGAGAAAGAAAGACTGCTCCACATTGCCTCCAGGCCCAGAGAGAGAGACTGCTCCCATTGACCTCACATAGAGAGAGAGAGAGAGACTGCTCCAAATTTCCCCCAGGGAGACTGCTCCATATTGCCCCTGCAAGGCTAGCTAGCTACTAGTACTGTTAGTGTGATGGTTGGACTTTCTGGTGAGCACACTAGACAAGCAGACAGGGGCCAGGGCTGGGCAGCTTCAGGCAGCGTGACCACAAGACGAGAGACTCCGCTGGCTTCTTTGCAATTGAATGACAGCTGGCGGGAACAAGCATGCCGTGCATGGCTTTTATTCACATGCCGGATGTGTGCCATGATGTCACATGCAGGCACACCCCTGACCACATACAGGCACACCCCAACCTGCCTCTTTACCTGATCCAGGCAGTAGTATTCGGCTGGCTTCAGCTGCACAGTTTCAAAACCGACCACCGCCATTTATTTTACGGGCACTTGTTGCCCTTTCATGGACATTTACAAACAGGCAAAAAAGCCAGAATTTTACAAACCGCTATGGACAGTTGACAACCCTGAATGTGTGGATCGGGGAATCGGTTCATTTTTTTTTTATAAGGCGTCTGGCTGATCAAAAAACGATCCATCTATGGCCAGTTTAAGATATAAATACAGGAGGTAAGATAGTTTACAGTCCATTATCAGAAAATAAAGCAGTGATACAGACGAAGATCTCTTTGACTTAATAATTTGTGTACATTTTCTTTTTTTTTATTATTGGAATATGTGATCAAGGTATGCATAAGGAAGGTGGTTTGATGGGGAAGTGGGACCAGACCTTGTTTAGTATTAAGCTGGCCATAGATGATTTGAATCCCGGCCAGTTCAGCAGAGACCAGCCAAGATTTGAACCATGTATGGTCAGGCTGAATGTACCCAAGTTCATTGATCGATAAACTTGGTTACAACCAGTCTTTGTTGCTAGCAGCAACCCCTGTGTTTTCTTGGCAAAGAAGAACACGATAGCTCCGCAGTCAGTGTTGATAGGGGAATAAAGCAATTTTCTATACTGTAACCACAGGAAAATCACTCCATCTATAGCCAGCTTTAATCCAGTACTAATTCCAACCTAAAGTAAAAAATTCACAATCATTTATACCCTATTTGCTTATTCACTGAAAACGCTAAACATGCTTTAACATTGGCTAAAGTTTGCTTTTATCCATATGTTGACACACGGGTTGATCTACTAAAGGCAAAGATGGTGTTCATTTTGCAAGGGAAGTTGTACTTTGCAAGGGAATTATCCCTATTACTTAGTGAATAAGATAAAACTCTGCTGACTTCCATCATCCAATTATGTGCAAGCTGTTTTTTTTTTTTCTTGTACATGTTTGGGTATTCTTAGCAAAGTGAGTAAATTCAGTAAGCTCCAGGGAAGGTTCCCTTGGAAAGTGAAAAGCTTATTTGCCTTTAGTAAATCAATCCCATCTTCACAAGAAATTCTAATAGCGTGCCATATTTTGTAACTTATGGAAACAGTGAATATATAGAACTTACTCTGTGATGATTGTCCCTTTTTAAAATCAGACTTTATATTTTAATTACTTGAATCCTATGTGCCGCTTTAACCACTGCATGCCCTTAGGATGTACCCATATGTCCTCAGGTTGAAGTGGTTACACCGGAATCGTGGCTGCAGCTGCCAGTATCAAAATTTTCAGGTAGCAATTGGCTTTCAAGTAGCAGTGATCTGAGTGGCTCTACAGGCACCTGATCACTTCTACATGGCACAGAAAGGGGCTCCGCTCCTGCCACTGCCTGCTGCAAACTGTCTGGCTGGCTGCTAGAGGAGGAAAGGCAGATACATCTGTACTCATCCCTCCTATATGATGTCAGAAGCGACAAGGATTTTGTCACTTCCGGTTTCGGATTGTTGTTTCAAAGCTGTTACTAGCTTGTAAATCATCTGGTTAAACCAATCTCAGTTTGATTAGATGCTTTTGAGGACAGAAAAGAGATTTGGAGTCTTGTAGACCCCAGATCTCTCAGTAATATGTACCTGTCACTGCCCAGGCTATCAAAAGGGATATTGTTCATCCCTCATGATAGCAACAAGGTTGATCTAACAAAAAAGGACAGTGTAAAAAAGAAATTTAAATAAATAAATAAAAAAAAATATATATATATATATATTTTTTTTTTAAAGCACTCCCGTCCCTTTTGCTCAAATGCAAACGAAAACATACAGTCCCACACGTAAAGTATATGTAAACAGTGATCGCACATGTGGTGTATCATCGTGAACATCAGAGTGAGAGCAATAATTCTGTGTGCAATGCACGTTGTTGCGGCATGCTAGTGTGAAGTTCAAGGGGTTAAAGCATGCCTTGAGGAGTAGATTCAACACCTACTCACTGCCTATCAAATACTCTCTGAAGAACTATTTCACTTCAGAGAGTAATGCTAGTGTGAACAAGCTCTAAAAGAGACCTTGAGTGGGTAAAATAACAGTCTTTATGCAGAAAACAACCTTGCTTATGTGATACTCGAAAAATTTGAATATCGTGCAAAAGTTCATTTATTTCACTAATGCAACTTAAAAGGTGAAACTAATATATGAGATAGACTCATTACATGCAAAGCAAGATAGTTCAAGCTGTGATTTGTCATAATTGTTATGATTATGGCTTACAGCTCATGAAAACCCCAAATCCACAATCTCAGAAAATTAGAATATTACATGCAATCAATAAAATAAGTATTGTACATAGAACAATAGCGGATAAAATTATAAGCATGCATATGTACTCAGTACTTGGTTTGGGCCCCTTTTGCAGCAATTACTGCCTCAGTGCAGTGTGGCATGGTATCTATCAGCCTGTGGCACTGCTGAGGTGTTATGGAAGACCAGGATGCTTCAATAGCGGCCTTCAGCTCTTCTGCATTGTTCGGTCTCATGTCTGTCATCTTTCGCTTGGCAATGCCCCATAGATTCTCTATGGGGTTCAGGTCAGGCGAATTTGCTGGCCAATCAAGCACAGTAATCCCACGGTCATTGAACCAGGTTTTGGTGCTTTTGGCAGTGTGGGCAGGTGCCAAGTCCTGCTGGAAAATGAAGTCAGCATCCCCATAGAGCTCGTCTGCGGAAAGAAGCATGAAGTGCTTCAAAATATCTTGGTAGACGGCTGCGTTGACCCTGGACTTAATGAAGCACAGTGGACCAATACCAGCAGATGACATGGCTCCCTAAATCAACACAGACTGTGGAAACTTCACACTGGACTTCAAGCATCTTGCCTCTCCATTCTTCCTCCATACTCTGGGTCCTTGGTTTCCAAATGAGATGTAAAATTTGCTCTCATCAGAAAAGAGGACCTTGGACCACTGAGCAACAGACCAAGTCTGTTTTTCCTTAGCCCAGATAAGACGCTTCTGACGTTGTTTGTTGTTCAGGAGTGGCTTGACAAGAGGAATATGACATTTGAAGCCCATGTCCAGGATCCATCTGTGTGTGGTGACTCTTGATGCACTGACTAAAGTCTCAGTCCACTCCTTGTGAAAGTCCCCAACACTTTTGAATGGCCTTTTCCTGACAATCCTCTCTTTTGCTTCCACATAACTTTCTATTAATGTGCTTTGATACAGCACTTTGGGAACATCCAACTTCTTTTGCAATTACCTTTTGAGGCTTTCCCTCCTTATGGAGGGTGTCAATGATGGTTTTCTGCACAACAGTCTTTCCCATGATTGTGATTCCTACTGAACCAGACTGAGAGACAATTTAAAGGCTCAGGAACCATTTGCAGGTGTTATGGCTTAATTAGCTGATTAGATTCTAATTTTCTGAGATTGTGGATTTTGGGTTTTCATGAGCTGTAAGCCATAATCATCAAAATGATGACAAATCACGGCTTGAACTATCTTGCTTTGCATGTAATGAGTCTATCTCATATATTAGTTTCACCTTTTAAGTTGCATTAGTGAAATAAATAAACTTTTGCATGATATTCACATTTTCTTTGTAAAAAGTTATTGTGAGGTAAAGTAACAAACACCGTTTAAATAGCTTACCCGTCTTAATGAATATGCCTATTTCTTTATCATGATTTGTGATTTAGTTTTCCCCCCAATCTATATTTTGACATCTTTGTTTATGAGTGTAGGTGTGGACTGTGACGTGATGTGGTTTTCCAGGCGGCTTCATGTTAAAGTCATAGGAAAGTGTGTGCTAATGGAAAGATGAGAGTGAGGATTATAAAGATTATGGAAGTTCCAGAAAAGCTGAGGAAGTTTCCAAAAATCTGTCATAAGAACTAAGGAAGGGGCTTTGTGATATGTTTAAAAGTAGATATAAAAATTGGGTAAATTATATTTCGAAGAACAAACACCAAAACAATGAAGCCCCATTTTTAGACATGTAGTCTAAAAGTTGTGCCCACAAAGCAAGCAGAGGCCAAATAACTAGACATCAGTATTGCATGTAGGCTCCCTGCAGCTCCCATTACTGCCTTACCATGTCTTATTCTGTACTGTATCTCTTTGCAGAGGTGGCCATCTTGGCAGAGGAGTGGGACTATCGATGCCAGAGCTGTCCCCTGATAACTGACTGTCTGATAGCTGGTGGGAAAATATTCAAGAAGTAGGAGATGGGGAGGAAGCACATACTCACCGATGCATGCAGCACAGTAGTGACATCACCAAATCTTATGCCAAACTTCTTGAGAATAGCAATGACAGGAAGCAATACCCTACAGTCAGCAGAAGAAAACACACTTCCTCAGGCAAACTACAGGTGCAGACAAGCCCCAGGTGCAGACCCCGGCTCACCACTGTCCACAGCAGATACGAAGAAGAAAATGAAATGGTCTCACACTGAAGCCAAATGAATGCTTGATAGAAAACCTTTATTGTCAGATGCCAGACACAGGTACGGGAATCACAGTTGACGCGTTTCACACGGGTATATCGTGCTTGTTCACAACATAGATATGTTCGCTGCACAGGCTACTTAAAGTGAATGCCTAGGTGTAACCACACCCAAAAATCTGTGCTGAGACAACAGCTGATGCACATATGGATGAACATTCTGCTATTTGAATAAAAAAACATTGCATGGGATATAGTACAACAAACAAAAAAAGAAAAGAAAAGAAAAAGACAAAAAGCAAAAAGAATGAGTAGCCACCGTGGCGGTATGATTATGTCAGATTTTTGCGTCTCAAAGCGGTACATTGTTTGCATTGAAATTTGGTGTTTTATATTGTAGGCCTGTAATTCTTAGTAATAACACACTTAAATCTCCAAACAAGAGTCTAGTAGACATCCTGGGTATGATAAAGTTTGAAATACAAAATGATAAATTATACAGTAATATAATAGATAACTATAAATACTTATAAAAAATAATAATATACAGTAATAGTAATAAAATGAATTTCCCCACGAATCACTATCGCTCAATTCTGCAAGTGTTCTAATTTACTATCGCTGTTTTCTAGCTGGTCTAAAACCACTTTTGACGTAAAGGGACACTTTTTGGTTGCCATGGACAATCTAAAGTTTCCAGGCAGAAAGAACAGTATATATAATATAAAACTGCAGGGAAGGCACTGGACAAAGCACTAGTGACAAAAGGGAGGTGAAATTATTTGATACAGTAATGCAATCTGTAAGATTACAGTGTACTGTATGTGTTGTTTTCTGTGCTTTTTGAATTTGCCGCCAGGCTCCGCCCCATGCGTCGCGATGCTTGCAGGGAACGGAGCTTCGCACACAGAGCATTGGGCGGAGGACACAGCCTGCAGACACAGCGGGGGGACATCACAGGATCCTGGTGACAAGGTAAGTACACTGCACCAGGATTCTGCAATGCAATCCCGAACGAAAGTGGAATACCTTCATCCACTGCGCTGTGTGCTATGGGAGACATATCTGATTCACATTCACATCATCTTTAAAATAATGCTTTATAATCGCTATATTAATGATGAATTTATTGATGTCCAAAATAGTTAAAAAAATATTAAAATGTCTCTGAGGACAAAGGTTGAGACCCCTTGAGAGGAGTGAGGTCTCCTCAAGGGAGAGAGTCCTAGTGGAAAGGTTAAGGACATTACAAGTACCTGCGGGGAGTGGTCCGGAGTGGATAGCGGTTGCCACCCCCGTTTCCATCCTCATTTTTGTCCCCATCTTGTTTTTTTGTGCCTCGATTGCGTTGACTCTTGTATGGTTTCCGTTTTTGTATCCCGTTTTTTGATTGACTGGATGTGATGTTGCCATTCACTCGCCTGGTACATGGTGTCTGTACATGGTGTCTGTACAGTTGAATAATCCAAATCAGAAGTCCTCAGTGTATTCAGATTTGGTGTCAGAAAAGCTAACATGATTGCCGGATGTGTGGCCCCAATTGCGTCTGCCTTTCCACACATACACAGTGTTTGTGTTATAGTCCAGTTTGTCTCTCAACATTTTTTTCTTTCTTAGTTTCAATGATCTTTTTCAAATCTGTTTAGTCTTTCATTAAATAATTTATCCAAATCTGTGAAATCAGCCATATTTTGTAGTGGCTTGATGTCCTCCTGAAGTATGGAAATTTCATTCTGTAATTTTTCAATCTCCTTGTTCTTGGATGAAATACCCTACACAGTATATTTCAGAAATAGAAGTGTTTTATTTTTATTAATTAACAAAATGGAAAGTGAATGAACAGAAAAGAAATTAAAATCAAATCAATATTTGGTGTGACCACCATTTGCCTTTAAAACAGCATCAATTCTTTTAGCTATATTTGCACAGTTTTTGAAGGAACTTGGCAGGTAGGTTGTTCCAAACATCTTGGAGAACTAACCACAGATATTCTGTGAATGTAGGGTGCCTCAAATCCTTCTGTCTCTTCATGTAATTCCAATAGACTTGATGATGTTGAGATCAGGGCTGTGTGGGGGCCAAATCAACACTGCCAGGACTTCCTCTTTACGCTGAAGATATTTTTAACCATTTCCCGCCCGGTCAATAGCAGATTGACGTCCGGGAAGTGGTTCTGTTATCCTAACTGGGCGTCATATGACGTCCTTCAGGATAACATGCCGCTGCGCGCCCATGGGGGTGCGCATAGCGGCGACCGGTGGAGCGGTGTGTCAGTCTGGCGGAGGCGGAGGCTCTTTACCATGTAATCAGCCGTGTCCAATCACGGCTGATCACAATGTAAACAGGAAAAGCCGGTGATCGGCTTTTCCTCACTTGCGTCTAACAGACGCGAGTAGAGGAGAGCCGATTGGCGGCTCTCCTGACAGGGGGGGTCTGTGCTGATTGTTTATCAGCGCAGCCCCCCTCAGATGACCACACTGGATCACCAGGGACTCCACTAGGACCACCAGGGGAAGGGGGCAACATGTGAATGGCCAGGTATGTACCCCCTGGCCATTCACATGTTCAAATGAATGCCCAATTAGTGCCAATCAGTGCCCACAAATGGGAACTGATTGGCACCAGTATGTAATAAAAGAGAACAGTGATGACTAGCAATGCCACCCATCAGTGTCCATCAGTGCCACCTATTAGTGCCATCCATAAGTACCCATCAGTGCCGCCTATGAGTGCCCATCAGTGCCGCCTATGAGTGCCCATCAGTGCCGCATATGAGTGCCACCTATCAGTGCCGCCTATCAGTGCTCATCATCAGTGCCCATCAGTGCCACCTCATTGGTGCCACCTCATCAGTGCCGCCTTATCAGTGCCTGTCAGTGCAGCCATATCAGTGCCCATCATTGAAGGAGAAAACTTACTTATTTACAAAAAAAATTAACAGAAACAAAGAAAAACTATTTTTTTTTTTTAAATTTTCGGTCTTTTTTTATTTGTTGCGCAAAAAATATAAACTGCAGAGGTAATCAAATACCACCAAAAGAAAGCTCTATTTATGGGAACAAAATTATAAAAAATTGGATTGGGTACAGTGTAGCATGACCGCACAATTGTCATTCAAATTCCGACAGCGATGAAAGCTGAAAATTAGCTTGGGCAGGAAGGTGTCTAAGTGCCTGGTATTGAAGTGGTAATGACATTGGCTGTATGCTTGGGGTCATTGTCCTGCAGAATACATTTGAGGTCTGATGGCATAGCCCGATGGATAAGTATCTGCTTGTATTTCTCAGCATTGAGGATACCCAGTGGCGGCCCGTCCATCCATAGGGGCGACGCCCCCCTTCCAGGCAGCCCCAAAAAAAATATTTAAAAAAATTTTTTTTTTAATACTGGCCCTTTAAAAAAAATAAAAATACAAAAAAAGTTCCTTAAGTGCACTGTGTTCAGACGCCGGACACAGTGCCCTTATGGGAAGCGCCACGTCTATGCAATCACGAGATTGCAGACATGGCGCTGCATTTGCGGGCGCTTAGCCCGCCTTGCAGCGTTTTCTGAAGCGCTGAGTAGCTTCCGCCCGGCCATAGTAATATATACTACAGGCGCCGGGCGGAAGCTACTCGGAGCTTCAGATTTGATTGACATCTGACCTCAGTTAGACCTCATTTAGATGTCACTTCCTGTCTCTCTCTCCCATTGCGCCCGGGAGAGGAACCAGGAAGTATGCCGCTCCATCAGCGCTGCCAGTGGAAGGAGACACCGCAGGAGAGGACAACAGCAAGGTAAGTACCGCTGGGGGGGGGTTTGAAGTGACAGAGGCTGCATTTAATGGGACACAGGCAGGCTGCATTTGGGGGGGGGCACAGGCTGCATTTGGGGGGGACAGAGGCTTCATTTAATGGGACACAGACAGGCTGCATTTGGGGGGAACAGAGGCTGCATTTGGGGGGACAGAGGCTGCATTTGGTGGACAGAGGCTGCATTTGGGGGGGACAGAGGCTGCATTTGGTGGACACGGGCTGCATTTAATGGGACACAGGCAGGCTGCATTTGGGGGGGGGGGGGGGGACAGGCTGCATTTGGGGGGGGCACAGGCTGCATTTAATGGGACACAGGCAGGCTGCATTTAGGGGGGGACAGAGGCTGCATTTGGGGGGGCAGAGGATGCATTTGGGGGGGCAGAGGCTGCATTTGGGGGAAAAAAGCGGCTGAATTTGTGGGGACAGAGGCTGTATTTGGTGGGACAGAGGCTGCATTTGGGGGGACAGAGGCTGCATTTTGTGGGACAGAGGCTGCATTTGGTGGACACGGGCTGCATTTAATGGGACACAGGCAGGCTGCATTTGGGGGGGCACAGACTGCATTTTGGGGGGCAGAGGCAGCATTTAATGGGACACAGGCAGGCTGCATTTGGGGGGGACAGAGGCTGCATTTGGGGAGGGCAGAGGCTGCATTTGGGGGGACAGAGGCTGCATTTGGGGGGACACAGGCTGCATTTGGGGGGACAGAGGCTGCATTTGGGGGGGACACAGGCTGCATTTTATGTGAAAAACTCTGCATTTGATGTGACACAGGCTGCATTTGTTGTGACACAGGTTGCATGTAAGGAGGGACTCCGCTGGGGGCACCTGATGTAAGGAAAGACTCTGCTGGGGACTCCTGATGGCATCTGGTTGTAGGCGACGTGGCTGGTGACACGCTCAGGGCTCCCACTGATTCTGCATTATGGTAAGTTGAATGATTTCATTTTATATTACAATGTAATAATAGAAATAATGCGCTTTAATCATCCTGAAACCATAACAACCATGGTGCCGGGATGATTGAAGTGCTAACACCAGGTGTTTGGAGTATCTTTATCTGCTGATTGTTAAACTTTCTAGAATACACATATTCCTATTGTGTACTATCTGGGCCTACTGTCCCTTCATTCCTCTCTCCCTCCATCCCTCGTTCATCTCAGACGATAACCACACCACCTTAGAGCCACGCCCACTATTTTGCTCAAACCACGCCCATTTTCACCAAGTGGGATGGGTAAATAAGGAAGGGCGGGGTCTGGCACCCCCCTATCCTAAAACTTCACCAGCCGCCACTGAGGATACCATTAATCATGACCAAATCTCCAATCCGTTTGCACCATGTTTTACTGTTGCCTGCAAACACACATTATTGTACCTCTCTCCAGCCCTTCGGTGAACAAACTGCCTCTCGTTACAGCCAAATATTCAAAAATTTGACTCATCAGACCAAAGCAGCTGCTGCTATTTTTCTGCACCCCAGTTCCTATATTTTTGTGTATAGCAGAGTCGCTTAGCCGTGTTTCCATGTAGGAGGTATGGCTTTTTGGGCACAATTCTTCCACAATTCTTCCATGAAGAGCACGTTTAGCCGGACTTCCCTGGACAGTTGATGGGTGTACCTGTGTCTCACTGGTTTCCACCAGTCCTGTGCTGATGACACTGTTAGACATCTTCTGATGTCGAAGGGAAGTAAGCATGATCTGCTGCATTAAAGTGGTGGGACACCCTGAAATGTTGATAACAATTTAAAATGAAAAAAAAAAAATATATATATTTTTTTTTTTACTTACCAGAAATGGCTGTTGCTAGGCAGATCGTCCTAATCTGCCTCTTCCAGCTCCACGGTGATGTTCTCTCCTCTGATCCGAGCGCCGTCTTCTGGTGAATGGGGCGCGGTGTGTTATGGGAACTGTGTCCCACAACACATCGCGTTCCCCATTCACAAATTCGACTCGCGCATGCGCAGTAGGCCGCGCGCCGACTCGCGCATGCGCAGTAAGAAACAGGCAGCCGTTTCCCTTACTGAGGATGGCGGCGCTGGAACCGGATTGCCGAGGGACATCTCGGCCTCCACGACCGACATCGCGGGCGCCCTGGGAGGGTAAGTGTACTTATTAAAAGTCAGCAGCTACTTTTTTTTTAGCTGCTGACTTTTAAAAAATAATTTTTAAAACGTCAGGATACCATTTAAGCACAATTTACCACCTCAGTGACAGACACTTTAACCCCCTTTCTGCCCATGCCATTTTTACGTTTCCATGCTGTGGCACTTTGAATGACAATTACTCTGTCATGCAACACTGAACCCAAATTAAATTGTTATAATTTTTTTGGACAGATGGAGCTTTCTTTTGGTGATTTTTAATCAGTGTGTTTTTTTTTTTTTAGCTATATAAATAAAAAAATACCAAACACTTTAAGAAAAAACAAGTTTTTCTTTCTGTTATAAAATTTTGCAAATAAATAATCTTTCTTCTTAAATTGAGGCCAAAATACAGTGCCTTGAAAAAGTATTCACCCCCCTTGGCATTTTTCGTGTTTTGTTGCCTTACAACCTGGAATTAACATGGATTGTTTGAGGATTTGCATCATTTAATTTACAGAACATGTTAACAAGAAAAACCGCGCTAACCAAAAAAGAGTAGGGGGGGGGAGGGGGGGGGAGGGATAGGGAGAGGAGCAAATTAAATTTGGGTACAAAAATAAAAATAATAATAATATCTAACCCGGCTGCAGGATAGTGGGATAAACACAGTGCAATATGGAAAAGAAAAACTGCGCCAGGTAAATTAGCTAAAATATCTATACCCTAATCAAAACAATCAGATTGAAGACTGTTAATACATGACTGGTGGGTAAAATGATAAAGATTGGAAACACACAAATATAACAATAATATTTGGAGATGATGGTAATAGATAATAAGGTGGTTGGCAGTAGCAACATGTGACAAGAAAGTCCTAGATTGTAATCAAACAATGGACCATGTATGCATGGACCTGTATAGGAATGTAAACAGTTCAAGGAGTGAATGCCGTCCTAGGATATGGTTTCTTAATCTTATGGACCAGGTACATCGGATTAGATTTCCTATCACACCGCTGTGCTCCACACCACACGAAAGTGCCACCACCAGTATATAATCCCCTTACCAGATGGTAGGCAAAATTAAGCCATTCAAAAGTGAGCCCATACAGAGATCCTGACTTCCAAAGGGAGCGGACGGACTTCAAAATCAAACGGACTCCCAGCGTCTGCCACTCACACCGGACACAAGACCTCAGACCAGACCCAGTGGATAATCAGATCCAAAGATTAGCACTCGGCGGTGCATCCAAATATGATCGGGAGAAACAGAAGGCAGACCATAGCATAATAACGTTTTTAAAACATGTAATGAGTAGTTTATTAGTAAAAAATACTCACATTTGCACAGAATAAAAAGCGCATAAAAAACTCCACATGGAGTAAACACAGAACGCCGGCCGGCATATACTAGAAACGAACCCTTCCTCCTTCCAGAGACGTTGAACGCGATGACGTCACTGCACGCCTTCCCAGAAGCTTTTCGTCTTACAAGACATTATCAATGGGGGTAGGGCCGTGCAGTGGGTCGTGTCATTAAATAGGGAAACGCCTCGTTGTGGGAGGTAAGGGAACGGAGAGAACTCCATCTTGACTCAGGGAAAATTTGCCCTTAAGTATCAAACTTTATGAGGAAAGAACGGTGTATTGCTACCCTGGTCACAGCTGGGGGAAACACTCACTCAGTTGATTACCAGGAAGGACAAGAACTAGGTGAACATAAATTATAAGGTGTATATATAAAATAGCAATTATATGTTACCCGTGACGGTGTGTGTTTGGGCATATAATGTGAACTATAAAGGAATTATACATATCTATTAGTGAACATTTGTAACTGTTAGGTTACATTAAATCAATAATTAAAAGAAGGTGTATTGTGACTTTGTCTCCAAATTTTTGGCAAATATAGTGAAATATGATAGTACATAATCAAAAACGTGAAAAAAGAAAATTCTCTCCAATCTACAAACCAAACTCAAAAAACGTGGAGAATATCTATACCACACAAATGATAGGGGATATACCCCGTCATCTATCAAATAGATGCGGAGAACATATATATCCTAATAGCTAGAACCATAAATAAATATGTATAATAGCGTGATGGTTTATTAGATTATAATATCTAATTTTCAAAGAAAAAGTGTAAGTGGAACAAAGTGAAAGTTTGAAATAATAATAGACCAATCTCAATCTACCGAGGGTTCCCCAGAATCGGAAGGAGGAAGAGTCCATTAATAACAAACATATCCCTAATATGCATAAAGTCTGATGGCACCATATTTCGGGGCTCCAAGTTTTATGACATAAATGCTGTTGATTATTAAATTACAGCCAATCCTTATACACCACCAAAGGTGTATAGGTTGGGGGAGAGGGGGGGGGGGGGGGGGGAAGGGGAAGCCCCAAATCTTATTGTTAAAAGATTGGGGTGAGAATGGGCTACTCCAAATAGTGACAGGAGGAATCTGAAATACAGACAATTGTTCTTACTCACAGGGGGTCTGTATTTATTGATGAAACAGATCTCTAGGGGAGGAAAGTGGGACGGGGGGAGCATGATCTTAATCCCCGAACTAAAGTGGCCATGACAAGCCATGACAAACACAAATACACATCTGTTCAAAGACAGTAATTTTGAACAGTGTTTACATTGTTTGAAAACATACAGGTATCTTATAAATCAATTAAGCATTGTTAATAAACGCATTAACGTCTGTCTCAATATTCATTCCGTAAGGGACATAAGTTTTCAATCGGTGAATCCAGGCCATCTCCATTTTCGAGATTTCCCTGACCAAAAGATCGCCTCTCCAATTAGGCTTATGTTTATCAATGCCTAAAAAAAGTGTATTGGAAGGATCCCTGTTATGTACTAGACGGTAATGGTTGGAAACGGAATGATTTTTGAAACCTGAGATAATGTTTGTAATGTGTTCATTCAGGCGCACTTGTAGTGGACGTTTAGTACGGCCCACGTACTGCAAGCCACAAGGGCATTGCAGTAGGTAGACGACTCCAGTGGAAGCACAAGTAATACACGGTTTAATCGTGAATGTCCTCTGTGTAGCTGTAGATAGGACAGAGGTGATCCTTCTGGATGGATTAGAATTAAAACGACAAACTCTACAACGTTTACATTGGTAAAATCCACTCAGATGGTCAAAGAACCCTTTGCTTCTCACTGGAGGATGAACGTTTGGAGCCACTTGACCCTGCAGGGACTGTGCACCCCTGAAGATAACCCTTGGTTGTGGTGGTACAATACTGCCAAGAATGGTATCATTGGTGATAATGTGCCAATGTTTCTTGATTAATTGCTTAATATTATTGTGTTGTATGGAGTAGGTCGTAATGAATGGTACGACCGGAGCTGTCCCAGGTATATTCCCAGGGGCTTTCTCCATCAACAATTCTCCTCTATTTTTGGCACTTACAGTCTTGAGTGTTTCCCGGAGGTCACCCTCTGAATAGCCTTTTTCAATAAACCGACTAACCAGAACCTCAGCCTGAGTGAGGAACTGATGGTCCTCGGAGCAATTTCTCCGAAGTCTCAGAAATTGGCTCTTAGGAATGGCCTTTAACCAGGAGTTGTGGTGGCAACTCCCAATTGGAATGTAGGAGTTCCTATCAGTGGTTTTAAAAAAGGTTGAGGTGGAAAAAACACTGTCTCTAATACTGATGTTCAAATCTAGATAGTGGACATCAGCCTGGCTGGCCTCGAACTTAAGGATAATTCCTCTTTGGTTGACATTGAGGTCGTTCATGAATTTTTCCAAATCCTCATATTGGCCATCCCACAGGAGGAGGATGTCATCTATATACCTAGCCCAAAGGGCAACTTGAGGTATATTCCGGGAATAGATGACATCCTCCTCCCATTTGGCCATAAACAAATTGGCCAAACTGGGGGCATATTTCGCACCCATGGCTACTCCGGTATCCTGTCTGTAGAAGTTGCCATCGAACCAAAAGTAATTGGATGCTGCTGCAAACTTCAGCAAAGACATAAGAAACTTCACCTGCTTTTGGGGAAGGCCAGAATCCCTGTCAAGGTAGGTTTGTACCGCATCGAAACCCAAATCATGGGGGATGATGGTGTACAAAGAAGTGACGTCTATGGTTGCCATCCACATCCCACTCGTGGGAGACTTACCAGACAGAAGAGTGATGATATGTCTGGAATCTCTCACATAAGAGGGCATGGACCGCACTAAGGGCTGTAAATAGAAGTCTATATATCTGCCCACCCGGGACGTGATGGAATCAATACCACTCACAATAGGGCGTCCCGGGGGGCAGACAGGATCCTTATGTACCTTTGGGAGGTAGTAGATAGTTGGTGTTCGGGGGGCTTTCGGGATAAGAAACAGCCTTTCTTTGGCAGTGAGTAACCCTTCGTAGAAACCCTCGGCTACCAAGGCCTCAAGTGCCCTAGTGTATTTCAACTTAGGGTCACTGGTTAAAGGGGTGTAGGTGTTGGTGTCACCAATAATTCTAGACATTTCGGCCAGATAGTCAGTCTTATCCAGGACTACAATCGCACCCCCTTTATCGGCAGGTCTCACCACCAGATCCTTATTCTGGCAGAGTGATTCCAAACCTTCTTTTAAAGTTTTATTCAGCTTCGCTCTCTTCACCTCCAAGGCATCCAAATCCCTAAGGAGCACGTCCCTAAACACACGGAGGGGTGGTGCTAGCGTGCCTGGAGGGTTGAAAAGGGAAGCATTCCTCAAACCAGAGTGTGTAAACTCACTAACTGTAACCTGACTATTTTGGGGAATTCCGGACATATATCTTTTTATATTAAGTTGCCTTACAAAAATATGTATGTCCATGAACGTCTGGAACTTGTCCAGACGTCTGGGGGGGGCAAATTTAAGGCCTTTGTCAAGTAAACATTTTTCTGAATGGGACAAGGTTTTAGAACTAAGGTTGAAGATACCCTGTCCCACTACATCCGAGGTCTTTTGAGTTGGTCTGACCCGCCTCCCCCCTCTGGTTCCTCTTCTCTTTCTCCCATTCTTTTTTGTCCTTGTGTGGGTTTGTGAAAACCCCAACTCTCTCGTAGGCCAGGTGTCTGTGGGGCCTGAGGTCCCATGGGTCTGCCAGGAATCCTACTAGGGGGACCAAAAGTCGGTACTGACCTTTGTTCAGAGGGATACTCAAAAGGAGGATCCATACTGGAAGTATCCAGCTCTCCAAGGGGATAGAACGAATTTTGTAAAGGGATATGGTAGTCCCATCCTGACTCTGTATGATACCACGGGGGTGGTTGTGGGTCCCAGTATTCATGGGCACTAGGCTTCCAACCCTCCAAACGATCAGTGTGGGTCCCCCCACCTCTCTGCTCGTATGAATGGCCTCTCCCCCTGGTATTCCCCGCGTTCCAACCTCTGCCCCTAGGGGTCAAACCTCTCTGTTTATAGGGGGGACCTGGGGGGTATGTTTTTGGATCCACGGAACCATAATTGGGCCTAGGGGCCTTATAGGGGTATGTTTGGTTCGCATGAGACAAACTGCCTCGAGGAATATTATTCCTAGGGGATTGCGAACTCAAATTCCCTCCTGTTTTATTTTTAGACTGAATCCGTTTGGGAAGGGTGGATTGTGTGGGTTGTGACCCCACTCCTAGTGATTGGGATGGGGGTGCAGAGGTGTCCATTTCTGAAGAAGCTGTCTTTGCCAAATCATCCAAGATCTTTTTTTGCCAATTGAAGACAATGTTATTTTGGTAGTCGGCAAGATCTCTATTAAACTTTTTCTTCTTTTTCAACCTCTGATCCCTATCTTCTTTCTCTAATACTTTGAGAAGGTTTCCTGATTTCTCCTTATATTCATCTCCCTCTTTGACAGGATTTAATTTATTTTGGATAAGCTTAATTTCATCATCCAGTTTAGATAATTTAGCAGTCTTTCTCTCGACTAGGAAGCGGAGAAAAGAGATACCGGACTGGTTAAAATATTTGAACCATTCTTCCAGGTCCGTGTCTCCCTTCTGGGGTGCTACGTCCCATCGAAGGCTCCTGGGTACCATAAGGTTTCGTATATAGGTCTCCAAGTAGGCTATATCCCACTTAGTGTGATTTTCTGAGATCATTAGATTTTTTAGACGAGTAAAGATGGCAGTTAAGTCACCCTCATCGTCTTTGTAGGCCTCAAAGACGCCCTCTATATTAACGACCTTGGTGGCCCTAAATTCAAAGATGTCCATTCTGAAAATGGGGGGTAGTTCTCTCTATATGGTTTATGCAGCAGTGATAATATCAGAGGCAAAATGTTAACAAGAAAAACCGCGCTAACCAAAAAAGAGTAGGGGGGGGGGGGGGGGGGAGGGATAGGGAGAGGAGCAAATTAAATTTGGGTACAAAAATAAAAATAATAATAATATCTAACCCGGCTGCAGGATAGTGGGATAAACACAGTGCAATATGGAAAAGAAAAACTGCGCCAGGTAAATTAGCTAAAATATCTATACCCTAATCAAAACAATCAGATTGAAGACTGTTAATACATGACTGGTGGGTAAAATGATAAAGATTGGAAACACACAAATATAACAATAATATTTGGAGATGATGGTAATAGATAATAAGGTGGTTGGCAGTAGCAACATGTGACAAGAAAGTCCTAGATTGTAATCAAACAATGGACCATGTATGCATGGACCTGTATAGGAATGTAAACAGTTCAAGGAGTGAATGCCGTCCTAGGATATGGTTTCTTAATCTTATGGACCAGGTACATCGGATTAGATTTCCTATCACACCGCTGTGCTCCACACCACACGAAAGTGCCACCACCAGTATATAATCCCCTTACCAGATGGTAGGCAAAATTAAGCCATTCAAAAGTGAGCCCATACAGAGATCCTGACTTCCAAAGGGAGCGGACGGACTTCAAAATCAAACGGACTCCCAGCGTCTGCCACTCACACCGGACACAAGACCTCAGACCAGACCCAGTGGATAATCAGATCCAAAGATTAGCACTCGGCGGTGCATCCAAATATGATCGGGAGAAACAGAAGGCAGACCATAGCATAATAACGTTTTTAAAACATGTAATGAGTAGTTTATTAGTAAAAAATACTCACATTTGCACAGAATAAAAAGCGCATAAAAAACTCCACATGGAGTAAACACAGAACGCCGGCCGGCATATACTAGAAACGAACCCTTCCTCCTTCCAGAGACGTTGAACGCGATGACGTCACTGCACGCCTTCCCAGAAGCTTTTCGTCTTACAAGACATTATCAATGGGGGTAGGGCCGTGCAGTGGGTCGTGTCATTAAATAGGGAAACGCCTCGTTGTGGGAGGTAAGGGAACGGAGAGAACTCCATCTTGACTCAGGGAAAATAGAGATCTTGCCGACTACCAAAATAACATTGTCTTCAATTGGCAAAAAAAGATCTTGGATGATTTGGCAAAGACAGCTTCTTCAGAAATGGACACCTCTGCACCCCCATCCCAATCACTAGGAGTGGGGTCACAACCCACACAATCCACCCTTCCCAAACGGATTCAGTCTAAAAATAAAACAGGAGGGAATTTGAGTTCGCAATCCCCTAGGAATAATATTCCTCGAGGCAGTTTGTCTCATGCGAACCAAACATACCCCTATAAGGCCCCTAGGCCCAATTATGGTTCCGTGGATCCAAAAACATACCCCCCAGGTCCCCCCTATAAACAGAGAGGTTTGACCCCTAGGGGCAGAGGTTGGAACGCGGGGAATACCAGGGGGAGAGGCCATTCATACGAGCAGAGAGGTGGGGGGACCCACACTGATCGTTTGGAGGGTTGGAAGCCTAGTGCCCATGAATACTGGGACCCACAACCACCCCCGTGGTATCATACAGAGTCAGGATGGGACTACCATATCCCTTTACAAAATTCGTTCTATCCCCTTGGAGAGCTGGATACTTCCAGTATGGATCCTCCTTTTGAGTATCCCTCTGAACAAAGGTCAGTACCGACTTTTGGTCCCCCTAGTAGGATTCCTGGCAGACCCATGGGACCTCAGGCCCCACAGACACCTGGCCTACGAGAGAGTTGGGGTTTTCACAAACCCACACAAGGACAAAAAAGAATGGGAGAAAGAGAAGAGGAACCAGAGGGGGGAGGCGGGTCAGACCAACTCAAAAGACCTCGGATGTAGTGGGACAGGGTATCTTCAACCTTAGTTCTAAAACCTTGTCCCATTCAGAAAAATGTTTACTTGACAAAGGCCTTAAATTTGCCCCCCCCAGACGTCTGGACAAGTTCCAGACGTTCATGGACATACATATTTTTGTAAGGCAACTTAATATAAAAAGATATATGTCCGGAATTCCCCAAAATAGTCAGGTTACAGTTAGTGAGTTTACACACTCTGGTTTGAGGAATGCTTCCCTTTTCAACCCTCCAGGCACGCTAGCACCACCCCTCCGTGTGTTTAGGGACGTGCTCCTTAGGGATTTGGATGCCTTGGAGGTGAAGAGAGCGAAGCTGAATAAAACTTTAAAAGAAGGTTTGGAATCACTCTGCCAGAATAAGGATCTGGTGGTGAGACCTGCCGATAAAGGGGGTGCGATTGTAGTCCTGGATAAGACTGACTATCTGGCAGAAATGTCTAGAATTATTGGTGACACCAACACCTACACCCCTTTAACCAGTGACCCTAAGTTGAAATACACTAGGGCACTTGAGGCCTTGGTAGCCGAGGGTTTCTACGAAGGGTTACTCACTGCCAAAGAAAGGCTGTTTCTTATCCCGAAAGCCCCCCGAACACCAACTATCTACTACCTCCCAAAGGTACATAAGGATCCTGTCTGCCCCCCGGGACGCCCTATTGTGAGTGGTATTGATTCCATCACGTCCCGGGTGGGCAGATATATAGACTTCTATTTACAGCCCTTAGTGCGGTCCATGCCCTCTTATGTGAGAGATTCCAGACATATCATCACTCTTCTGTCTGGTAAGTCTCCCACGAGTGGGATGTGGATGGCAACCATAGACGTCACTTCTTTGTACACCATCATCCCCCATGATTTGGGTTTCGATGCGGTACAAACCTACCTTGACAGGGATTCTGGCCTTCCCCAAAAGCAGGTGAAGTTTCTTATGTCTTTGCTGAAGTTTGCAGCAGCATCCAATTACTTTTGGTTCGATGGCAACTTCTACAGACAGGATACCGGAGTAGCCATGGGTGCGAAATATGCCCCCAGTTTGGCCAATTTGTTTATGGCCAAATGGGAGGAGGATGTCATCTATTCCCGGAATATACCTCAAGTTGCCCTTTGGGCTAGGTATATAGATGACATCCTCCTCCTGTGGGATGGCCAATATGAGGATTTGGAAAAATTCATGAACGACCTCAATGTCAACCAAAGAGGAATTATCCTTAAGTTCGAGGCCAGCCAGGCTGATGTCCACTATCTAGATTTGAACATCAGTATTAGAGACAGTGTTTTTTCCACCTCAACCTTTTTTAAAACCACTGATAGGAACTCCTACATTCCAATTGGGAGTTGCCACCACAACTCCTGGTTAAAGGCCATTCCTAAGAGCCAATTTCTGAGACTTCGGAGAAATTGCTCCGAGGACCATCAGTTCCTCACTCAGGCTGAGGTTCTGGTTAGTCGGTTTATTGAAAAAGGCTATTCAGAGGGTGACCTCCGGGAAACACTCAAGACTGTAAGTGCCAAAAATAGAGGAGAATTGTTGATGGAGAAAGCCCCTGGGAATATACCTGGGACAGCTCCGGTCGTACCATTCATTACGACCTACTCCATACAACACAATAATATTAAGCAATTAATCAAGAAACATTGGCACATTATCACCAATGATACCATTCTTGGCAGTATTGTACCACCACAACCAAGGGTTATCTTCAGGGGTGCACAGTCCCTGCAGGGTCAAGTGGCTCCAAACGTTCTTAATCCTCCAGTGAGAAGCAAAGGGTTCTTTGACCATCTGAGTGGATTTTACCAATGTAAACGTTGTAGAGTTTGTCGTTTTAATTCTAATCCATCCAGAAGGATCACCTCTGTCCTATCTACAGCTACACAGAGGACATTCACGATTAAACCGTGTATTACTTGTGCTTCCACTGGAGTCGTCTACCTACTGCAATGCCCTTGTGGCTTGCAGTACGTGGGCCGTACTAAACGTCCACTACAAGTGCGCCTGAATGAACACATTACAAACATTATCTCAGGTTTCAAAAATCATTCCGTTTCCAACCATTACCGTCTAGTACATAACAGGGATCCTTCCAATACACTTTTTTTAGGCATTGATAAACATAAGCCTAATTGGAGAGGCGATCTTTTGGTCAGGGAAATCTCGAAAATGGAGATGGCCTGGATTCACCGATTGAAAACTTATGTCCCCTACGGAATGAATATTGAGACAGACGTTAATGCGTTTATTAACAATGCTTAATTGATTTATAAGATACCTGTATGTTTTCAAACAATGTAAACACTGTTCAAAGTTATTGTTTTCGAACAGATGTAATTGTGCTTGTCATGGCCACTTTAGTTCGGGGATTAAGATCATGCTCCCCCCGTCCCACTTTCCTCCCCTAGAGATCTGTTTCATCAATAAATACAGACCCCCTGTGAGTAAGAACAATTGTCTGTATTTCAGATTCCTCCTGTCACTATTTGGAGTAGCCCATTCTCACCCCAATCTCTAAATAACAAGACTTGGGGCTCCCCCTCCCTCCCCTCCCCCCCCCCCTCTCCCCCAACCTATACACCTTTGGTGGTGTATAAGGATTGGCTGTAATTTAATAATCAACAGCATTTATGTCATAAAACTTGGAGCCCCGAAATATGGTGCCATCAGACTTTATGCATATTAGGGATATGTTTGTTATTAATGGACTCTTCCTCCTTCCGATTCTGGGGAACCCTCGGTAGATTGAGATTGGTCTATTATTATTTCAAACTTTCACTTTGTTCCACTTACACTTTTTCTTTGAAAATTAGATATTATAATCTAATAAACCATCACGCTATTATACATATTTATTTATGGTTCTAGCTATTAGGATATATATGTTCTCCGCATCTATTTGATAGATGACGGGGTATATCCCCTATCATTTGTGTGGTATAGATATTCTCCACGTTTTTTGAGTTTGGTTTGTAGATTGGAGAGAATTTTCTTTTTTCACGTTTTTGATTATGTACTATCATATGTCACTATATTTGCCAAAAAATTTGGAGACAAAGTCACAATACACCTTCTTTTAATTATTGATTTAATGTAACCTAACAGTTACAAATGTTCACTAATAGATATGTATAATTCCTTTATAGTTCACATTATATGCCCAAACACACACCGTCACGGGTAACATATAATTGCTATTTTATATATACACCTTATAATTTATGTTCACCTAGTTCTTGTCCTTCCTGGTAATCAACTGAGTGAGTGTTTCCCCCAGCTGTGACCAGGGTAGCAATACACCGTTCTTTCCTCATAAAGTTTGATACTTAAGGGCAAATTTTCCCTGAGTCAAGATGGAGTTCTCTCCGTTCCCTTACCTCCCACAACGAGGCGTTTCCCTATTTAATGACACGACCCACTGCACGGCCCTACCCCCATTGATAATGTCTTGTAAGACGAAAAGCTTCTGGGAAGGCGTGCAGTGACGTCATCGCGTTCAACGTCTCTGGAAGGAGGAAGGGTTCGTTTCTAGTATATGCCGGCCGGCGTTCTGTGTTTACTCCATGTGGAGTTTTTTATGCGCTTTTTATTCTGTGCAAATGTATTTTTTACTAATAAACTACTCATTACATGTTTTAAAAACGTTATTATGCTATGGTCTGCCTTCTGTTTCTCCCGATCATATTTGGATGCACCGCCGAGTGCTAATCTTTGGATCTGATTATCCACTGGGTCTGGTCTGAGGTCTTGTGTCCGGTGTGAGTGGCAGACGCTGGGAGTCCGTTTGATTTTGAAGTCCGTCCGCTCCCTTTGGAAGTCAGGATCTCTGTATGGGCTCACTTTTGAATGGCTTAATTTTGCCTACCATCTGGTAAGGGGATTATATACTGGTGGTGGCACTTTCGTGTGGTGTGGAGCACAGCGGTGTGATAGGATATCTAATCCGATGTACCTGGTCCATAAGATTAAGAAACCATATCCTAGGACGGCATTCACTCCTTGAACTGTTTACATTCCTATACAGGTCCATGCATACATGGTCCATTGTTTGATTACAATCTAGGACTTTCTTGTCACATGTTGCTACTGCCAACCACCTTATTATCTATTACCATCATCTCCAAATATTATTGTTATATTTGTGTGTTTCCAATCTTTATCATTTTACCCACCAGTCATGTATTAACAGTCTTCAATCTGATTGTTTTGATTAGGGTATAGATATTTTAGCTAATTTACCTGGCGCAGTTTTTCTTTTCCAATTTACAGAACATGCCCATAACTTGGAAGATGTTTTTTTTTTTATTTATTTATTGTGAAACAAACAACAAATAGGCCATAATAACAGAAAAAGTCAATGTGCATAACCATTCACCCCCCTAAAGTCAATACTTTGTAGAGCCACCTTTTGCGCCTATCACAGCTACAAGTCGCTTTGGATAAGTCTCTATGAGCTTGCCACATATTTCCACTGGGATTTTTGCCCAATCCTTTCGTTTGCAAAACTGGAGGAAAAGAAACACAGCGCCTCTAAGTGCAGTATTTGTAAACCATTTGATTATATTAGAGATTGGATGAAGGGTTGGGGCAAAGAAATGGAGGCATTTCTCATTGTCTGAGCTACCTAAAAAAACTAGACTATGAACTATCTAAAGTAATTACGACATTTTAAACCAATTTTTTAAAATTTTTTATGGTTTACCATCATATTTCTGAGTTTTCTGTTCCCAAAAATTGGGTTCCTTTAACCACTAGCTGACCGCCCACTGTCAAATGACGGCGGGACGGTTCAGCTACTGTGGCGGGACGCCGTCATATGACGTCGTCTACAATTTGGCCACTGGGGGGCGCGCCGCGGGAGGCGCCCGCCGCGTAGCTGGGGCCTCGGTGCGCGTGCCCGGCGGTCGCGATGACCGCCAGGCACCCGCGATTGCCCGGTAATCGAGCAGGACGTGGATCGGTGTGTGTAAACACACAGATCCACGTCCTGTCAGAGGAGAGGAGACCGATGGTGTGTCCCTTGTACATAGGGACACCGATCGGTCTCCTCCCCCAGTCAGTCCCCTCCCCCCACAGTAAGAATCACCAAGATAGGGTACACATTAACCCCTGCAGCGCCCCCTAGCGTTAACCCCTTCCCTGCCAGTCACATTTATACAGTAATCAATGCATTTTTATAGCACGGATCGCTGTATAAATGTGAATGGTCCCAAAAATGAGTCAAAAGTGTCCGAAGTGTCCGCCGCAATGTCGCAGTCACGATAAAAATCGCAAATCGCCGCCATTACTAGTAAAAAAAAAAATAATAATAAAAATGCTATAAATCTATCCCCTATTTTGTAGACGCTATAACTTTTGCGCAAACCAATCAATATACGCTTATTGCGATTTTTTTTACCAAAAATATGTAGAAGAATACGTATTGGCCTAAACTGAGGAAAAAATTCGTTTAAAAAAAAAAAAAAAAAATTGGATATTTATTATAATAAATAGTAAAAAATATTATGTTTTTTCAAACTTGTCCCTCTTCTTTTGTTTATAGCGCAAGAAATAAAAACCGCAGAGGTGATCAAATACCACCAAAATAAAGCTCTATCTGTGGGGAAAAAATTATAAAAATTTTATTTGGGTACAGCGTTGCATAACCGCGCAATTGTCATTCAAAATGCGACAGCGCTGAAAGCTGAAAAATGGCTTGGTCAGTAAGGAGGTGTTCGTGGCTGGTAGGCAAGTAGTTAAAAACGCTTATAAACGCAAACGCGGCTAAACGCAGGTGCCGCGTTTAGCCGCGTTTTGCATCTGAAACGTGGAAAAGCAAAGTGTCTGAACCCATTTTTTTGCTTCTGGAAAAATGAGGTTAAACGCAACTGCATAAAAACAGGAAAAAACGAGACTGTGTACATGGACACATAGGATAACATTGCATGCGTTCAGGGGCAGTTGAAAAAAGTGTCCAACTGCCTCTGAACGCGCGTTTAACAGCGTCTCGTGTGCATGAGGCCTTAGACTATTGTGTTCTGATCCATCACATATAATTCAGATAAAAAAAAAACATTGAACTAAAGACTGTAATGTAACAAAATAGGTAAAAAGCCAAGAGGGGTGAATACTTTTGAAGGCACTGTATATTATACTACATTTCTTTGGCAAAAATAACCCATATCTATGTATATTATTTAGTCTGTGTGAAAGTTATAGAGTCTACAATAGTTAAGGCTTAGACATATGTCCCTATCTGCTAACCGCTTTGTGTGTGGCTATATGTGAACGACTGCTGATCGTCCAATTTTAATTTTTTTTACACTTTTTTTCATACTGTGATTAGAGTTGTGTATTGTCACCATAGTGACACTGTACTACTCTGGGAAGGTGATCGGAATTTTATTTTTATATTGTGATTGCTTGTTACAGTAATGATCACTGTAACAGCAATCATTTTAACTGTCATGAATGCCTTTCATTTATGTATCTTGTTTTACTCTTGTTTACCATTGTGATGCTGTGATTGGTCACAGCTATCACATGATACAGTACCATATGATGTCCACCCAGAATTAGGAAGCTCCCGCCTGGCTGTCATTTTACTATAGGCCGAGCGGGAAGTGGTGAACATTTCTAGATGTTCCCTATAACAAAGCAAGTCTATTTTTGATTTCAGGTTCACTTTTAAAAACTGTAGTATGTGCAAACACAAACACTAAAATGTAATATAGGCTTTAAGGACTTTATATGTCTTTTTTTCTGCCCAAAACACTCCCTTACTTTTTTTCTCCTAGCAATTTTTTTTGCTTTGTATACTGCCAGAACACTTGGCATCTTACAGATGCCAACAATGGAGTAAAGTGCTGGAACAATGTATCTGCAGTGTGAATGTGTGTGGTTTACATCATTAGTGGCCAAGGAAAAAGCAGCCAAAGCTGGCCAAAGATGGATCATTTTGTTTCTTTCGATTGACTTCTGTTGACCGGGAACTGCCACAGAATTTCAATCCATCTATTGCCAGCTTAAGAGTCAAGTTTGCCATGAAGTGCAAATATATTATGCATTCACTCCCCCACAGGTAGATTCAGCTGCTGGGAGCTAATAAAACTTCATAAGTGTGGAGGAGAGTGATAGTCTTTATTTTCATGGTGCTTGATAGCACAACACTTTCACATGGATGTGGGGAGACTATACTCAGCCTTCTGTAAGCTCTTGCAGGAGTAAAATTACATATGCCTTCCTCTTCTTGCTGTTGGCAGCTGAATGGAGTTGAGTCAACTAATAGTGAGCATGTACTGCTAAAGTGGGAGGGGGGCATTAAAGAAAACCTGTTTCTTTATTGCTTTGCATGGGTAAGCATTGAAATCTCATAACTTGAGTCCCTGAGAGACAAATTATCCTAGTAGGTTGTAATAATTCTTGCATATGCCAAAAACAAAAATATCAGTTTTAAGTGAACTGAGCCTTTAAAACAGAACTAAGGTCCGCAATACTTACTTCTTCTTAAATTCATAGGGCCCCCTGCTCCAGCACCAGCATCTTCTCCCCAGCTTCTTCCGGGTGCTGGTTTTTGGTTGTCTAGAATGACCGGAGCAGGATGATGTAACTGTTGTGTATGCACAGAAATTCCATCATTCTGGCACGGAGGCAACCTGCCAGAAATGTGAACTGCGCATACGCAGCTCATTGTACATTCTTCAGAACACTGCGAACAGACAGGTACGTTTATTATATTTCTGCATGCAATAAATAGCCTAGCTGGTCATAAGCCTTTCAGTTTAGACTTAAGTACCGTTTTAAGCAAACCCATAGCTATTTACTTGCTAGTTATTTCATGTACTCACACTGCTGTACAATGTGGATTTGCAAAATAAAACACTAAGAATGTATTAAAATAAAACACAACTGTTACGAAATGACAATCATGGAAAATCTCGCCCTAAACTCATTGTTTATTTTGTAACCATGTTTTTTTTTTAATCATATGACAGTATTGCGCACATACTGACTACATCAAGGTAACACATTTAGCATATAATAACTGGGTTGATCCGTGTAAAGTGGATAATGCCCCTGTAACACCTCAAGCCTTTTGTTTAGTAGAAAACGTATATCTCATATAATTTCTGTTCAAACACACTAAAGTGTGAATATTAGCCCAGCACTCAAAAGGGAGGTTTCTGAAATATATGTCAGTTTATATAAGACTTTTAACAGAAAATGCTACACCTGGTTTGTTATGCCAAGCAAAGCTGACAGTGTCAGTAGTGCAATGAATGGTGTCAATAGATCAGTGGACGTATTAGTAGGTCAGAAGTTGGTGTCAGTAGAGCAGTTGACAGTGTCAGTAGGGCAAATGACGGTGTCAGTAGAGCAGTGGATAGCATCAGTAGGTCAGAGGTTGGTGTCAGTAGGGCAGTGCGCGGAGTCGGTAGTTTTTTATTTTTATTATGCTATTCTTAATTTTATTTTTTACAGTCCATTTGGGAGGTATATAACAAGTGCACCGCTCACAAACTCAAAACCAAAATGATAAAAATAAAATAGATCAAAGAGATCAATAGATTAAAAATAATCCTATGAATCACTAATGGAAACAGTCCGATGGGAGTTTTTCATCGGATTTTCTGAACGTGTGTATGCCCATCTGTCTTTTTCTGTCAGAATTTCCGAGGGAAATTGAGAACCTGTTCTTAATTTTTTCCGACGGAAAACCTTTCTATCGTGTGTATGCAATTCCGACACGCAAAATTCCGACGCATGCTTGGAAACAATTTGACGCATGCTCAGAAGCATTAATCTTCCCTTTTATTGTGCAGTTAAACGTGTTGTATGCCGTGGTGTTATTGACCTTAGGAATTTGGTGTGACTGTGTGTAGGCAAGACAGTTTGAGTGAAATTCCGTCGGAATTCCGACGGGAAAACCATCAGAGCTTTTTCCGACGAGAATTCCGACCGTGTGTATGCGGCATAAGATCTTACCCCCAATGTCTCCCATCCAAGTACTAATCAGGCCCAATCCTGCTTAGCTTCCAAGATCAGACAGGATCAGGCACATTCCGACTGGTGTGGACAGAGGCCTTTCCCCCAATGTCTGTTGTTAACAGCAATGCTGGTAATAAACAACAACATAAATCAACAAAGTGTGAAAATCCAGAGGCATATACAGCAGAAAATACACTAGGACAGAATAAAAAAAGAGTCCCACATGCCATGATGAGAAAATAGGCCGCCACCTTTAAACACTTGTAAAATCTCCCAGTTGCCATTGATCACACACATGGCTAACCAAATAATGCAACCCTCCATATCAGAGTGGTCACATACGCACAGTGAAATTTCCCCAGGGAATGGGTGCTCTTCCCAGCCTCTACCCATCCACAAAGACACCAGGAATTTTGCTGTCAGCTGTCACCATATACATCCACAACTTGCAGGGAACCGCTGCACCACTGGAAATGAGCTCAGCAGAACCGATGCACATATGATAAAAGAGACACTCCACATAGCATAAAACCACCTGTCAGGAAAACCTCCTGGTCGCCTTAGATCAATCAAGACTTACGGTCCGTAGCAAGTAAGAAGCTTTTTTCATAGGTGTCGATACATGTGGGTGAGGTCCTAACATGCATAAATTTAAGCGAGAAGCCACACCCAATGACCACAGACTTAGCTTTTAATAGTAGTAAAAAAAAAAGGAAGTTACAGAAGTCATAAGTCTCTGGGCGTATGCTGGCAGCTCATGGGACTTAACTTTATTGTCTGCGTCAGCAAACCTTACAATCCTAGAATATTACCATATATAGTTATAAGAAAGAAAAACATTGCTTATGTTTGTGAAGGAAATAATCGCTCTCTTGCTTCTTAAGTGTCCTTAATTAACCACTTCAGCCCCGGACCATTTGGCAGCCAAAGGACCAGAGGTCTTTTTTCAATTTCGCACTGCACTGCTTTAACTGGTAATTGCGCGGTCATGCAATGTTGTACCCAAACGAAATTGGCGTCCTTTTCTTCCCACAAATAGAGCTTTATTTTGATGGTATTTGATTGCCTCTGTGATTTTTATTTTTTGCGCTATAAACGGAAAAAGACTGCAAATTTTGAAAAAAAAAGATATTTTCTACTTTTTGTTATAAGAAAAATCCAATAAACTCAATTTTAATCAAACATTTGGGCCAAAATGTATTTAGCCACATGTCTTTAGTAAAAAAAATGCCAATAAGCGTATATTTATTGGTTTGCGCAAAAGTTATAGCGTCTACAAACTAGAGTACATTTTCTGGAATTTACACCGCTTTTAATTTATGACTGCCTATCTCATTTCTTGAGGTGCTAAAATGGCAGGGAAGTACAAAACCCCCCCAAATGACCCCATTTTGGAAAGTAGACACCCCAAGCTATTTGCTGAGAGGCATGTTGAGCCCATTGAATATTTTTTTTTTTTAGTCCCAAGTGATTGAATAAAGACAAAAAAAAAAAAAAATGTTTTCAAAAAGTTGTCACTAAATGATATATTGCTCACACATGCCATGGTTATATGTGGAATTGCACCCCAAAATACATTTAGCTGCTTCTCCTGAGTATGAGGATACCACATGTGTGGGACTTTTTGGGAGCCTAGCCGCGTACGGGGCCCCGAAACCCAAGCACCGCCTTCAGGATTTCTAAGGGTGCAAATTTTTGATTTCACTCCTCACTACCTATCACAGTTTCGAAGGCCATAAAATGCCAAAATAGCACAAAACCCCCCCAAATGACCCCATTTTGTAAAGTAGACACCCAAGCTATTTGCTGAGAGGCATGTTGAGCCCATTGAATATTTTTTTTTTTAGTCCCAAGTGATTGAATAAAGACAAAAAATAAAAAATAAAAAACAAATTTCAAAAAGTTGTCACTAAATGATATATTGCTCACACATGCCATAGTTATATGTGGAATTGCACCCCAAAATACATTTTGCTGCTTCTCCTGAGTATGGGGATACCACATATGTGGGACTTTTTGGGAGCCTAGCCGCGTACGGGGCCCCGAAACCAAAGCACCGTCTTCAGGATTTCTAAGGGTGCAAATTTTTGATTTCACTCCTCACTACCTATCACAGTTTCGAAGGCCATAAAATGCCAAAATAGCACAAAACCCCCCCAAATGACCCCATTTTGGAAAGTAGACACCCCAAGCTATTTGCTGAGAGGCATGGTGAGTATTTTACAGCTCTCATTTGTTTTTGAAAATGAAGAAAGTAAAGAAAAAAAAATATTTTTTTTCTTTTTTCAATTTTCAAAACTTTGTGACAAAAAGCGAGATCTGCAAAATACTCACAATACCTCTCAGCAAATAGCTTGGGGTGTCTACTTTCCAAAATGGGGTCATTTTGGGGGGTTTTATGCCATCTGGGCATTCCATGGCCTCCGAAACTGTGATTGGCAGTGAGAAGTGAAATAAAAAAATTACACCCTTAGAAAGCCTGAAGGCGGTGCTTGGTTTTTGGGGTGACGTACGCGGCTAGGCTCCCAAAAAGTCCCACACATGTGGTATCCCCGTACTCAGGAGAAGCAACAGAATGTATTTTGGGGTGTATTTCCACATATGCCCATGGCATGTTTGAGCAATATATCATTTAGTGACAACTTTTTGTAAAAAAAATATATATATTTTTTTTTTTTTCATTATTCAATCTCTTGGGACAAAAAAAAAAAAAAAATTAATGGGCTCAACATTGCTCTCAGCAAATAGCTTGGGGTGTCTACTTTCCAAAATGGGGTCATTTGGGGGGGGGGGTTTGAACTGTCCAGGCATTTTATGCACAACATTTAGAAGCCTATGTCACACGTCACCCACTCTTCTAACCACTTGTAGACAAAGCCTTTTCTGACACTTTTTGTTTACATGAAAACATTTTTTTTTTTTTTGCAAGAAAATTACGTTGAACCCCCAAACACTATATATATTGTTAAAGCAAAGGCCCTACAGATTAAAATGGTGGGTGTTGCATTTTTTTTTTCCACACAGTATTTGCGCAGCGATTTTTCAAACGCATTTTTTGTGGAAAAAATACACTTTTTTTTATTTTAATGCACTAAAACACACTACATTGCTCAAATTTTTGATGAAATAAAAAATATGATCTTAGGCCGAGTACATGGATACCAAACAGGACATGCTTTGAAATTGCGCACAAACACGCAGTGGCGACAAACTACATACATTTTTAAAAGCATTTAAAAGCCTTTACATGATACCACATTAGATTCACGGAGGAGGTCTACTGCTAAAATTACTGCCCTCGATCTGACCTTCGCGGTGATACCTCACATGCATGGTGCAATTGCTGTTTACGTATGACGCCAGACCAACGCTTGTGTTCGCCTTTGCGCAAGAGAAGGGGGGGCAGGGGTGCTTTTTTTTTTTTTTTTTTAATTTTTTTTTATTTTTTTATTTATTTAGCTTTTTTATTTTATTTTTAAAACTGTTCCCTCCATTTTTTATCATTTTTATTGTTATCTCACGGAATGTAAATATCCCCTATGATAGCAATAGGCAGTGACAGGTACTCTTTTTTTGAAAAAATTGGGGTCTGTTAGACCCTAGATCTTTTCTCTGCCCTCAAAGCATCTGACCACACCAAGATCGGTGTGATAAAACGCTTTCCCAATTTCCCAATGGCGCGGTTTATATCCGGGAGGGGGGACATTCCCTCCCACTGCTTGTAAAAGCAGTCTAGAGGCTAATTACCCGCTAGAATTGCTTTTACATGAAAGCCGATCACTGGCTGAAAAGAATGATACCAAGATGATACCTAAACCTGCAGGCATCATTCTGGTATAACCATTCAAAGTCCAGCAACATACTGGACATATATTGTAATCTTTATTTTTCATGCAGCCTCTTGGCTGAACGAAAAAAAGAGATTGATTGGTGGGTATGCCCACCATTAGAATACCTCCCTTCATCCACCCACTTCTAATGATGGGCATACATGCACCATTTATATATGCCGAAGCATGGGGGCATCCTCCCACAAAAGTTATGCCATGTACACACGGTTGCACTTTTCCACGGGGCAAGGCTCCGTCGGAATTTTGACCGTATGTACGCAGCATTAGGAGCCAATCGCTCCCCCCCCCCCCTGCTGCCCCCATGCTTCGGCATATATGCTCTTTTTTTTAACTGTGGTGGTGAAATCACCTCCTACAGTGTTGGAGTCGCGTCTTTATGTATCGTGGGAGCAAACACTGTTGCTGTCAAGATAAATAAATCCGCGCTGCAACTGAATGGCGCACCTGAAAACAAAAAAATGGTTAACACTAAAACACAGTAAACAAAATTACATACCTGAAAAGCAAGCATGATAAAACATAATAAAACATTGCAGAATAGAATGGAGTAAAAAAAGAGCAACAATAGAGAGAGAACAATAAAACGACAACTATTTTTTTATTTTTTTGAGATTTACAGGTAAAAAAGCTCCTGACTGTTAGCGACTGAATCAAAACGCTACCACAAAAAAACTGTTAGCGATCGCAGGGATCGGGCCTGACTCTGCGAACGCTGCAGTTATGTGTGCTTAGTGTTTTGTAAGTGACAGTGATCGATCGATACTGCACTTGGGTGGGCTGGGCTGGGCTGGGCGGAGGGGGAAAACGCAGGTGCTAGCAGGTATCTGGGCTGATGCCGCTAACAATGCGTTTTTTTGGAACCCTAAACTGCTGGGACGCTAGTATAGATCTGATCAGATCAGATATTGATCTGTTCAGATACTGTACCACTAAGGGAGGTGTATGCTTTGTGCGTGGGTGTTTGCGGTGCTGGCACTAACCTGGGGCGACGCAGACCTTATTTGACCCTAAAACCTAATTGATATCACCCGCCGGGCGATCAGGGGGTTAAACCGTTATTGGGTAATAAATGGCGGGTGCCCTGACAGTATAAAAAACAAACTATCTAACCAGCGTCACCCGTAACAGTTATACGGTGATCACTGGTGAAAGGGTTAACTAGGGGCAATCAGGGGGTTAAAACCTTTATTAGGTATTATATGGGGGTACCTGACGCTATATAAAAACCTGACGGGGAACCTAAATAACTAACTGGCTAACCAGCGTCACCAGTGACAGTTATACGGTGATCACTGGTGAAAGAGTTAACTCTAGGGGCAATCAGGGGGTTAAAACCTTTATTTAGGTTGTAATATGGGGGTACCTGGCCTATAAACCTATTTATGAACCTATATAAACCTGGCGGTTACCTAAAAAAAAAAAACTGGCTACCTAGCGGCACCAGTGACACTAATGCAGCGATTAGAAAAACGATCGCTTAGTGACACTGGCAATAGGGGGTGAAAGGGTTAACTAGGGGCAATCAGGGGGTTAAAACCTTTATTTAGGTTGTAATATGGGGGTACCTGACCTATAAACCTATTTATGAACCTATATAAACATGGCGGTTAACCTAAAAAAAAAAAACTGGTTACCTAGCGACACTAATGCAGCGATCAGAAAAACGATCGCTTAGTGACACTGGCAAAAGGGGGTGAAAGGGTTAACTAGGAGCAATCAGGGGGTTAAAACCTTTATTAGGTAATATATGGGGGTACCTGACACTATATAAAAACCTGACGGGGAACCTAAATAACGAAATAACTAACTGGCTAACCAGCGTCACCAGTGACAGTTATACTGTGATCACTGGTGAAAGGGTTAACTCTAGGGGCAATCAGGGGTTTAAAACCTTTATTTAGGTTGTAATATGGGGGTACCTGACCTATAAACCTATTTATGAACCTATATAAACATGGCGGTTACCTAAAAAAAAAAAATGGTTACCTAGCGACACCAGTGACACGAATACAGCGATCAGAAAAACGATCGCTTAGTGACACTGGCAAAAGGGGGTGAAAGGGTTACCTGGGGGGCAAACAAGGGGTTAAACCTTTATTAGGGGGGGTGGGGGGCTACCTTGGACCTAAAACTAACTGCACTGACAGTTATTACAGTTACACTGACACTAAATGCAGTGATCAGTAAATAAATGATCACTGCAATTAGTGACACTGTGACTGGGGGGGGAGGGGGTGATCTGGGGGGTGATCTGGGGGTGACAGGGGGGTGGAATATGTGCCTATGTGTACTGGTGTCAGTGTACTGTTGGTGCACTAACCTTTACATGTTGTCTCCTCGGCGTTCCGGTCACATAGACCGGCGCACCGAGTGTGACATCGCTTCCTCTGCCTGTGTTTTGATTGACACAGACAGAGGAAGCATCTGATTCGCCAGGAGCGATCGCGAGGGGGTGGCCAGAAACCACTGGCCGTCCCCTCATCCCGGATCGCTCCTGAAGCGATCCCGACCGTCCCCGCCGGCCGGGGGGGGGTCCGATCTGACCCCCCACGCGCCTGAAGAATGGCACGTACAGGTACGTGATTCTGCCTGTACGTGCCATTCTGCTGACGTATATCTACATGGGGCGGTCGGGAAGTGGTTAAGCCTATAAGATATGGAGAACAGGCACAAACAGTTATTTGATAATTCCCACCCATAAAAAGAAATGTATTAAGTCCAACACTTACAAATTTCCAGAAGTAACACAGCATATCACATGGTACAGCAACATGGAATTCCAGCATCAAAGATGGCCACCGTTCCTTCGCACATACTCAGTGGTGTGTACCTGGGTCCGCCCTACCGGTTTAGTCACAAATGATATCATGAGGGGCACGTGCCAGACATCTTCGTGATTCATAGGATTATTTTTCATTACTATTTATTTTTATCATTTTGGTTTTGAGTTTGTGAGCGCTGCATTTGTTATATACCTATATCTGTTGTGCCGAGTATCTAGGCATAGTGTCAGCAGCTAATATATATATATATATATATATATATATATATATATATATATATATATATACATACATACACACACACACAGTACATCTGGAAAGTATTCACATTTCACTTTTTCCACATTTTGTTATGCAATAGCCTTATTCAAAAATGGATTCACTTCATTATTTTCCTCAAAATTCTACAAATCAATACTTCATAATGACAACATGAAAGAAGTTTGTGTGAAATCTTTGCAAATGTATTAAAAATAAAAGAGGAAAAGAATCACATGTACATAAGTATTCACAGCCTTTGCTCAATACTTTGTTGAAGCAACTTTGGCACCAATTACTGCCTCAAGTCTTTTTGAGTATGATGCTACAAGCTTGGCACCAGAGGCGGCTCTCTAATTAGGCAAATTAGGCGGTCGCCTAAGGCCTCGCACTCACAGGGGCCTCACAGCCTCCTAATTTGCCTGTGCTCAATCACTGATTCTCTCTCTCCCCCCTCTTTATCTCACCCTCTTTTCTGTGTGCTTGTATTTTTTTTTCCTATTATGGGTGTGAGTGGGGTCTCATGTGTAAGTTTTGCCTAAGGCCTCACAAAGCCTAGAGCCGCCTCTGCTTGGCACACCTATTTTTGGGCAGTTTATGCCATTCTTCTTTGCAGGACCTTTCAAGCTCCATCAGGTTGGATGGGGAGCATCGGTGTACAGCCATTTTCAGATCTCTCAAGAGATGTTCAATCAGGTTCAAGTCTGGGCTCTGGCTGGGCCACTCAAGGACATTCACAGAGTTGTCCCATAGCCACCCCTTTGTTATCCTGGCTATGTGCTTAGGGTCGTTGTCCTGTTGGAAGACTGGAACCTTCGTCCCAGTCTGAGGTCCAGAGCGCTCTGGAACAGGTTTTCATAAAGGATGTCGCTGTACATTGCTGCATTCATCTTTCCCTCAATTCTGACTAGTCTCCCAGTTCCTGCCACTGAAAAACATCCCCACAGCATGATGCTGCCACCACCATGCTTGGATGGTATTTGCCAGGTGATGAGCAGTGCTTAGTTTCCTTCAGACATGATGCTTGCTATTTAGGCCAAAGTGTTCAATCTTTGTTTCATCAGACCAGAGAATTTTGTTTCTCATGGTCTGAGAGTCCTTCAGGTGCCTTTTGGCAAACTCCAGGTGGTCTGTCATGTGTCTTTTACTGAGGAGTGGCTTCTGTCTGGCCACTCTACCACACAGGCCTGATTGGTGGAGTGCTGCAGAGATAGTTGTTCTTCTGGAAGCTTATCCTCTCTCCACAGAGAAACGCTGGAGCTCTGTCAGAGTGACCATCGGGTTATTGGTCACCTCCCTGACTAAGGCCCTTCTCCCCCATCGCTCAGTTTGGCCGGACGGCTCGCTCTAGGAAGAGTCCTGGTGGTTCCAAACTTCCTCCATTTATGGATGATGGAGGCCACTGTGCTCATTGGGATCTTCAATGCTGCAGACATTTTTCTGTACTCGTTCCCAGATCTGTGCCTCGATACAATCCTGTCTCGGAGGTCTACAGACTATTCCTTGGACTTCATGGCTTAGTTTGTGCTCTGACATGCACTGTTAACTGTGGAACCTTACATAGACAGGTGTGTAACTTTCCAAATCCATGTCCAATCAACTGAATTTACCACAGGTAAATTCCACAAATAAAACTCCAATCAAGTTGTAGAAACATCTCAAGGATGATCAGTGGAAACAGGATGCACCTGAGCTCAATTTTGAGTGTCATGACAAAGGCTGTGAATAGTTATGTACATGTGATTTTTTCCTTTTTATTTTTAATAAATTTGCAAAGATTTCAAACAAACTTCTTTAAGATTGGGGGTGTTGCTTGTTTGAGGAAAATTGTTAATTAAATTCATTTTGGAAGAAGGCTGTAACATAATAAAATGTGGAAAAAGTCAAGTGCTGTGAATACTTTCCAAATGCCCTGTAGATTCACCTGAGAGCAGATATTCCACTTCTACTTTAATTTTCTAGTCCTGTTGGGAGGCTTTGGTGAAATATCAGGGGTCTAAACAGACCCCTGATGTCTCACTTTTGAGACAGAGAAAAGTGATTGAGGACACAGTCCTCCCCATGCATTCACAAATTTAAGTATAGTAAACACTGTTTACTATGCTTCAGTTGTCAATAAATACAGTACCGATCACTCACTGTGTTCATTCATACAAAAAAGGGCCCAGTAAATGACATCCTTAAACAATCCCCTGCAACAGCTGTTGGGAGAGAAGAGTAGGGGAGGCTGGCAGTGCTGCAAGGGAGGGGGGACCAGGGTAGCACACGGTGCCTGGGCAGCAGAAGGAAGGGGAACCTGGAAAGGTGGGGCAGCAGGGGCAACATTCACTGAAACTGATCCCTTATACTTTCATCCTGCAACAGCTGAATGCCGAGGGGAGGGAGAGGAGGAGAAACCAACTTTCAGTTGCTGCAGGGAGGAAATACAGGGGATTGGTTCCAATGAATGCTGCCCCCGCTCCTGTCAGTGTTCCAAGGGTGGGCAAGGAAGGGGCGCAATCTACGCGTACTTGCCCGCAATCGATGGGAGAGGAAGACAGGGATTCGTCTGGCACCAAGATGGCCCAGAAGAACATGGTACACAGACATACTCAGACTTCCAGAAGGCCCCTACCTCTCCCCAACAGACCAGATCTGCTATCTCAAGGGTCTTTAAAACACCCTGCTTCACAGTTTCTTGCTTTAACAGCATGACTGTTGAAACTTAGGTCTTTAACCACTTTACAACCGGCCCATAGCCGAATGACGGCTACAGGCCGGTTGCTTAACTCTGGGAGGGCGTCATATGACGTCCTCCCGGAATTCCCCTCTTGCGCGCCCCCTGGGGCGCGCACTCGAGTACATCCGTGATCGCCGGGTCCAGAGGACCCGGCGGATCACGGATCACGGTAAACGGCCGCTCATCGCGGCCGTTTACCACGTGATCGCTCCGTCAGATGACGGAGCGATCACATGTAAGCAAACCGGCGTCATTTGATGACGCCGGTTCCTATCCCCTCCTCTCTCTGTACCGATCGGTACAGTGTGAGAGGAGAGGGGGAGGGATCGGTGGCAGCAGTGCTGTGGGCGGGATCTGTAGTGCCCACAGCCTGCTCTGCCACCACCGATCCATCCATCCATGCTCAGCCATCCCTCCATACCCTGCAATACACAGCAATAGCCTGCAGTGTATTGCTGGGTATTGCAGGGTATGGAGGGATGGCTGAGCATGGATGGATGGATACCAAATCTGCCATACCCTCCTATACTGTGCCTTACCCTGCTATATTCTGCCATTCCCTGCGATACTCTGCCATTCCCTGCGATACTCTGCCATTCCCTGCGATACTCTGCCATTCCCTGCGATACTCTGCCATTCCCTGCGATACTCTGCCATTCCCTGCGATACTCTGCCATACCCTGCGATACTCTGCCATACCCTGCGATACTCTGCCATACCCTGCGATACTCTGCCATTACCTGCGATACTCTGCCATTCCCTGCGATACTCTGCCATACCCTGCGATACTCTGCCATACCCTGCGATACTCTGCCATTCCCTGCGATACTCTGCCATTACCTGCGATACTCTGCCATACCCTGCGATACTCTGCCATACCCTGCGATACCCTGCCATTACCTGCGATACTCTGCCATTACCTGCGATACTCTGCCATTACCTGCGATACTCTGCCATTACCTGCGATACTCTGCCATACCCTGCGATACTCTGCCATTCCCTGCGATACTCTGCCATTACCTGCGATACTCTGCCATACCCTGAGATACTCTGCCATACCCTGCGATACCCTGCCATTACCTGCGATACTCTGCCATTACCTGCGATACTCTGCCATTACCTGCGATACTCTGCCATTACCTGCGATACTCTGCCATACCCTGCGATACTCTGCCATACCCTGCGATACTCTGCCATACCCTGCGATACCCTGCCATACCCTGCGATACTCTGCCATACCCTGCCATGCCATACCCTGCCATACTCTGCCATTACCTGCGATACCCTGCCATACCCTGCAATAATACCCAGCGATACCCTGCCATACCCAGCGATACTCTGCCATACCCTGCCATACTCTGCCATACCCTGCGATACTCTGCCATACCCTGCGATACTCTGCCATACCCTGCGATACTCTGCCATACCCTGCGATACTCTGCCATACCCTGCGATACTCTGCCATACCCTGCCATGCCATACCCTGCCATACTCTGCCATTACCTGCCATACCCTGCCATACCCTGCCATGCCATACCCAGCCATATCCTGCGATATTCTGCGATACCCTGCGATACCCTGCAATGCTCGCTACGATCAAAGCCAGGATCGTTTTTTTATTTTATTTCAGGCTTTCCAGCCTAGAGGTGAGATGTGGAGTCTTATTGACCCCATATCTCACTGTAAAGAGGACCTGTCATGCCATATTCCTATTACAAGGGATGTTTACATTCCTTGTAATAGGAATAAAAGTGATCAAAAAAATTTTTTTGGGGAAAAAAGTGTCAAACTAAAATAAATAAAGTAAAATGAACAATAAAAAAAATGTAGAGCGCCCCTGTCCCCGTGCACTCGCATGCAGAAGCGAACGCATACGTAAGTCCCGCCCACATATGAAAACGGTGTTCAAACCACACATGTGAGGTATCGCTGTGAACGTTGGAGTGAGAACAATAATTTTGGCCTTAGACCTCCTCTGTAACTCAAAACATGTAACCAGTAAAAAGTTTTAAAGCGCCGCCTATGGGGATTTTTAAGTAGCGAAGTTTGGTGCCATTCCACGAGCGTGTGCAATTTTGAAGGGTGACATGTTAGGTATCTATTTACTCGGCGTAACTTTATCTTTCACATTATGCAAAAACATTGGGCTAAATTTACAGTTTTGTTTTTTGTAAAGCACAAAACTTTTTTCTCCCAAAAAAACGCGTTCGAAAAATTGCTGCGCAAGTACCGTGCTAGATAAAAAGTTGCAACGACCGCCATTGTATTCTCTAGGGTCTTTTCTAAAAAAACATATATAATGTTTTGGGGTTCTATGTAATTTTCTAGCAAATAAATGATGATTTTTACATGTAGGAGAGAAATGTCAGAATTGTCCCGGGTGCTCCAGAACACCTGATGGCGCTCCCTGCATGTTGGGCCTCTGTATGTGGCCACGCTGTGTAAAAGTCTCACACATGTGGTATCGCTGTACTCAGGAGTAATAGCAGAATGTGTTTTGGGGTGTAATTTGTGGTATGCATATGCTGTGTGTGAGAAATAACCTGCTAATATGACAATTTTGTGAAAAAAATAAAAATAAGAAAAAAAATCTTGATTTTGCAAAGAATTTTGGGAAAAAATTACAACTTCAAAAAACTCACCATGCCTCTTTCCAAATACCTTGGAATGTCTTCTTTCCAAAAAGAGGTCATTTGGGGGGTATTTGTACTTTTCTGGCATGTTATGGACTCAAGAAATGAGATAGGCCGTCAGTACTTTAGGTGTGATCAATTTTCAGATATTGGCACCATAGCTTGTGGACTCTATAACTTTCACAACGACCAAATAATATATCCCAATTTGTACTTATTTTTACCAAGGATATGTAGCAGTATAAATTTTGGCCAAAATTTATCAAGAAAAATGACAAAATTTGCTAAATTTTATAACAGAAACGAAGAAAAATTCATTTTTTTTTACCGAATTTTCAGTCTTTTTTCTTTTATAGCGCAAAAAATAAAAAACTCAACGGTGATTAAATACCACCAAAAGAAAGCTCTATTTGTGTGAAAAAAAGGACAAAAATTTCATTTGGGTACAGTGTTGTATGACTGAGTAATTGTCATTCAAAATGTGAGAGCACCGAAAGCTGAAAATTGGTCTGGTTATTAAGGGTGTTTAAGTGCCCAGTGGTCAAGTGGTTAAAGGAGAGGTCCAGCCTGAGCTTCTTTGGCTGGGCTTCTCCTAAGGGTCACAGGAGTGCAATGTGTTTTTCACTCCTGTGACCCATTTTCAGCAGAGTGGGGTCTGAAGTCCGCTCTTTGCTGACGTCACTGGAATCAGTCCAGGCACCACATCATCACAACAATAAAATCTGGATCCACCAGGTGCCTGGACTGATGCCTGTCTCAGCCTCTCAGCAAGCTACTGAGAGACTGGAATGGCCGCTCCCCGCCCCTCCACAGCTCAGCTCTCCAGTGAGCGTGGAGGAGCAGAGAGGAGAGCTGCTGTCAGCAGCTCTCCTCTCTGGGTTTTTGTGAGAAAAGAGCCATCTGTAATGTTCGATGGCTCGGTTCTCAGTATAGAGACGCCGGGGGACAGATGCAGCATCGGTCCAATGCTGCATCCACGTAGGTAAGTATAAAGGGGGGGGGGGGGGGCCCCATACATCTCTTTTAAAGTTAGAGTGGTCTCCGAGCCTGTCATTGCTACCTTGCTGAAGGCAGGAAAAGCCACATCCAGGAAGATTTATAATTGTACCCAGAAATCTTACTTTGCTTGATGTGCGCGCAGTCAATTGAATCGAAGGGGCTAACTCTTTGTCCCACATTCTGGCCTTCCTACAAACAGAACCTAGCTCTCAGCACCCTAAAAGGGCAAGTTTCAGCCTTATGCATCCTTTTCCAAATGCCTATAGCTTCACATTCCCGCTAGGCTCCTCTGGGACCTTAGCTTGGTTCTTTCTGGCTTTGCAAAAACCACAGATTAAATCCATCAGGGATATTATATTCCCACAGACTATACAAAATGGAAAGAGATAGGAAGGAGGGATTACAATGGTGCCAAAAAACTTGTGAATTAGAACAAACACGTTAAAAATATATATTTATTTATTAATACAAAAATCAAGACATACAAATAAATGCACAGGTGCATTAATGGTCACAGAGCAAAATAGTGTAACATACAAATGGTAGATTACAGGCAGTAAGTCCCTACATGTTTCTGCTTTCTTTTTCTTTTCTTTTTTTTCTTTGTTTCAGCTTACTAAGATTCCAAGATTAAAGATCTATTTTTATAATTGCTGTTAAGACCATCATCAGCATTATTTGGCGCCCCTGCATTTACATTGATTTTATATTACACAATTGTGAGTATTGAGGCTATGTTAGTTACTTTGTAATATACTGATATCATTTCTTTCCTTATATCTGCTAGGTCTTTGTCAGCCCCTTGCAGCCACTTTTGCTGCAGCGTTTTGGTTGCTGATTTTCCGGGGTGGCCCAGGTCCCATACTTCACCTTGGGGGTGTTTGGGTAGGTATTGGGGTGTGTTGGGTTACCAGTCATGGGCAGCTCTTTAAGCCATGTCATGTTTCCAGCTTTTTTTAATGTATGTATTTTATGATTTAATTTTTTATGTAAGTATATATTTTCTATAACTTTTTATTAAGATGTTATTCTGTGTCTCTTTCAGAGAGCTAACATACTTGTACAGGTCAAAAACATCATATCCCCTGAAGAAGCCATTATTTGGCGAAACATGTAGGGACTTACTGCCTGTAATCTACCATTTGTATGTTACACTATTTTGCTCTGTGACCATTAACGCACCTGTGCATTTATTTGTATGTCTTGATTTTTGTATTAATAAAACAATATACATTTTTTTACGTGTTTGTTCTAATTCACAAGTTTTTTGGCACAGTTATAATCCCTCCTTCTGATCTCTTTCCATTTTGTATATTACTTTGGGATGAGGTGCCTTACATTTTGAGGATTTTCCAGCCATACTCAATTTTCTTCATTCTTACCAGCCTAGTAGCCTTTCTGGTGGCCATCACATCTGTTAGACGTATCTCAGAATTAGCAGCTCTATCCTGCAAAGAACCTTTCATCATAATTCACAACAACAAGGTCATATTACATCCAGACCAGGGGTAAGCAACCTTCGAGAGGTAGAGATCTACCTGAAAAACATGAAAGAATTTTTTTTTTTAAGAAACTGACTAGCAATACCTAACTAAATAGTAAGGAAAACTTATGCACAATGTCAGTAGGGAAATGGAAGGTGTGTTAACGATGTCAGTAGGGCAGAGGATGGTGTCAGTAGGGCAGTGTCAGTAGGGCTAATTATCATGTGTCAGTAGGGCAGTGGACGATGTCAGTAGAACAGTGGGCGGTGTCAGTAGAGCAGTGGATGGTGTCAGTAGGGATGTGGACAGTGTCAGTAGAGCAGTGGATGGTGTCAGTAGGGATGTGGACAGTGTCAGTAGAGCAGTGAACAATGCCAGTAGGGCAGTGAACAATGTCAGTAGGGGAGTGAACAATGTCAGTAGGGCAGTGAACAATGTCAGTAGGGCAGTGAACAATGTCAGTAGAGCAATGGATGTGTCAGTGGGGCAGAGGTTGGTGTCAGTAGGGCAGTGAACAGTGTCAGTCAGCAGAGCAGTGAAAGGTGTCAGTAGGGCAGTGGACCTTGTCAGGAGAGCATCAGTAGAATAGTGGATGGTGTCAGTAGGACAGAGGTTAGTGTCAGTAGTCTTTTTTAACTACTTAGTTATTGTTTTCATTTTTATTTTATTTATTTCAGAGAAAGGAGATTGAGGACTGTGTCCTCAATCTTCATCTATGCAGCCTCAATGAACAGAAAGAGCTCTGCACAGTATTCCTGTTCATTCACAAACTGAAGCATAGTAAACACACGTTACTATGCTTAAGTTATCAATTAAACACAGCACAGCTAAAATCTGGATTCTCCTCCTCTCCCTCCCACCAGCCGCTGGCTTTCAACTGCAGCAAGGGAGAAATTACAGGAGATCTGTTCCAGTGGCCTCATTCTGTCCCATGAAGCAAAAGACAATACAACCACAGTTCTTTTTTTTTTTTTTTTTAAGAATAAAGTTTTATTTAATTTTAAAGCGGGACTGTACCTGAAAACATTTTTTTTAAAAGCCAGCAGCTATAAATACTGCAGCTGCTGACTTTTAATAAATGGACACTTACCTGTCACAGGTTCCAGAGATGTCGGCAGCAGATGCCGATCAATCGCTCGGCTCTCTGCTGCTGCCGGCGCCATTCTCGGTGAGGGAATCAGGAAGTGTTGCGTTGCGACTTCCCTTCCCGGTTCCCTACTGTGCATGCGCGAATCGCGCAGCGCAATGAGAATCGTCAGCGCTGTCTGCTGGGACCCGTGTGTGTCCCGGCAGACAGCGCTCCAGGACAGGAGGAAGTGGGTGTAAATACCTGTCTTAGACAGGTATCTGCACCCCCCTGAAAGGTGCCAAATGTGACACCGGAGGGGGGAGGGTTCCGAAAAGCGGAAGTTACACTTTAGGGTGGAATCCCACTTTAAGTATAAATGTAGAAATCTTATAGGAGAAAAGGCCTCATCAAGGAAAACATGAATACAGAGATCAAATATCAAATTCAATCTATAATGGCCTGATGCCATTAGAACAGAAGAATATGCATTGAGAAACAATTTGTAATTATGCGTATGCTGGAAAAAAAAAAGAAAGACAAACACAGTTCTTATCTTCACTCACACAAGTCTGAAACACTTTAATCCTACTTATCTTCTGTCAAGATAAGGAAATGAAATCTTTAGACATTAAAGAAATGGCTTTACAACAAACTATGTAACTACATTTGATTGTGTCCTAAATACACTGACTATAAAACCTTTGCACATTGATAATGATGGTAATGGTTCTCTAGTTTACATCCTGTCCAAACTTTTGAAAATTTGACGGGCTTAGAATTACTTAGAATTACTTGAAACTCGTTCTGACTGTTCTGAATAAGTTGTTTGTCTTGACACCTGTATTACTTTGTACTGTATCGGCCCGCATGGGTCCCGTTCCCTGTTATAAATAAAAAAAAAAAAAAAAAGAATTACTTGAAACTCAATCAAATGCTGAAAACTGGACTACAAATATTGTCCTGCATTCTATTAGTTAGATGGATTAGTGGTACTCTTTGAACATACTCTATTACTTAGCAACACAGATAAACATAGTGGGTGGGAATGCTTGGCATTGTTAGCTGTCCCATCTTGTTCTAATATTTTGTATCTCTTTAAACTTTCTTCACCATGGAAAATCTAGTAATACTGATGTTATGGAAAACTTTCAGGCATCATGTAAGCTCTCACGAGCGGGATCGTCTGCATCCTCCTGTATTGAATTGGATTGTAGCTGTACTGCCTCCCCTTAATTCAGTAAAGTGCTGCACAAACTGTTGGCGCTTTATAAATTTGGCAAAAAAATACAAATAACAATCTGACAGTTACCAGTACCCCAATGTACCTATATATGCAGGTCCCATTTTTGTCTTACTATGGACTAATATATATAGTTTAAGGAGCTGTGCGTCTAGAAGAAACCATCATTATTACAAAAACCATCCCTCCTCGAAACACTTGTTACTGTTTAGTGGAGGTTTCATTTTCTCACTAAGGATACTATTTCAGTCCCTTCTATACACCAGCTTGGGACGTCTGTGTCTTAAGTTGGCCATACATTTATCAGCAGGCTGATGAAAAAAAAACTGGATGGATTCCCCTATCCACACAATCAAAGTGGATTGAGGAGTCCTCCCCACTGCACTATTGTATATTGACAGTAGGGACTTGAGTTAGCTGCAGGGTGCTGTACAGGTCCAGGGGTAGTTTCCATTGCTCTGGAACCCAGTCCCTAAAGACCCCTTTGGGGGTATTGCCACCGTGAAGGGCATAGCCTGGACTTCATGTCCAGTCCAGCATCGTGGACAGGTAAGACAAGGTCATCCTGTACAGTATATTTGATCATTACTGTGTTCGATTGGGCTATGTTTTAAATGTATTCACTTCAAGTGTAAACTTTTCATACTTTGCACTAAAATTCATCCACTCTGAGCTCAGTTTTAGTTGGATGAGCAGGTGTTACATCACACCACTGGTCGCACTATAATGCCACTTCAGCCTAGAGCTCTTATAACAGTAAGGCCGTCCGTACACAGTTAGAATCTCTGCCAGTTCCTGCTGAATCGAACCGTTAATGGGCAGGCTGAATGTACCAAGTTGATCGATCGATCACCTTCGGTACAACAGCCTGCCAGATTTTCTTGTGATTATCACTATCTTCCCTTGGTGGGGTGGCTACCCCTCCGGGTGAAGACAATGGCCCGGCAGGATGGATTCCCCCATCAGCACTCTGTGTTGATGATGGGGGAATCAAACAAATTTCTTTCTTGCAACCCATGGCCTAATGCTCAACTCATGGCCCGTGACCTCGGGGTGGTCTGGAGCAACGTGGGGGGTGGGTCCGTGGTGAGGTCCGCCTGCTGCCCCCGACCGATGGAGCACCAGCCGCCACTGGTTACATGTACTCCTACTGGACACATTTATCCCTTCTCCCCACAGTGTACTCCTTGAGTACCCCACAGGGGAATACCCTCACTTGTAGCTATGCTTGAAAGTTGAAAGTAGGCAAAAGGGAGCAAACTTAAAACAGCTGGTGAATATTCACTCTGCAGAAGGTCCACACAATGCTCAACCTCAGACTGCAGATGTGTCCCTTACTTTGGAGCAGGAACTTGGTTTTAACACTGGTTTCAGCATCTGATTCTAGCTCAATGCTATCACCATATTGAAGAGGGAGCTTTACACACACTAATGTTGAAAAGCTCATTGCCTCGACCAGAAAAAGCATTGGCATTGTACAGGTAGACTCTCCTCCATCTCACCGTAGCCTTTTAAGTGTGCTTTTTACAGGTGGCTTCAGCTGCCCAGGCTTTTAGCCACAAGATTCAAGTTATCCATACATAAAAGCAGAGCAGAAGGTATTTGCTGTAGTTTCTCTGTTAAAGCATGGTCCTGTAATACAGGATCATGTTGGTTGTGTGTCACTGACCTAGTGCATTTTTCTGAAGTTTAACTTGGACATTCTAAATTGGCAGCAAGAGCTGGCTGCATGGCTGGGCCATTAATGCCCCGTACACACGGTCGGAAATTCAGATGGAAAATGGCAGATCGGACCATGTTGTCGGAAAATCCGCCCGTGTGTGGGCTCCATTAGACTTTTTCCAACGGAAAAAATTTGAGAGCAGGATCTCAAATTTTCCGACAACAAAATCCCATCTGACTTTTTCCGATCATGTGTCGAGAATTCCGATGGACAAAGTGCCACGCGTGCTCAGATCAAATTACATGACCAGCAATGGTCATACCACTGCAATGGACCATACCACTGGACCTGTACAGCACGCTGCAGCTAACTCAAGTCCCTACTGTCAATATACAATAGTTGGCTACTAGGCTATTGGCTACTAGCCTCTACGTAGTTCCGTCGTACGCAACGAACGTCACCACGTTCAGAATGATCGCATTTTCCGACAACATTGTCCGACCGTGTGTATGCAACACCAGTGTCCGACAAAATCCGTCGGAAAAAATCCTACGGATTTTGTGGTTGGAATTTCCGACCATGTGTAGGGTGGCTATGAGTAAGGAGTCTTTAGGAGAATCTCAAACTTTCTATCTGCAAAATGTTTAAATGAAGAAACATCGTTAATTGGTACAGTGAGATGTTTGTTTAATGTCCCGTACACACGGTCGGATTTTCCGACGGAAAATGTCCTATCGGACCATGTTGTCGGAAATTCCGACCGTGTGTGGGCTCCATCGGACTTTTTCCGTAGGAATTTCCGATGGAAAAAGTTTGCGATCCTGCTCTCAAAATTTCCGACAACAAAGTCCTATCAGACTTTTTCCGACCGTGTGTAGCGAATCCCGAAGGACAAAGTGCCACGCATGCTCAGATCACATTACAAGACCAAAGCTATTGGCTACTAGCCTCTACGTAGTCCCGTCGTATGCAACGAACGTCACCACGTTCAGGATGATCGGATTTTCCGACAACTTTGTCCGACCATGTGTATGCAACACCAGTGTCAGACAAAATCCGTTGGAAAAAATCTGACGGATTTTGTGGTCGGAATTTCTGACCGTGTGTACGGGGCATAAGAGTGTGATGGTAGGATCAACTACAGGAACACTTTTTACTGAAATCTTTTCCCACTGGTTAGAGTTTAGCATAGATTTTTTTGGAGGAGTGAAAATCTTTTCTAGAGTGATCCAATAGTCATACTCCTTGTACCCAAAGGGGCATGGCAAGATGGAGGAGGCTCAGTTTCAACAATGCTGAGGCTTTTGTGCACAGTAACAGTGAGCCTATCTACATTAGCATGCATGTTGCGTGAAGCTCTTGCTTAAAGAACATGTACACCCAACATTTCATATTCCTGATATGCACCTACTGTACCATGTATATGAACATGTATCCTGTTCTCTTTGTATTGCTTCCTTTGGTGTTCCCTGGTGTTCCTGCCAGACCCTCTGCTGTCCTATTAAAAATTGACAACACTAGGCATAAGAGCACAGCATAGTTCTCTAGCTTTTCTGGGAACTCAGCCTGCTCTCCTCCAATGATCAGACTTGTGCTGACACCCCCCCCCCCCACACACACACACACACACACACAGTGAGCTCCCTATGCACTGAGAACAGAGATTGTGATAATTTATTAAAAAAAGGGGGGGATGTATTTATAATGTTTTATATCTATACACAAATGTGTTGCCTTTCATGTCTATCTTAAACTGAATAGGGTGTTTTCCAAAGTGAGGGTTTACATATACTTTAAATTGTATGGGAGTAGAAAAATCTTTCACCGCATTCTCCAATATGGCCTCTATGTCCCCATCATTCCCTTTTGTGTCTGCCTCATCTGAGGCAAGCATCTCGGGATCCGACTCAGGTAGAGACATAGGAGTTAAAGAAGGGGGTTGGCATTTGTGAGCCCTGAAAAGAGATGGCTGTAGTAAAGCCATTATTTGTCTGAGGAATTGTGCTATAGGTAGGCCACATGTTGTGTATTTAAAAAAGAACTACAATGAAATGCTGATGCTGGTGATAGAATATATTTCTGCTCTAGTGAAAGGGAAGCATCATCACTCTGAGGTTGAGTGCTGTGCAGACCTTCAGAAGGGCAAAAACTCAACCCTTTCATCTGGTCTCCTCCATAACTACGGGTGACAGTATTTCAATGTGGGGTTCTCATGTAGTCGGAATACGCAATATAGGGTAAGTGTGCCTTGAAGGAGTATGCAGCAACTGAGGTGTAGACCATCCTGTAGCAAAGTCCAAATGGCAAAAGGGCAGAAGGAAGCGCCTGAATGCCTTATAAGGACTCTAGGCAGAAATTGTGGCAAAGTGTGAAACCAGTGGTCATCCACCCAAGACTAAGCTTCAAATGGTTTGGTTTAGCACCAAATTTGAAAAGCTTACACTGAAAGTGAATGCATTTCAAATATATCCCCAGTTTTCACAGTAAGGGACAGAAATACAGAGATACCCTGTCTTACCTGTCCATGACGTGGGACCATATATAGAGTCCATGCTTTGTCCATCATGATGGGCATACACCTGAAGGGGTCTTTAGAGAATGCATTCCACGGGCCTGGATCTACTGTATATAGCACCCTGCCACTGACTACACACGTCCCACTACATGCAAAGGTGAGCGTCTGTGCAGGATCCAGCACCCAAAGCAATATTACAGTGCTGATCTGGATGCACTGCTTCTATTTGAGATATTAGAAGACAGTGAGGATTCATTGGAGGAGAGCTGATAGAAGAATCCAAAGATAAAATATTAAACTAGTCAAACCTGTATTAAACATAAAGCAAACATTTATTATATTGCAGCTTATCAATTCTTAAATGTGATGGCTGCATTCGTTTTCTTTATTTTATTTTCACCTGGTAAACCAGTTTGTCTTGTTTTTCAAAAGAACAAGCCCTCCCCTAGATGTAACAGTTACAGGATTGAGACAAACCATTTAAAGCAGAGCTCCACCCAAAAGGGGAAGCTATGCTTCTCTGCCTCCCCCCCCACCGCTGCCACATTTGGCACCTTTTGGGGGAGGGAGAGTGGGTGCGGTTTTCCCTCAGTAAGATGGTGGCGCCAGCACCTAATAGCCGTTTGAAAAATAAGCTCAGGTGAGGACACCGCTGGATTCCTGGACAGGTAAGCACCCTAATATTAAGAGTCAGCAGCTACAGTATTTGTAGCTGCTGACTTAATTTTTTTTGGGGGGGGGGGAGCCTGGAGCTCCTCTTTAACACTGAAAGGGGTGCTTACAATGGTCCGCTTTTATTTATGTATTTAAAACCTTCATCCCAAATAGAAAAAAAAAAAGTTTTCTGTACCTGGTTATAAAGTACTAGCTGGAGTTTGGCTTAAGTTTATTAGTGTATACTGTATCTGCTAGTACATCCCTAACACTCTCCTATCCTCAGAATGACAATGCTGCTTTCAAAGGATGCCCCTATGCCTCATTCATACAGATTGGGGGCATTCTAATACAGGAGGTGTTACTGGCCAGATCATCAGGTGAAAACATGGAAAAAGGCCTAAGGTAGACAGCTATACAGGTGAAAGCCTCATGCCGGACACCGTTTCTGTATAGGTAGGACCGCTGTCTCCCATGGCAACAATCTTGTAGCCAGAGGCGGCTCTTTAATTAGGCAAATTAGGCAATTGCCTTAGGCCTCGCCCCCAGGAGGGCCTCGCCGTCGAGCGATTGCCTAATTTGCCTAATGTTGTTCGTTGTGTGACTTGTGTCTGGCGGGGCCGGCGGGCGCTCTGTGCAAAGTGAGCTAATCCGCCTGAGGCTGAGCTGAACCCCCGCCGTGATCCGCGGCGGCGGACGAGCATGGTTGATGTGTGGTGGGCGTGTGTAAGGCTGCCTGCGTCCAATAGCAGGCTCAACTGCTGCGGCGCCGTCCTCTAGCCCTTCCCCTTGGTGGCCCCAATGCATGGCGGGAGTTGTAGTTCTCCCACAGAGCACAGGCACACAGGCTTCAACTTGGCCATCTGGTGCCTGTGTTCTGCAGAGACTACAACTCCCAGATTGCACTGCAGGCAGAGAGAGAAAGAGAACATCATGTGTTGCTTCTCCCTGTCCTGCAGTGCTGGCCTGGCTAAGCTGTAGTAGGGGACCAAGGCGAGGAGCAGAGCAGGAACAGGTATTTCCTGTCCTATTATATGTTAATATTAATAATATGTTATATTATAATAGAGATATCATAATCTAACTATTCATTCTATAACTGTCTGTCTGTAATTTTAATTATATATATATATATATATATATATATATATATATATAGGAAGGCCAGCATGGTGGCCTGCAATTATGGGAGGAGCCCGGAGGGTATATATACCAGACCTCTCCACGAGGCCGGTGTCGGTTCCAGCGCGCCGTATTGCACGTCACCAGGCCGACAAACAACTCAGTACACGTTCCTGAGTTGTCCTACGCTCCTCGTTTCCAGATTACTGATTCGATTCCCGATCGCACCCCCAGTTCGTTCCGCTTCAGCGTCGCAGGTAGGATTTATGCTTTTTCGTCGCTACATCGAAAACCCTGTTTTTTCCACTGAGTCATTTCGACTACCATGCTATTGTTTGTTTGTTTCCTACCCCACAATTCACCCCACTATCACTGGTTGTTACGCACCGCTACCCAGTGCAAGCATCCCCTCACTCACACGTCCACCGCAGCCCCCCCCACCCCCCCACAAAAAAAAAAAAAAAAAACACACCCACCAGAGCATCTGTCACTGCCCTCCCCACACACTTCTTGCAGTCACCGCAAGTTCGTGTAAATGGGCCCCCACACCTTGCAAACCTCAGCAAGACAGTCCACTCCTTGCCTTCCACGGCAACCCAGCCAATGTGAGGCACAGCCGCCCCCCCCGCACATCTTGCTTCACCGCAGGTTTGTGTCACGGCTCCCACATCCACCTTCCCACATACCTCTGCAATCGTTGCAGCTCGACCTCCATTGGCCTCGCAGCCGCAACTTCCCCAGTAGCAAACTCAGCTACTCACGCCTTTCTCTATCCCTTTTCACCTTTCCCTCAGGTCAGTAAACCGCCCCTGGTCTCCTACACAACAGGATCAGACCATCCCGTTCCTTTTCCAGGTAAAAAAAAAAAAAAAAAACAAACCCCCTTTTTTCTTGAGGGCTTGCATCTCTTCACCAGGGGGTCAACTATGGCCCCAAATCAGCTCTTGCAACCCATCTCTCACTAATGTATTTTACGTCACCCTACCGTAGGTACCAGGTCTACCAGGTTTTGACCCCAACAGAGACTCCATCACTAGGGCAGCAAGCAGGTGCGTAAGTTATTGTTGGTTCAGTTTTCCATTCTCTTCACACCTTTTCACTACATATCCCCCTCCCACATACTTATTTGGCTCAGTACCCTGGCGTTAGAAACTGTCACATACTTCTATGCATGTCACTCTGTTTTCGAAGCACAAGTCTTCACTACGCAGACAAGGTCACCTAGTCTCATGACTTGCTGGCAGTGCAAGTATTAGCTGACCGAACCCACGTCAAACTACTACAGATCGAAACATCCCTACTTAGCAACCAACCAGCAGCCACTCCCCCCAGTACCGCCCTGGTGGGGCTCTGGTTGAACTAGTCCGTGCCGAGCACAGACGGACACCCGAGCATCGGTTACCTGGTCAGTCACCTCCTGGCTTACCTCGGTTGTCACGCATCCTCTGAGTTCCACAGGCCAAAGAAACAAACTCACCCAGCGCTCACGCGCATCCCCAATTGTTACCATACCGTCGAACGGTATCTTGCTTCGTTCACACATCTCCCCTCCCCATCCAAGCAGAACACCATAGTTTTTGATAAAATCTCCAGGCGTTAGTAACTGTCACATACTTCTATGCATGTCACTCTATTTTTCGAAGCACAAGCCTTCACTACGCAGACAAGGTCACCTAGTCTCATGACTTGCTGGCAGTGCAAGTATTAGCTGACCGAACCTACGTCAAATGCTACAGATCGAAACATATCCTACTTAGCAAGTCAACCAGTAGCCACTCCCCCCAGTACCGCCCTGGGGGGGCTCTGGTTAACCAGTCCGTGCCGAGCACAGACGGACACCCGAGCATCAACCATCCGGCCAGTCACCTCCTGGCTCACCTCGGGTGTCACGCACCCCCCCCCGAGTTTTACATATAGGCCCATGGAACATCCCACTCAGCGCACGCGCGCAACCCGTTTGTTCCCATACCTGTCACACAGGTATCCCACTCTGCCCCCCCCTCCCCCCCTTTTTTTTTTTGCCACAACCACAAACATATATATATATGCTCTCCTGCCCTTCAAACTCAAAAAAAAAAAAAAAAAAAAAAAAAAGAAACCCGAGACAAACATGCATCCCCCCTCCCTCCCCCCCCCTCTTTTATTCTAGCAGACGCCATGTCTCTGGCCAGCAGCGACGATTTCACCCCTGCCCCATCACCTCCCGAAGCGGGTCCGGCAGACAACTCCTCTCAAGCCTTCAGAGCTTGGACCATCCCCAGACTCTCAGCTGAGCTGAGGCGCAGGAATATCCCCTACCCCATCACGGCCAGGAAAGCCGAACTGTACAGACTACTGTTCCCCAGCCCATCCCCACCAACCCCACCAGACACTCAGGCATCACTACAGTCAATTGCCTCGGCAGTGTCCCAGCTACACACGCTGGTCTCCTCTCTATCTACTACCATCTCTGATGTCCAGGCCAGAGTGGGGACCTTGGAGCTCCTGCAAGTAACCCCCACTCCACCAGCTGCCGCCCCCGCCACCCCCGCATCATGCGTTACAGCTACGCCCCACGGCGGTTTTTCTGTTTTCCCCGCACATCTCATCCCAGCAAGCATCAGGAAGGAGATACTAGATGGCCGCGACATCAACCTGGCATCCCTTCTGATCTCGGTACACGATGTAACAGAGAACAAAGCCTACGCTTGGGGCGACGTTTCCGTTATCTTGAAGGCAAAAGACCACAGGCTTACACGAAAGCTCACGGTCACGGAGTTCGTACTTGCTTTCGGCATGTTTCGGGATGTCATCTGTTCCATCAAACCCGACAGGAGGGAAGAACTAGACCTCTACCTTCATGCTGTCACAGATTTAGGGTACAAGTACGGAGGCAGCGCCTTCTATGACTACCATCGCTCCTTTTCAGCAAAGGCAGCAGCCAAGCTCAGTCAGTTCCAGGCAACCACGGACTGGAGCGCCATCGACACCGAACTCTTCTGTCGCCATTTCGCTGGCCTCCGCTCCCCACTTTGCACTAATTGCCAATCCTCCACCCACACCGCCAATTGGTGTTCAGAACCCGATGGTAGACGCCTCCCCAACTTCCCCTCTGCCCCGCACACATCCCAGTATTCAGACGCAACCCCACCACACCCCCAGGAAGACAAACTCGGACGGCCCATCCGAACTTTAGGAGGGGCGCCGATATGCAATAATTTCAACTTGGGGATCTGCAACTTCTCACGTTGCAGACTCCTCCACGTCTGCCTCATTTGCTGCAAAGCCCACCCCAGGATCACCTGCGGGCTCAATAAGCTCAGCTCAGCCTGACTAAGCCGTATTGATATCGGATGGCTGCAATCCTACCTCACCTCACACCCATCAACCTCACTAGCAGCCTTTCTGGTACAAGGCTTCACCACAGGCTTTCACACGGGGCTTATCACACTCCCCGACACCACCCACGAGTGCAAAAACCTGCTGTCAGCAGCCACCGACGAGGAAGCCATCAGTACCCTACTACGAAACGAACTTGACCGAGGGTACATGATCGGCCCCTTCTCTCACCCACCGTTTTCCGTTTGGAGAGTTAGCCCTATCGGGCTCGTAAAAGGAAAGTTTTCAAATAAACTCCGTTTAATTTATGATTTGTCCGCGCCTTATTCTTCTCACACACCTAGTTTAAATTCCCTTATACCCTCACAAGAATTTTCTCTCAAATACTCCTCTGTTGACCTTGCTATCCAGGCCATCCTAGACACAGGTGAGGGCGCCTGGCTCTCCAAAGCAGACGTCGCAGACGCCTTCAAGCTGCTACCAATCCAGCCGTGTCTGTGGCGCTGGCACGGAGTCAGGTGGAAAGGTCAGTACTACTTCGCCACGAAACTGACCTTTGGATCCAAAAGCAGCCCATGGCTCTTTGACACGTTCGCACAGTCCCTATCCTGGATTCTCTCACACCACGCATCCTGTCAGAAAGTGATCCATTACTTGGACGACTTTCTGCTCATCGAAGACCCCAACCGTCCCCCGGTAGACCTCATGAGTCTAAGGGAGGTCTTCTCCAACCTCAATGTCCCCATAGCGGAGAAGAAGATAGAAGGCCCAGCACATCGCATCACCTTCCTAGGCGTCATACTAGACACTCAGGCCATGCAGGCCAGCCTACCACCAGACAAGTTGACTCGCATCAGGGAAGTCATTCATTCCTTCACGGCCACCCAGGGGTGCTCCAGGAGGCAACTTCAGTCCTTACTCGGGATGTTAAACTTCGCAGTAAGAGTCATCCCTCAGGGACGATCCTTTGTCTCCCGCCTCCTAGTTTTCCTCACAGGATGTCAAGACCCAGACCAGATCTTCAGACTTGATCAGGCAGCCATAGCCGACCTTTCCATGTGGGACCACTTCTTGGCCGACTGGAATGGCATTTCCATGTTCATTCCGGCAGCATCTCCCTCTTCTCCCCAGATTGTCACTGACGCCGCTGCCTCCACGGGCTTCGCAGCTATTTTTGGCCCCCACTGGTTTGCCGGTCCATGGCCGCCAGAAATCTTGGCAATCCCCGGTTTCAGCCAGTCCTCCTCCCTATTCGAACTATACCCAATAGTGGCAGCAGCACAAACCTGGGGAAGCAGTTGGGCAGGCCAGACGGTGGTTTTTGCCACCGACAATCAGGCCACAGCTGACATCATAAACAAAGGCCGGTCCAGGTCCTTGACCATTATGGCCTTCCTGCGCAGGCTTGTTCAACTATCCCTGCTACACCAGTCACCCGGGCAAGTGTAACACCTCAGCTGACGCTCTGTCCCGATTCAATTTCCCGTTGTTCTTTTCCCAGGAACCCGGAGCCGATCCGACCATGTCTGCTATCCCTCACTGGTCTCAACTAACCCTAGTCTGAGTCACCACCTTCACGGCACCACCAGTCTTACAATCTTTTGCCAAACAATAAACCATTACCTCCCTAAAAACAAGTCTTTGCGCCCTTTTCTTAACTACTCTCCTAGCAGAAAGGGCCTCACGGTGCAGCTCACCAGGGCTTACCTTACGGTAGACCAGGGCACACTTCAGGTCTAGTTTGTTGTCTGTCTTGTGGCGTGTTTATGTTTGCTCCTTCACAGCGTCAAGGACCGAGGGCTCCGACCATAAATAGGAAGGCCAGCATGGTGGCCTGCAATTATGGGAGGAGCCCGGAGGGTATATATACCAGACCTCTCCACGAGGCCGGTGTCGGTTCCAGCGCGCCGTACCCGCCCACCCATTCCCCTTCTCAGAACACTCTAACACGTTTCTCTACAGAAACAGCCATTACTTCTCAGGTAAGCGCCCTTTTCTTAACTACTCTCCTAGCAGAAAGGGCCTCACGGTGCAGCTCACCAGGGCTTACCTTACGGTAGACCAGGGCACACTTCAGGTCTAGTTTGTTGTCTGTCTTGTGGCGTGTTTATGTTTGCTCCTTCACAGCGTCAAGGACCGAGGGCTCCGACCATAAATATATATATATATAAATACCGTATTGAAAAACTAAAACACCCCCAAGTGCCAAGTCAAAGAACATTATATTAATCTATCTCTGCAAGGTCATGTTATGAATTATTGGGAGTTTAACCACTTCAATACCGGGCCTATTCTGGCATTTCTAAAAATCATACATTTTTTGCTCGAAAATTACTCAGAACCCCAAAACATTATATATTTTTTTTTTTAGCAGACACCCTAGGGAATAAAATGGCGGTCATTGTAACTTTTTATCTCACACGGTATTTGCGCAATAATTTTTCAAACGCTTTTTTTTGGGGAAAAAAACGGTTTTGTGAATTAAAAAATAACAAAACAGTAAAGTTAGCCCAATTTTTTTATATAATGTGAAAGATGATGTTACGCCAAGTAAATAGATACCTAACATGTCACGCTTTAAAATTGTGCACAATTGTGGAATGGCGTCAAACTTTGGTAATTAAAAATCTCCATAGGCAAAGTTTTAAATTTTTTTACAGGTTACCAGTTTAGAGTTACAGAGGAGGTCTAGTGCTAGAATTGTTGCACGTGCTCTAACACGCGCGGCGATAACTCAAATGTGTGGTTTGAGCAGGGTTTACATATGTGGGCGTAAGTCATGTGTGCGTTTGCTTCTGAGCGCGAGCTACCAGGGACAGGGGCATTTTACATTTTTTAAATTTTTACACTTTTTTAAATTTTTTTTTTTTTTTGATCACTTTTATTCCTATTACAAGGAATGTAAACATCCCTTGTAAAAGGAATCTATGTGACAGGTCCTGTTTATGGAGAGATGTGGGGTCAATAAGACTCTTCTCCAGGCTGAAAAGCATGAGATCGTTAAAAAAAAAAACCTAGCTCATGCTGACAGCCGCAATCGCGGCTTTGTTTACTTCCGGGTACCAGGCGTGACGTCATAACGTCGCACCCGGGCCTCCGACGGTCATAGAGATGACTGGTGACCATCATTTTACTATGGCCGGGTATTGAAGTAGTTAAACTGTATGTTTCTTCTGCATTCAAACAAGGTGTCATCTGCTTTACTGAGATTTTGGTTTGCCTTTTGCTGGATCAATAGAATTAGAATAGTTCAACGGTCACCATAATGAAGGTTGGTTCTCTATAAACCTTAGTAGCTAATGGGCCCATCATGGCAGAGGCCATATCTTTATCCATTTCCTGTAACATGATCCACAATGTGTGAGTCAGCAAAAGCTCAGTATTAGAGGTGACTCTTCCTTTCTGGATCATATTCACCTTTCCTAACTTCCCTAACCAATACTTCCAAGTTCCATTACTTTTTATTAGCTTCCATTACCCTCCATCCTTTCCGTCTTCCATACGTTACTACATGCTGTCTGTCTGTACTGTACCCAATCTCTGTCTCATCATTTTTTCACAACTTTTGATAGGCACAGTGGCTGCAATTGATGGGCGCAGTGGCTGCGTTTTATTGCACAGTGGCTGCAATTGATGGGCACAGTGGCTGAAATTGATGGGCACAGTGGCTGCGTTTGATGGGCACAATGGCTGCATTTGATGGGCACAGTGGCTGCATTTGATGGGCACAGTTGCTGTGTTTGATGGGCACAGTGGCTGCAATTAATGGCACAATGGCTGCGTTTGATGGCACAGTGGCTGCATTTGATGGGCACAGTGGTTGTGTTTGATGGCACAGTGGCTGTGTTTGACCAGAGCTCCTGATGGTGGAGATGGATTTAGCTGCGTGTTAGTACCAGGTCGCGGTCCTCAGGAGTAAGCCGGGGTTCAGTAGTGGATGAGCAGGTAAGGATCAATCAGAAGCGTGGTCAGGAAACAAGTAGTTGCAGGTTGGGATCAGGCAGAAGCGTAGTCGAGGAACAAGCCAAGGGTCGATAACGAGCAGTAGCAAATATGAACGGCAGCAGGGAATACAGGAGCGAGATACAGGCTGGAGATAGCACAATATTTTGGCAAGGAGGAAGTGCAGAGACATGGCTTATATCAGGAAGTTCGTGGGAGGAGCTAAGAGTTCAAGGTTCAGCTGACATCAAGATACAAGGCAGGGTTGTCTAAAGGATCTGACAAGGTGCTGTACAGCATCTCAGATAGCTCAGTAAGAAGACCTTATTGCCAGACACAGCTGAGGTCCCAGGTTCAAGTCCAGGTCCTAACATTAAGTTAATATATGCATTTATACAGTTAATTTTTTATCGTTTTTTTATAATTTTTTCCCATTATGGGTGTGAGTGGGGCCTCATGTCTAAGTTTTGCCTAAGGCCTCACAAAGTCTAGAGCCGCCTCTGCTTGTAGCAGTTACTAATGGTAGTTGTACTCAACTATTGGCAACACAAACAGTTCTCCTCACTTCACAGTCACTCACTATGGATCTTTACAAAGAACTCCCAGTCTTTCACTAGACTTCGGATCCAATAGCCACTGAATCCCTTGAGCTCTTCCACTTTTAGTACTCAGTATCTTCCTTATGCATCGACTCCACGTCCCTGCTGGGTCCCTGGCTTGGCACTCACAGATACTCTTCAAGCATCACCCCCGCTGACACGCTAGGTCCCTGGCTGGGCACTCACTGATGCTATGCAAGCGTCACCTCTGCTGTCCCGCTGGGTCTCTGACTTTGCACTTGCTGAAGTTTTCCCACTTCTTCACCGTCCCTGGCTGGTGAGAAGTCTGCTCTGGTACTGTCCTCAGCTTACTCACAGTTGTCTTCGGTAACAAGGTGGATGGCCCCTTAGTGGCGACAGCTTCCCCTCTACCTCCGACCACAGCTGATTCCCCGGCCGGTGGAACGGCTACTTTTGGTTGGACTACAAGCCAGCAGCACCAACCCTGCACTGCTTCTCCTGCTTCTGGATATGCCCTCAGATAGCCTAGCAGCCCTCTAGAAGCTTGCCAGTGCCAAACCACTCAGAGTCTATGAATACATTGCCTGTGTCCTGTGCTGTGCATTAAGATAATAAATTGTCATCCTCCTTCTGTAGCAGACAGGGAGGCACCAATACAGTGTCAGGCCAAACCAAACCAAATCAGTAAGGATTGGTACTGCAATCTAATACATTTATAATGTGAGATGACTAAGCAGGGAGGAACAGCTATAGGCAAAACAGAAATGCAGAGTTCAGGGTCAGTAGTAATGCAGAGTTCAGAGGTCAGTAGTAAGTAACATAAAGTTTGGAGGTCAGTAGTAAGTAACATAAAGTTTGGAGGTCAGTAGTAAGTAACAAAGTTTGGAGGTCAGTAGTAAGTAACATTGGGTCAACCTAGACCTGGAACACTAACATGGAGGCATGCTTAAAAGATAAGCGGGTCTGCAGGGTGAGAAGACGGAGACCAGTGTCGCCATGAACACACTGAGAAGCTGGCAGCATGGCAGGGTCAGTTGCAATCTACATTATACATGTTGTACATGATGCCAGGGATGGGTTCTGGAAGGCAGGTATGTTTCCCAATTAGTTGTGGTCCCTTTAAAGGGGATGCTTTGAATGCAGTTTTGGAGTACTCAGCCGTTCTCAACCATGCAGGATGAGGCATTCCAGGTCATTTCATATGGCCATCACTTCTTTCCTTCAGCTGTGGCACCCCCTCATCTCCGCCCCACCTTATTTCAGCAGTCAGCAGCAGCGAGGAAGACAGAACTCCTCCGCCAGATGCTGCACTTCTCCATGCAGCCACGGAATGGCTTGCCTCAGAACTATGTTCTGTCTGAGCAGTTTCTTGTAAGTGACACCAGCGGTGTTGGACCCTCCTTTTCAGGCTTGCATCATCTGCTACAGAAGTGTGAATGGGCTCCGTGCCAGTCTGCACAGTCTTAAGTTATTACTAAAATCTTTCACAAAGAAGACAGAGAAGACATCACCAAAGATGGCTGCATCCAAGTGTTCAGCTATAAACCACAGAGAGGGGGGGGGGGAGCAACTTAACACCACAGCCTGTGGGTAGCTCTGATTAAAATAACCCTCCGCTCATTAATTTCCATTTCGGACCCCTCTATTGGACCATCGGGCCTAACTCATGTGTTCCACCAGTTATAATACACAAATTACCAGTGATAATACGTCTTAACCTCTGTCTTTTATTCCTGAAGATACGTGTCAAATTTGGATACCCCGTCTTTATTTTTCATGCTGTGTATGTCTATGGACGCACACAGCCCGGCTTGGGAGTACACCTGCAGGAGTGCCCTTTCAGCACACTGCTTGCTGAGGGGGCACTTGGTGTAGAGGAGTAGTGGAGAGAGTACGTAGGGGACCCCAGAAGAGGAGGCAATAGACCGCTCTGTGCAGTACCATTGCACAGAGCAGCTAATTATAACATATTTTTTATTTTAAGAAAAAATGATTTGCCTTTAGAACCATTTGAAGTAGAGTTACTACTAGTTAATTGAACTTACAATAATGGGAAGCTGAAAGATCTCTTTGTTAAATTATCTGACCGATGACTGTTTAGAGCAGCCTTTCTCAACCTTTTCAACACAGAGGAACCCTTAAAATAACTGTCTCAGGGAACCTCTGCTAAAAATGACTATACAGTGCCTTGAAAAAGTATTCATACCCCTTGAAATTTTTCACATTTTGTCATGTTACAACCACAAACGTAAATATATTTTATTGGGATTTTATGTGATAGATCAACACAAAGTGGCACATAATTGTGAAGTGGAAGGAAAATGATAAATGGTTTTCAATTTCTTTTACAAATATGTGAAAAGTGTGGCGTGCATTTGTATTCAGCCCCCCTGAATTAATACTTTGTAGAACAACCTTTCACTGCAATTAAAGCTGCAAGTCTTTTTTGGGCATATCTCTACCAGCTTTGCACATCTAGAGAGTGACATTTTTGCCCATTCTTCTTTCCAAAATAGCTCAAGCTCTGTCAGATTGGAAGGAGAGCATCTGTGAACAGCAATTTTCAAGTCTTGTCACAGATTTTCAATTGGATCTAGGTCTGGGCCATTCTAACACATGAATAGGCTTTGATCTAAAGTAACTATTCCATTGTAGCTCTGGCTGTAGGTTTAGAGTTGTTGTCCTGCTGGAAGGTGAACCTCCACCCCAGTCTCAATATTTTCCTGACTCTAATGCCCTGTACACAAGATAGGATTTTCCGACAAGAAAACCGTGGATTTTTTTTCGAAGGATGTTGGCTCAAACTTGTCTTGCATACACACACAAATGTTGTCGGAAATTCCGAACGTCAAGAACGCGGTAACACGTACGACGAGCTGAAAAAGATGAAGTTCAATAGCCAGTGCGGCTCTTCTGCTTGATTCCGAAGAAACGTGGACTTTTGAGCATCGGAATTGTGTACACACGCTTGGAATTTCTGTTGTCAGAAAATTTAAGAACCCTGCTCTCAAACATTTGTTGGCGGAAATTCCAACAGCAAATGTTCTATGGAGCATACACAAGGTCGGACTTTCCAACAACAAGCTCCCATCCATTTGTTGTCGGAAAATCCTATCGTGTGTACAGGGCATAACAGGTTTTTTTCTAAGATTGCCCTGTATTTGGCTCCATCCATCTTCCCCTCAACTCTGACCAGCTTCCCTGTCCCTGCTGAAGAAAAACATCCCCACAACATGATGCTGCAACCACCATGTTTCATGGTGGGGATGGTGCGTTCAGGGTGATGTGCGGTGTTAGATTTTCAACAAACATAGCATATTGTTTTTAGGCCAAAAAGTTCAATTTTGGACTCTTCTTACCAGAGAACCTTCTTCCAGATGTTTGCTGTGTCCATCACATGGCTTCTTGCCAACTGCAAATGGGACTTCTTATGGCTTTTTTTTCAACAATGGCTTTCTTCTTGCCACTCTTCCATAAAGGCCAGATTTGTGGAGTGCACGACTAATAGTTGTCCTGTGGACAGATTCTCCCACCTGAGCTGTGGATCTCTGCAGCTCCTCCAGTTACCATGGGCCTCTCGGCTGCTTCTCTGATTAATGCTCTCTTTGCCCGGCCTGTCAGTTTAGGTGAACAGCCATGTTTTGGTAGGTTTGCAGTTGTGCCATACCATTTTCAGATGTCCATGGCCCAAGAAGGAAGAGGGGTGAAGATGGACGTGGCCACCAGCGGGGACTTCGCAGGGGCTTCGTTTGCAGATAAGTGGCACATAATGGGCTAGTATGCAATGCATCTTGAGAGAAAGTAGAAAAACAGCGTAAATATTGCTCCAAAGTTTGATTGGTTCTCTCAGTCTGACCATTTGTCTGTGGGTGATATGCCGAGGAAAATGCCAATTCAATTTCCAAAGATCCACAGAGGGCCTTCCAGAATCTAGAGGTGAACTGGAAACCACGATCTGAAACAATATTTCTTGTAATTCCATGTAATCTTACCACTTCCTTGATGAATGTTTTGGCCATTTCCATGGCTGAAGGAGTGCCCTTCATGGGCAGAAAGTGGGCCATCTTTGATAGTCTGTCTACTACGACGAAGATAGAAGAAAAACCTTCCGATGAGGGAAGTTCGACAATAAAGTCTATTGAGACCATATTCCATGGCCTTTCTGGGACTGGTAGAGGTTTTAATAGACCCCAGGCTCTTGTCCGGCTAGTCTTGTTTCGAGCACAAACATTGCATGACTCAACATATTTTTTACAGTCCCGGGTCAGGTGAGGCCACCAGAAAGTACGTTGTAGCAGATTGGTTGTTTTTAGAGTGCTGAAGTGTCCTGCCAATTTGTGGTCGTGGCATAATTCCAGTACATGCACCCTCAATTCTTCTGGTACCACAATTTTACCTTCATGCCAGAGCAAACCGTCCTTAATGGACATCCCGTCCAAAGGACGCATCCCAACGGAGGCCTGTTTGATCTGAGAAATGAGGTCCCCCTGTAAGAGCAGGAAGTTCCCAGAGCGTAGAATGGTGTCAGGGAGTGGGGCATGTTCGGTATCCGAAAACATTCGAGAAAGAGCATCTGGTTTTATGTTCTTGGAACCTGGCCGATAGGTTATGTGAAATTGAAACCGTGAGAAGAATAGAGCCCATCTGGCCTGCCGAGGTCTTAGTCTTTTAGCTGTCCTTAGGTACTCCAAGTTTTTATGGTCGGTGTACACCAGAACAGGATGTGCAGCACCTTCGAGTAAATAGCGCCATTCCTCCAATGCCACCCTGATGGCAAGAAGTTCTCTGTCGCCCACATTGTAGTTCCGTTCCGAAGAGGTCAGTTTGCGGGAAAAGAAGCCCACAGGATAAAGAAGAGCCTTGGCACCCTGGCGTTGGGACAACACGGCTCCTACTGCGATCTCAGAGGCATCAACCTCTAATACGAAGGGCAAGGCTGGGTTTGGGTGTTTGAGGATGGAGGCTGAAGTAAAAAGTCTCTTGAGCTCCTCAAAGGCCAGTTGTGCTTTGGGAGTCCAGTGAAACCGAGTTCCCTGTTTGGTAAGTTCAGTAATAGGGGAAATGATGGAGGAAAAACCCTTAATAAATTTTCTGTAGAAATTGGCAAAGCCAATGAAGCGTTGTACTCCTTTTTTGTCCATGGGTGCTGGCCAGTCCAGGATAGCGGATACCTTTTCAGGGTCCATTCTTATTCCATCAGCAGAAATAATTAATCCCAAAAATTGCACAGTTCGAATTTCAAAACTGCACTTTTCAAGTTTGGCGTATAGTCCATGCTGTCTCAGGCGGGTAAGAACATTTCGGACGTGCCTGCGGTGATCGGTCAGAGATGCGGAAAAAACTAAGATGTCATCTAGATAAACAATGACGTACAGATCCAGATAATCGTGGAAAATATTGTTGACAAAATGTTGGAACGTTGCAGGAGCGTTACACAGGCCGAAAGGCATGACGAGGTACTCATAATCCAAATCGAGTACGAAAAGCCGTTTTCCACTCGTCCCCTTTTCGGATGCGGATTAAGTTGTAAGCTCCGCGAAGGTCCAATTTTGTAAAGATTTTGGCTGTCCCCAATCTTTGGAAAAGTTCTGGCACCAGTGGAAGAGGGTATCTGTTTTTAATGGTAATTTTATTTAATTCCCGGTAATCGATGCAGGGGCGTAGGGAGTGGTCCTTCTTCTCAACAAAGAAGATGCCCGCGCCGGCCGGGGATGTGGAGGGGCGGATGAAGCCTTTCGCCAGATTCTCATCTATGTAGTCTTTTAGAGTGCCCAACTCCTGTTCAGTTAATGGAAAAATCCTTCCGAAGGGGACTTCTGTTCCAGGTAATAATTCTATAGGGCAATCATAAGGCCTGTGGGGAGGAAGAGTCTCTGCCCCCTTTTTACTGAATACATCTACAAAGTCCCGGTAGGGTTCAGGAATGGACTGGTGGAGTTCAGCATCAATCCCCATACAGAGAAGAGGAGCCAGTTTGCCGGAAGTTTGACATTGACAGTTCTGACGGCAATATTCAGAAGAGAACTGGACTTCTCCTGTGGCCCAGTTGATATTGGGGTTGTGGGCCCGCAACCAGGGCATCCCCAGTATGATCGGAAAAAGTGGAGATGATATGACGTCCAGACATAGGAGTTCCTGATGTTGAGAGTCTATGGTAGTTAATAGGGGTGTGGTTTCTTGGGTTACCAGACCGGAACTAAGGGTGGATCCATCGGCCAGGTGTACTGCAAGGCCCCGGGTCTTGGGTTGGAGAGGAATGCCATGGTTGGTTGCAAAAACTTGATCAATGAAACAGCTGCATGCTCCTGAGTCAATGATGACCGATACTGGAATGCTCCGGTCGGAGAGCTGCAAAACAATGGGGATCGCCAGGTGAGTGCCAGTTGGAAGCAAGACAGGTGCACACAAGGAAGAAGAGAACAGGCACTTACGTGTCTTGTTGGGGCACATTCTTGCATAATCATCTATCAAAAAGTGTTTTCCGGGGGGAAGGGGATTGAACAGGATGGACGTGTAGCGAAGGAGCTCCTCCTAGGTCTGGGAAACGACCTGCAGCTGACCACAATGAGCTACAGATGATCCCCACCTACCCTCCCTAAGCCGACGATATGCTGCTCTGACCACAGCTGAAGGACACATCTTTTCAACCTCTCTGCAGCTTAGCTTGCTGGCTGGCGGTAAGCGCAAATAGCGGTGAAAAGGCTCCAAGAAAAGCGCTGGGATATAATCCCAAGAGAGACAGAAAAAGTTCCCAGCGATCTCTTACCTGCAGTGATGGGAACGAGGCGTCCCCAGAGTGCTGACTAAAGACCCCCCTTCGGCCGAAACCGGGATATACCGAACGGGATACACGCCATACAAACCGTGTGGATTCGACGGCCCGTCGCACGCGGAGATACCAAACTGCCTGGGAAGGTAACACAACAGATCAATGTTGCAGCAACCACCGCTGTGAAGACTACATGAGGCGGAGGTCTCCACAGGGAATCCCTAGAGTGACTGTACAGGACTAACGGAACCAGCAGATAAGTACCCTATCTCATATACCCTACAGACTAAAGGTAAAGCGGAGGGGACCGACAAAAAAACCCCGTTTTTTTCCTTTTTCTTTTTCCCTTTTGATATGTGTTATGACATAAAAACTGAAAAGGAATAACTGTATAATAAAGGGTATTAAGGGCATAAACGTCACGTCACTCTAGTGGGACCTACACTGTAGTGGGACCTACAGAAACCAGCAGAAAAACACCCAAATATAACCCTCCTGTAGAGAGAAAGACCTCACCGTAAAAGGGTTAAATAATTTATTACATAACTGTACAGAATACCCATTAAAGATATTCCTGGTATATCTGATAAACTTTGCTGACAGTTAACAAAGAATACAGAGTACAATAAAGAGTTTTGAAAAGAAAGGAAAAAAAAGAAGAAAAAAAAAGGAAGTTTAACCTAATGAAAAATGGACGGCTAAAAAAGGATTTAAATTGGGGGTGAAGATAGTGCAACCCGGGAGATACCTCCCCACCAGACAGATTAAAAAAGTTATAAGAAAGACCCCTACAACTACCCAAGAGAACAACATTCCATATATATATGCAATATATGATCAGTGGAATATACACTCCTCTTGAGAGGAAAAGGGTTTTTTTTTTTTTTTTTTTTTTTTTTTTTTTTTGGTTGTTTGCTTTCCATCTACTACTTTGAAACAGATAAAAACTCTATAAGGATGCCACCAAAAAGTACACACACTCAGAAAACAAAGAGAGGATCCACAGGTGGAACAACAAAAAATCAGATTAAGCCACATTCTGCACAGAACTCAGATATAAAGGGGTTTTTCAAACAGCCATTAATATCGCCACAACAAGACGCAGAGACTTCCACTGAATTGCATTTTGCTTCACCCAGTATGAGCCCAGAGCTCCCACTCAACAATAGCCCCACAGGGAGTACACAATATCCCATAATGGACACAACGAGATCAACAAACAATCCCAACTGGGACATACAGACACACTTAAAATCACTACCAACTAAAGAGGATATGGATAATTATGTCTATAGATTAGAGACTACATATAAAGAGCAAATAAATTCATTGAAGGTATCCTTAATAGACACCCAAGAGCATATGAATATCATAGATGCCAAAATCCTGACGATCGACCAGAAAACACTTACCCTGGAAGAAAAAATAATAGAACACGATCGATTAATAAAACAAATAAGAGATTCAACAGATGAACTCGAGAATAAGAATAGACGTAATAATATAAAAATAAGAGGACTTCCAGAATCAGTAGACACCGAGAATCTGAAACAAATATTACAACATATATTTAATATTTTATTACAACAACCTGAGACAACAGCAATAGAGATCGATCGAGCACACAGAATTCAAGGACCCAGAGATCCCAATCAAGCGAGACCTAGAGACATAATATGTAGAATACATTTTTTCCAAACCAAAGAAATTATAATGATAGCAGCAAGAACACAAAGGGAATTCAAGTATGAGGGAGCTCAACTTATATTTTTAAAAGATCTATCTAAACATACATTAAATAAGAGAAGAGCGGTAAAACCACTACTGGAGCTATTGAGAGAGAAGGGATTCCTTTATAAATGGGGATCCCCCTTTCAAGTAATAGTGTACCAAGAAGGCCAGAAGACGGTGTTTCGGAGTATTGAAGATCTACAAGAATTCCTCAACCACTTGGGACTCCCTCTGATAGAACTGCCCTTGTGGGCCCAGATATATTAAATCTCTTCAGAATGAAATGAGGGGGAAAAAGAAGGGAAAGAGATACATAATTTCCCCCCTTCTCCCCTTTTTTTTTTTTTTTTTTTTTTTTTTTTTTTTCCCCCTCTCCTTTTTCCGGAGAAGGGGGAGATGGGAGGGTGAGGGGAGGGAGAAAAGAGGGAGGTTTAGGAATAGGGTACAAACAGTAACCATCACAATATACACTGCGGATATGTAATAGATAAAGAGGAAATAATGTTAATATTAGAAGTGATCAGGGAAAAGACCAGAATCATTTGAGTATGAATAGGGGCACAATTTTTTTTTTTTTTTTTTTTTTTTTTTTTTTTTTGGAACACATCACATAACTTTACCATATCTACACAAGGACTCACATTTTTGGGGGCGGACATAGGACCGGGGAGGGAAGGGTAGAAGGGAAAGGGATACACCGATCACATGCCTGTACACTAATATTATATATACACGACACGGACACACCAGACACAATTTATAATCTATTACTTACACACACATCTCTAGAGGAGGGGGAAATGGAACGAGGGAGGAGAACAAGGGGGATTGGGGAGATTCCAAAAGAATTGGCCTCCCCTCCCCCCCTAGGTGCTCCCCCCTCTTTAATTTTTATTTTTTTTTAAATTTTAAATTTTTTTTTTTTTTTTTTTTATTATTATAAAAATTTTTATTTTTTATTCTTTTTTTTTTTTTTTTTTTTTATTATAAATTTTTTTTTTTTTTTTTTTTTTTTTAATTTTTTTTTTTTTTTTTTTTTTTTTTTATTATAAATTTTTTTTTTTTTTTTTTTTATTATTATAAATTTTTTTTTTTTTTTTTTTTGGGGAGAAAAATGGGGTAACAGGGACTCAAAATTAAATGTATAGAGTTATAAATATAATATGTTAGAATATAATGAAAATATGATAAAAATGTATAAATTGTAATGTACCTGAAAAATGGACACTTATGAGCTGTGGGCTTTTGGGAAATTGGTTTGCCCCCATTGGATACAATTGATTCAATCTTCCTCTGCCCTCCAAAAAAAAAAAAACGACCCTCTGCGGAGGGGAGGAAGTGGGTGGGGTGGAGGAGAGAGAGAAAATTTCCTTCCCTTTTTTTCCTCTAGGTTTTTTTTTTTTTTTTTTTTTTTTTCCCCCTCCTTTTCTTCCCTTCTCTCTCTCCTTCTCTCTCTGCCCACTCTATCCCCACAACGAAGAACAGAGGAAATAAACTATATAGATTATGCACCAATAAACCACATTGTATCCATGGGAAACAACCCAAATACCAATCTGTAATAATGGAATAACAGAATGGAAAAGACGTATATATACCACATAAACTGTCGGCTTTCAAATATAACTTCAAAGGTGAGGGGGGAGGGGGAGGGGAAGAGGATAGGAGAACAAACATAAGTAACATAATAATAATAGCTCATGAAGGTGATAAATAAGATGTAGGATTAAAATACCCATTAAAATCCTACATCATTTAAACTAAACTATTCCCAGACCAGGGGCACGTCCTAACCCTAAGGAAATCCCTATATACCCCCAATTAGGGAACTTACATTGTAAGGGTAGACTCAACGAGTCATTTAGAGAGTGATAAAGTATGAAAGTTTTAATCTCAAGTGAGTAGAACACCAAAGAGCATTTGACTCTTAGTGCGAGTGAACGTGAACTACAGAAGAGAAGCTTTTTTTAAAAGAATAAAAAATATTAAATTTTTTTTTTTTTTTTTTTTTTTTTTTTTCTTCTCCCTTCCTTTTTTCTTCTTTTTCTTTTCTCTCTCTCCTTCCTTCTCCCTCTTCCCCTCTCCCCCCCCCCTTTTTGCTCTCTCCCTCTTCCCTCCTCTAGACCCCCTATTGTCGAAATATGACAGCTATTAAAGCTTGTTCTTTCAATACAAGGGGACTAAATGTAGCATCTAAGAGATCACAAATCTTATATTCTCTCCAGAAACAAAATGTAGGAATTATTCTCTTCCAGGAAACGCACTTCCGTACAAATCAACTACCAAACATACAAAATAGACAATATCCCAACTGGTATCACGATACATACCCATATTCAAAATCCAGAGGGGTCTCAATAGTAATTCATAACTCAATACCTCATCAGGTTTTAGAAAAATGGACAAGTCGAGAGGGCAGAGCACTATTGCTAAAGCTGAATATATATGGACAGATATACACTTTTATTAATATCTATCTACCAAATATAGATCAAATTAAAACAGGCATTCAACTACTAACAAAGATGATGATTAAAGCAGAAGGGACAATCATAATTGGAGGAGACTTCAATTTTGTTCTAGATCGAAATATGGATACCACATCAAAGACAGGACCTCAAAAGAAAAGTGAGAAAAGAGCATTTAAAAAACTACTAGAACAATACCAACTAATAGATATATGGAGAATAACAAATCCAAGTATAAAAGACTATACATTTTACTCCCAGGTACACGATACATACCATAGACTGGATTACTTTTTGATAAACTCCTCGGCGATTGCAACAACCTCTACCCCCGAGATAGGGAATTTCATATGGTCAGACCATGCACCCATCTACCTAACTATAGATACAATAAATAAAAGTATGCCTAGAGGTACATGGAAATTAAATGATAATTTACTATTTGATGAATCCTGTAGAACTGAAATTGCTTCCGCGATATTGAACTTTACATCAGACCACATAGAAGATAATACATCACTCCCAAATCAATGGGAAGCCCTTAAATGTATAATAAGGGGCCTCCTTATTAAACATGGGTCTAGATTAAAAAAAATGAAAAACAATAGGTTAAAAGAATTGATACAAGAAATTTCGGCATTAGAGAAACACCATAAACAGAATACAACACGAGAAACATTAATGGTCCTTTCGGATAAAAGAGTAGAGTTGAGAACGATATTGAATGAACAATCACTTCGAATTAGAGACAAAAATCGCGCCCTATATTACCATCAAGAGAATAAACCAGGTAAAATATTAGCTGGAGCTTTAAAACAACAAACAAGAACTACATCAATTCCCAAAATTAAAACAGACTCAGGGGAACTGACGTATGATCCCAAAAAGATTATGGAAACTTTCCATACATTTTACTCTGGGTTATATAACCTACCTAACCGACTAACAAAACAAAACCTAGAAGACCTTGATCAAAAGGTAAAACAATACATAACAGAAACCCCGATACCACCACTACCTGATAGCGATATAGAACAACTTGAGAATGAATTCTCAGAAACGGAAATACAAATAGTAATAGATTCACTGACAATAGGTAAAAGCCCAGGGCCTGACGGATTTACCCCACGCTTTTATAAATTATACAAAGACCTGCTTATCCCAGTTTTAAAACGCACATTTAACTCTGTATCTATAGCTCAGCCATTTGTATCACAAAGTATGCAGGCATATATATCTCTCATACCCAAACCCGATAAAGACCATACACTATGTGGAAACTATAGACCGATCTCCCTGACGAATATAGATCTCCGAATCTACTCTAAAGTTATAGCCAATAGGCTTACCCCTAAACTACCAACAACGATACATTTAGACCAAGTAGGATTCGTGGAGGGAAGAGAAGCGAGAGATAACACCTTTAAAACTTTGACATTAGTCGAATATGCGAAAAGACACGCCATCCCATCCTGTCTATTGGCAGTAGACGCTGAAAAAGCGTTCGACAGGGTGGGATGGCGATTCTTTGAAGAGACATTGAAACAATGGGGACTGGGCCCTAGATTATTAGAAAAGATTCTGGTTCTATATCAGAATCCAACGGCCAAAATTCGAGCAAATGGGGAATTATCAGACACGATAACAATACGAAACGGAACCAGACAGGGATGTCCCTTATCCCCACTGATATATGTTTTAACTATGGAACATCTGATGACAGCAATCCGGATAAATAAGGATATACAAGGAATTAGAATAAAAGATCAGGAATATAAACTTTCAGGATACGCAGATGATCTATTATTATATATTACAAACCCCATAGTGACGCTACCCAATCTAATAAAAGAATTCAAACGCTTTGCTGAAGTTAGTAACTTCAAAGTTAATTATAATAAAACGGAAGCCTTAAACATTTCACTTACTACAAACACTGTTGATACTCTTAAAAGGAATTTCTCTTTTAAATGGCAAAATAGTACTATTAAATACCTAGGAATATTTATCCCCAATGACATCAGAAAACTCCAAGAAAACAACTATGTCCCACTAATACAAAAAATAACGAAACTACTTCAAAACTACAACAAAGGGATTTTCTCTTGGACAGGGCGTATAAATATTATAAAAATGGACATACTTCCCAAAATACTATATATATTCCAAACAGTTCCAATATTTCCCCTCAAAAACATATTGAATACTCTACGAAAACTGATAGGCAGCTTCATCTGGGCGGGTAAACCAGCAAGAGTCAGCAGGGAAACACTTATAAGATCTAAAAAAGACGGGGGTTTGGCTCTTCCGGATTTATCCACATACCTTAAGGCATCCCTGATCACCAGGATTCTGGATTGGTTTCATAATAAAGGAACTAAACAATGGGTGGAACTAGAGGAAGAAATTATGAATATAAATTTAAAAATACTACCATGGATAAAAAAAGAGAATAGACCATTAAGACAAGAAATGCCATTTTTGATTGAAGCAACACTGAAAACATGGGACGGACTGATGAAAAGGGGAATAGGGTCATCATATATAGGCCCAATGACACCCCTTTTCGGCAATCCCGATTTCCCCCCAGCAAATGAATCCAGAACCTTTTTAAAATGGGAGAAAAAAGACAACATCAGAATAGTACAAACAATGGAGAACAAAAAACTTATTCGACTAGAAGACATGGGTAGAGAACATGCACACAAATGGATACAACACAGACAGCTTCAGGAATATATAAATACTCTTGAGAAAACAGGAATACTGGACAGAACACCCACAACACTGGAAACATTATTATTACAAGAACAAAGACCCATACATAATCTTTCCAACATATATAAATATTTAATTTCAAACAATAACACACAAGAGTTAAAATATGTAAGAAAATGGGAACAGGAGATGGAAGAGGCCATACCCAGAGAGAAATGGGACAAAGCAATTTTACTAACACACAAAATGTCTCTATCCAATAGACATCAGGAAAGAAACTACAAACTACTAGTGAGATGGTATAAATGCCCAATTGACCTGTATAAAATTAATGTAGAAAATGATAGCACCTGTTGGAGATGTCAAAAAGCAACCGGGACTATGTCACATATCTGGTTTTTATGCCCAAAAGTGTACATATTCTGGGAAAAAATATTTAAGATATATAGCGAGATGACAGATATAAACATACAACCAGAAATAAAGATCGCTATTTTATCAATGATACCAGGTACGATTAAAAAGATAAGAAAAGGGATACTAAAACACTGTTTAACCGCAGCTAGAACAGTAATAGCAAGGAAATGGAAAAACAATATAGCACCCTCAATTGAGGAATGGATCATAGAAATGGATGATATGCGTTCACTGGAAGAGAGGATTATAAAGGAGGAGGATCCCAAAGATCACATAAACGAAACTTGGCAAAAATGGAGAGACTATAGGATGTCGTCCTTATTGCTGCGGATGATATGAGAGGGAGGGGAGAGGAGGGAGGACGGGAGAGACCTTGTCAAAATCCTTTTTTTTTTTTTTTTTTTTTTTTCTCTCTTTTTTTTTTTTTTTTTCTCTCTACTGGACACTAATATGAATGAAGAGAGTATGATAGATTGTTTGATAAGTTTTAATGACATATGATGGGGAGTAAGAATGAAAGTAATAGCAACATTATATAACTAATACGCAAAAGTACAGGAATAAGAAACTATGGAGTTATAAACAGACACAACTGTAAATGCCTGTATAATACATGTAACTGCAAAGTTTTATGTTTGTCAAGATGTGAAAATGAAATAAAGTAAGATTTGAAACACATTCTTGCATAATGTCCAGGTTCACCAAAGTATAGACACAGGTTATGAGCCCGCCTGCGCATCATCTCTTCAGGAGTTAAAGAAGGTCTGAGCAACCCGATCTGCATTGGTTCCGGAGCTCCTGTTGTTGGGATAGATGAAGCTGAAGGAACTACACCGGGCGGCCCGGTTACCTTGGGGACCATCCAGAAGGGACGGGAAGGTCAAGAGGATCTTTCGGCCCGCCTTTCCCTGAGACGGCGGTCAATTTGCACCGATAAATTGATAAGTTCATCTAAAGTTTGAGGAACCCCCACCCGAGCCAGCTCATCTTTCAGAGGGTCTGATAAACCTCTGCGAAATTGGTGGCGTAAAGCCGCGTCATTCCACTCTGTATCGGAGCTCCAACGTTTGAATTCGACGGCATAGTCCTCGGCCGTTCTGCGACCTTGCTGCAAAAACTGTAATGCGATTTCGGCCGTAGCGGTGGGTTGAGGGTCCTCATATAGTTGTGACATAGCAGTGAGAAAACTACTAAGGGAGTCCAAGGACACGGCTTTCTGCTCCAGCAGGCGGTGGGCCCAGGTCTGAGGTTCCCCTGTCAGGAGGGAGATAATGAAGCCCACCTTTGTAGCTTCCAAAGAGAAAGTCCGTGGCTGTAGGGCGAAATAAAGCTCACATGCACTGCGGAAGGCACGGAACTTACTTCGTTCCCCAGAAAACTTCTCAGGTATGGGTACTTTGGGTTCTGGAGGTAACATAATTACAGAAGGTGCCTGGGGGAGTCCAGTAGAAGATGCTCCTTGAGAGTTAGCGGACAGAGTCTGAACCTGTTCCATCAAACGAGCGTAACCTTCCTGTAGGCCTTTTACTGCTTGGGTAAGACCCGCTAAATGTCTGCCTAGTTCATCCATGGGGGAGACCCCCTGCCCGGACTCGGTCATGGCTGCCTGATACTATAAGACTTGACACGTACCTGACAGATGAGTCCAATTGGGCAGAGGGAGGTCTCCCGTACGGATCCGACTTACGGCCCCTGGAGGTGGGTACAGGAGGCACGGGAGTCAGGAAGGGTAAGGGAGCCTGATAGAGGGGTCCCGGAAGTTGGTGATGGAGGTCCGCTGGTGGCAAGATGAAGCACAGGTAAGCAGGATTCACAAATGGCAGGATGAGGTACCGGTATGCAAAGTTCACTGATAGCAAGGTGGAATAATGGTAGGTAGACACACGTCACTCAGCAGAAGAGGGATGGTGATGGGGTTCCGAATACAGATGGTGAAACTCACTGTTAGCCGGATGTGATACAGGATAAGCAGACACAGGTCCCTTGAGCAGGAGAGATAAGAAGTCCAGGTCCAAGCAGAAGTCGGCAACGTTCAAACGGCAAAGTACAAAGGAGCTGGCAGGCAAATGGTCAGTCAAGCAGAGGTCTGGGGCAGGCGGAGATCCGAATAGTCCAAAGGGTAAGCCGGGGTCACACAGGTAAAGCAAGGTGTAATACTGGAACAAATAGATCACTAGAAGATCACTGGAACAAAGTAAATCGCTGGTGCAAGGTATCAGGTATACTGAAGATCAGGCAGCACTAGCCAGCAGGTGCTGCCTGATTAAATAGGCCGATTGGCGCCAACAGCCCACACAGGTGTATGTGAATCACAGGGCGCGCGCCCTCGGACGCCAGCGCGCGCGCGCGCACGCAAGCCCGCGCTCACGGGAGCGCGCACACCACCACGCGTCGGCGCGCGCCAATCAGTCGCCTGGAACCGCGATTTTCCTGACACTTACCCTTCTTTTTTCAGACTGTATATTTTAAAGTGGTACATTCCCTGCATTAAGGTAAAAAACATTTTACCACTTGTTGTGCACCCTCCAAACACTTATCTCTCTTGATCCAGTACTGTGCCTGGCTGAATCTCTTCTCTCCCCTCTCTTCCTAGTCTCACAGAAGACATTGGCTCCCCGCTGCTGTAAGTCAAATCCTGTGAGGAGAGAGCAGGGGGGATTGTCTATGGACACACAGAGCTTGGCTCGGCCGGCAGATGGCACACACAGGAAGAAGGATCAGAGAGTACCGGAGAGGGACTCCAAAACAGGAGGTATGGGGCAGCTCTGTGCAAGTATAACATGTTTACCATAAAGGGAAAAAAATCGCGCTCATAGAGTCTATGTATAGGATTGAGGATATAATTCACTCCAAAAAAGTCTCTTTTAGTGGAAATATCTCTCAAACATTGGCTTGTTCTATGAAAAGTGACCTTCCACACGTTGCTTTATATACTCATGGAGGATATGCTTACCAGAAGTAAGCCATAGATCAGCATATGGCTTTAACCCAGCCTGGGTTGATGATTCGTTGGTTATGGATTGTGGCGAAGCAATACCAAATAACTCCTTCTCTTTCTCAGGTGTACTCATAGGGCATAATTAGCAATCACCGGAAAAACAAAAGATATCCATAGCATAATACTGATAAACTATATATGGCAAAAACCAGTGAGTGAAGGGTTAACGAGTGGGGAAAGTGTCTAATTAGGTATGAACAGACACCCGTGATCACAAATGAATTTGAGTGACCAAAAGACACCACCACCACATGAAAGACCTTATTACCAGATATTCAATTGTTATGCACACAGACAAGAAAATCCTTCTTTTGAATATTTTCACTTTTAAATAAACCGCCACAAGTGAAGTTGGATACGCAATATGTCCAGATGGATCATAGGTAACCACCATAAGAAGTGCCTCCTTACCAAGCAGTGAAATAGCAATCAGCAGTGAGAATCAAACAGCAGGTAGTCAGATGCACTCTCCTTATAAGATGTCCCCTTACCACATAGCACAGTTTCAAAGAGCCAGATACAGCAAGCACAGATTCATGAGACCACGCACAGATCGATGGCAGAGGTTTTTCAGCAGATACCTGTTATGATACAGAATTGTCTATAATTCAGATCTCAAAATGGCCACCACAATCCACCTCTATGGGACAGCTACTTAATCGTTGTAGTACATCTGGTGATAAAGAGCACATGGCTGAGGTTGTACTACAACGATTAAGTAGCTGTCCCATAGAGGTGGATTGTGGTGGCCATTTTGAGATCTGAATTATAGACAATTCTGTTTCCGCTGCTAAATGCGCTGCTAAAACGCCGCTAAATATAGCGCCGCTTTACCGCCAGCACCCCCACCGCTCCAGTGTGAAAGTAGCCTTACTGACAATTGCGACGTTGTACATAGTTACATAGTTAGCTAGGCCGAAAAAAGACACAAGTCCATCCAGTTCAACCATAAAAAAAAAGAAATAATAAATAAAAATAAAAAAATATATCGTACAATCCAATATACCCCATTCTATACCCACAGTTGATCCAGAGGAAGGCAAAAAAAAAACCCAGAAGAGCATTCTCCAATCTGCTACAGCAGGAGAAAAAAATCACTTCCTGATCCCCCTAGAGGCAATCGGATTTTCCCTGGATCAACTTTACCTATAAATGTTAGTACCCAGTTATATTATGTACATTTAGGAAAGTATCCAGGCCTTTCTTAAATCAATCTACTGAGTTAGCCAGAACCACCTCTGGAAGGAGTCTATTCCACATTTTCACAGCTCTTACTGTGAAGAAACCTTTCCTTATTTGGAGATGAAATCTCTTTTCCTCTAGACGTAAAGAGTGCCCCCTTGTCCTCTGTGTTGACCGTAAAGTGAATAACTCAACACCAAGTTCACTATATGGACCCCTTATATATTTGTACATGTTGATCATATCCCCCCTTATTCTCCTCTTCTCAAGAGTGAATAAATTCAGTTCCTCTAATCTTTCCTCATAGCTGAGCTCCTCCATGCCTTTTATCAGTTTGGTTGCCCTTCTCTGCACTTTCTCCAGTTCCCCGATATCCTTTTTGAGAACTGGTGCCCAAAACTGAACTGCATATTCCAGATGAGATCTTACTAATGATTTGTACAGGGGCAAAATGATATCTCTCTCTCTGGAGTCCATACCTCTCTTAATACAAGAAAGGACTTTGCTCGCTTTGGAAACCGCAGCTTGGCATTGCATGCTATTATTGAGCTTATGATCTACCAAAACCCCCAGATCCTTCTCCACTACGGATTCCCCCAGTTGTACTCCCCCTAGCATGTATGATGCATGCATATTCTTAGCCCCCAAGTGCATAACTTTACATTTATCAACATTAAACCTCATCTGCCACATAGTCGCCCAATTAGACAGAGCATTGATGTCGGCTTGTAAATTGGAGACCTCCTGTAAGGACGTTATTCCACTGCATAGCTTGGTGTCATCTGCAAAGACAGAAATGTTACTTTTGATCCCAGACCCAATATCATTTATAAAGATATTAAAAAGTAAGGGTCCCAGCACTGAACCTTGGGGTACACCACTGATAACCTTAGACCATGCAGAGTAAGGCCCCGTACACACGGTCAGATTTTCTGACGGAAAATGTCCTATCAGACAATGTTTTCGAAAATTCCGACCCTGTGTAGGCTCCATCGGACTTTTTCCGTTGGATTTTCCGACGGACAAAGTTTTATCTCCTGCTCTCAAATTTTCCGACAACAAAGTCCTATCGGACTTTTTCCGATCGTGTGTAGCGAATTCCGTTTCAGGGTCTTGACAATCTTCTTATAGCCTAGGCCAGTGGTCATCAACCTGGTCCTCAGGGCCCACTAACAGGCCAGGTTTGCAAGATAACTGAAATACATCACAGGTGATATAATTTGCTGCTCAGTGATTGCCATATTCTAGTCTGCATCTCCCCAAGGTAATAAATAAAACCTGGCCTGTTAGTGGGCCCTGAGGACAGGGTTGATGACCACTGGCCTAGGCTATCTTTATGTAGAGCAACAATTCTTTTTTTCAGATCCTCAAAGAGTTCTTTGACATGAGGTACCATGTTGAACTTCCAGTGACCAGTATGAGAGAGTGAGAGCGATAACACCAATATTAACACACCTGCTCCCCATTCACACCTGAGACCTTGTAACACTAATGAGTCACATGACATTGGGGAGGGAAAATGGCTAATTGGGCCCAATTTGGACATTTTCACTTAGGGGTGTACTTACTTTTGCTGCCAGCCTTTTAGACATTAATGGCTGTGTGTTGAGTTATTTTGAGGGGACAACAAATTTACACTGTAATACAAGCTGTACACTCACTACTTTACATTGTAGCAAAGTGTAATTTCTTCAGTGTTGTCACATGAAAAGATATAGTAAAATAATTACAAAAATGTGAGGGATGTTGATGAGATGATGTATATATTGTTTGCACACACAAAACTATTTAGTCACACACAAATCTTTGGTTGTTGTAAAGTGTATGTGTAGTCGCCAAACACACTAAAATTATTGTGAGAAGAAATGCGCACTCCTTCTACACAAAGTGTGAATGGAGCCTTAGATGCAAGGGATCACTACTATACTATAATCACTGCTGTCTTCAGGATTTTAAAATGAATGGTGTAAAAATGCAACACAACCCCAAGTTTTTACTGCTCCCCTTCAGCTGAATGGGCAGTGGCTAGGGGTGAACACATACCACGACTGCGATACTCTGCCTCATGACTGTGGTGGGAACTATACATCCTGTTGTGCTTGGTGGGCACTACCACATGCCTGACACAACCAATTCTTCTTTTTACAAGGAACCGACAACCAATTCTAGTGAATGGAGCCACACTGCAATTGTGGACAATGTGCATGTTTGCAGTGCAGTACTGCAGCATTTAGGGGGTGAAAATAGGTGATACAACTCCTTCTCACTGCCTGTGAAATGCTCTCTGAAGAATGATCCAAATACAGATCACTCTTCGGTCTGCAAAGCAGGTGTAAATTTGTCATATCTCCTACTCCTCCTGTGTCATTCCTGTCTTGCAGCATGTCAAAGAATAAGGACTTACTACAAGACTACAGAGGAAGGACTATGGGAGGGTATTATGAAGGGGTTTCCTTCATATGTAAATTATTCGCTTCACAGAGAGCAGAGCTCTGGCCATGAAATGCAGCCTTACCAGTGCCCATGAAATGCAGCCTGATTAAACAGCTGCTGGTGCTGGGGAGCCATCCTAGTTAGAGAATTCTCCAGCAGAATGGGTGGAGGCAGAGAGAAGAATGGGTGCCATGATCTGCAAGCTGTAGCAATTAAAAGAAAAAAAAAATTTCCGCTGTCAAGCGGATATTTTCTCCACTTTCAGGTGCCGCTGCGCAGTGATCTCCTATGTGACAAGTACATGACAGTCCCGGTCTGCCTGGCGGATTGATATAGAAGAGAACTGTCCTATACTTGTCGCATAGGAGATCACTGCGCAGCGGCACCCAAAAGTGGAGGAGTCCGCTCGCTCAGGCTGTCTGTGGCTGAGTGACAGGTCGAGCTGGGAGATCGCCCTGCACTTGCGGGTGTCCGGGAGCCCGCAACCAAATGTGGGAGACTCCCGTGGCTCGTGGGAGACTTGGGATGTCTGCCCAATCAATCCTGCCCAGCAGCAGCACAGCTAGCTATCAGAACAGGCTTTGTATGTGTATATGAAGGGGGCTTCCTTTATGAATAAAGCTGGGATCTGTGAGGTGTGGACTCTTCCTGTAGGTGTGACTGTGCAGGATTGAATGCTAATGAGAATGTATTCCATCCCACCCACCATCAGAGCTATGAAGGAATTTACCTTATTTGCAGTCTGAGACCACAGAGGGCTGTGTTCTAGGCTAGATATGCTGCAGGAAGAGGCTCAGTCTAAAGCAGGATATACACATTGTGACACCTTTCTTTGTGCACTGGTCCAAATAATTTGGTGTAGGGGGGATTATGATGTGGGGTTGTTCTTCAGGGGTTGGGCTTGGCTCCTTAGTTCCAGTGAAGGGAATTCTTGCGGCATCAGCATACCCAGGTCATTTCAAACAATTTCATGCTCCCAACTTTGTGGGAACAGTTTGGGGATGGCCAACATGACTGCGCACCAGTACACATAGCAAGGTCCATAAAGACATGGATGAGTGAGTTTGGGGTGGAGAAACTTGACTGGCCTGCACAGAGTCCTAGACTCAACCTAATAGAATACCTTTGGGATGAATTAGAGCGGAGACTCGGAGCCAGGCCTCCTCGTCCACATCAGTGCCTGACCTCACAAATGTGCTTCTGGAAGAATGGTCAAACATTCCCATAGACGCACTCCTCAACCTTGTGGACAGCCTTCCCAGAAGAGTTGAAGATGCTATAGCTGCAAAGGGTGGGCCAACTCAATATAATATAACCCTATGGACTAAGACTGGGATGCTATTAAAGTTCATGTGCGTGTAAAGGCAGGTGTCCTAATACTTTTGGTAATATAGTGTGTGTGTGTTTTCTATTTGTATTAAATATCCACAAAGGGTTTGAGACAAATTCAGTTGCTGTGTAGAGAAACTGAAAGCTAGAATCTGGAAAATGTGATGCTTAGATGTGAATGTAGCCTGAAAGATAAAAGCTGGTCCGTTAGTCTGGGCATATAATACCACCTAGTGGTTAGCACATCTGCCTGGCAGTGCTCGGGTTGTCAGTTCAAATCCTATCCACAGGGCTACCCAACAGGTGCCAGTCTGTGCAGCCATTGGCAGGGAATCAACAGTGTAACCAATGCAGATGAATAGACCTAAAAATGTGCACTTCCACTACAGTGTGAATGGGGCCTGAAAGTAAAATTGCTGTGTTTGCACCCTCCCCAAACTGAATTACAAGAATATTGACAGCTGAATGTATCACTCCCATGTACTTTTATAAAGATGGCCACACACTATGCAATCGGATTGTACAATTTCCTTTACTAAAACTATATAATAGGAGGGCCCACCAGAACAATCCATTCAATTTGTATCAAATCAGGCAGACCCTTACACTACATAGCTGATGGTAGATCTAAAAGGGATTGTACAATCAGATTGTACTGTGTATAGTGACCTTTAAGGAAGAAGTAGGAAAGTGGGTGGGAATTCTGCCTGAAAATGTGAATCTTTAATGTCATATTAAAAGTTATTTTTTCTTTTGTGCAAATAAAAAAATTGCACCTGAACAGAAATGCACCAAACCCTCTGCTGGGACCCGCGGCCGCACATACATGAACCCGGCCTTAGTTGTAGCAGATTACTAATGATAAACATAGCTTCATTCCTACAGTCGTATTAAACCTGCACATTCTGTATTGTATACTGGTTATACCACTGATTGGCTGGCAATGGTTGCAGAGACTGGCAGCTGTTGGGCGGCACACCCTGAATGTGATTTGAACCCACAACCCTAGTGCTGCCAGGTAGAAGCGCTAACAATGACAATTTCCAAGCTGATTGGCTGCTCTAGGAAACCTCTACAGTTTAAAGAATTTTGAAAAAAAATAACCTCTAATCACTTCAGTACCTGGCACTTTTACCCCTTTCCTGCCAAGGCCAATTTTCAGCATTCGCAATTTGAATGACAATTGCGCAGTCATGCAACACTGTACCCATATGAAATGTTTATAATTTTTCACAGAAGTAGAGCTTTCTTCTGGTGGTATTGAATCACAACTGAGTTTTTTTTTTTTTTTGGGAAACAAAAAAAGAACATAAATGTTGAAAAAATAAACAAAAAAGTTTTTCTTTGTTTGTGTTATAAAAAAATCGATCAATCCTGATGTACTGATGACCTATCTGATTTCCTGAGACCCGAAAACTCCAGGACAGTGCAAAAATCCCCAAATGACCCCCGTTTGGAAAGTAAACAATCCAAGGTATTTAGTAAGAGGCATGGTGAGTTTTTTGAAGTTGTAATTTTTTGTCACACTTTTTTTTGAAAATAAAGAAAAAAAATTAATTGTAAAAAAAAAAAGAATATTTTTACATTACGGTCACCAGTACAGAGTTATCATATAATGGGTGTGGAGATAATCAGGGACACTAACTGGTGACAGTATGTAGAAAAAATAAAAAAAAAAATTTTTTCAAAATGTATTTTCTAACACACTGGGACCAGAGCATTACAGTGTTACATTAGTAACACTGTACTACTCTGGGTAAGTGAACATGATTTATTATTTTTTTTTTTACACATTATGATTGCTTATACCAGTAAATCTCACTGGTATAAGCAACCATTTTTACTGAATGACACTAGTTAATTCAGTGGCTTTTGTTGCAATTAGCCAAAGCTAAATCACATGGTACAGATGGGCTGTGATTGGCCCCGTCTGTAACATGTGATGACGGTGACCAATCACAGCTAGCAACACAATTGTATACACAGCCAGTGACAGATTGCACCACTGCACAGCCCTGCGAGAGGCATGTTTTGAGATGATGTCATACAACGTCCTCCCAGAACAGTGCTCCCGCCCTGCTGACATTTTACTACACCCCAGGCGGGAAGGGGTTAATAAAAATAGAGAAGCACAATGTGCTTAAAAGCGGATAACACACAAACAATTCAAACTTATTCTGCCTTTACCAAACCTACCCATGAAACATTCAAAGAAAAAGTAAGTGAACCCTTGCTGTTAATAGCTGGCTAAACCTTCTTTGGCAGCAAGGACATCAAGCAAGCACTTTTGTTAGCTCTGGATTAGACCTGCAGGACCTTCAAGGAATTTTTGACCATTCCTCTTTACAAAACTGCTTTAGCTCAGATACATTTGTTGGCTGACTAGTGTGTATGGCTCTCTTGAGGTAATTCCACAGCATCTCCTTGGGGTTAGGTGCATTTTCACTTTTCTGAAACCAGTTTGTGGTGGATTTACTTCAATACTAAGGCTACTTTCACACCGAGTCGCTAGGCGCGCTGGCGGTAAAGCGGCGCTATATTTAGCGCCACTTTACCGCCGTTTTAGCGGCGCTCTTCGGGCCGCTAGCGGGGCAGTCTTACCCCCCCCGCGAGCGACTGAAAAAGTGTTAAAACCGCCCGCTACAGCACCACTACAGCGGCGCTTTGCAGGCGGGTTTGGAGCGCTGCCCCATTGTTTTCAATGGGAAGGGGCGCTTTAGGAGCGGTAAATACACCGCTCCTACAGCGCTCCAAAGATGTGGCTTGCAGGACATTTTTCAGCGTCCTGCAAGCGCACACTGGGAGAGACAGCAGCGGTTGTTTGAAGGCGATTTGCAGGCACTATTTTTAGAACTTTAGTGCCTGCAAAGCGTCTCAGTGTGAAAGGGGCCTTAGGCTCATTGTCCTGCTGCATCACCCAGCTTCTACTAAGCTGCAGCTGGTGGACAGCTACCCTGACATTTTGGTAAGCTTTGGAATTATGCTTGGCAGAAAAGTAAGCCCAAATCATGATGTTCTCTCCACCATTGGGATGATGTTTTGATGTTGGTAAGCTGTGCCCTTTTTGCACCATACATAGTGCTGCGTATTCTTCACAAACAGTTACATCAGTTCATAAAACATTTTACCAGTAGCATGGTGGTTTGCCAAAGTGCTTTGTCAACCTTTAGGCACAGAGAATTTTTTTTGTAGAGTAGCGTTCTGCCATGGCCACCCTGCCTGTTCAAAGACTTGCGTATGGTAGACTCATGACCAGGGATGTTTGCCAGATCCAGCGATGTCTTCAAGCCTTAAAGTGGTTGTAAACTTTAAACATGAAATATGAACAAAGCATTCCCCTCTATAGTGTGTGCTTGTCTCAATCTAGAGCACGAAGTGTAATTTCTGTCAACTGCCTCGTTCCTCTGCTACAAGCATGGGTCACTTCTGACAAGTTTTCCTGACACCAAGATAAAAATGGTGACAGGGGAGGGCCCAGTCAGTGACTGACAGCCTCAACTCTGTTTGTGTGAAGGGGGTGTGTCCCGTCTCTCCGATCATCTCTTAGAGCTCTCCATCTCCTTTTTTTAGAGTTGAGAAATCCTGTACTTCAAATGGATGTAGGGGGCAGATGGCTGTGGATAAACAGGTACAACATATGTAGAAGGGTTTGTTTCATCTCAGTGTATCGCCTCAGGCCAGTAACTTCCCTGGATAACACACAAACATCAGGAGAATATAGTGTTTATTGGTCACCACATCCCGGTTTTAGAGTAAAAGAAGAAAGAACCCCCTTGGGAAATTGGACTTTGAAAGCGACCAAAGAATGTCAATAAAAATAAAAATTTATTGTATCTAAACAAAAAAAATTGTCATAGTGGACATAGAGTATGAAATACACAATTGATACAGACGTTGATTACATCTCTGAAGACCCAACGTTTCTGGCTAATTGCCTTTCTTCAGGGGTTATTAACAAACAGATGTCTATTGAAGAAACATATATCATTAAAAGGACAGTAAACACAGGTTGAAACAGACAACTGCAGGCAAATATTGATAAAAATGTCACATACCAATAATATCAATTGTTTGTGTAGAGAATAAAGGAGGAGAGACCTTGAGGGGCCCCCCTTCAAGAAGAACAGAGAGACTGGATAGATGCTTCTTTGAACGCTAGATCCCTCACAGGCAGGGGCGATATCTCAGCGAAGGTTCAAATAATGATCACATGAATGACATCAGAGCTAGTAGAATCTAGGTGAACAGAAATAGCACAGTAATAGTCCATATGTCTTCCTAATTATACCAAATGGGTGTGTATTAGTATGTGCGCGTGCGCGGTAGTCCCATGTGCATTGCGCGCACGGACCAAAAGGTCCCTCTTTAAGCCCATTTATCTCACAAAATCCACCTATAACCTACCGTAGAACTAGGTCTCTCAAAGACGCGCTTGTACAGAGTGAATTTACAGGCAATTTCCACAAAGATCCCGGCAAGCGTCCTGGCACCTTCAAGTGCGGCGGTTGTAGATATTGTCAATACATGCACACAGGTAGCAATATCAGACTCCCCAATAGTAAAATATTCAAACCTACCCACTACGCCAACTGCAAAACAATTGGAGTGGTCTATATGCTATCCTGTCAGTGCGGATCCTTTTATATAGGAAAGACCAAAACAGGAATTTCATAAAAGGGCATATAGGCACATTCTAGGCATGCAGAAGTCCAATCCTGATCGCCCACTAGGTAGGCACGTTAGAGACAATCATGGGGTAAATTTCCACAGATCAAGTTCCTCATCCTTGATCGAGTTCACACCAACAGAGGTGGAGATTGGAATCGAGTACTGCTCCAGCATGAGACACGCTGGATAGTATACTTGGATGCCACCTCGCCCCAGGCTTAAATGACATGGTGAGTTACGCCCTTTTTTGGAGGGTTTCTCATCAAGGGGATGGGAAGATTAAGTGGTTCTCTGGATTTGCTGGTGGTTTGGTCCCCTTCTGGGATCTTGACTCCTGCTTTTTCTTTTCCCTTTTTTACCCTTTCATTAGTTATTGATTTTACGCACCTTCTGGTCCACTATGGTTATGTTATTATGTTTATGCTATTTTAATTGGCCTATTTGTGAACTATTGCAGAATTATCCTCGGTATTGATGTGCCCTGCCGTTTTGGTGTCTCTGCCCCCTTTTTTCTGATGTGCAATCTTCTATGGGTGGTTCTTAATTATGCAGTCCCCTCCCAGCTAGTTATGTTTAACCTGGTGCACTGGGGTGGGTTCTCCCCTCTTATGTTTACATGGCATTGGCGAGGTTGGACCATTGTGTTGGTTCCACCCTTTACCAGTAGGTCGTGTGTTACGCTTCGGTAGCACTTGAACGCAGGGCGCCGTCACCACCTCCCCCTGGGGTGGCACCGTGCACTCTGTGGACAGCTGGTCCTTCCTGATCACAAACACGCATAGCCGGTGACCTTTTGTTCCATGCATGCGCGATACACACGGGTCTACCGCACACGCATCCCAGTGTATAAAGCTTCTGCCGCGGCCGGTCACTGATAGGGCTGTGACGGACAGGACATCAGACGTGTACAATTGATTCACAGGAGGTAAGATGGTGTTACTCATTATGACTCCCTCGGCTTTCTGGTCCATTTTTGGTGATCTACAATTTAATGCCTCGTACACATGATTGGAATTCTCGTCGGAAAAAGCTCTGATGGTTTTCCCGTCGGAATTCCGATGGAATTTCGCTCAAACTGTCTTGCCTACACTCGGTCACACCAAATCCCGACGGTCAATAACACCACGACATACAACACGTTCGCCGGCACTATAAAAGGGAAGTGTAATGCTTCCGAGCATGCGTCAAATTGTTTCCGAGTATGCGTCAGAATTTTGAGCGTTGGAATTGCATACACACGATCGGAAAATCCGATAGAAAGGTTTTCCGTTAAAAAAATTAAAAAAACAGGCTCTCAATCTAAAGTCCATCGGAAATGCCGACAGAAAAAGACCGATGGGCATACACACAGTCGGAAGATACGATGAAAAGCTCCCATCGGAAATTCCGACCGTGTGTATGCGGCATAACAGCACTCCTCTCCCTATTCGTCCTTTCTGGTCCAGCAAGGCATTCCTCCTGAGCAGAGGGACTTATTGGAACTTTCCCCATTTCGTGGGACCCATTCCTTGGGGATACCTGTGGGTATGTGATGAGTATTTATGCTACAGGTGTGTATACTTTATATTTTTATGCACATACTAATACACACCCATTTGGTATAATTAGGAAGACATATGTACTAGCTCTGTCATTCATGTGATCATTATTTGGACCTTTGCTGAGATATCACCTCTGCCTGTGAGGGATCTAGCATTCAAAGACGCATCTGTCCAGTTTCTCTGTTCTTCTTTGAGGGAGCCCCTCCAGGTCTCTCTCCTCCTTTATTCTTTACACAAACAATTGATATTATTGGTATGTATTTGCCATTTTTATGAATATTTGCCTGCAGTTGTCTGTTTCAAGCTGTGTTTACTGTTCTTTTAATGATATATATGTTTCGTCAATAGACATTTGCGCTCCGTTTGTTAATAACCACTGAAGAAAGGCATTTAGCCAGAAACGTCGGGTCTTCAGAGATATAATCAATGTCTGTATATGTATCAATTGTGTATTTCATACTCTATGTCCAGTATGACAATTTTTATCATGTTTAGATGTATACAATTATATTTTTCTTGACATTATTTGGTGTATTGGTCACTTTCAAAAGTCCCATCGCCCAAGGAGGTTCTTTCTTCTATTACTATGAAAGGGTTTACAACCCCTTTAAGCTGTTTCTTTACCTTAGTGAGGATTCTGGATTGTGGCTTGAGAGTATCTTGGCTGGGCGCCCAGTTGTAGGAAAATTAGCCACAGTACTAAACTGTCTTTATTTATAGACAATTTGTCTAAGACCCCAAAGTCACACCCATGTTTCCCAATGAGTGCCATTCCTATATATGAGCAAATTTAAAAGTGGTTCAAGATTTTCATGCAACTTGAGGGCCATAGCCTTCAATATGAACCCCCAAAAGTTGCATGAAAGTCACACCTGCATAATATGCATGTGACTTGTGTGCAACGTTGTAGTGCACAATCACATTGGTCAAAGCTAAAGTAGCACTTATCCAAAGTTACATCAAAATTGTATCATAATGTTTTAATGGAAATCGCATGATTTTTGAAGTCACACAAGGGTGAATGGACTCTGTCCACTGATGGATGCCTAAACACTCGGAGATTGCTTTTTGTATCCCTTTCCAGCCTTATGCAGATCAACTACTCTTGAATGTATGTCTTGAGAGAGCTGATTTTTCTAGGTTCACATCTACTGATGCTTCTTATGAACAGCAAACTTAAAATGTTTGAGTGTCTTTTTATCAGTCAAGGTAGCTCTGAACCACACCTCCAAACTCATTTCATTATTTGGACTCCCAGGTGTGCTACTGACTCCAATTAGTTTTCGTTGAAGTAATTAATCTATGGGTTCACTGTTTGTGTGTTATGAGCTTAAGCACATCGAGTTTGTCTACTGTGAAGAAGGAACCGGCCGAGATTCAAACTATGTATGGACAGGCTGAATGTACTCAAGTTGAGCGATCAATCAATTTTACATGTGATTATTGCTAGTGGGCGTTATGGGCGCAAGCAATAATCACTGTGTTCTCCTGGCCTGGACGGCCTCCCCCGCTGGGCAAACACAATAGCTCTGTGGGATCGATTCCGCTAATACTGTCTATGTTAATGAGGGAATCAAGCAAATTTATTTTCTGTAACACATGGTTGCAAGAAAATAAATTTGCTCCGTCTCTGGCCAGGCTTAGATGAGGATCAAGTCACATTATATAGCAAATTACTGCAGAAAAAAAAACAGTAAATTCCAAGGGGTTTACATACTTTTTCATCCCCTGTATACCATATATACACATTGTGCATTAAAACCATCTGATATGTGCATATTGTATACAGTTCTGGCAGGCAAAGGATCCACAATTCCACGATCCTAAAAATGTAGTGGAAGATTTTACAAGGCTGTAATATAATCACTTAGATCAATGGTCTCCAAACTGTGGCCAATGGCCAGATGTGACCCTTTGCCTGCCTTTATCTGGCCCTAGCGGCACTATTCCTCCCACTGACTAACAATGGGGCACTATTCCACCCAATGACTCCAACAATAGGGCACTATTCCTCCTATTAAAACCAAACATGGGGTATTGCTTACTCCCATTGATGGCAGGGCATTTTTTACTCCCACCAGCCACAGTTCCCACCCCCCTAAAAGCCTGAAATCTGGCCCTTGGTTTAGAAAGTTTGGAGACCCCTGCATTAGATGAGAAATGATGGGTGTACAAATGCTGGAATACACTGGTTTCACTGAGCCATTTCTGTTACTACATGGCACGAAGTTGGTTACTGTCATACACATTTTCTGCATGAGGTAGGGCTTGTGTAAATCCGAAACATACTTCAGGCTGTTTTGGATCAGCCCTATTGCATGAGGACCATAGGGTTAGCTTTGGGGGAAATCAGCGGTCTTTTAAAATACATTTTTATATATATATTTTTTAAACACCATACAAAAACACAACAGTTTTTCCTTTCTTTGGATCAAATAGAAGTTCTGAAATCAGGTTCCATTTTTTCGCTTTTTTATAAACATGAATGCACTCAATAGATAAGCATCTTTTTCCAACATTAAGGGTAAGTTGTCCATGTTTGTGTGTGCTTTGGTGTGTTGTCTACATGTAATGCATTTTTTGTATAAACTCCTTACTTTCTTTCCAAGTCACTGCGATATAATGGTGCCTGCCTTCATTCTTTTTTTTTTTTTTTATTGCAGCACATTGGTGTAAACTGTGATAATACAAAACAAGGCTTTTGGCTTGTCCGTGTTGACCAATGCACTCAGTTTGGTACAAATAACAGTGAAAACAGTGCATGCTGTGTTTGTATATTTTACATAGGCACACATACTGTATCCTAAAATGTCATCTTCATTCAGGCCATAGTAATACATTTACAGTCAGAATGCTGGCCTAAATTCTATTGAAATACTGTGGTATGACATAGGCAGGCAAGCAAGCCATCTCAAAAACAGAGATATTGATCTAGATTAGTATACAGAGACGGTTAAAAAAAAAAAAAAAAAAACGCCAGCGGTAATGGAGGAAGTTGTACTAGTTGCTAATTAGGGTTTGCACAATTTTTCCATCATGAACCTTGACTATTTACTAAAGTGGTGGTCCTAAAACTATAGCCCACTGCTTATTTATCAGCCTTGCATGGAGAACCTTCTCCGCCCCTGGTAGTGCACCAGTATTCCTCCTGCCAACACAGATGATACAGTCCCATGCCTTCCACCAACACAGACAAGGTACCATTTATCTGACACTGGGACATTATTACACTATCCACTATCCAACACGGGCATTTTCTACTCCTACTGGCCACCGTCTGGCCCCAAAGAGACTACATTTTAAAAAGTTTGAGGACCGCTGGTTTAAACTATCTGCCAACAAAAATATAGCTGTTGTGTGAGTTTGTTACTTTGACCCTTGTACAAACCTGGGTAATTTAGCCTTAGCACAAGATGGAAAAAAATAATTATAAAATGAAATTTCCTGCAAAACTCATCATCAAAATCATCAGCAGATAAAAAGCAATATAAGCAGACGTTAATCCAGTTGTTTTGCCATGCAATTTCCACTAAATGCATATGCATTTTTTTTTAATTGTATGCTTAGTTGAATTGCCCAGGCTAGAAAATGGGTCGTTTTAAAGAACACTTAGGCTGCAGCATTCACACCTGAGCAGTGGGGTTTTTTCAGCAGTTTTTTTGAGCATTTGTAGGAGTGTTTTGAGCATTTGTGTAGGGTTTTTAAAGTGTTTTTGAGCTTTGGCATTTTTTTTAATTAGCCAATATCATTTGTTGCTACGTCTTTCTGTGGTTTCATCTGCTTTTATTTAACATTTTTAATTTTTTTTTCTAAGGGGGTTAGGGTTTAAAAGTTTTTTTGTTAGGAGTCGATATTAGAGTTGTTGTTAGGGTTAAAAAAAAAAAAAAATGTTATTACTAAATTTTAAATTTAATATTGCATTTGAACAAAAAACGCTCAAATCAAGCCTTTTCTTGCATTTCTAGGTTACAAAAAAACGCAACAATCTGCCTGATTTGAGCTACAAAAAAAAAAAAAGCTTCAGGACTTTTTTGAGCTTCAGGCGTTTGGCTTTGGATGACCTGTAAGAGATGTGAACCAAATCCACAGAGAACAACAGATACAAAACCAATTTTATTTTCTCCTCCAGCATTTCAGAGCTTCAAACTATAAAGCGCTGAGGTGTGAATAGGGCTAGATTTGGAAATTCACTTCCGTTTCTTCCGCTAAAGAGATACTAAAGTCTTTTTTTTTTTTTTTTTTTTTATTTTGCATTAAAAATAAAAAATATGTTATGTCAAACATGTTATACTTATCATCTCTGTGCAGAGGTTTTGCACAGAGCAGCCCAGAGTCTACTCTTCTTGGGTCCCTTTTCGGCGCTCCTGGCCCCTCCCTCCTGTTGAGGTGCCCCCAAAGCAAACAGCTTGCTATGGGAGCACCTGAAGCAAGCCACAGCTCCGGGTCCATTCAGACACAGAGCCACGGCCTGGCCCTGCCCCCTAGCTTTCCTCATTGGCTCACTCACTTTGACAGCAGCAGGAGCCAATGGCGCTTCACTGCTGTCTCAGCCAATGAGGAGGGAGAGTCCCAGACAGCCGAGTCTCTCATGCAACATCGATGGATCAAGAGGGGGCTCAGGTAACAGCTAGGGAGGGTGAGGGGTGCTGCTGCACACAGAAGACTTTATATCTTAAAGCATAGAATGCATTAAAATAAAAAAAAAAAATCTTCTGCCTTTACAACCACCTTAAATATAGTGTGGGTACACACATTTTATATATGGCCAAAGGGTTTGAAAATAAATGTTGGGAATTTCTGCATGAGTGGCAACTTATTTGAGAACTAATCCAAAACTGAGATTCTTTTTGTTGATACTGGAAAATGAAACCACCAAACGAAAACGAAAAATACATCTCTCAGGGACCTTCCAATTTAGATATTTGCTTGAGGTCCATGGTCTGCATACCTGTCATGGCCATTTAAAGGAGTTCCCACAGATGAATTTGTATTTATTTTATATGATAAAGAAGGCAACTGGAATTTCTGGAACACAAAAAAGTGGATGCAAACCCATAATATTAAAATGAGAATCATGGCAGGTAGATGTTGCTGTTGCATCTAAGACAAGTCAGGAGCTGACACTGACCAACAGGTTCCACCCATAACTAAAATATAATTTTTGGATGGACTGGCTCTATAACTTATCTTTTAATTCCACAGATGTTTCTCTTACTCTGAATGAAAAGGACCGAACATCTGAATAAAAGGTCATTAAAGTTCTTGGCACAATGAACAAGAAAAAAAAAAAAAAATACATAAAATGTTTTGTCACTGCGCCCAAGAGTCTTAAGGCTACATTCACACCGGCGATTATGGCTGAAATTGTAGCGGCAGGAATCCTCAGATGCCTGCTGTGGCTCGGTGCAGCGGCCAGTCTATGATGACAGGGCTGTAGCTATTTACAGCTCTCTGCCCAGCTAGCAATCACCTGCAGTGAGTCCTGCTGAATGTGGACAAAGTGCATCCAGAAGCGCTCACCGCAAGTAATTGGTGGCTGTGCAGAGAGCCGCAAATACAGGCGACTTGTCATTAAACAGGGAACAGGGTCAGTGGCAGCAGCAGGAATCAGAGGCATGCTGCTGCTACTATTTGCACTGACCTTAATCACAGTTGTGAATGTAGCCTAAGAAATGTGTGAAACCCAGTGACCTCTGTGTGCATTTAATTGCATTTATTTTAAATTGTGTCTATTATGCCAAGGCACGTCACAACTCACATTTGTGGGTTGTAGTGCACTATAGAGCAGGAACTTTTGCTTTTTTTTTTTTTTTTTTAATATGTATTTGGACTTGTGCTGATCTTCAGAATAAATGGCAATGCATATATACCTGCAGGATACCACAATGCAGATGTGGGAGTGCAACCTGAAGCTCATCCTGCATAATTGCGTGTTGGTTTGTGTTGTGTTGTGTTGTGTTACAATATCAATAACTCTGCCAAAGGGGAGGATTAGGTTATTGCCACAGCTCAGGTGGTTACTAGCTGTGAGTCAGTCTTCTGTCTATGATGAACACAAGAACCAACTGATGGAAGTTCAAGTGCGCTAAAGAAAAAAAAAAAAAAAACACAACATGCTTCTACCATGTGTGTCACCCCTTGTGACCGGCTTTAGAAAGAGATAAGAAGGCACAGCATAGGGTAGGAGCTCATGCACAGCAGCATAGAAGAGCATGAGAAGGTTTGAGTCAGTTGGCATGAACTTTCAAAATTTGCAGATATCTAAATTCTGAAGATTGTCATGATCTTAGTAAGATGTTGGTTTGCTTAAATCTATCTATAGTTAATTATCTATAAATAATATTTTTTTTTTTTTTAGTAATTATTGTTCCTGAGTATTCTAGGATATATTGAATGTACCCATGACATACAGGACAAACTTTTCTTTAGAAAAATAAAACAGTCAGTGTCAACCGCAATTAGTTTCTTTTTTTTTCCAAACAGCAATGAAATCATTCACACAAAAGGAAAATAATAAAATCAAATAAACAATAACGCTTGCAAGCGATCATCTGTCGGGCCATGGAAAACTTGCTTCACCCCTCAACTGCAAGTGGGAGTCATACACATTTTTTGGATTGATATTTACAGCAGATACAGCCCACAACCGCAACTGAGGGGTAGATAAAGTCTGATATGCTGTATTCACTGTACATTCCACAAACATTTCCTCAACAAAGTTGCCTCCACTCTTTCACTTCCAATAGTCCTATAATTTAATTGATAATTTCCCGGATTTAAACCTGCAAAACATGTAGATATATACATGGAGAGTGTGGCAAACAATGTCTAGTATTTCTGATCTTCATAGAAGTGTCTAGAATAAAGGGGTGCATTCTGTATACAGTGACATAGTCATGGTGGTGTGTATTCATGCTTTTTAAAAAGGAGAAAAAAGTGTGAACACAACTTGTAGATGGAAATCATAGCGGGCGCCTGGATGCTCCTCCTTTATGAGGAATGTGTGCAAATTACATCAACAGTTTACTATATGTATGGCGAAACATGGAAGCGGTTCTGGACTAGTCCAATAAACATAAAAGGGAATAAAGGTGTGCTTGGAGAATTAAACAGTTGTTTGTACCATTGATGATGTAACTGTCACCAAATTGATTGTTGCAACAGATTGCCAACTTTCAAGGAAAATAAATAATGGAAAAAAAAAAAAAAAAAAACAGCATGTATATTAATAAAAGCACTGGCAGCCCACCAGGTTTCCACCGTACAAATCTAGTTACTGGCACAATATTTCTCCATGCTGGGCATGTCTTTACCTGTACCTGTGTATTAAGGGCACCCTGAGCTATTAGTTCAGTGTCATGACGATTTTTAAATCTCTTCTGTACAAAGCCATTGTACATTTTTATAATCCTTCTGTACAATGTGAACTCATCTGTAGACAAAAAGGGGGATACCTCTTCCAAGCTCTTTTTCTGCTTTATAAACTGTACCAGAAAAACTGCATCATAGAGCTGACACACATTAATAGGAAGGGAAACCACTCTACAATCTCATTCTACAACCCTTCCTCTTATCAGTCTATTAGATAATCTGAGCCCAATCCCCAATCTTAAAAAAAAAAAAAAAAAAAAAAAATTATAAACCTATTTCAAATAAAATACCCTCAAAACCTACAATGAAAAGGAGCAGTAGTCATTCCCAGGGCACCCTGCCAACCCCCAGCCACAAAACCTGGTTTGTCCTTCCAGCACAGGCCAGCAAGGAGAAACAAATGGAACTTCCTGCATCCACTTGGCTAAGAGTGCTGACCAGCTATGGCAGGGGGCTGTAGGTGTCTCATTTTGCAGTTTCAGTCTGAGAGCTGGAGCCTGGTTAAAGTTTGAGTTCATTGGCAATTTTGGAGGCAATGTTCTTAAATGCCATAGAGGTGCCAGAGATTCTTTTGAAGCGTACACCATTTAGAGAGAGGCGTGGAAGCTTGCACACCTCCATTTCCCACTGTACATAGTTGTCATGCCCAGGTGAACCGTGGATACAAAGCAGCATGTACTTCTCTTGCAGTTCATGTTGGCAGCTGTTGGCATCCAGCACTTTGCGTATTTCACTCATCATCTCATTGGGTTCCATTGAGCTGGTGGTTTTCATACTCCACGTGAAGCGTAACGAGCGTGGCTTGGAGTCCCTCAGGTCTTCTTTATCTTTTTCTGCAACTGTCAGGTTAGGCCTGAGGAAATGGACAACATGTTTTATTACAACAATGATGTATGTGCTGAAAATCCAATAATGGTGGTTTTTACATCACTATTACCATCACATACAAAAACACATATAAACAAATTATTTTCAGGTACAGAGATAGTGTTCTTTAAACTTGCATTACCAACTGATGGCATTGCCAAAATACCTGGGCATGGAAGTGATCCTTCCAAACATAAGATACAAACTAAAACAGGAAAGGCAAAATTCTGTTGGAAGCAGCACCCTTAGTAAATACCTAATATGAAAGTAGGCTTCGCTGTATAGTTGCAAAAAGAAGTAGCGAGGTCAGCATTTAATAGGAAGACTCCACGTTTACCTTGAATTTACCTAGAAAAGTATACTATGCATTTTTTTTTTATTGTTACTTGCCTTACTATAGCAGAAAGAAAAAGCAATAAATTGTGCATTAAAAGCTGCACTTTCAACGTGCTCCTCTTTCCGACTAACTTTTCTAACAATACTATTAAAGCCATCATACAGGGAAACACTATAACACTGTTAGTTTATACTTTCCAGAAAAGCAATATTATATATTTTTTACCCCTAAAAATAAATTCTGTATTCTGTAAACAGCAGAGACATCCTACACTTTGCATTACCCCATGATGTGAGACTACATAGCTGGTTGCTTGCTCATATGTCAGTGGAAGGACCTGTTAAAAGACTGATTAGTGTTGCTGTACTGAGAGATTTTGAGCAATTAAAAGTGTGCAGGAAATTACTTCACCTCAAAGTAGACAAGAACATTCTTAGGCCTTCACATGGTCAGTTACATGCAGCCGCTGGATTCCTCCGGCCAAAATCTAGAGCTATTTACTCCTAGAACGATCGGGTCATGTGATCAGCAGCGGCGCTCAGCCCACCTAAACTAATGGCAGGCTCACAGTGGCCATTGCTATTTGCATGTAGCCATACACAGACCAGATAGCTGTGGTTAGTGTCCAAGCCGTGTCTCATTCTCTGTGCCAGTCTTCTCTTTCTGAAAACCCCCCCCCCCCCCCCTTTAGTCCTGAACAAAAAGTGTTCATCTCAAGAGCTGCTGTTAAAGATGGCATGTAATAAATGACGTTGCCCAAATAAAATGATTATTTGTAGGAAAAATATGCAATTTATATATTTATACAAGATTAATATGAGATATGGGCAAAAAGTCTGGATGTAGGTCTTTATAATACTGATGAATGTCTCTCCAGAGATGAAAGGTTTTCTTGTTCTTCCCTTTATTTTTATGCTAAAGTCAAAACGTTGTGCAACATCAGTAAGATTGCCCCTTTGTCTTTAGGGGTAGGAGGCCAACTCACAGGCACATGTTTGAAATCATAGAAGTATCTAAATAGGTGTTATCCTCTGAAATTAAACCTAACAAACATACTTGAAAAATGCCATGGCTCCACATCGACAACTAATCGATATGAAATATAATATAATATGAATAATATTAATAATATGAAATTAATCGATTGCTATTTTCATAATTGATTAATCGGCCAGTAACATAATGGGGTTAAATTTACACTGCACTTTGCAAATGGCAGAAAGAGACCTGATGGATAGACCTGACAGATACACACTTGGGGGACACTTGAAGGACAGGTTCAGAGGGTCTGCGAAATCGGCTATTGTTCAACTTCCTGGGATCAGTAATTTCTGATATACTTTTGACTAATTTGTTTTCCAATTTATGACTGTTTGAATAGTGTCTTTTGTTCCTACAAAACATCCCCTACATCTTCCCTGGTGTAGGGGTTGTATTGCTTTGTCAGCAGCTAAGCTTTTATTTGCTTTTTTTTATGCAATATACTAGAAACACAATTCCAAAAAAAAAGTTGGGACGCTGTGTAAAATCCACATAAAAAACAGAATGCAACGATTTGTAAATCTCATAAACCCGTATTTTTTCACAATAGAAAATACAAAACATCAAATGTTTAAACTGAAAAAAATTACCATTTTAAGAATAAAAAAATAAAAAGAAGTTATTTTTGAAATTGATAGCAGTAACACATTTAAAAGTAGGAAAACAAAAAGCTGGCAAAGTATGTCATACTAAGAAGGAAATTTGATTGGGTATAAAAAGTTCTTAGCCAGAGTATTTTTGAAGTAAAGATGGACAGAGGTTCACCAATCAGTAAAAAAAGCTGCGTCTAAAAATTGTCAAACAATTTCAGAATACCTCTGTAATGTAAAAAAAAATAAAAAAAATAAAAAAGTGTAAATATATCATCTACAGTACTTAATATCAAAAGATCCCAAGAATCTGGAGAAATCTCTGTGTGCAAGGGACAAGGCCGAAATGCAATACTGGATGCCCATAATCTTCGTGTCCCCAAGATGGCACTAAATTAAAAACAGGCATTATTCTGCGATGGACATCAGGATGGGCTCAGGAATACTTCCAAAAATCACTGGTCTATACATAGTAAGCTGTGCCATCCAAAAATACAATTTAAAGCTCTATCATGCAAAGAAGTAGCTGAACATGATCAAAAAACGCCAACATCTTCAATGGGCCAAAGCGCATTTAAAATGGTCGGTTGAAAAGTAAAAAACTGTTCTGTGGTCAGACTAATCAAAAGTTTAAATTTTTAGCAACCATGGGCGCTACGTCCTCTGTACAAAAGAGAAGACGGACCTTCCACCTTGTTATCAGAACTTAGTTTAAAAGCCTGTATCTCTGATGGGGGTGCAAATGAAAATGGGCCGCTTTCACATCAAGAAAGGCATAATCAACGCTGAAAAATATATCCAAAAAGACGTATTTTTCAGGGAAGGCTTGCAAATTTCAGCAGGACCTTGCTAGTATGTGGTAAACTGGAAAACATTGATTTGTAGTAGAAGAGTCTGGATGCTTAACTGGCCTGCATGCAGTCCAGACCTTTCACAAATTGAAAATATTTGTTGCATCTTGAAATGAAAAATACAACAAAGACGACCCAGGACTGTTTAGCAGTTTGAATCCAATATCACGCAAGAACAGGATATTTCTCTCTCCCAAAACTCCAGCAACTGATGTCCTCAGTTCCCAGATGTTTACAGATTGTTGTTAAAAGAAGAGGGGATGCTACAGCATGGTAAACAGGGCCCTGCCCCAACTTTTTCTGTTTAAATGTTTTTAGTAAATTTAAAAAAATACTATAACAGCATAATATTTTTTGTAAGTGCAAAGTCAAATGAAATCCTACAGTGCAGACAGGTTGACAAGACAACATAATTGTCAAAATAAACAAGTGGAATTATTTAGGTGAACCCTAGGTTACCACATTTTTTTTCTTAAAATGGTACATTTTCTCAGTTTAAACATTTGATAGGTTTTCTACTGTGAATAAACTATAGGCTTACAAGATTTGCAAATCATTGCATTCTGTTTAGATTTTACACAGCGTCTGCAACTTTTGGGAATTGGGGTGGTATTTTTCACCTACTGTTTGTTTCATTGCTGACCTACCCCTATGAAACCAAACTAGGTATTGAATGATAATTTTATTACATATTACTGTCTATAATATTATCCCTCCCCCAATCCAGTTGTTCCTCTAAGTTAGGCTTAGTCTGACCATACATGAATCGAAATTCGTCGGTTCAGCGGATCCATCGACCAACTTGTGTACAACCGACACGACGGGTTTTCCCTCAAACAATTAGTGCCACCGGTATAGCTGAATACAATAACATTGTGGAAGTGATAAGTCTTTCTGCATGCAAAAAGTTATGTAATGGAAGAACTTATGAATAATCATCCTTTGTACTGACATTTATGTGTGCCTGTGAGACTATCATAATTACAGAGCAATTAGGACTATTGTGAGTTATCAGACTGTGGCATGTGTGTGCATTGTACATCTATGTTACTTTCTCTAGACCTCTACACTGTGTGCATTATTTACTCTTGCTCCAGAGTAGAGTAGGCTTAGGGTTAACCTACACCCCTTCAAGCCCCCCCACACATACTTCATGCTGCAATATGGCCACGCCAACTATTTGCCTCAGCGTGCTATGAAAACTCCATCATTACTTCCCTAAGGGGGCCCAGGACTTTTACAATCCTAGCTATGCCCCTTGACATGTTTAAAGCCCAGCCTACTGTGACAATTGTGACTATGTCCATATATACAGCGGAGAAACAAATGTAGCCCCAGAGTGAATTGTGTTATTCCTAGGATTTCAAGTTGAAAAATAGAGGAAAAATCCTGAAAAAGAAACCTAATGCAGCTGCTACATCTAATGAGCGATAAACTGCAATATATTACATATTTGTTTTTGTGTTTAGATATGCTTTAAGCAATAGAAAGAATGTGTGCACTTAACATGAAAAGAAAAAAAAAAAACATCTCTGGCCTTGACGGATTTAAAAGCAGATTTTCAGTTTTGCAATCAAAGTTGAGAAAACCCCACTATGTTATGCGTTAGCATTCCCACAGCATGTCTAAAATTTTTTTAAAACGGATTACCTTTGTTAGAGTGAGCCTGCTCCAAGTCTGTTCTCATTAACATACAATGTAGAAAGCCCAGCCTCCAAACCTTTAACCTGTTCAAATCTAGTTATGATTGATAATGTAGATCTGCTTGCACTGCTGGATTAAACTCTGTGGAGACCCCTAGGCAGTTGAAACCTTGCCCACCCACCCAGATTTTTGGAGGTTTCTCCAGCGCACACACTCTAGTAGGATAACACTGAACTAAATAGTGTGCATGCCGGCTGCTAGATGAGATTACCATCACTATTGCACATTACACATACGTAGGTTACACCAAAACTTTTTTACAAAAAAAAAGCTTTTAAGAGAAAAACTGCAATGTAAATCTGAGGTCAATGGTTTGTGTACTTTACATTTAAATATTCTATAGAGTAATATAATGTACCTAGTAACAACAAAGTTTTCTTTTTCGTTTGAGACGATTGTTTTCTATCTTTTGTAAACTTTAAGAAAACTTATTTATCTTTCTTTCAATATCAAATCAATATTATTTTGATCTGAAGTTGCAGGGGCCTTAAACAGTGTAGGACCAATAGACTGGTGCCTATTCTGCCTATTTGGTAAGCTGGCAACGTCTGCCTGCAGAGCTCAAAAAACAGAGAACTAGCTATTATTTTACCTTGCTGTATGGTGCATTTTTTTTATAAGTTATGCCATGTGAACAAGGACATGTAGCAAATATAAAGTAGCTTGGCTGCAAAAGAGGTAATACACTTTAAAAACCTAAAGGTCTGCCAATCGGGTGTCTTTCCTATCAATGCTTTCTTTCAGTCTTTAATTGTATACTTGCAGGCCAGAAGAGCATTCCAGGTTCCGAGAGTTTCCCTGGATAAAACGTGATTTCCGGATGGATAGAGGGAAATTTAAAACAATCGAATGGGCTTATGTTTCTTTTTTTTTTTTTTTTTTATGAGAAAGGGAGGCAGTGGCAAGTAAAATGTGTCACTGCAAATTGCAGACCTGTTGAAAAAAATACAAGGTGTATAAAATAACTTTTCTACCATTCCTAGCCAAAAATACTGGTTGTGTTTAGGTATCACTTGTCTGTTGTACAGCGGGAACTAAAAGAATTAAAAAAAAAAAAAAAAAAAAAAACATAGCATGCGTTTCCATAGTCATTTCCCAGTAGATTTTCATAGGTTTGTTCCATCCACTTTTGAAAGGCTGCAGGCATCGACACTTATCAGATGCTACTCCAATAAGATTTGCAAAAATTATTTTAAAATCCCTGAACATGTGAGCATGAACTTTGTGCTTGCCTCGATATTCATCACATTCCTTTACATCGGTCTACTGCCCTATCACCTCTAAGATGAGATGATGGTATATCCTCCCATACTGCAACCAAAAGATAATGGTATTCAGCTATTAACCCAGGATAATAGCGAGTGTCATTCAATATGTGGGCAATTGATATATTTATATTGGTGTACTTAAATGCACCTATATGATATTCTTCCAAGGGCTCAATGCTTACTTGAAAATAGTTTTTTTTAGATTTATACCTGGTAAGAACTATAGGTGTCCCTTTTCGGTATACTTTCTGGCTCTCTAGGGTGTGTAGGGCGGGCTCTCGGCACTCTGTCAGATATGTACATATAATTAAACTTTGAAACTTCTTATGTACATTAGAATAAAATTGTCAACGATTTTAAAATAATTTGTGCAAGTCTTAACCGGTGTAGCACCAGAAAAGTCAGTTACTATTCATTAATCTTCTTGTAACACTAGGCAAGTGTAACAGTGTATAAATCACAGCTGAAAGCTCTGCATGGATTACACCAAACTGTATTCTAATATAAAACGTCTTACACACAAACAATGAAGGCAGTAGACGAATGCTCTACAGAAGTAACTGTTCACAAGCTATGGATAAAAATAAAAATGCAGCATTGATCTGATCACCAGAGTCAGCAGAAGAAGCTGAAGAAGCTAAAGAAGCTGAAGAAGCTGAAGAACCAAACCCCAGAGGGAAAGTGAAAAGAGAAAACGAGATTACAGGGAGAAGAAACGTGAAAGAGAAAAAAATAACGCTGAGTCAATAGATACAAAACATGAAGCAGAAAAACACACTAGAGATGAGGTGGAAGAAAGCTAGGGGAGTTAATTTACACTGAAGCAGTGATATTGGCTTTCTCACCTGGTGCTCTCCACTCGATCTTTCCCTTCTGGTTCATTTGGGTTCCTCAAAAGAGAGAGGTAAATAAATTCAGTGTATGAACTGTGAGCTCTGCAGAGCATCAATTACCGTCCATGATATTTAGTCCTCAAAAACAAGTCTGAATATTCTAAAACAACCAAATATCTCTGTATTGCGCTTGGAATAAGCCTGTGAGTGTCATGGGTATTTGTAACATCTCTGTTCAAATAACAGTCTTGAAAAGACAGAATCCACCAGAGCCAATAAAGATAAACCAGTTTTCTAAACCTATAAGTTACATGTGAAAACCATAAAACAATAAGTGGTTGAATAAAAGTAGTTGCGATAAAAGAACTGGCTGATACCAGCCAGTTCTTTTAGCGCAACTACTTTTATTCAATCACGTATTGTTTTATGGTTTTTCTACGTGACTTATAGGTTCAATAAACTGGTTTCTCTTTATTGGCTCTGGTGGATTCTGTCTTTTCAAGACTGTTATTTGAACAGAGATGTTACAAATACCCATGACACTCACAGGCTTATTCCAAGCGCTATACAGAGATATTTGGTTGTTGGTTTTTACAGTCACAACCCCCAGGGGTTGTCTCCAACTGCTAGGAACAGCAGTGCTGGCACAAGAATTCCTCCTAGTAAATCATCTCCAACTGGTGCCCGATCATTTTGTGGCATTTCCTAAATATTCTACAACCCTTTATCAAAAGAAAAACTTCAAAAGATATTGTGTATTTTTTTTACTTATCAAGTTTCCTTTAATGTATTTCTTGACTTTATATTTATACTCATATTTCAGATAGATTCTACAGTCCCAATCTACTGGATAGAGTGCAATCAGCATCCTTGCTGAAGGCCTCCTGTGAAAAAATTGAGTAAAAGAAACAACCGAAAAAGTATATATTTTTTATTCTCTGGATGTCTTACTGACAAACGAGTCAATAAAAGATCCACCGATATAAGAGGAGCTGTAAGTGCAAATAATGGATTGTGCTACCAAGCAGGAAATACAGCATACCAATACAATCAGCAAATATAGTGCTTCTATGCACATACATTGTTAAAACCAAACAGAACGTTTAAAAAAAATGCTATATTAAAGACCAGCTCTACCCAAAACTGGAAATGGGTTCCCATCTCTAGCGATTAGGAATGCCATTATGGCCCCAAACAGTCTAGCTCTTTTTGTATAGCCATTATCAAATAAGATTATTCTGTTTCAATGAAATATCCATATTGCAGTCAGAATAAATAATAGTGGAATCCAACTGTAGCAAAGCGGCACATTCATCATTATGGTCTGCCTTATGGTGTACGTGTAAAGTGAAGCAATTGCAGATTAAAAAAAAAAAAAAAAAACAAATAATATCTGTGACTCATTTCCTTTTTCTTTATGTCATGATCATCAAGATCCTTTCAATGGTGGGAAGGATGGACTACAGAGCTGTATTCCTGATCCATCAAGCCAGGGATAACCTGGTTTTCAGTGACAAACAAATCCAGCTGTCTAGAAACATGATTAACTTGTCCCATGACAACAGAACGCGAGTGAAACCGGGAAAATTAAACTGACTTGACTGAGCAAAGGAAACTTTTCACAGCCCGATTGCTTCAGTAATTCGGGATCAATGTGATGCTAACTCCCCTCTAGCATGCTTCATCCAAAAGGGCTTACTCATGAGTCATACTCACAGCCTCGAAGAAGACTACCACCAGGCCTAGGAAACTCACGCATAAGCCAAGTCAGACCATTTCTGACTGGAGAGTCTAAAGTTTCTTCTGTAAAATGAACACCCTGGCCTGAGCTGTGTCCAGGACTAGATGCAGATATACTACATAAGATGAGTTGATTCTGGCAACGATTTCTAAAGGTTCAGGATTGACTCAAATTGCTATAAGGCCTGGGCAGTCATAGATCCGTTGTCTAGCAGGGCCTGCACCGTGCGTTCCCCTGACTGGAGGTCATAAGCATTGCGCAGCCAACTGGTAGTGCAGGGGGCCCCACAGCAAAGCATAAGAATCACTGATGTGCTCAAAAGATGGGGACACGAAGGTAAGCATATGCAAGGTCTACAAAAAGCCTCCCAGATGAAGGGTGGCGTTGACACATTTGATGGAACCCACACAATTTCTGGACTCAAATGAAAACATTAAGAGTTTTAGGATTTAAGATGCTGAGAACACCCTTTTTTGGGTTTGGGAATAGTAGCAAGGTTGAAGTAGAAATTCTAACTCCGTCTGCCACAGGAACTGGGACAAATGACACCCTGACCCAGAAGACTTAAGAGGGTTTGATGAAGTTCTGCTAATCTGTGCTGTGACACAGGAAGGTTGGAAGTGAGCCACCGAGATGATGAAGAGATGAACTCCATTTTATAGCCCTGGGATGCCACTTCCTGCACCCAAGCATCTGAGATGCAAGCTGTTCATGCGTTCACAAAGTTTAAACAAATGCACCTTCACTCTGGAAACTGGGGGTGCAACTTCATGCTAAGGACAGGTTGTCTGAGGATTTGGCAGCATACAAGTGCAAAACTGTCACAGTGAAAGTTTAATGTTACAGTCCACATGTTCGTACGCACTGGGAACAGCAGCAGTAGTAGTTGAATGGTGTTTAGGGGATTAACCAGTTAGACATAGTTCGACAGAAAAGTCGCAAAATTTACCGGATACTCTCTGCCTAATATGCTACACGCTTCCCTTAATCTGCTGTATTAAATATAGCAAATGATATCGTGAAGATGATTTTTTCATAAACACAGCACTAGCCTCACTTAATATTGTAGTATCTAACATAAACCAATATTAAACCGCTCATCCATTATTAGATCAATAAAATAAAATAAACACGTAGAAACGTAATCAAAAAAAGTGTGAAGAACATAAATCAAAAATACAAATAATTCATCCATAATTATAAACAGCATTTAAAATCACAAATAATCTAATCAAGTATAAAAATGCAATTAAGAAAAAATAAAAATGTGCAGTATATCAATGTATGTCCTACTGTGGTAACCAGTGGCAACCACATTAGTGTTTACTGTTGGTAAAAATATATAGTACTCTCTACCTACATATACTCAGTGATTTATAAATTAAAAATAACAAATCAAAAATAAAGTTCAAAAGTGCAGTTCATCAAAATGGGTCCTTCTGTGATCACCAACGGAAACCAATTGACAATAATATATTGGTGCTTACCTCCTATACGTGCTACACCATCTTTATAAGCAGCCATCTTAAATGGGTGAACTCACTGGATAGGATTGACCTTTATGTTATTATTAACAAAAAGGTCAAGTCACCGCTTTGCTCAACTGTTGGGATGTTTTAGGACAAATGATCACTGTTCCTCCACTCCTGGTTCCTCCTAAATGCAATTATTCCCAATGTTCCAGTCTCAGTAGCCGAGGAAACAGAAAAGCAGTCTCCATAGTGTAAAACCTCAATTGTATCATGTGTATGGCAGTTTTTCGAGTGGAGAGGTCATATTACTAAAATGTGCCTTTTCTAGTTTCTATTTTTGAAGATAGTAGAGCTTGTGTAAAGAAAGACAACTGTGAACACAATAACATTTCTATCTGTGGAAACTAAAGCTGAATCTTGAAAGAAATCAAAATTATGAATACTTTGTAGGTTTTACTACTGAATCATAAAAAAAAAAAAAAAAAAAGTTTACCCTGACGCCATTGTTTAACCCCTTGTCTACCAAGGTAGGTTTACAACTGCTACTTGTATTGCTTTTTTACAACTGTCTTCTCTTGGCTTTCAGGTAAAAGATCTGGACAGCTCTATAGCTGCCTGATCAGTATTACAGGGCTTCAAAACCTCTCTCTACAGGGCTTCCCCAGTTCTCGTTTATGGTTCTTGGGCTCTCCCACTCCTCCGGATAGGCCAGGACCACAGAAAACTGCAGTAACATTTGGAGCAGTGGGATTCTCCCCTGCAACAAATGAATCTGGAAGTGACATGAATTACCCTATTTCCTGATTCAGAGCAGCTATTCCCAAACTTTTGTAGCCAGGTAAGCAGCTAATGATCAAGCATGATTAGCTGCAATGGAGGGAAGGGAGACATCGAGGGTCTAATGGACAACTGATCTCTCCATAAAGAGGACCTGTCCCTGGCCCCTGCTATCACATTGGGGAATTCTTATAGCCTTGTGATCGTACTTAGAGGAGATTCAGGCTCCCCCCAAAAAATTTAAAGTCAGCAGCTACAAATACTGTAGCTTCTGACTTAATATAAGGGCACCTACCTGTCAATTGGCTTTGGGTGCTTTTGTTGGCATCATTAGGGAAACAGGCAGTGAAGCCTTGTGGCTTCAAAGACAGTTTCCTACTGCGTGAGTCACGCTGCACTTTGTGAATTGTCCTGTAGTCTTCTGGGACTTGTGATGTGTCCCAGAAAGCTTAGGGAGGAGGGGCTAAACTTATGGCTCAAATTGTCACAGAAGCTCCCCCCTTAAAAGTGCCAAATGCAGCAGTGGCGGATGCAAACAAGCAAGCAAACCTTTTGGATGAAGTTCCGCTTTAAGTTATATGAAAATGCACGTGTAAAAAAAAAAAAAAAAATAAGTAAAATACACCCCATATACACACCCGAATGTAAACACGTGTGTAGGGCGCACACATGTATGTAAAACATAAATTGGACCATACATGTGCTGTATTGCCATGAATATCAGAATGAGAGCAATAATTCTAAGGCCATAACTTTTGATAAACTGTAAAAAAATTAAAACTTCGCCTGTGGAACATTTTGAGTACCATATTTTTTCTTCACAATTTCATGGACACACAATTTTAAGCATTGACATGTTTGCCATTTTTTTTTTTTACTTACCCCAAAAAAATTGTGATAATTTTTTTCATTAAATACATTTGAATGCATTTTTTCATGGAAATCTTTTGATAAACAGTTAAATATACAACATAAATAATAATATAAAAAATTGCCACACCACCATTTTATTCTACAGGGCCTTTCAGAAAATATGGAAGTGTTTGGCATTGTAAAGTAATATATAACTAAAAAATGTTGATTTCAATTTGTGTTTGAAAAAAGAAAAAAAAAAAATTGCCCAGTAGAAAAGTGACTAGGTTTAGATTTCTAAAGAGTGGTGCCAAGTGTTTATAAACAGAGGAGAATCTGTAGGTAAACATTTTTCACAATGACAGAGAATGTAATGTTTTTAAAGTTTTAAAAATCCCTGCATCTTTAGTCACCAACATTCTAACACTAAACTATCTAGCCCAGTAGGGGGGGGGGGGGGGGGGGGGAACAGTATACATACCTTTTCTGCAGGTGATCGACCCGATCTCCAGCGGCAGAAGCTCTGCTGAGTACACGTCCGACAACGGCTGTGAAATGAATAGGAAGTGATGTAGACTTACTATAGGGCTTCAGTTGTCGGATGTGTCCTCTTCACCTGCCCACACAGCGAAGCCGCGGCTGACAGCTCAGCGTGGGATCAGAGCTTCTGCCACTCTCTGGGACGCTCTGCTACAATATTATATTATATACAGTGCCTTGCGAAAGTATTCGGCCCCCTTGAACTTTTCAACCTTTTGCCACATTTCAGGCTTCAAACATAAAGATATTAAATTTAAATTTTTTGTGAAGAATCACCAACAAGTGGGAAACAATTGTGAAGTGGAACGAAATCTATTGGATTGTTGAAACTGAAAATGAAAAGTGGGGCGTGCAAAATTATTCGGCCCCCTTGCGTTAATACTTTGTAGAGCCACCTTTTGCTGCAATTACAGCTGCAAGTCGCTTGGGGTATGTCTCTATCAGTTTTGCACATCGAGAGACTGAAATTCTTGCCCATTCTTCCTTGCAAAACAGCTCGAGCTCAGTGAGGTTGGATGGAGAGCGTTTGTGAACAGCAGCTTTCAGCTCTTTCCACAGATTCTCGATTGGATTCAGGTCTGGACTAAAAGACTTGGACATTCTAACACCTGGATACGTTTATTTGTGAACCATTCCTTTCTAGATTTTGCTGTATGTTTGGGATCATTGTCTTGTTGGAAGATAAATCTCCGTCCCACTTTCAGGTCTTTTGCAGACTCCAACAGGTTTTCATCCACAATGGTCCTGTATTTTTTCTATATTGGCTGCATCCATCTTTCCCTCAATTTTAACCATCTTCCCTGTCCCTGCTGAAGAAAAGCAGGCCCAAACCATGATGCTGCCACCACCATGTTTGACAGTGGGGATGGTGTGTTGAGGGTGATGAGCTGTGTTGTTTTTACGCCAAACATATCGTTTTGCATTGTGGCCAAAAAGTTTGATTTTGGTTTCATCGGACCAGAGCACCTTCTTCCACATGTTTGGTGTGTCTCCCAGGTGGCTTGTAGCAAACTTTAGACGAGACTTTTTATGGATATCTTTGAGAAATGGCTTTCTTCTTGCCACTCTTCCATAAAGGCCAGATTTGTGCAGTGTACGACTGATTGTTGTCCTATGGACAGACTCTCCCACCTCAGCTGTAGTTCTCTGCAGTTCATCCAGAGTGATCATGGGCCTCTTGGCTGCATCTCTGATCAGTCTTCTCCTTGTCTGAGCTGAAAGTTTAGAGGGACAGCCAGGTCTTGGTAGATTTGCAGTGGTCTGATACTCCTTCCATTTCAAAATGATCGCTTGCACAGTGCTCCTTGAGATGTTTAAAGCTTGGGAAATCTTTTTGTATCCAAATCCGGCTTTAAACTTCTCCACAACAGTATTACGGACCTGCGTGGTGTGTTCCTTGGTCTTCATGATGCTCTCTGCGCTTTCAACAGAACCCTGAGACTACCACAGAGCAGGTGCATTTATACAGAGACTTGATTACACACAGGCGGATTCTATTCATCACCATCAGTCATTTAGGACAACATTGGATCATTCAGAGATCCTCGCTGAACTTCTGGAGTGAGTTTGCTGCACTGAAATTAAAGGGGCCGAATAATTTTGCACGCACCACTTTTCAGTTTTTTATTTGCTAAAAAAGTTTAAAATATCCAATAGATTTCGTTCCACTTCCGAGCCGAGCGGCGCCGATCGCCGCTGTTTGGAAATGCACGGAAAGGGCCAAGGAGAGCTTGGCTGACCTCCGCAAACCTCAGGAACGTAGTCTTTCCGAGGTTTGCTGAGGAGTCCTCGGGCCTTTCCGCCCGTTTCTGAGGCTCTCCGGCACCCCCCCCACCTCTGGCCGCATGCGGTATTGCATCCCATTGAAGTCAATGCAGAAAAAATTATTTTTGTTTCCATTGACTTCAATGGGGAAACTCGCTTTGATATGCGAGTACTTTGGATTACGAGCATTCTCCTGGAACAGATTATGCTCGTAATCCAAGATTCCTGTGTGTGTGTGTGTGTGTGTGTGTGTGTGTGTGTGTGTGTGTGTGTGTGTGTGTGTGTGTGTGTGTGTGTGTGTGTGTGTGTGTGTATATATATATATATATATATATATATATATATATATATATATATATATATATATATATATATATTTTTTTTTTTTTTTTTTATTATTATTTATTTATATTATACACTGATCAAAGGTTTTAGAACACCCCCATTTTTCCAATTTTTGTTGAAATGTATGCAGTTTAATGTCTCCATGTATTCTGAAAATAAATGGAACAATTAAACAAGTGGACATAAAAAATAAAAAAAAAACCCTCATGGATTTTCTTGTAATGCAATCTACATTTTTTACTCAAAAGTAGCCACATTTTGCAGATCTAACAGCCAAACACACTTGTGGCACTCTTTATACACCGGAAATCAACTATCGTTCAGAAAGTTGTTCTTGTTACAGGATTTCCTACAAATATTTTGTACTTTGCTTTCACCCTTCTGTTCAGTTCATCGCAAGCCAGCTCAATGGGTTCACGTTTGGAGACTGTGTTGACCATTCCATGATTTGAAGCCTACGGTTTTCTCATTTTCTTCTAAGGTAGTTCTGACACAGCCTGGACTCTAAGGAACCATCCTTTCACCTACTCAACAGTGTTCAAAAACCCTGTGCGATGATCTCAAATTTTTATTCATTAGACCTTCTTCTAGTCTTCAGTAATCCACTGGTGGTGCTTCATTACCCAGGCAAGCCTCTTTTATTTAGCCATATAAGCGATGGCTTCTTATAGCCATCCGACCTGTCAAACCTGCAGCTCAAAGTCATCTTCAGTTGAAACAGACTTGATTACATAGTTGGTAAGGTTGAATAAAGACAATAGTCCACCCAGTTCAACCTATGTTGGTGTGTGCGTGTTCCTTCATTAAGATAATTATTTCCTATATCCCTGTATAGATCACTATTACTTATGAGCAGTGCTAAGCTGTGCTTGAAGCTGATGTCCTGTGAGCCGCCTGTCATGCAAGATGTTGACTCTCAGAAACTTGTCTTCTGATTGTATTGTGGCTTTGGGTCTGCCAAACCTCATCCTGTCAGAGTTTTCTCCAAGTGCCTGGTGTAGGAAACCATTCTCACCGACACCTTGGCTTTCCCTATCTCTCTATAGGAAAAACCTACACTTTAAAGGGTTATAAATGGTCTGTATGTCTTCCTTTGCGAATTGCTTTTTTTCTCACCATTTTGAGAGGCTTAATTCATTTACATTGCTGCAGAACTGAACAGACCCACTACTTCTTTGAAAAATACCTTTTTGTATAACTCTGAAATGTACATTATATTTCAGTTTTTGTTAACCTAAACTTTTTTTTCCACCTTTGGCAGTTTATCACTTACCTTTGTACAATTTCAGGTCAGAACTTGAGCTGTTTAAAATTCAATGAAAACTGGAGAAATGGAGGTGTTCTAAAACATTTCAACGGTAGTATGGCCGTGCTCCTAAGTATATTGCAAAGAAGCAAACCAAGCACACTAGCAAGGATGCGCTTCCTTGTTCTGGCATGGCCAATTTGAAACAGGAAAGCAAGGGGACCGGCAGGATCAGCAGATGTTTCACACAAAAGGAAGCAATGCAAATAGAACAGGATACTTTTATTACATGGTACAACAGACACAAGAGCTCCCTCTATAACGCCCCTTTCACACGACTGGCCGACAAAGATCCGCCTGTCTGTTTTTCAGGCGGAACCCGAGTGGGCCACCCATTAACTTGTATGGGCAGGCGGATGTCAGCGGAGATGTGTCTGCTGACACCCACCTGCCCTCCGAAGATCTGATCAAAAAAAACGGATGGCGATAGGTTTGCCATCCGTTCAGTGAATCGGATGAAAACGGACAGGCTGTCAGTTTTCATACAATCTCGCCATAGAGGATAGCAGAGCTCTGACAGGTGCATCCCTGCACAGTAAGCAGACCTGTCAATCTGCCGGCTGAGCTGATCTGCCCCGTGTGAAAGGGGTCTAATACAAATGCCAGTGTGGGAGGACAGAAATCTTTTGGAGCTTCTGTCAAGACTGTCTCTACATTCCCCTCTGATTCTGTGTTCTCTAAACCAGCATATTGGGGTACGACTCCTGTGGAGAAACCGGAGTAGGAGGAGAAGAGGTGGGGCGTTTTTGAGCTATGGCCAAAGTTGGCTGAATTAGGCCGTAATCTGTCCGATGAACTGCGACAGATGCAGAAAACAATGCTTTTGTCGAAAACGCGTTAGTTGCATGCCTGCAATGGAACTAGAATCAGATGCTGAAGCTGGTGTGAAGGCCCGTTCCTGCGTCAGTGCAAAGGACAAAAAGTCACTCTGAGGCCTGGGCTTCCGCAGAGTGAGTGTTTGACACTGCCTTGAGCCATCTCCTTTTTGCCTGGTCTCCACAATAGCTAAAAGTGAGAGAGCGTTACCTCTGGGGTATTCATGAAGTAGACTGAGTGCGCATGTCTGGTAGAAGTATGCGATAACCCAGGTGTAGACCGTCCTGTGACGAATCCTTTTTGCAAAAGAGTGGAAGGAAGCGTCTGAGTACCTTATAAGGGGTCTAGTAACAGTAAAGTGTGTGACCAGTGATGTGATGCAACACTTGGTCATCTACCTGAGATGGGGCTCTGAGTGGTTGAATTTGAGCTCCAAGTTGGAAAAGTTTACACTGTGAAGTGAATAGGTTTCGAAAATATCCCGGTTTTACACAGTAAATCTCAAATGTACAGGGTGATCCCATCTTACCTTTTCACGACACTGAACTGTAAATAAAGGTCCAGGCTTCACCCATCATGGTGGGAACACCCCAAAAGGGATCTTCAGGGACTGAGTTCCATAGTAATGGACCATGGCCCTTGACCTGTATAGCAACCTGAAGTTACTAAATGTGTTGCAAGCAGTGCCAAGTTTAGTGCCACACACAGGATACAGTGTCCAAGGCAACATTACAGACCATTCGCACAGCATAGGGTCTGAGTATGGCTACCAAGGTTTTACCAAGGTTGCACTGATCTGGATAGTCTTCTTCTGTCGGCATGAGAAGACAGCAAGGTTTGAGTAAAAAAAAAAAAATCTAGGAAAATAATTGAAGTAGTGAAGCTGATATCGCCAAGATGAAGACCAGATCCAACACCTACAGACACTACCAAAAAACGGAGGACTCCCGGAGTGGAGTAGGTTTATAGGGGAAAAGCCCCAGGGGGGCGTGTCCTCAAAAGATTGCCAGTGTCCAATCACCTGAAGATAGGAGCCTATAACCCATGGTGTATGAATACTTTGCCTGTTCTGTACAATTAAGATGAAAAGAATTTTGACTTACCCGTAAATTATGTATCTTTTAGCACAGTACAGGACACAGACTGGATTTTCATAAATCCATGGTTACAGGCTGCTATGTTCAGGAGACAGGACACTGGCAAAGCTTGTTGGACTCGCCCAGCCCCCTCTTCCCCAGAACATACCAATATAACCCTACCCCATGAGCAATCTGTTTTTTAGTAAGCAATGCAGTGTAACACAGGATCAGAGGGGAAGGTGTTTTGTGTCCTGTACTCCAAGATATGGAATTTACAGGATTAGTAAAAATTCCTCTGAACTCAGTCGTACAGTACAGCAGAGATTCCCAACCCCCTGGCCACTGACCAGTACCGTGGGCTTGTACAAAGTGTGAGGAAGTGCCTGAGTACCTTATAGGAGCTCTGGGCTGGTAACAGTGCGAACCTGTGGTGTGATGTAACACCTAGTCATCCACCTCAGACTTCGCTCTGAGTGGTGGAATTTTTACCACCAAGTTAAAACACTCAATAAGTGAATAAAGTCAAACAATTCCCAATTTCCTCATCATTTTAATCATAAGAACGAATACTATTTAGAACGCACTAATAAGTGTACTAAAAACTGTGGAAATAGTAAAGTGTTACTAAACCCAGGACTCTGCATTCACTATATCTGGTCTCCCACAGTACACAGAACATGGAAATGCAATTATTTTAGTAACTATAAACTGCCAAATACTTTTTCTTATTAGCATTATATAGCAGTCTTTTATCAGTGTCCAGCAGAGCACTGGTTAAAGCTTGTAGGAGTTTTCATTCTCCCCTGGGTGTCCTCAGCACAACTGAGCCTCTGTCTGGACAGTGTTGATTGGCTCGGGGGTGATCCCAAGGAAAAAAAAGAACTCTAGAAATACTCCCTAAACTGAGCATGTGCAGCTTGCCCCCAATGCTCTGTTTTATCAGGAGATGTTTTGGGGACTGTGGAAGAAGGGGAGGATCAGAAAAGACAGGATCAAACAGCCTTTTTACACAATGCACAGTATTAACCCCTTAGGTTGCACAGTGAGTATAACAAGCATGCTTTACTGCATATGCAGACTGATTTTACTGTTGTGGGTTTAGTAACACTTTAAGTCTCGTACTTACTACAGGGCTACAGTAATAGTCCCATAACAGGGTGAACCTCGTCTTACCTTTCCACATCGTTGGTCCCAGGCTTCATCCATCACGGTGGGCATACCTCCAAGAGGGGTCTTCAGGGCCTGGGAAGTATAGAAATGGACCTCGGCCTTGCATAACTAGCACACTGCAGCTAATCACACTTGTTGCAAAAGAAGGACCCAAGCAGGATCCAGTGCCTAAACATTACAGGCTGTTCCCACAGTGGAGCCCGGATACAGTTCCAAAGGCTTTACTGAGCTTATACTGATCTTGATGCACTGATTCCATTGTTGTGGAAGAAGGCAGTGAAGAGACTGAATGAAGAATTTGAATAAATAAGAACTAGTTAAGTACAGAAACTTCACCATAAGGGAGAAGAGGTCAATCACCTACAGGACAAGCAAAAATCGGAGTTCTCATGGCATGGGACAACGGTATAACAAAGGGTAAACATCCAGCCTGTGACTTGTACTGTGGGATTAAAGTAGAACTATAGGCATAACTTCCCCCCGCCCCCATTTTGGACATCGCAAGTGAGGGTTATAAATTCCTATAAGATTTTTTTTTTTTCCCCACCATCTGTGTCCAATTGGCTATGGGATAGGAAGTGAAATCTCTGCACACAGGAAGTGAGGAAATTCCTAAAAATTAAGGGAATTCCCTGGGGATCCTCAGCTCACCAGAACTATTGTCCCTATTGGAAGATTTGCCCCTCATCCCCTTTCTGACAGGCGTTCTAATCCCTTTCCACTCAAAAGCCAAAAAAAAAAAAAAAAGAAAAAAAGTTTTGCCTTTAGTACCATATATACTCGAGTATAGGCTGACCCGAATATAAGCAGAGGCACCTAATTTTACCACAAAAAAATGGAAAAAAAAAACAACTTATTGACTCGAGTATAAGCCTAGGGTGAGAAATGTACTGCAAGTGGAAGAGAGGGTCAACAATGCCCATTTGCAGCCTCACTGTGCCCATTTGAATGCCTCACTGTGCCCATTTACAGCCATAGGTCCCCCAAACTTCAAACTTGGTAGTTAAAAGGTTCCTAGATGCCCCCTATCTGCAGCCAAAATTTGGGGTCTCTGGACCCAAAGGGTCCTGAAAGAACACCTCCCAGGGAACACATTTAACCCCTTGATCGCCCCCTAGTGCATTTTTATAGCACTGATCGCTGTATAAGTGTCACTGGTCCCAAAAGTGTCCAATGTCTGCCGCAATGTCGCTGTCCCGCAAAAATAAAAAATAAATAAAATAAAAAAAATAAATAAAATAAAAAATCGCTGATCACCGCCATTACTAGTTAAAAAAAAATATTATAATATTATATATATATATATATATATATTTTTTTTTATTTATTAATAAAAAATGCCATAAATCTATCCCCTATTTTGTAGACGCTATAACTTTTGCGTAATCCAATAAATATACGCTTATTGCAATTTTTTTTTTTTTAACCAAAAATATGTATACTGATGAAGAAATTTTTTTGTTTTTTAGATTTTTTGGGGGGGGGTATTATAGCCAAAAAAGTAAGAAATCGTTTTTTTTCTCAAAATTGTCTATTTTTTTTGTTTATGGCGCAAAAAATAAAAAAACACAGAGGTGATCAAATGCCACCAAAAGAAAGCTCTATTTGTGGGGGAAAAAAAACCCACAACATCATTTTTGTTTGGGTACAACATCGCACGACCACGCAATTGTCAGTTAAAACAACGCAGTGCCGTATCGCGGAAAAAAATGGCCTGGTCATTATGGGGGTAAATCCTTCCGGGGCTGAAGTGGTTAAGCAACGCATAGAAACTCACTAATAATATTTCCATTTATTTTTAATACATCTTAAATCTGAACTCCAGACTTAAAAACTTTAATTTTAATTTATTTCTCACTAACCAAAGGGATATAAATCCACTTTGCATGCACCAAATAACTTCACAAAGCCAGATATTACTTTGTGACATGGCCTGCGCAAAGATCAGAGCTGTGGGAGGGGACCAAGGGAGCCCACGCACTATAGGCTGCCTGCAAACCACTACAGAGGGGGCGGAGACAAGACCAGTCACCCTCCACAAGGAGAGGGAGCAGCAATGACTGGTCGTTATTACACAAAGCTCCTGCACGGATGTAAAGTACGGAAGCACGGAAGAAATATACAATGAAAACCAAGATTCAAGCAAGAATACACATGACTGTTGTATTAAAGACAATGTTTGCTTATGCCGGAGTACAGCTACAAGTATGTACACACATACTAAAATAACTTCCTGCAATTCACTGCATAGAGCTAGAAGCACTGTGAGCCAATATAAGATCAGTGGCATTGCACATAACTACCAATTCAATTCTAAAAGCCTTCTGAGTGCAGACGGATTATCTCACCAATCAGTAGTCTGGGAAATGGTCTTTAACCCTTCAGAGCATGTTTCATGTTATATCCGTATTTAGGGTACCAGAGTGCCATTGTCCAGCCACCCATTTCCAAACTATTCCCCCACTTACTGTATTGCAGACTGTTTCTCCCAACAGGCTTCTGTTTTAATATCGATATTTCGATATGGCTGTGTGTGGTTCAGCCATGTCATCTACTCACAGAGATCTGTGAATGGAGAGACTACAAGTCCCATCTTCCACTACAGTTCTTAATACACAAGAGGTGCAAGAAAAAAAGTCTTCAGGAGCCAGTCCATTACACCAGTGTTGCACTGATTGTAGTCGTCATGTTTACAGATCCAAATGCAAAAAAAATAAAAAAAAATAAAAATGCACATTTGTTTCCAAAAGGGGTGCATTTATTATTATTTTTCTAAAAAGATGGCACATGCCTTTAAAAAGCTGTATTGTCAGTAAACCTGTTAAGCTGTCCAGATCACAAAACAAGCCTAAAAGAATTGTGAATCATTTGTCAGAGAACACAATTCACATACATGTACATTGAACTATAAAGTGGCTAAATGCATATAGTTCTGCTTTAATAAAGAGAAGAAAGCAGAATACTGTCCTATGGAGTTTCAAATTATATTCTGGATTAAAGTTGAAAACAGGTCAGAAAGAGGGAAAATATATTTTTCAATGTTTGCTTCATCAGGGGTCAAGGAAAATATACACAATATAAAAAGTGCATAGAAAGGTAATATAGACAAAAAAAAAAAAAAAAAAAAAAACTCACCCAAGCTCAAATCACATGTTCATAGGATGATGAGCTGAATAACGGTGCTCAAGCAATTGTGTCCCATAAATCAAAATTGCAAAAAGAATGCCAGTGTTCTGCCGAGATGGTTCCCCTCGGCGGATAAGGACCCCTCTGTACTGCGCAGGCGCAGCGCTTGCGCAGTATGAAGGACTAGGGATCTTCCGAAAATCGCCGAAGGTAAGCAAGTGGGAGTGAAGTGTACGCCGTGCAGGCGCAGTTGGTGTACGAGACGATGCCGCACACTCTCGATGCTCGCGCTATTCTGCAAGGGGAGTCTAGCTAAGGGGTGGGTCTATTATTACTCTAAGCAAGGGGCAAAGGCGTGTTTAAATAAAAGAAAGGCAGGTTTTGCAATACTTAAAAATCTGGCCCTTGGTTACAGTAATAATAACAAATGTGGCCCTTGGTTACAGACCCGTCCCTTGCAGAGTAGCGCGATCATCGGGAGCGTGCGGCATGATCTCTCGTACACCAACATGTTAACTGCGCGTGCGCGGTGTACACTTCACTCGCAGCTGTTTAGCTTCGGCAATTTTCGGAAGATGCCTAGTCCTTCGTACTGCGCAAGCGATGCGCCTGCGCAGTAGAGGGGGGTCCTAATCCGGCGGGGGAACTTTCTCAGCAGGACACCGGCAACTCAATTGCTTCTTCTTAATACTTTATTGAGCACAAACAGCAGTAAGACACCAAAACGCTAACATGTTTCAGCAAAAGCCTTCCTCATATGAGGAAGGCTTTTGTCGAAACATGTTAGCGTTTTGATGTCGCACTGCTGTTTGTGCTCAATAAAGAATTAAGAAGAAGCAATCGAGTTGCCGGAATTCTTTTTGCAATAGAATAGAAAGGCCTTATGCACACTGGACATTTTGCTAATCTCTCCTAGACGCCTTTCCTCCTGGCAGCAGTGCTTTGGCAGAAAAAACTTTTGCCGCTTATAAAACGCGTTTAAGCGCGTCAAGCACTTGGGAGTTACTTCATTTCATTGGCCAAAATCATAATCTATTTCTGGCTACTGAAATGAATGAACGCTTAAGCACTAAACGTGCCTAGTGTTAATGAGCATTTACAAACATTTCAAGTGCTTTTTCTATCAAATCGCTGTTGCCCCTGGTTATTTTTTTCTGTCTCTAAACATCCCTGCCTATAAACGCCTATGTGTGTATGGACAAATAGGCAAACATGCAGGGGCATTTAGAGGCAGAAAAAAAAAAAAATAAGCCAGACGCCCCTAATAGCCATGTTAAAAATGTCCCGTGTGCATGAGGCCTAGGTGTGTCATTGGATCAGCACTTCAAGAATGTACCAAAGAAAATAAGCTATTGCACTGACTAGACCCCAAACATCATTAAAGGCACATAATAAGGCCAGGAGAGAGATAGAGAACAGCAGGTGAAGTGGATGCAACTCGTCTCATATTAGGTCTTGAGATCCTAATGCACATATAGAAAACACACACAAGAAGCGCCCTCTTGTGGTTGTTTTATAGCTACAAAAATGTAGTCCTGTCAGATCAAATGATACTGGGATTTTGGCAGGTATAGGACAACACCAATACTGAAAACTGACATGCAAAGAAAATATATAAAAAAGTTTAATATTCTAAGGTTTTAATGTTGTAATTGTGCTCTCAAAATAGAATCTTTGTACTCAGGCTCAAATTATTTTCTCTGAGATTCCAGAGAGACAGATTCATTAGACATGTGACAGCATAAACGAACACATCAAATTTGGCGGTATCTCTCAATAAAAATCAATAGAATATTCTTTTTCTTACATCTTTTTTGTTTATTATTAGCGAGTTGTAAGGGTATATACACACCAAAATAACTCATCTGGACATCGAACTGAAAGGCTAATGCTATGCATGTGCAGTGAATAAGTGAAATTGCCAGTGCAGCACTAAATCACACCCCATTTTTTGTTTGAGGTGGTGCATTTTTGATTCATTTTATACCTGGTAGCATTTAAAACCACGAAGATGCATCTGCCGTAACCCTAACCATTAATGCAAGAATTCAGAATTTTAAAAATGATATTAATAAAAGTTGTACCACACTAGGATGCATAGGTGCGATTTATGCCTTAGAATGACTAATGGAGGCATACAAAAACATGCCCCGTCCACACCAGTGGCAGCAAGTCATCCATTTCCAATTTTTTTCATAATGTTATGTAAAAAAAGCGATTCGGACGGAAAAGAAAGGCCTTACTATAAACCAGAGTATATTCTGTGGCAGCAAAATATATAAAGTGCAGAAAAAAACATAGTGAACTTTGCAATAAAATTTTATATCCATTTGTACCGTCTGGGACCCCAACCCCTGTAAAAAGCATGTGCTGTTAGTAGGAATAAGATGTAGCAGTTAGGAAAAATAAAAAAAAAGGAAGATTTATGCTTCCTTACCTTTGACTTCCACTTGCGGTGAGGGTGACATCACACTCCAAGTGGTTAGATCTTGGGGACTAAAGAACAGCTGGAATATGACGAGAAGACACTTTTACAATGGATTTGAGTGCCTTCTTGTGATATTTCACCTGTTCTGCATTCCCCAGAACGATAGGGATGGTATGCTCAGTGATGTGGAAAAGGGCGCCAAGTCAAGTCTAAATCGATAAGTGTTGGAAGTGTGATAGCACTACTATGAGTTAAAGATCATGAATCCAAGAAACGCTGTGGGATATTAACGTTTCAGTGTCCTTTCACATGTGCGGACCGTTTAGAGCCGCCTGTCAGTTTTTTCAAGTGGACCTGAACGGAGCGACAGATGTCAGCAGTGACATTTGATCCGCTCCGCTAAATCCAGACAGATGGAACCCCTATTCTCCATCCGTCTGGCGGATCGGATGAAAGCGGACAGGCGGTCCGTTTTCATCTGATCCCCCCGTAGTGGAGCTCGGACATCTGACAGGTCAGTTTCTGCACAGTGTGCAGAGACAGACCCTTCATCCTCCGGCTCAGCTGGGATCAACGGAGCGATCCCTGCTGAGCAAGTGGATGGCCGAATACGGATCCGCACATGTGAAAGGGGCCTTACATATACATAAAAGTTGGCTAAAGCAAATGTGCTGGATGAAGGATAATAAATAAAAATCCAAATAAAAAATTTAAATATTGTTAAGAAAATTAAGTCTTTTTATAAAAAAGGTGCACTGCAGATTTCACTGTGAAAAACGTGCTTCACAACCAAAACGGCAATCTGCGACTGACAATATTTTCAAGTTTTATTTTTAGTTTCATTTTCTATTTGGATTTGTTTTCACATGGACTTTTTATTTATGATCATTCATCCAGCACATTTGCTTTAGCCAACTTTTATGTATATGTGAGGACACTGACACTTTAATATCCCACAGCGTTTCTAGGATTCATGATCTTTGAGGCTGGGTTCACAACTATGCAAATTGGATGCACCTTTCGCTGCATCCAATTCGCATAGCAGGAGAGTGTAACCGGCTCTCTATGGAGCCGGTTCACATATCTCCAGGGCGGCTGCGGAGCACACTCTGGCTCCATTTCAGGGCCGAATTCAGACACAGATTCGGCCCTGAAATAGAGAATGGGACGCACAGTGTTCCTGTGCGATCCGCGGCCAGTTTAGGTGTGAACCGCACCTAACCCATAGCAGCGCTATCACACTTCCAGCCTTGTTTTGTGACAAAACCCAGGTAATAGCTGCAGCTTCATTTTCACATCAATAATTTTGTCTCATTCAAAATTAATTCTCTTACCACTAGGTGGCAGTGCACAACTATCTTGTTTAGTTTTGCCAAGTCTAAATCCAACTTTTTTTTTTTTTTTTTTCTTTACACGTACCTTTTGGACATACTTAAATCAGATTTTGAAAGAAGGGGCCTCCTCTTTGCATTGTAACAAAAGTCAACTCCAGCTAAAACATTTTTTCAATAGAGTGATGAAGGGATAGAACCTCGGAGGATTTTATTGCTGTCCGATGTCTGTCATGGGGGCCAACTTCACCTGGACAAGAAGTGAAGGCAAACCTCCAAGAGGGACACAGATGGCAATAAAGAAACGTGAGTTTTTTTTTTGCGGTTGGCCCTCTGTAAGGTATTATCTTTCTGCTAATACTTTTTCACTAAAACACCAAGGGGGAATTTTCCCAGCAGGGCCACAGAAAGCCGTAAAACTCAGAAATCTAACTCCTCCCCCCGCTATCCAAAACAAAAACATTTTGCCTGGAGATACACTTTAAAAGAAAATCAATCAGTTAAATGGCCAATGTATACAAATTGTGTAACCATTGCTGTGTACAAAGATAAACCACACACTACAACCTTGCATGCACATTATAACAATATAAAGCACAAACAAAAATACAAATAACTGAACTGATCTGCATAAAAAAAATAAAAAAAAAAAGAAGGAAAAAAACACATGCACACTGTTAAGCCCTAGAGCCCCAGCAGTGAAGGGGTGTGAATTGTCAGACACCTGTGTCAGCAGGTAAGGTTACAAGGCAGACAGGACACAAGAAAGCTGCAAGAAACATAGCTGGCCGACATTGGAGTTGGTAGATGTAACACACACACACACACACACTTACTTTTATCAGTCAGAGCAAGACAAATTCATCATGATCACTTATGACATGAAGCACCAGTATGTCATGTGTGAACCTTATACTAGGTGATCCAAAATTTTCCATCACTGATCTCAAATTAATTTCTTAATAAGTACAAGCAGTGTTAATTTCGTCAACGAAAACGTTTGTCAGTTTTCATCAGCGGCATTTGTACAGGTGACTAAAAACGAAACAAAAAGCACAGGACATTTTCGTCCACTGACGTAACTGATGAAAATAAAATCCGTTTTCGTTAAGAAACGAAAACGGGGCAAAAATGACAAGGAGGGACGTTTACCCTAAGGAAATTACTTTTGGTTTTCACGGAGCTGTATCTGTATTTGTTCAAACCTTAATACCATAAATAATAACATTCAATTTTTTTTACTCCAGGAGTAAATAATGCATTACAATTTAACATATTAGATTTTAGTTGACTAAACTACGAAACCTAAAATTGGATTAAAATGCCATTTTAGTCCTAAGACTAAATGGAAATTTGCTGCCAAAATTAACACTGAGTGCAAGGGTTCCATTACTAATCAGGTTGAAAAACAAAGGCAGATTTTCCTTGTATTATGGTTTAAAGCAGGGGTCTCCAAACTATCTAAACAAAGGGCCAGTTTACTGTCCTTCTGACTTTATGGGGGCTGGACTGTGGCCAGTGGGAGTAAACAAATGTCTCAACATTTGTTTTAGTGGAAGGAATAGTGCCCTAATAATATCAGTGGGAGGAATAGAACCCCATACTTGGTGTCAGTGGGAGGAATAGTGCCCCATCCTCGGTGTCAGTTGTGGAATAAATAGTGCAAGGGCCGGATAGGGGCAAGCAAAGGCCACATCCGGCCCCAGGGCCACAGTTTGGAGACCACTGGTTTAAATAACATATAATGCATATTTGGGCTATTATCACTCTGCAGTACACTTTTCTGAAAGTTTTCAGTGATAACCCTACAAACCATCATACATTTCTTATTTTAATTACACTTTCAATTTTCAAAGAGACTAATGAAATGCACTTAGATTATGGCAATTTATAAATCAACCTTACAGATTATGCTCTACAAACTCCAGACTTTGGCACTGAATTAGAGGTGACACAGCTGATACAGCTCCATTAAGGTCTTCAATGCAAGCAGATGGTATATAAAGCAGATGTCTCCTAGAATCACATGTAGAATGATCCCAAGTTATGTCCAGTAGGCAGATGACAAGATGTCTCAGGTGAAGGGTGGAAAGCACAAGTACCTGCGAGAGCGTGTATGAAAAGTGCAGGGGGAAGAAAAATACAAGACCCACTCTACATTTCTTGATAAAAGTTGTCAAGGAATGTCAAGGGCCAACTGGGAAAAATCCTTAGGACACTGCAGGGGTTGTTTTGAATGGCATATAAGTAATGTAGCTATTCTGTGTGATCTGTACATGTGCAACTTGATGTTGCACACCACAAAAACAATGAAAAACCAAAAAAGCAAATATGAATTTGTGTACTTTATGTCATCATATACCTACAATTGTGAGGCTTAAAACAATGTTTTCCATCAATTTTACAAATTTTTAGACTGATGACAAATCGGCCAATTACCATTGTAGCTCAGATTCAAAGAGCACAACTGAAATGTAAAAAAAAAAAAAAAAACGGAAGTGTTGATAGGGATAGGCCAATAGGGATTATTAGTTTGGTTTAAAAAGTATGTAAAACCAAAGCTTTTTTGTTGTTGTTTTGGATAAAGGAGGGTTTTCCATTTTTTTTTCCTGTCTGTGTCTCTATAGATTTACACTCATTCCTGTCCCACAAACACATTGGGGTTGATTTACTAAAACTGGAGAGTGCAAAATCTGGTACAGCTCAGCATAGAAACCAATCAGCTTTCAAGTTTTTTTTTTTTTTTTTTTTTGTCAAACGCTAAACTAAACAAGCTTCAGTTAGAAGCCGATTGGCTACCAGGTTCGGCTGCACCAGATTTTGCACTCTCCTGTTTTAGTAAATCAACCCAAGAAGTAGTAAGCGGAGAACCTCCAAAGTGAGGGGAAATCCCTCTTCATCAGACCAAGCTTCCTCATGGGAAGATTTACCTTCCCATCTCAGGGTTTCTCAACTAGGGTTCCTCGAGAGGTTTCTAGGGGTTCTTTAGGCAATGAGCAATTTCTGCCTCTCAGCTAAGTTCCCACTGACACCACTGATCTTTTTAGATATTTGTAAAGGGGGAACCTCTTCCCATTGACCACAAGTGTCATGCCCTGTACACACGACCGGTTTTCCCGTAGGAATACACTCTGAAGGTTTTTCCAACAGAAAAATATAGAACATGTTCTCTATCTAAGGCCGTCTGAATTTGACGGAAAAAGTCAGATGGGGCATACACACGGTCGGAATATACAATGAAAATCTCCCATCTGACTTTTTCTGTCAGAAATTCCGACCGTGTGTACGCGGCATAAGGAACATTCTTCTGATTGACCATCACACTTATGTATCAATTGAAGATAGTAATTTTTAGTAGAGGGTCCCCAAGACCAGAAAGTTATTTAAGGGTTCCTTTGTGTTGAAATGGTTACTCTATCAGGTTTCGGTTGGCAACTCAAAAACTTCACTTTTTGTACTGGGGACAATAGTCATCAGAACATAATGGTCATTCAGACACAGACAGCAGAAACACTTAACAGTGGTGCCAACCTTTCCACATTCGATCTAAAACTTTAAAAAAGTTTTGGCTTTAAATCGCAATTCACTGGCAGTAGCCAAAAAAAAAAAAAAGCTGGAAAATTGAAAAACGGTCAATATTTCCTTTGTCCCATCTTTTAAAAAGTTCCAATGCATAATATAATCAGTAAATTGACAAGATGAGCATGGAAAGGTGAGCAGGAGAAACACAAACAAAAAAGCAGAATTCTAACTGCAGTGTGCAAAGATCTATAATACTATCAACATGGAGAGAAGAGTAGTAAGGAGGCAGTAACAGAGGCCTGAAAATGAAAGCCTACATCCAGGAAGAAACAAGCAGAGATATGAGACAGTTCAGAACCCAGTAAAGTATATATACACCGCTATCTGTTAAATAAAAAAATAAAAAAAAAGTATATATACCACTAAACACAAACGTGTGATATGCAGTCACCATTTTAAATCGCAAGGTTCTGATCCTGCCTCATTTCTCAGAGAGCCACAATTATGCACACACTGCCCTTGAGAGGCACAGGACATTAACAAGTACGGTAAATTCAGCAGTTTGGAAGGACAATAGAGAGAAAGGGCAGCAGTGCTGGGAGTTGAGAACAGTAAAAGAAGTGGGGAATACATGCCTACCTTCTGGGAAATCTGAAAGACAGATTTCTAGATAGACGAATGGGAGGAAAACAGAAAAAAAAAAAAAAAAAACAGATAAGTGAGGGGGCAGGAAAAATTAAAAATGATGTCTAAATCTGACATTACTGAATCCTAACCCCTTCACTGCTGGTCTGCTTTAGGAATTATTAATGTAAAGTGATCATAAATTATACATTTTGGGTTAGATTTCCCTAAACCTATACTATAAACTGTTTCATCTTTAAAATCTAGTACACAGAGCTGATTATCATTGAATTCAATATTTATGCATACTATAATAAAATTACTCTTCCTTTCTACTTGTACTAGCAATCAAGTTTAAATCTAGATTTTGGTTACTTACCTTCGTACAAATTTGGATGTGAATTTGCTGAATATTCCAGTGGCTCCACGCCGGCCCTGGCTGTTGCCAGATGGAGAAGCTGGCGTTACACCTCCAAATTGTGTGTTTTGCTGGTCCCGGGCCTGGCGAAGTTGACCGGCGTGAAAAGTGCTCCTACTTGATACTCCACGAGGGAAGTTGGTCCTCTCTGGGGCAGCACTGCTGATGTTATGAGCTGATGGAGATGCAACAGGAACTCTTTGAGGGGCTGTGCTATAAGAAGAGAAATATAAATATTTACATACTCCTAGATAGTGTCAGGAACATAAAAAAAAATAAATGGCAAAATATCAAAACTCTAGAAAATGTATACATTTCTACCCAGACACTATGGCTTGGTTCACACTGCTGTGACCACAAAGTCCTGCAACTTGTTGCAGCTTCCTTGCAACTTTTGTGAATTAACATTGCAGTCTATGGCACTCAAGTCGCACAAAAGTCACAGAAAAGTAAGCAGGAACCATTTTTGTCACTGCGAATTGAGTCGCATTGATTAAGATGGCATCCACTGAAATCAATGTGTTTTGACTTGTGCAATTTTATGTTTCACAAGTTACATAAGTTGCAGCAGTGTGAACCAGGCCTAAGGCTACCGAGTTCTTGGCAATATACCCAAAATAGCTAGACATAGGACTTTGTGACCAGTTTAGGCCTCCATTCACAGTACGTTTAGCTCCTTTTCGCCTCCATTCACACTACTGCAGCGCATTTCTTGTACGCACTTCTGGAATAGGGACGCCCATTCATTTCAAATGAGGCAAAAGTAATTTTGAGCCTTGCACATTTTTTAGCTGCGCATTGTGTGGTCTCCGGTGTGTTATTTCCTGTGAAAAAAGGTCTTCCTTGCCATGGTGTTTGGGGTACCATCAATCATGAATGACACTGCAAGAGCGAGATGTGTTTTTTGCATGTCTTGTGGATGCATTACTGTGAATACAGCCTTAGAAGCACACTGCTTTAAAACAAGGACACCCACCAAGATTATTGACAACCGCACAAATAGTCCAAAAAAAAAAAAACGCTGCCGACTAGCAGAAAGCCTCATGATTTACATCAAATATAAGCAAAATCAGAAGCTAGCTATATACAGTTGTGCTCAAACATTTTTCACTCATGGTTAGTGTTTGGCTGAAGCAATTTTTTATCAATCAACTGTATTTACTCTTTTTAAATCACAATGGCAACAGAAACTAACCAAATGCCCCTGATCAAAAAAGTTTACATACCCTGGTGATTTTGGCCTGATAACATGCACACAAGTTGACACAAAAGGGTTTGAATGGCCAATAAAAGGTAACCATCCTCACCTGTGATCTGTTTGCTTGGTGTGTGTATGTATATATATATATATATAAAAATGAGTTTCTGGACTCCCGACAGACCCTTGCATCTTTCATCCAGTGCTGCACTGACGTTTCTGGATTCTGAATCATGGGCAAAGCAAAAGAATTTTCAAAGGATCTGCGGGAAAAGGTAGTTGAACTGTATAAAACAGGAAAGGGATATAAAAAGATTTGAGAATGCCAATCATCAGTGTTCAAACTCTAATCAAGAAGTGGAAAATAAGGGGTTATGTTGAAACCAAACCACGGTCAGGTAGACCAAACTAAAATTCAGCCACAACTGCCTGGAAAATTGTTTGGGATGCAAAGAAAAACCCACAAAATAACTATAGGGTGAAATGCAGGAATCTGAAAAAATGTGGTGAGGCTGTTTCAAGATGCACAATAAGGAGGCCCTTCAAAGATGGGCTGCATGGTCAATACGCCAAACAGCACAGAGACAAGCCTCAAACCTTCTGGCACAAAGTCATTTGGAGTGATGAGACCAAAATTGAGCGTTTTGGCCACAACCATAAATGTTGCACTTGGAGAGGAGTCAACAAGGCCTATGATGAAAGGTACGGAGGGGGATCGTTGAGGTTTTGGGGATGTGTGAGCAACAGAGGCACAGGAAATTTGGTCAAAATTTATGGCAAGATGAATGCAGTATGTTAAAAAAATAAAAAATACTGGAGGAACATTTGCATTCAGTCAGTCAGGAAGCTGCACATGGGACATACTTGGACATTCCAACATGACAATGATCCAAAACACAAGGCCAATTCGATTTGTCATTGGCTACAGCAGAATAAAGTGAAGGTTCTGGAGTGGCCATCTCAGTCTCCTGACCTCAATATCATTGAGCCTCTGGGGAGATCTCAAACGTGCAGTTCATGCAAGACATCCCAAGAATTTACAGGAACGGGAGGCTTTTTGCCAAGAGGAATGGGCAGCTTTACTATCTAAGAAGATAAAGAGCCTCATCCACAAATACCACAAAAGACTTCAAGCTGTCATTGATGTTAAAGGGGGCAATGAACGGTATTAAGAACTGGGGTGTGTCAACTTTTGATCAGGGTCATTTGAGTAGTTTCTGTTGCCATTAAGATTTAAAAAGAGTAAACACAGTTGACTGATAATAAATGGCTCCAGCCAAACACTAACCATGAGTGAAAAAAGATTTTTTGTTTTATCATTCATATTCTCTGAAAAAAGGCCAAGAAATCAAATTCTGCCAGGGTATGTAAACTTATGAGCACAACTGTACTCCGGACACATCCATCATGTAAAGGTTTTGCTGTGTTATGGTCTGCTGGTAAAGAGGAGTTTTTTCAGAAAGCACACAAATTTGTTCAGGCATTTGGGTGGGACTGTACAGAGAACAAGAAATCTAGTACAGTAGACCCTGTTCTTAGGGTCAGAGTCAGCATTTTTCTTCAAACACGACAAGTCGATTATTGGCAATCTTCAGACGGGCCTGTACATGTGCCTTGTGGGAGCTGCAGGATTTCAAACCATGGCGGTGTATTGTGTTACCAATGCTTTCTTTGGTGACTGTGATCCCAACTGCCTTACAGATCATTCACAAGCTCCTCCTGTGTAGTTCTGGGATGATCCTTCACTTTTCTCATGACCATCCTTACCCCATGAGGCAAAATCTTGCATGGAGGTCCAGATCGAGGGAGATTGTTTTTTTTTTTTATATTACTTCCATTTGCGAACAATTGCTCCAACATTTGTCCCTTTCTCACCAAGCTTCTTGCTGATGGTCTTGTAGCCCATTCCAGCCTTGTGCAGGTCTACAATCTTGTCCCCGACGTCCTTTGACAGCTCTTTGGTCTTTCCCATGATGGTGAGGTTTGAATGAATGGAAGAAAGATTCTGTGGACAGGCGTCTTATACACATAACGAGTTGTCGTTATTGACAGGGATAATCTGTGTACCACATGAGCATGGAGGATGGTATAGAACACCATGTACATAAACATGAAATAAGCAATAGCACATATGAGCAGGTAGCCAAAACACTAGACAACAATGCACTTGACACCAAGAGGAACGCTGCTGACATAAGGGAGAGGGAACTCCACCTATAAAAACACAAATCAGGGCAAGGGGAACAGCGCAGACCTCGAGTAGTTAAAAAAAAAAAAAAAAAATCCACTGCTTTATTAAACCAAGATACAAATATACTCACAAAAATGTGTTAAAAAGCACACATAATCCAAGGAGAACAAGCCCACTGCATCGCAAACTAATCCCAGAAGGGATGGATAGATGAGCAGCCTGTACCTTCTGGGATTAGTTTGTGATGCAGTGGGCTTGTTCCCCTTGGATTATATGTGCTTTTTAATACATTTAACTGTTTTTTTTTTTTTTTTTTTAAAGCACATGCGCGGTTTAGGGAGACTACCTGTGCACACACTCACGTACCAAAACAAAAACAAAACAAAAAAAAAACAAGGAGACCTTTAACATTCTATTTATGAACACATACTTTTATGAACAGTAATCCGACATTATGTATTGGAACTCTATACATCACTAAACATTCCATTACCCTTAATATACACTAACAAGAGTTATTCTAAATTATCCCTATACTTCACCTTCCCATATTTAAACTTGCCTTTGTCTGTACGAGTCACAGCTGCCTTCCAAAGAGGCTGTGGGTTTGGAGGGATGCACAGATGTAGACATGGATTTCTGGTGCTGACGGGTCCGGGCTGAGGTGGCTGGGGCAGAAGCAGTGGAGGCACGGGAACCAGGCGTGGAGAAACTGGGAGTGGAGGGTGGATGTGGAGATACAAAACAGGATATGGATGCACAGACTAACAAAAAGGAGAAAGCGAGGAAGGAAGGAGAGGACATTTTCTACCAAAAATGGGTTTTTGCAAGGATAGAAGGAAACAATGACACTGAAAACAGACATAGCATGACTCTATATATTCTGTTATAGAAAGCCTTACATATGAACATGTCTTTTACATGACCCAGAAGGTGAATTAAAATGCAAGACAAATGGACAACCGGGTCATGTGAAACACAGAAAAAAGCAAAAATTCCAGAAGGCATATGTGCATGTTTTGCAAAAACTGCTGCAGTTCATAATACTGCAAAGTAATTCAGAACTGCTTGAGTGGCGCATGCATAGGGAAAAATGAATATATTCCACTGGTAGGTTATTTAGCTTCATCAAGCCTCAAATATAAAATTCTAGCAAACCTGAAAGTGGATTTACTCAGAGCCAAAACATGAACACTGAACTTCAGGTATTCTATTTTTTGCATAATTACATTGACCAGCTTGGCTTGATACAAGTATGCATATATGATATCTGTAGTTCTGCATTACATACAATGAAACCTGTGATTTTCTTGGTTCTATGCTATATGGCTTCCCCCAGGCAGTTTGCTCGCTTGGCACCTCTGCTATTCATAGAATGTCTTGCATTTTTTTCAATAAAGTTGGTCCAAAGTATACAAAAATATAATTCCTGGAGTTCTGCCTTAATATGCCCTCTGCCTAATGGCCCGTACACACAATCCGAATATCGTACGACAGATTGCACAACTTTTTTTCGCTTAATAGTCGCAAGTAGGAATTGAATAGGTAACAAAAAAAAAAAAAAAAACACAAAAATTCTCGTACGACAGGAAACAAAAATAATTTGGAAGTGATGTAATGTGTTGTAATGTATTTGTATTGTATTTTCGGACGACAACTATACGGACTAAACGAAAATCGTACGATTTGGTAGCGTACAAGGAGAATTTCCGTGCTTGTCAGATCGAATAATATCGGATGAACTGTCGTGATTGGCTCTCGAAAGTAGTGTACACACGATCCAAAAATCGTCCGATTCTTTCTCGGACGACAATTTTCATACGATATTCGGATTGTGTGTACGGGCCATTAGGCTAACTTTAAAAGTTATTGTGGCAAAACACTTGAATAACTGAAGCTAGAATGGCATTTTATGTGAAAGGTTATGTGTAGATTCAGAATTAATAAACTCAAAAAGCAAAGTTTTTCGGCAGATCCTAATTTTCGGTTGTGTTAGTGTAGGGTCATAGTAATGTTATGTATAAAACCAATTGAAGACCAATTATGCTCTTACCTGTCTTTGCCATTCTGAACAGACCCGGGTCCAGGATTTGCTCTATCTAGCATAGGAGAGTTTCGACTACGATTGGTGCCAGTGGACAGCACACTGTTCTACAAGAGCAAAAAGAACAAGATGTGTTTAAACACACAGTACTTTCCGCATATTTTCTTTTTTAAAGGCTCTGTCCATTAACATTCGCTATTTCAGTTAATTTCTAGCTCTAACCCTTTCTCAATCCTACAGCAGCATTCTCCATAATTTACAAATAAATACAAAAATCTAGCAGCTAAGGAGATCCATTGTGATAGCTACAGGATGTTGGTACATCTGGGAACTCAGGAGTGGATATTGAACAAAAGATTCAAAACCAGTGAGTGATCCCACTTGTCAGTGTCTGCTCAAAACTGATATTTCAGTGTTTAATAGACAGCTCCTTAAACATGTAGAAACCAATGATGTCAAATGAATTAAGCAATCCTCCTAATACACGCATGAATTTTATTATGACTCAAACTAATTATGTAAGGTCTTAAAGTGGAAGTAAACCCCCCTATCGTTTTCAGCCAAGGAAGCTGCCATCTTTGCCTCTGTTTAATCAAGTGCTGCACATGTGATCCGTTATGACACCAGCCATTGGATGGTTTGACTGTTTGGTTGAGAGCACAGCCAATGTGCAGTTAGCACTCACGGCATGCCTTTTTTTTTTAGACTGTTAAATCGATGGGTTTACTTCCGCTTTAAACATAGGTGACATTGCAAAGCTAACCAAGCCATCAAGCATAATCAATACCACCTATATTTTACTCCTCCTATTTATAACAGCAGCAATGAACTGGAGCAGAGCTACTATTTGATAGAAGCGCACTAATCCTTGAGGATATGCACTTTGCCTGGTAAGTTCTGGCGTTTTGTTCTTGCCATGTTGTTTAATTGTATACAGTTAATTAAAAACAGAATAAATACATTTTAAAACAAATCATAAATTACTGTTAAACCTTGAAGACATTCAGATAAATCCATATTTAGATTAACTTTCTAATTATGCATTATACAAAAGATTTTCTAGTTGACAATTTTGCCTGTGATGCTCAGGGATGAAAAACCAGGGGTTCAAATATAAATACATAGCTAAAGAGAACCAACTGCAACACAGACAAATTCTAAGCAACTCTAGTAGGAATAATCCACCTGTATTCAAGGGGGAAAAAATTATATCACTTTAGATTCCAGTTATCAAGATCTTTAGCTATACTGAAAATGTATTTTCATGCTTCTATAAAAGACAACTAATCAGTGCTACCATTCCTTGATGGGCTTTGTAACAAGCAACCAGTAAAAGTATGTCCAGCTTTTTTTTTTTTTTTTTTTTTTGGAGAGAGCGTGTGTCAGGAAACGATCATATTTGATCTGGAAACCTCTGCAAAAGGTTCTGTGTTGGGACCCATATAGATGGGTGGTGTTCTCAAATGCAGGTCAGCAAAGTCCCACTAATTTCAATAGTGTAATGTAGAGGAAAGTTCACATGAAATTGATTTTAAATTCCCATACAAGTCTTAAGCCTCGTACACAAGATCGGATTGTTGGCCAACAAAACCACGGACTTTTGTCAGAGGGGCGTTGGCCCAAACTTGTCCTGCATACACAAGGGACACAATTGTTGGCCAACAATCACGAACGTAGTGACGTACTACATGGTTTTTCAGCTCTTTAGCGCCACCCTTTGGGCTCCTTTTGTGTTAGTAGAAGTTTGGCCAGTGTTGATTCAAGCTTTTCATTTTGTGCTTTTCAGTTAGTTTCTGAGCGGCCATTCGTCAACTAGACATGTTGCAGAATCAGAGGAGATAACGTGTTATTTATTATTGGCTTTGGAGTTGTTGCTTTTACATTTTTTTGGTTGAATAATCATTTGATTTGGTATAGTTTCTATATTTTTGTATGCATAGAATGCACTTTTTGTTTAAGTTCTATTGGCAGATAGCATGTCTAATTTTCTTTTTTTAACGCACAATAAAAAATTGTTTGTAGAATACTTGGCTAAATAAATTTGTTTGCAATAATTCCATCAGTATCACCAGCAAAGCAGCTTCATTATTATCCCATTAAAGAAGAGAATTGTGCGCTGCATTTCGAGATTTCATAATTTGCCGCATCACGAATGTTAATTCTCCATTACGAGCGCTCGTTTACAAGACCAACCGCTTCCGGCTCGTCCTTGCTTCTGAGCAAGCGCGTTTGTACTTTCGACCAACGGACTTGTATACACACGATCGGAAAATCCGACAGACATTTGTCCGCGGAAAATTTTAAAACCTGCTAGCCAACATTTGTCCGCGGAAAATCCAACAACAATTGTCTGATGGAGCATGCACACGGTTGGATTTTCCGCAAACAGCCTGTCCTCACACATTTCCCATCGGAAAATCCAATCGTGTGCATGAAGCTAAAGGGTGTGCGAACTCCGCTAGAAGCAGTTTAAATGAGGGGAGAAGGTAAAATGCAAGTCAAATGCATCTGTCAATGTATTCTGATTGATCTCGGAAGCATCTCAAACTGATACCAAACTATTGCCATCGACACAAGCCCAAAGCCTGTCAAAATAGGCCCCTACAGGTGACCACAAATGGATGAAAAAATTCATCCGGTTCAACAGGGGCCAACCAAATTTCGATTAATCTTTGGCCTGTTCCACTCGACAGAAGTCAAACTAACTATTTATCCAACCCATCACTTCTATCAAACAAGAATGTTGGAAAATTTTCATTCCAACGGCCACTGCAACACTGAATTCTGACAGCAGAAGAGTCCCCACTGTTAGAATACAATAGCTCACTTGTGTGGATAGAGGAATCCATTCACCCCGATCGAAAAAAAAAAAAAAAAAAAAAGGAGGATCCATCTATGGCCAGCTTTACTTTTACTTCCTGCTGGGCGATACCATTTACCATCACATGAAACAAAGGGAATTCTCTCTAACAGAGCCTCAGGAGAGCAAAAAGAAAAAAAACAGGGATTCTACTCCTTCCTACACTCCATCCAAAACTAAAAAAAAAAAAATAAAATAAAGAAAAGCGTGGACATGACTGGATATATATGCTACACAGAACTATGGAACTCCCAGTGTTGCGATATGCTGCATATGTTCAAGAATACTGACCTTTCAAGAGACATTAAAAAGGGAGTAGTTTATCATCACTGATAGTTTGGCACAAACCTCCCTATGCATTACAGTATCCAATATATTAGCATGCAACGCTCAGTTTTGTAAAAGAATGCCTACTTTTTCAGCTGCTTACTCCACTGCCCTCCTCCCTCTGTCCTGCAGATGGCAGGATGGAGAGTGGGGGGCAATGAAATGGGCAGCTGAAAAATAAGCACTCTCTTGTAAAACAGAGCTCTGCATGTTAACGTATTAAAGACACAGTGCATGGGAAGGTTTGTGGCAAAAGTCCATAAAAGGTAAATACTTTAATTGGCAATCATTAAAAAATACTTGTGGTCAGTCATAGGTTAGAAGTGCCAATTTGCATTTCCTCGGTAGTACAATATTAGGAAAAAGCGAAACCTAAAACAACTAGGTTTTCCTTTAATTGTATTTTTTCCTTAGGGAAGACAAAAAAAAGGGCCTGTGATTCTTCTATAACAAACAGTATACATCTTTTAAAGAGGAAGTAAACCCTGATGGGTTTTACTCTCTCTGTTTCCTTGCAAAGGTAAAGCATAATGGACTACTAAGTAAGCCCATTATGTGTCACTTACCTGACACAGGAGCCAGCAATGTCACCGCTGTCCCCTCTTCCACGGAGTGTCCATCTCCTTTCCCGTATCGCTGCTCCAGCACTGTGAGTGGCCGGAGCAGCGATGTCGTCACTCCGATGCATGCGCGCGGGAGCCGTGATGGCATGTTTGCCTTCACTTGCGGCGCGCCCAGTGTGCCTGCGCCGTAGACAGCGGTGCCCTTTTTTTGTAAAATATCTCCTAATCTAGGCTTACCTGTAAATCAAAGTGGTCTGTAAGGGTTTACAACCACTTTAAGGTACCCTCACATGTATAGGACATACAATGTGTTTAAAACATATGTTTTTATTCTTGTACATTTAAAAAGCTGATCATCAGATCCTTAAAGTGCATAACGTTCTGTCCACCAAAGGCCCATATATTAACATAAAATCATAAATATGACTACAGTTAAAATAATTTGACAGTTTGCCATGCACATCCCCCACCCTTCAGCATATTACTCATCTATTCATTTCTAGTAGGAGTATTTTTCAGAATGTTGCATGCCGATAGAGTTGGGGCGGGGAAACGGCAGATTTGCGATGCATTTCGTGGATTCAGGGACTACCAAGTCTACAGGTTCTGTGAAAATGTACCAACTAAAAACATATCTACAGTGACATGTTATTGTAATCCAACTTCTTGAAGGGTTCATAAATATGTATACAATAATACAAAGAACCTTTCTTCACATGGAAGGACCAGGAACTTGGGACCACCACCACACCAAAGAGAAAGTAAGGCTGGGATCACACTATTGCGAATTGGTTGAGGGTTTTTCCGCATCCAAATTTGCATATTAGGAGATTGTGACTGGCTCCCAATGGAGCCGCTTCACACATCTTTGGAGCGGCTTCGGCTCGAATTGCACAGGAGTCCTGTGTGTCTTCTGGTTCATTTCAGGTCCAAATTCAGCCAACAATTCAGAGTGAAATCGGACCTGAAATGTTAAACTGGGATGCACCAGACCCCTGCTGTGAGCCGCTTTGTGCGGCAGTGGGAATCCAGCCAAAAAGGTATCTGGAGAGTGGGGATGGGGACAGCAAACTGAAATATTTTAATTGTAGTAACATTTATGATGTGTTAATGTATGGGCCCTTTGGTGGCCAGAATCTTATAAACTAAGGATCTAATGATCAACTTGTTAAATGTACAAGAATAAAAAAACACATGCAGTTTTAATCACATGCAATATTCCATTGGTAAAAGAATGAAAGGAGGGCGCACCAACCTTGCGCATTACCCAAGTGATATTTATTGAAATCTCAAGGAAAGAAACATACTCAAACAAGTGGATAATAAAAGCAAGTCCATAATAGACACAGAGCAACCAGGTCACCAGGAACGTGTCCAGGACACCGGAGGACCTTCCAGATGGCTGACGTGTTCCGAGGGGAGATCCCCTCTTCCTCCGAGCCCTGGGTTGGTCCACCCTCTTTTCGTTCTTTTACAGTGTTTCCATTGGGTGTCCCCTGACCCTTGAATAGCAGCAAGGCCTGTGCATTTACTAGGAGCCATAGGAATCCTAGGCTATTTCCACTGCCAACGCACCACTGTCGAGCGCAGGAGATTTTGTTTGACTGTGAATGTTCTATTGGTGTGAGGGTACCTTGAAGTATAGCTAAAAGCAAATCTTTAGTTTTGGATGGAGTAGAGGGATTTACCCTCTGCATTTGTCCCGTTTACCATTATCCCCTAAAATTGTAAAATAACCCCCCAATTTTGTGTTGTCTTCAGAACAGGAATAGAGGGGAAATCTTCCAATGGGGACACTAGGTTTTGGTGACGCTGGCAACAATCAGGGATTCCCTCACTTAGAATTGGTTTACCCTCACTTTTGTTTAGGGGCTCAGATGGCAAAAAAACTGACAAGTGTTATAGCCCTCCCTTACTCTATTAAAAAAAAAAAAACAAGTTTAGCCTATAGTTCCACTTTAAAAGTCCCATTTATTTTTGGTCTTCTACTGTTGATACTGTGAGGGATGTTGGTGCCAAACTGTTCAACCTCAACAACCTACATCTAGGTTACACAACATAAGGCCTCATGCACACTGCTGCTGTTAAACCTATGGTTTTGTGAGTTATGGGGGGGTTCTGCCCTTGAACCTACCTAACGTTATCCTATGTGTCCATGCCCACATGGATGTTTTTAAGCAGTTTAGTAGCAGGGGAGTTTCGAGGATGTTTTCTGAACGCCCTAAAATTGCATTCAGAAAAGGAAATTTTGACCACAAAAAAAACGCTGAATGCTGTTAAATGCGCCTAAACGCTAGGTAGCGTTTATTTCAGTGGCCAGAATAAATTAAAATTCTTGCCAATGAAATAAACGCTCAAACACTGCTTGAAAACATGCAGCTTAGGTGACTTTATAACACAGATTTACAAGAAACCAGTGTGCATGTGGACTAAAAGCGAAATTTACAAAGATTTTTAAAAAGTAAAATAGATTTGAACATATAAACTTACGTTTAACATCAAAGACAAAGGAAATAAAGATACAGAATGCTTAACATGGTGTTGCATGGACTACTATTAGAGATTTCTCAAAATGAAGTTGTGAAATACTAAAACATTTATGCTTCTCACTGTAGAAGGGGTTGGAGTGGTTCTCTTCCGCTCAAGCCCAGATAAGGGACTAGGTGGTACCCTAACTGTGCTACTGGATTTGCGACCACTCTCTCGCTCCTCGTCAGGTCGCTTGTTTTCAGCATTGTTACTTTGGGTCTTTTTGGAGTAGGAATTTGATGTCGGGATAGCTGGTCCAGCTAAAGACAAAACACAAATATACAAAATAAGGCATTTAATGAAATCCTAATTTGCTTATTCATGAAGAAAACAGACTTATTTCAGAATACTAATATAAAGGCTAAACTCACCCTGGTCACTTAGTCTTCTTTGTTTGGTATTGGCAGATACACTGCGATGTACCTTGTGAGCAGGTGAAGGAGCTGTACTGTTGGTGATATCTGGAGGCGGTCTAGGTTTGAGGGTCATGTTGTCATTGTCCAGCTAAGGGGAAAACATGGAAGCCAAATAAGATACTACTTCGCGTATCTCTGATATTTAAGAAAATGGTAACGCATGAAACAATGCAAAAACTGACATCTCACACTTCCTATACAGGCCTTCATTGTAAAAATTCTGCATTTACCCTTGGTAAAAATGTCTATGTTGCTAGATCTCACAAACTATCTAAGCTGGATTTTTTTTTTCTTTTGCTCCCGGGTCAGGTGTTTGAATAGCTTTAAGCCTAGTACACACTATGAGATTATCGGACGAATGATCGGATCTAGTCTCCATATCGAAAATTCTTGTACAACAGAATAAAAATTCTAAAGTGATGCAACCTATTTGTATTGCATTTCCGGACAAAAAAAACTGTACTGAATAAACCAAAATTGTACAATCTGGTATAGTATGAGAAAAATTTTCGTGTTTATCCCTTTAGATAATTTCGCATGAAAGTTGTGTACCTACCATCAGATTATCGTTCGATCGCTTCAAAAGCAGTATTTTATTTTTTTTACAATATTCTGATCGTGTGTACGGGGCTGATCCTAGGACTGATAAGAACATGTAAAATAGACACTGGTTGGTTGCAGTAATGGTGACAGGGGGGAAAGTTGTGGATGACAGACTCTTCTGTCAGATACTTTATCCATGAAATTGGCAAATCTCTGATTAAATTACTTCCGCCAAATAATGGGATTTTTGCCTTACCATAAACTGCTGTTCTTGGAAGTTATGCTGCTGTTTTCTGAAGATTGGACACTGGCAAACAAATCTCCTAGTATAACTTCTCTCATCATGCTCCAGATTAAGTAGGAGCAGATGCCCGTTACTGTACTTCAAAAAAGAACTAAGGCAAGTCAAAAATCCTATTTTCTTAGTCAAACATTAGGGGACACATAATGAGTATTTCAGGTACATAGGGTCCAAGTCCATAAGAAGAAGTCCAACTGAGGGGCGGGAAACAGCAAAGAAATGTGAACATGCCCATGTAAACAAAAGGTTAAAGAGAGGGCTCAAAGCTCACAAAGCCACCTGAACAACCTTAGATTAGGATAAGGTCTGAATATCCACCTGGTAAAACTTGACCAACATGTGAACAGAAGGTCAGGTAGAAGTCTTGCAATTCTGAGAAAAGGTGGCCCGATGCTGAAATGCCCATGAAACAATAACTGATCTAGTGGAGTGTTTTGATGTGTAAAGCAAGACTCTTGCCTAAAGCTGGCCACACAGTACTCCGTTTTTAAACTGAGCCAATTTCCCTATCCATACATTTGAGGTTGACAGGGAAATCCTCACTGCTGTGTCTTTGTATTCTGATAGCAAGACTTTCCTGCTATCAGCGATACAGCCCAAAGGCTGCATGCGCTAAATCAAGTGGAAATTAAATAGATTGACTTTTCATAATGGGAACCACCATAAATGGATTTAAAATGTATGTGGTTCCTGCTGAACTGGCTGAATTTAGATCCATGGATGGCCAATCTTTAGTCCAAGTTAGAATATTGAGCTTCTGAAGCCACCTGGAGGTGGTGGAGCAGGAAACCGATGGTCCCCTACAGGGACCCTCAGCAAATGCAAAAAGAGTAATGCCGCGTACACACGATCGGAATTCTCGTCTGAAAAAACTCTGACGGTTTTTCCGCTGGAATTCCGCTCAAGCTGTGTTGCCTACACACGATCACACCAAATTCCGACGGTCAATAACACAGCGGCGTAAAACACGTTCGACAGCACTATAAAAGGGAAGTTTAATGCTTCCGAGCATGCGTCAAATTGTTTCCGAGCATGCGTCGGAATTTTGCGTGTCAGAATTGCATACACACGATCGGAAAATCCGACAGAAAGGTTTTCCGTCGGAAAAATTGAGAACAGGGTCTCAATTCAAAGTCCATCGGAAATTCCGACAGAAAAAGACCGTTGACCATACACACGGTCGGAAAATCCGATGAAAAGCTCCCATCGGAAATTCCGACCATGTGTACGCTGCATAAGTGTTCAGGAATTGCAAAAAGGGCAGTGTCTAAAAAAGCTGAAACAGAGATGGCAGTGCGTATCACATCCAGAAAATGCAGAGATTTCCGTTGGATTCTAGGTGCAGGACAGAGATGGAAGAACAATGTTCTGGTTAAGGTGAAAAGAAGAACCACATTCCGAAGAAAAGAGGTTCAAGGCCTCAAGACAACCTTGTCACTGTGTAGCATAAGAAGGGGTCCTTTACAGGTTAAGGTCAACTCACAAACTCACCTTGTAGAGGTTAGGACAACGAAAAAGGCAACTTTACGAGCAAGAGTAGACCAGGAAATAGCCCATAGAGATTCAAAGGGTGGTTTCCAGAGAACTGAAAGAACCAGGTTGAGATCCCAGAGAAACTGAAGAATGTACAGGGGGAACAATGTGAGCAGCACCCTGTACAATTGCTTTTACGAAGGAGTGAGGCAAGCAGTCTTGAAGAAATAATTTGCCCCTTGATGGTAGCCAAATGTTGATCCAGTCCAGACCTGAGAAAAGACAGGATTAAAGGATCCTGGGATGGAAAAACCTAGGCTATGCGAGAATGTATTTCCAAGAGTGCAAGAAGTCTGATGAAGTCAGAGTATTATGTCTGTCTGTGCTAGTTTGAAGTGATGAGAATCACCAGACTTGCCCTTCATCTTTACTCTGAAGAGTTTGAGAGGAGGAAAAACTCATCTCTGGTTGAATCGATCCCACTGAGTCACTGGAGCATTTGCTGTGAAGATTGGAGGATCCATATACCTGGGGACAAACTTGCTAAGTTTGTTGTTTAACCTGGAAGCTAGGATAGCCATGTCTGGTGCCCCCCATCTGTGCTTCCAAAACAAATAAAAAAATAAAATTACTTCTCCCTGCCTGAAAATGTTTAAATCTGAATATGCACATTGCTAGTGTAGCTAGTGTTACTTATCTGCAATAGCCTGTCAAGAGGCAGGCCATCAGGGAGAAAGCAGATCCAAAAATATTCAAAACATTGTGCAATTTACAAGAAATGTAACTCCCTTAAAACATTAAAAAAATAAAAATAAACAAACACAAAAATGCTGAGTGCCTAGTACCTCAGATGACTTATGGCCAAGCAGCAGGTAGGTGGCCATGACTTCATTATACTTCTGATTTACAAGAGAGTCCTGGATTTCCTCTCTGGAGTAGCCCATAGTCACCATCAATTCTGCATAAAAAGAAAGAAAAAAAAGGAATAAGTAAAATGATCAAAAGAATGTAGATAGGGGTCTCTCTCTTTCTCTCTCTCAAATACCTACATTGCTTCATTACCCTGGTCCTATGCTAACAATGTTTTCCACTTGCAGTATTATAGGCCATGATGTATTGCTGAACAAGGTCTATAGCCACTCAATGCTTTTAGAATAGATTGCAGCAGATAAAGGGAATTATTCTTTTCCTTTTTAAAGAAAACGCTAAATGCAAAATTCTGCCATAGGCAACATCTTCTCCAGACATATCATTGTGCAGCTGGATTTTTGTAAATAGGAAAATCGCTGCACTCAAATTAAAAGCACACCATGACAGGTAAAAGAAACTACCACTTGAATTAATTTAAGGGGTTTAAAACAAGGCTGAATGCAGAATAGTGAAATGATCTCACTTTTACATGGACAGCTTCATCTGTCATATTCATAACAGATCCTTCAAAAAATAACTTACAGCGATCCTATAACCCCTACAGAAGATCACCACCTCGCTTCACTATCAGTGATTACAAGCAACCCCTGAATACAATAAATCCTGAACAAAGGCCAGAAATTACTGGATCATAGAAAGGAGGTAAGTGGGTATAAATTAGCCAACAGTACAAAGTTTGATTTAATATCATATTTAATAGGTACACATCGTCCATTGTCTCAACCTAGTCCATCTATTGTAGAGACAACAGATAAAAAGGTGGTTTCTTATGAAGTGTATTCAATAAAAAATGTATTTTGTGCCTTGCTCCTATTCCTTTGGGAGAAAGCCTAACACTTGTGATGATGCGACTTCACATATTTATCTATAATTTAGCCCATTTAAAAATACCACAAAAACTTTTTCACTACAAATGATTTAGGGCCGATTCACACTAGGAACTGCATGTAAATCCCACAGAACACTGTTCAGTTCCTGTGCAATTCACATGCAGTCCTGTACATTGCAATTTCAGCCCATTCATTTTGAATGGGCTGAAATCAGACCAAACCAAAGTAGTGCATGCACTACTTTTTAAAACGTACAGCAACCAGATTGCATTGTACTCTTATACCTTGCAATCCGGTGTGGGCAAACGCACTGCGTTTGCGACCTGCGTTTGGGGTGTTAACTTTTCACTGACCCCCGGCATCAGTATGCAAGGGTAGTGCGATTTCCCGCAGACTTTTCACACTGGATTCTAGTGTGAACAGGCCCCAAGAGAACTCTGCCAATTAAAAACAAAATGCAAGACCTGTCCTTTTAGGATCCTTGTAGTCTGGAACTGGATCTATATAGGGTTTTAACTCATCGTCTTCATGTCCCACATTCATCCAACGATCCCTCATGATTTGCTGAAAGAAGAAAACCAAAGTAGATTAGTCAGTAATTTTAAACCTACCAACTGCAATGTCAAAATGTAAGTAAGTGTTACAGTTACACACACACATATATACATACACATCTTTTTTTATTTCAGAACTTCATGACATTTTTTGCTGATAGAAGGATACTAAAAAGATTATGCCAAAATGTATTTCAAGCTTGTAACTTCAGAGCATAGTGTGTGTGTATATTTGTGTATATATATATATATATATATATATATATAAATATATATATACAAAAATATATACACACACACACACACACACACACACACAATGTATATGCACAACTGTGAATACATTTGTTGGTGTCCTTCCACAAAAGGAGAACCTGCAATTTTCTCTGAAAGGACTTCAAACTGACAAAAGTAATTGCCATGCATTATTGCTTATTCCGTATTCATTAAAATCAGACTGATTTTTAATTCAACACAATATTAAATAAATAAAATAAAAAAAAGTGGCAGGATATGCACAAATGAGAGAACCCTTAACCTAATGTTTTGTTTGTCAACTTTTATAGACAAACAAGTGATTTCTGTTCCTCCCAGGGAAGAATTTGCAACCGCCAAGCCTGGGCTCCTAAAGGTTTTAGGACAGTGTTCAAATCTAGTACAACTGAGGGGATATCTGCCTCCAGACAGGGTTAATTATAGTAAACACAGCTTCCCAATCCCCCTCATAATAGAGAGCAAAGAATATTTTCCTTGCTAGAACATCCATAAAAGAGCAAAAACTGCAATTTTTTAATATTGTTTTAAGCTACCCTATGGGGACATTTAGCAAATATAATATACTGTAGTTATCCTAATTAGCTGCAAAAGTGAAAATACGCTTTAAACTTAAAGTGGTTAAGTTAGTGATTACAATTACTGGCAGCCCCTCTGCACATTATATCTTGTTGTTACAGAGTCTTTGTTTTTTTATAATCATGCAGCTAAATTCATTCTTTCACATCGCCAGTGTGTGGTCACGTGACCGATCTGAGGACTACAGTGGGAAGGGCCGCAATTCCCCTCGGACGTCAGCAAGGAGGTAACGTGTCCGCACATTGCCTATGTGAAAGAAGGTATTTAGCTGCATGATTATAAATAAACAAAGACACTGCACAGTATATCTTATTGCAGAGGGGCTGCCAGTAATTGTAATCACTAACTTTACATATGTAATAGCTGGAGGGGTGGGGAGGATATGGCTCTCACACTAGGAATGGACAGAAGGGAGGGAAGGAGGGGGAGAGACTCTAAACACAGTGGGATGACAAAGGCACATAAACCGACCAAGGTATCATGGATCAGCAGCAACGAATACTGTGGTCAGTTCACATAGGACACAAAAACAGGCAGGATTAACCAGGTATTTTTACAGCATAGAAAGGGACAAAACACTGCACAAGCACTATGCTGTTTAACATGCTTTAAAAAAGGAACACCCTGGGAATGTGCCCCCGCCCTCTGCTGTGCATCTCAGGCACCACTTGCCCATCTGCAGGCCAGGGAAAAGCATAGCAGATTGCTGCCAGGTAGAAGAGAGGGAGAAGAGTGGACACGCATTGGGCCACGTACACCTGAAAACAATTGAGGTGCACATTACGCATCGCTGTGCACACCGGAATGAGAGCAATAGCACCAGTCCTCCTCCGTAACGCTAAACTGATGACATATAGGGGGCTTTTAAAACGTCACCTATAGAACATATATGGTACTGAAGTTTGTTGCCATTTCACGGGTGCATACAAATTTAAAGGTTTGACATGTTGGGTATCCAATTACTCTGACCTCAGCTTTTACATTTTACCAAAATATTGGGTAATTTATTGCGCTTTTGTGCCCCCTACTATTAACTTTAGTAGTTTTTTTACTGAAATATAGCATTTCCTAGACCTTTGTGGTAATATTGTGTGACATAAAAAAAAAAAAAAAATTGGAGCTACCACAATTTTATTCTTTAGGGTGCCTGCCTTCAGAAAAAAAACATATGTTTTGGAGGGTTTATGTAATCTTCAGGTCTAAAATTATTTTGTAAAAATGTGCAAAGAAATGCAAAAACAGCCCAGGCAGTGAAAGGATTAAAGGAGACATTCACCTTCGGGAACATGTTACATGTTCCTGCTTCTGCAGTGGCTCAGTGATCTAATCCCTCTGTGTGACAGCGGTATGGGGAGAAGTTCCCTGTACCAGCTGTCACTTTTTGACAAGACGTCGGCTGAGCGGGGCTCTGCCCACACACAAGCGTCATTCAGATAGTTCTGTAAAAGAATCAACTACAAGTACCGACAACCTTTGCGGATGTCAGCTCATAGTTCTCAATGAACTACCACACTGCTGTTAAGATCTGCTGATTGATGGTGCAATGCTTTACCTGCAAAAAAAAAAAAAAATATGCATCTATTTTTTTTAAAAAGGTGAACTTAAACTTTAACCACTTAAGGACCGCCTCCTGCACATTTACGTTGGCAGAATGGCACGGCTGGGCACATCAACGTACAGGTACGTTGCTCTTTAAGAGCCCAGCCGTGGGTTGCGCGCTCCACCAGTGGCACGCTCGTGACCCGGTCCTGAGCTCCGTGACTGCGGGACCCGATCACCGCCAGTGTCCCGCGATCAGGTCACAAAGCTGAAGAACGGGGAGCGGTAAGTGTAAACAAACTTCCCCCCGTGCTTCTTAGTGAGGCTGTCACTGATCGTCTGTTCCCTGTCATAGGGAAAGACGATCAGTGATGTCACATGACAAGCCACACCCCTCTACAGTAAAAAACAAAACAAAAAAAACATAGGTCACACTTAACCCCTCCCCGCCCCCTAGTGGTTAACCCCTTCACTACCAGTGTCATTTACACAGGAATCAGTGCATTTAAATAGCACTGATCGCTGTATTAATGCCAATGGTCCCAAAAATGTGTCAAAAATGTCCGATGTGTCCGCCATAATGTTGCAGTCACAATAAAAATTGCTGATCGCCGCCATTACTAGTAAAAAAAAAAAAAAAATATTAATAAAAATGCTATAAAACTATCCCCTATTTTGTAAACGCTATAACTTTTGCGCAAACCAATCAATAATCGCTAATTGCAATTTTTTTTACCAAAAATATGTAGAATACATATCGGCCTAAACTGGAGGAAAACAAATTTTTTTTATATATTTTTTGGGGATATTTATTATAGCAAAAAGTAAAAAATATTGAATTTTTTTCAAAATTGTCGCTATTTATGTTTATAGAGCAAAAAATAAAAAACGCAGAGGTGATCAAATACCACCAAAAGAAAGCTCTATTTGGCATCTTTTTTTTCCCACAATTTTGTTTGGGAGCCACGTCGCACGACTGCGCAATTGTCAGTTATATCGACGCAGTGCCGAATCGCAAAAAGGGGCCTGGTCCTTTAGCTGCAAATTGGTCCGGGGCTTAAGTGGTTAATAGAGCAGACACCAGAGCCTAATTTGGCTGCCCAGCATGCGCTTGTACTGAGCACCCAAGTGTTCCATGTGCGAGTGTAACCTGAAGGAATAAAGTATTTATTTTTTCACTGGGGTTGGTGCTTCATTTACTAGCTCAGATGGACTTCTACTGAGTGTTGAGAGCCCGGCAAGCACCCAATCAGTTCTCGCCACACTTCAAGGTCTCTCCCCTCCCTGCTAGTCCCCGGGTGCGGTGTTGGAGACAGGCAGGGAAGAGAGTAGGGCATAAACAGCGCAATGTTAAAAGCATTATAGTTTAAGACACCATAAAACCCCATTAATTTTTAAAAGCCCCAGACATTTCTAAAAGCACCTGAAATTTGAATACGGTTTTAGTTAAAATGAGTTAGTCCCTTGGACAAGTAGTGTTTACAGAATTTCCACACCCCTGGAACTGTAATCACAGGAACATCAAGCTGCTTAAAGATGATCTTCTAGCCTTTACCTCTGACATGCTGCTCTATAATTTTCTCTTTCTGATCTCCTCAAACAACTCCCTCCTTTGCTGTCTCTGGTCCATGTTCAGTGTTGTGCACAGATTACACCAAACAGCAGAGTGACTACCTGTCTCTATTTAAAAAGGCTAAACGACTTTATTACAAAATTGAAGATGTGTGATACCAATTACACAAAGCGGTTAAAGAGGAGTTTCGCCTGGGAACATTTTTTTTTTAAAGGCAGCAGCTACAAATATTGTAGCAGCTGACATTTAATCGGCTGTCGGGTGCTGCAGCCACCATTCATCTGCACATGCGCGAAGCGTGCTGTGCTTTCTTACTGGCCCGGTGGCGGAGAAAAGAGGATGGGGGCTGCACTTCCAAGGGGTGGGGCAGTCTCCTGGAAGTGGGGAAGGGTACCTGTCCCCCCCCTCCCCTGAAAGGTGCAAAATGTGGCACTAGAGGGGGAGAGGGGGGGGATAATGGGGGAGGAAACAGATAAGCGGAAGTTTCACTTTTAAGCAGCCCATACACACAAGTCTGTTTTTTTATGCAAACAGCAAATTAAAAAAAAAAAAAAAAAAAAAAGTACTCTATCCCCCCCCCCCCCCCCCCCCCCCCCAATTCACACACTCGAGGAAGATAGGGGAATCCTCCTTTCTGAGCTATTGCAATCTGCCAGTCAAAAAAACGGAGTTACTTACCGGTAACATCCTTTTCCAGGAGTCTTTCAGGACAGCCACCTTAGAGAGACCCTGGCTCCTCCCCTCCTAGGAAACACCGCCTTAATTCTGAATTTAAGCCTCATCCTCCCGCCGGCCCCTCAGTTCTTCACGAGTACCTCCGGCCAACTGGGGAGACACAAGAACACGTCAAAATACAAAACTTTTTATCTTACCTGACGGTCTTATGCGATGAGTCCTCCAAGATATTCAACAACCTGGGTGGGTACCGGTGCTGTCCTGAAAGACTCCTGGAAAAGGATGTTACCGGTAAGTAACTCCGTTTTTCCCTAGTCCGTCTTTCAGGACAGCCACCTTAGAGAGGATAAGCGAGCACCTTACCTTAGGGTGGGACTACCGCCTGTAGCACCTTACGACCAAAGGCTTGGTCTTTCGCTGACAGGAGATCCAGTCTATAGTGCTTCACGAAAGTAGCAAAGCTGGACCACGTTGCAGCTCTACAGATCTGTTCTGGAGAAGCACCAGCCCACTCTGCCTGAGAAGTCGCCATTGCCCTGGTTGAATGTGCTTTAACCCCAATTGGGGGCTCTACCCCCTCAAACAAATAAGCCTGAGTAATGGCTAATCTTAGCCATCTGGCTATTGTACGCCTGGAGGCTCTGGAGCCTTTCCTGGCCCCTGAAAATAATATGAACAGAGAATCAGACTTTCTGAAATGAGCTGTATTTTCTAAATATTGCAAGACACACCTCCTGACGTCTAAGTTATGGAATACCTGTTCTTGTTCCCTCACAGGATTTGAACAAAAAGTAGGTAAAACAATTTCCTGGCCTCTATGAAAGCTTGAGGCTACTTTTGGCAAGAAGGCCGGATCTGTCTTAAAAATCAGACGGTCCGAAAAAACCTGAAAAAAGGGTGCCCTAATGGAAAGGGCCTCGAGTTCGCTCACTCTTCTTGCAGTGGTGATCGCTACCAAGAACACCGTCTTGAGAGTGATCAACTTTAGATCGCAAGATTCCAATGGTTCAAATGGCTCTTTTGTCAGGGCCTGTAGAACTAATGATAGGTCCCACACTGGGAACGGGGAGACTCTGACAGGCCTCTGCCTACCCAGGGCTCTAAAAAACCTTACTATCCATGGGTCTGTTGCTAGCTGTTTCTCAAGAAAAACGCTTAGAGCGGAAACCTGGCCCTTCAATGTGCTGAGGGCTAAGCCCTTATCTGCCCCTGCCTGCAGAAACTCCAAGACTGCCACGGAACTGTGCATCTCAAAAGAGTTTTCTGAGCACCACCTATTAAAAAGCTTCCATACCTTTAAGTAGATGGCCTGCGTTTCCTTCTTTCTGCAGCTTAGGAGAGTAGCTACTAAGCGATCCGAGAACCCCTTGTCCCTCAGCAACTCCTCCTCAGAAGCCAGGCTGCGAGGTTCCACCTCTCCACCTGAGGACAGTAGATTGGTCCTTGAGAAAGAAGGTCCGCCTGTACTGGTAGTATCCAGGGAGGTTCTACCGCTAGCCCCTTCAGAATGGAGAACCACGGCCTCCTGGGCCAGTGAGGCGCAATCAAGATGAGAGTAGTGCTCTCTGCTTGGAACTTTCTTAATACTGCTGGGATTAGAACTGGTGGGGGGAAGGCATAGCATCTGGAGAACCTCCAGCTCTGTGCCAGCGCGTCTATTCCTAACGCCCCTTCCCACCTGTTCATGGAAAAGAACAGACCTGCTTTTGCATTTTCCCTTGAGGCGAAGAGATCCACTACCGGAACTCCCCATTTCCGGATTATCATTTCGAAGACCTCCTGTTTTAGGACCCAGTTGCCTTCTCTCAGCGTTTTCCTGCTGAGGAAATCTGCCACCTGATTTTGCTCCCCTTTTAGGTGAATCGCAGAGAGTGAAAGGACGTTGGCTTCGGCCCATCTGAGGATGGCTTCCGCCAGGGCCCATAGGGTTCCGCTTTTGGTGCCGCCCTGCCTGTTGATGTAGGCAACCACTGAGGAGTTGTCTGACCGAACTCTTACATGTTGTTCCTGAAGGTCCTCCTGAAAGGCTCTGAGAGCCAGGTCTACTGCTCTCAGCTCCCTCCAATTCGAGGACCTTCCTGATTCCTTCCTCCCCCAGGTACCTTGAATCATCCGGGAGTCTAGGTGCGCCCCCCAGCCTGAGCCGCTCGCATCGGTTGTCACAATCCTGGACACCGGCAAGACCCACTCCAGGCCTTGCGCCAGATTTGCCCCCTTTCTCCACCACCAGAGGGACCTCTTGACCTGGGTTGGGATTGATACCAATGAGTCCAGAGACCCCTGGCTGTGGTCCCAGACCTTCAAAATGAAAAGTTGCAGAGGGCGGAAATGTAACCCTGCCCACTGAACTGCTGGGAGAGTGGAGGTCAGTAAGCCCAAGGCTGACATCACCTTTCTTACTGAAACCTGACAGTTGCCTTGGAGGAACGACATTGCCCTGTCCACCTTTTGGATCTTTTCCCCCGGGAGGAAGACTTTTTGCTTCGTTGAATCCAGTACGTAACCTAGGAAAACCACCTTTTGAGAGGGAACCAAGTTGGATTTCTCCAGGTTCAGGAGCCACCCCAGGTTTTCTAAGATGTCTCTTGCCACCTGTAGGTCCTGAATCAACTGTTCTGGGGAAGGAGCAAAAAGGAGAAGGTCGTCGAGGTACGCGACCACCGAGATGCCCCTGAGACGCAGAAAAGCCAGAACTTCTACCATTACTTTGGTGAAGATCCGGGGGGACGAGGATAGCCCAAAGGGAAGAGCTTTGAACTGAAGATGCAGCACCTCCTCTGAGGTCCTTATTGCCAACCTGAGGTATCTCTGATGGTTTTCTGCAATGGGAATATGCAGATACGCATCTTTTAGATCTATTGATGCCATAAATGAATTCGGTGGAAGTAGTGCCTTCACTGAGTACACCGAATCCATTCTGAATCTCCGGTAGGTGATGGAGACATTCAGAGGCTTCAAATTCAGGATGAGCCTGAATTTCCCTGAAGGTTTGCGGACCACAAAGATGTGGGAGTAAAAACCTCTGCCTGTCTCCCCCACCGGGACCCGTGTCACCACCTCCTGTTCTTCCAATTCCTGAAGGGAAGAAAGAAGGGCGGCAGACCTTTCTGTACATCTCGGCATTTCCGTAATCAGGAGTCTTAGTGGGGGAGGATCTGAGAACTCCAACCGGTATCCTCGTCTGATGATCCCCAATACAAATTGATTGGAGGTGATCATCTCCCACTGCGGGAGGAAGGCCCCCAACCTTCCCCCCACCGTGACTTTGTCATTGAGACTTTTTGGGCTGTTCAGGAGGGCGAAAAATCGCACTCCCACGCCCTTTCCCCTTTTGCCCCCAACTTTTCTTTTGCCTGTCAGTTTTTGGGGGTTCAAATTTTCTCTGAGGGCGAGCCTTCCTTTTAGACTGCTCCCCAAACTTCCTTTTGATCGGAAAGGCCTTCTTCTTATCGGCCGTACGATCTAAGACCGCCTCCAAACCTGGCCCAAATAATAAATCCCCTGTGAGCGGGATCCCACAGAGCTTAATTTTGGACGCACTGTCCCCCTGCCAGGTCTTTAGCCACAGAGCCCTCCTGGCTGAATTAGTCAGGGCTGTGGATCTTGCAGACATTCGAATGGATTCAGCCGAAGCATCCGCAATGTATGCAACACCCTTTAGCAGCATTGGAAAAGACGCCAGAATGGTCTCCTTTGCCGTGCCCGCTTCAATATGCGCTCTGATTTGTGTGAGCCAATACTCCATATTACGTGCCACCACTGTGGCTGCCATGGCAGGCTTAAGATTTGCCTGTGAGGAGTCCCATGCTTTTTTAAGGAGTGAGTCCATCCTTCTGTCCATGGGGTCCGACAGTACCCCCATGTCCTCGAAGGCCAGGTCGGTGTGTCTGGACACCTGCGAAAAAGCGGCGTCTAGTCTGGGGGATTTGTTCCAGACTAGCTCCTCCTCCTCCGCAAAAGGAAACCTTCGTTTCAATGCCCCTGAAAAGAAGGGTTTCCTTTCTGGGTCCTGCCATTCTTTCTTGACGGCATCGATCAGAACGTCATGGACCGGGAACATTCGCTTTTTCTGTTCCCCCAGACCACTGTACATTTGATCGTGAAGTGACAGTGCCTTCCTTTCCTCCTGAATACCTAACGTGGTATGGATAGCCCCTAGGAGCTCCTCCACTTCCTCAAGGGAAAGCTTGTATCGTGAGGTCTTTTTGGATTCACCATCCAACACCTCTCCGTCTGACTCCCCCTGGGAGTCTGAAGCGGCACTGCCCACTTCTTCCTCAATCTCCTCTCTGGAGCCCTCTGGGATTTCCCCACCAGCTAGGGGAATACCCGGTGGGTTAGGTGAAACACTCTGCTGCACTGGTGGAGGGGTGCTCTGGGACTGAGGCAACTGAAAACTGGAAAAAAGTGCCTTGAAGGACTGGAAAGTGCTAGAAAGCTCCTTTACAGACGCTGCCAGGTCTGCCCCCTGCTCTGCTGCCTGCTCCCTCACTAGCCCCTCAATACATTCTCTACAAAGGACCTTCGTCCAAGAGTCCCCCAAAGAAGTTCTACATGAAGGACATCTCCTCTTGGAACCATGGGGCGACTTGCTTGTGGCTTTCTGAAACACAGAAATAGAGAGAAGGCAGCATAAGCATAACACCAGCGCTACTACAGAGGACCACCAGGAGTGCCCCCCCCAGGACTAACCACCACCAGGGTCCCGGATACACTCCCCAACTCCCGACCACCAGGGAGGAAAAAACACCAGTGGAGCTACTGGAAATAGTAAGTAAGGGAACACCTCCCCAGGGTTCCCCTTACCTAAGAGTGGCTGGTGCTGTTATCTCCAGGAGCTGCTTTTGAAGCCTCCGCTTCCGACATTCCTGTTGAGGAAGAGTGGTCTCTCGTGCCTCCGAACGCTGTCTGTACAGCATGTAAAAGAGGCCGCACCAGCCGAGCGCTTGGTCCCCTTTCTAGGCCGCGTCCGGAACCGGAAGACGCGGAAACGCACGAAAACCCCGCCCCCGACCGGAAATGACGTCGCCCGTCATCCGGTCCGGCCTCCAGCTCCAAACCGCCCACAGTGCAGGGGGGACGTGTGGGATTTCGCTGCAGCGCCACCTCTGGGCGAACGAAAAGGCGGACCTCCCCAGACATCCTGCTTCCCCAAGCGGAGCTGGCGTGCGCAAAAGCGGACGTTTTTTCGGTGCTACGGCTCCCTCGCCGACCGGACCGCTGGGCAGAATAGAGAGACCCCTGTCTCCTCCACCTCCAGGTAATCATTGCCCCAGCCTCCCCGGCTGCTCAGCACAGGTTCCTAAGCGGTGTCTCCCCGCCGGAGGAAACACCATAACTGAGGGGCCGGCGGGAGGATGAGGCTTAAATTCAGAATTAAGGCGGTGTTTCCTAGGAGGGGAGGAGCCAGGGTCTCTCTAAGGTGGCTGTCCTGAAAGACGGACTAGGGAAAACTATCAGACAAAAAGGCACATAACATGCACTTGCATTTAAGAATGACCGTTTAAGTTTTTATAAATTAGCTTTACAATTCTCAAGGTAAAAAGAGACTTTATGCAGCATATTCCTGTTCAAATAGCCGAGAGAAAAATTCTAAACTAATTTAGATGTACTCTGACATGGTTGTATCATGATCAACATTCAAAATATTACTACTCCATAATGGACTTAATCCTATATGCCATCTGTCTGGCAACAGCAACCTGGTCCATATCCTACCTTAACAGTGCAAATACCAAATTGTATTGCTCCAAAAAAAAACTGTCAATAGAATGCAAACACAGGAGGTTCTTTTGCCATTCTTTAACTTAGGAGATCCACTAATCTGGTCAATTTCTCTTTGGGGAAATGATCACTTGGTATGTTAGGAAACCTCTTCTAATTTGTATGGCCAAGAAAAGTGTGTAAGTTTATAGAACCTCTGAGACCATGTTGCCTAAAGGTGGTCAGATCATTGTACCTGTTCATAACAAAATCCGGATTTAATATTTCAAAGCTATGAACCTTCAAAATCCCTGTACTAGCTGTACTGAAATTAAGATCTGACAAGTTTATCTTGGATTTAGAATTAGGAAATCCTGAAAATGAGCATTGATTAAAAGCTTTCTCTCCTTACCTCCAGTGTGCCCCTCTTGCTTGGGTTTAATATGAGGAATTTCTTTAGCAGATTTTCACAGTCCGTGGACATATAGAAAGGAATGCGATATTTACCACGCAATACACGCTCACGCAGCTCCTGAAAGAGATGGAATAAATATCGCTTGAAACCTAAACGGTCACCAGTTTTGGACTTGAACAGATTTATTTGTATTTATTTTTTTAACCAGGCAACATCAAGACTGACTTGGAGCAAGCAGGGATATATCTACAGCAGGTGAAATGGGCAGTAATGAAAAAGCTATTTTAAATAAAGGAGATTTGACCTGCAAACATGATTTATGCTTATGAGAGTGAGCCCTTAGAAATTTCTAGGTCTTAATCAGTAGCAAGAAACGAGAACCCACCATTTGTATTAATAGAGAGATATGTTTATTGTGCTTCAGTAACAGTAACAATTAGATGCTAACACTAACGGAGCAAATTCATCATTCAATTAAAAGGAGTTGTAAAGGCAGAAGGTTTTTTATCTTCATGCATTCTATGCATTAAGATAAAAAGCCTTCTGTGTGTAGCAGCCCCACTCTTACCTGAGCCCATCTCTATTTAGTGATGTCCACGAGTCCCTTAGCCTTCCGGGACTCTCCCTCCCAAATGGTTGAGACACAGCAGTGGTGCCATTGGCTAACTGACTTTGACAGTAGCGGGAGCCAATCAGGAGAGAGAGGGTCGGGGCCAAAAGACAGCTCTGTCTGAATGGACACATGGAGCTGCAGCTCGGCTTGGGTGCCCCCATAGCAAGCAGCTTGTTGTAGGGGCACTCGACAGGAGGGAGGGGCAAGGAGCAGCAAAGAGGGACCCAAGTAGAGGAGGATCCAGGCTGCTCTTTGCAAAACCACTACACACAGAGTAGGTAAGTATAACGGGTTTGTTATAATAAAAAATAAAAAAAAACACAAGACTTTACAATCACTTTAAATATAAACGGTGCTGCTGAGGTTTACTTTGCAACATTAACATTTTTTTTGACAATACTGATACTTTGTATATTTGGGATTTTTGATCACACCATTCATAATTTTTATTTGTCAGTGGCAAACAGTCATTCACATTTGTTTCACAATATTGATATTGATTTTATTGACACTAGCTTTTGCCATAAGTGCAGCACCTTTACATTTAATTTATTTGGATTAGAGAAACCTGCATTACAAAATGTGGGTGTTGTGTACTTAAAGTGAAACTATAAGCCATGCACCTGACCAAGAGACTGGCCATGTGAGATTTCTTTGCTGATTGCAAACACGCTGAGGTTGATTTACTGAATGCAAATAGACTGTTCTTTTTACAAGGGAAGTTGCACTTTAAGGGAATTATCCTTAGTGAATGAGGTAAAGTGCAGGTGACTTCTATCATTCAATCAAATGCAAGCAAAAATGGAGTGATTGGGCAATTCTTTGAAACTGTACCAAATTCACATAGCTCTGGGAAAATTCCCTTGCAAAATGAACATTGCCTTTAGTAAACCAATCCTTCTGTTATGCCCAAGTATATCAATGTGACCAGCTTGTTGTGTATATGCAATCCATAAACACTGGATTTAGTGCAAGGACCTCCAAGTACAAAAAAACCTGTTCATATGGGAATTTACATCTTGAACTTACTAGATGCAAGCATTTTGTTTTGCGAATATGAGATATTGTACATACAAATGTGTAGATTGACTGTTGCGCTATATGCATTTGAGCACATGATGCTGACTTGCATTGTGTACAGCTACGATTGTTCAAAACTCATGAAATATTCCTGCACATTAGTTTACCAAATTGTGCATTGGATACTTTACCTTCCCAACTTTGACAAATCCATGGCAGCTCTATTTCGAAAAGTCTGTCAGGTTATCACATATTGTACCCAAGACTTTGAAGAACAAGTACTACAATCCTAGGGCCTTACCCAACCTGACCTACATCTTGGTAACTTGATGGGATTTCTTTGTAAGCCATAGGCAGAAGGTATTGGGTTGGCATGCCAAGGCCCCTCCCTTTTTATATATCATGGGTTCTTAAAGATTTGCAAACTGAGTACCCCAATAGAAAAATTGTACTGGGATCCATGAGAAATGCCTTCACGCTTGTTAAACTTAAAATGTTTCTAAAGGCAAGATTTTTTTTTTTTTTTTTTTTTAATAAAAAAAATATACAACAAATTATATATATATATATATATATATACATATATATATATATACTTACCTGCTCTGTGCAAAGGTGTTGTACAGAACATCCCTGATCCTCTTCTTTTTGGGTCACCTGCCAGCGCTCTCGGCACCTCTACCCTGCCGAGTGCCCCCCGATAGCCTGTCTAGACATCCTCTATTCACACATGGAGTGGCCCGCCTCCCACTCTCTCCTCACTGGCTGTGATGGAGTCATTAGCTCCTGCTACTGTCAAACTGCTGTGAGAGCAAATGGAGAGAAAGTGACTGCTCTCATGCACATCGCTGGAGGCAAGTATAGGGGGGGGGGAGCTGCACCCAAAAGTTTTTTTACAATGCATGAAGGTAAAAAAAACCTTGAGCCTTTGGAACCACTTCAAGGTTTTTACTACTAAGAACTATAGAACACATTGTGAGAGCTCTTCTCCATTTCCATAAACTTTAGTAAAGCCAAGAGAAACAAATCTTTGTGCCTAAATTTTGTTTTAAACATGCACCAAAAATGTAGCATGCAAGACTTTTAAAAATACACCGTACCCGCAGCACATTGGTGTAAAAAGTGCTAGTGGATTCAAAGGTTTACAATTTCCGTTCTGCTTTTTAACCCTCAAAAGCACATCAAAAACTGATCAGTGTGAAAGGACCCTTAGAGGAAATATACCAAAGAGTGGGGACATATCCTGCTTACAAAGTTGTCCCCAGAAAAGGTGTCCCCATTGGAAAATTTCCCCTCACCTCTTGCGTTAGGAACAACGCTAATAAAAAAAATTTCACAAAAAAAGATTGTAAATACATCGGTTTAAGTAAATGATAATTATAACAGTGTTTCGTAGTCCAAAGTTCAAGTTAAAGGATACAATGGTTACAGTTTCCTTATCTCATCTAACAATGACAGGGTCTTGCTTGGATAAACAAAACACGTCACGAATGCTAATGCCAATTGTGATAAGTGGCACTTTGTCACATTAAGCAATCCAATTGAAACTTGCTATGTGATTGTGCTAGGTCAGCCTTTCGCAAACCTTTTCAACACAGAGGAACCCTTCAAATAGTTCTCTGGTCTTGGGGAACCCCTGCTAAAAATTTGAAATCTACAACTCATGATACAATAGTGTGATGGTCAGTGGTAAGAATGGTCCTTACACTTGTGGTCATTGGGAAGAATTACCCATTTACAGATAGCTAAAAAGATCAATGGTGTGAGTGGGAACTTAGTGGAGCAGCAGAAATTGCCCAATGCTGAAGGAACCCCTAGCAACCTTTGGAGGAACCCTGGTTGAGAATTACTGTGCTAGGTGAACAAGATACCTTATCAATGACAGGTAAGGGAATCAACTGGTATTCATCCAAACTCGGAGTGTATGGAGTTGCATTTTAAATGTCGAAAATTGCTTTAAGGGGTTATAGGACGAAGATATTTGTATATGTAACTTTAGCAAAAGTGCTCAAGTAGGGTAGTGGTGTATACGCATTCACTTTCACGGGAAGTAACGCTAAGATTTTACACTTTTTTTCCTGTTTGTTTCTAGTCACCAGGAAAAAAAAAAACAGGTGGTGATGATCTCCAGTGACCGCAATAAAAAGCTTGTGTCTAACCATTCCCCCACTATGCATAACTAAGAAAAAATAAAATAAAAAAGGAGATACAGTGCCTTAGAAAAAGTATTCAAACCCCTTGAAATTTTCCACATTTTGTCATGTTACAACCAAAAAAAAAAAAAAAAAAAAAAAAAGGTATTTTATTGGGATTTTAGGTTATAGACCAACAACAAGTGGCACATAATTGTGAAAGGAAAGGAAAAATGATCAATGTTTTTCAAAAGGTTTACAAATAAATATCTGGAAAATGTGGCGTACATTTGTATTCATCCCCCTTTAGTCTGATAGCCCCAACGGAAATCTAGTGTGTGATGGAAAACTAACACTGCACATCACCCTGAACACACCATGCCCACCGTGAAAAATGGTGGTGGCAGCATCATGTTGTGAGGGTGCTTTTCTTCAGCAGGGACATTGAAGCTGGTCAGAGTTGATGGAAAGATGGATGGAGCCAAATACAGCGCAATCTTAGAAAAAAAAAAAAAAACGCTGAAGGTTTTTCCAACGGAGTTCCGCTGAAGCTGTCTTGCGTACACACGATCACACCAAATTCGGACCGTCAAGAACACGGTGACGTACAATGGGCCTAGAAAAAGAAAGGTTCAATAGCCAGTAGCCAATAGCTTTTGTCTCGTACTTGCTTCAGAGCATGCGTTGTTTTTGGTACGTCGGAACAGCATACAGACGAGCGGTTTTCCCGATAGGAATTGGTTCCGTTGGAAAAATATAGAACATGATCTCTTTCTAGGCCTGTCAGAATTTTTGATGTCAAAAGTCCCATGGGGCTTACACATGGTCGGAATATACGATGAAAAGCTCCCGTCTGACTTTTTTGTTGGAAATTCCGCTTGTGTGTACGGGGCATTAGAGTCTGCAAAAGACTTGAGACTGGGGCGGAAGGTCACCTTCCAGCAATGACCCTAAACATACAGCCAGAGCTACAATGGAATGGTTTAGATCAAAACATATTCATGTGTTCGAATGGCCCAAAGTCCAGATAAAAATCCAATTGAAAATCTATGGCAAGACTTGAAAATTGCTGTTCAGACACTCTCCATCCAATTTGGCAGAGCTTGAGCTATTTTGCAAAGAATGGACACAAATTTTACTCTAGATGTGCAAAGCTGGTAGAGACATCCCCAAAAAAGACTTGTAGCTGTAATTGCAGGGAAAGGTGGTTCTACAAAATATTGACTCAGGGGGGCTGAATACAAATGCACCCCACACTTTTCAGATATTTGTAAACATTTTGAATACCATTTATAATTTTCCTTCCATTTTACAATTATGTGCCACTTTGGGTTGGTCTATCACATAAAAGCCTAATAAAATACATTTACATTTTTGGCTGTAACATCACAAGAGGTGGAAAATGTCAAGGGGTATGAATACTTTTTCAAGGCACTGTGCTTTAATATCACTTTCATTGGCAAGTTTTAAACACCCATGACATAATTCTTCAGTACAGAAAAGATTTAACATTACTTCTGACCTTACACCGGTCATTTATGCTAGTCAAAAAAAAAAAACTAAATTTGTGGTTTAAATCTCTGCACACTGCTTTAGAAACTGAAGGTGAAAACCAATACAGGGAATCAATCATAGCGACCTTGCTGTATTGTCAGTATTCAGATTTGGAGATAAACAACAACACAAAGTTAGAACAAATCGATGAATTGCTCCCAATTGAGAACAGTCAACTATATACAAGCATTTGCCACTAAAGAAAGGTGCACTTATTTAGAGTGCTGCCCCCCCCCCCCCCTTTTGCCATCCCTCACCATCAACCCAGGGAACGCATGGTGAGGATACATAACAGCTCTCGTAGTTTCTTGTAAAATATAGGATACCCTATATGCATTTCCTGGGCTCTCATCAGAAGGATGGTGGTGCCACGCATGAAAGCAGGTGTAAGACAGCCCATACAATAACCAATTTTTTTTAGTTAAAGTCGCAGGTTAAATGAAAAAATTATCCGATTTCCCCATCTGCACATTTGAAGTGGATGGGGGAATCCCTCCTGCTGTGGTATTTTATTCGGACAGCAGGGAGACTTCCCCACTGTCAGAATAGAATGATTAGTGTTGCCAGTTATATCCTGGGACACTGATCATTCAAGAAAAACCTGACAGGCTGTTTGTACACAAGTCGATCAGTAGACTTGTGTACAATGTGCCTGCCCATACATGGATTGAAATTCAGCCAGTTCAGCAGGGACCAAACAAATTTAAATCCATGTATGGCCAGCTTTAAGGAAAGCCTAGTTTATCACCTACAGGGTGTTTTTTTTTTTTTTTTAGTGGTTGCAAATGTAGGTCCATTTTAAATACAATCTCTCAAAGTTCTTCACAAAATCGTAACACATAAAAAGTACAATATGTTCTATCCCGACTGAATAAAATGGGCATAACTTATTTGAATACTCAGGTATTTACAATATACTACCATCTTCTCTTATTTACATTAAAATTCCAGCAAGAATTAAGGACATTTGATTTTGTTCATTTAACATGCAAAATACCTTTAAATTTTGGCCATCGAAAGGCAGGGAACCGCTGACCAACGTATAAAGGATAACTCCAAGGCTCCACACATCCACCTCAGGCCCGTCATACTTCTTTCCCTGGAAAAGTTCAGGGGCTGCATATGGCGGACTCCCACAGAATGTATCTAGCTTGTTTCCAAAAGTAAATTCGTTGCTGAAGCCAAAATCAGCAATTTTTATATTCATATCTGAGTCCAGAAGCAGGTTTTCCGCCTAAGCAAGAGGAGATGTGGGAATACACAATATATACACCAATAAAATATACTGTCAAACTGAACCAGCAATAGAAGGCTTTAAAAGTGCATCTCTAGTCAGCGTTTCTGGACAAAATAGGGAAAAATTTGAAACTCTGAAAGGATTTTTCTATCTGTGGCATTACCAATAGGATTTTCCTCAGTTCCCGTCTTACCAGAGCAGGAAGTGATAGAACATGTTTCTAATGGCATCAAAAAGAATATAAAATCCTCAATTCTCTTTTTATTGTTGTCTTGGTCCCCTCTGAAGTTCTCTTTTTACTTCCTATTAAAAAGTGACACAATTGACAAAGACGGGAAGTAAAGGGAAATCTCCAGCAGGACACGGACACCAAGAAAACGCGACTGGGGTTTTGAGATTTGGATAAAGATGCACTATCACATCATCTCTTCAGTTCATGTGTAACAAATGCATGATAAAGATAAAGGTGTTCAATACATTGCAACTGCATACAAACATAGCCGACCAAAATAGCTCCAGTAAGTTCTTTATACACACACAATTTAATAGATGTATTTTACAGAAGCATTACCCTAAGCAGAATGCAAGGGACGCAAAAGCAGATTAAAGCAGGCCAAAAGCAGGTTAGGTGGTGCAAAGGCAAGTCAAGTGAATTTGTCAATGAGCTCAGAATGATCCCAGAAACATCTTTAATGCCATGTGCAAGTGGAAAGCAATGTGCATATCAACACTGGCTATTACAATTCCTTTATTATTTTTTTTTTAAACGCAACAAATCGACTTATTTATGGAAAGCGCTGTTTCTCAATGCAACCACCCCTTCCACACAGGGCATCTGTCTGCCAATTTCTGCTGGGCAAGGGTGGGGGGTGGCTGGTCCATGTCCGCTCTAGACACAGCAAACTCTCCTCTATGGGCAGTCAGATGTAAACAGACCACTTGCTCGTTTACACCCCAATGCCATCTGATCCGATCAATGGAAAGGGATCCCCATCCGTCTGTTTTAAGCGCTTCGAATTGGATGTCGGTGGGTGTAAACAGACATGTTCGTTTACACCCACTGCTCCATAGATGAGATAGGAGGGTTCGATCTGGGCCACCTGAAAAAATGACAGGCAGATCTGATCAGTCCGCTCCTGTGACAAGGGGCCTTAAACAGGTTTGCACTGTGAACACCATTGCCAAGCGTCCTTTCGCATGGGTATCATTAGTTCCGTCACGTTTTTTTCCGAAGAAAAGAAAAAAAAAAAAAAAAACGAATAAATACGGATTCAGGTTACATCAGTTACATCTTCAGCTCAGTTCACATCACTTTCCATTATTCTTTTTCTATGATGTTGTAGGAACTAGTCATAGTTGACAAAAGTATAAATTAAAAACATGTTTCTTGCCGAAAAACTAACAAAATGATACAGACACAAATGGATAACATCCGTTTAGGTCTACAAAAAAGGGGAAAAGGACGCAGACCATTTACATCCTTTTCTGCAGACAAACTAGCTTGGATGTGCATCCATTGACATCTGTCCGACAGACTGGACACCCATGTGAAAGAGTTGCATAGGGTGAAACAATTTAATTGAAAGTTTAAAAAAAAAAAAAAAAAAAAAAAAATGGAAGCTATACATTTTGTAAAAAGCTATAAATCTAATGGATATGGAGGCATATAATCTCTATATATTTTCTCTTGCGTATTACATAATGCCTCACCTTGAGTCAATAAGGAAACTCCCTGGGTCTAAATTATTAGAGCATCTTTAGTACAAAAGGGCATATGTTGCTTCATTTCTGTATCTTTTTTTTAATGATCAGTCACATTTAACTGCATAGTGCATTTATTAAAGAGGGAGTCCACCTGAAAAAAAATGTATTAAAAGTCAGCAGCTACAAATGCTGCAGCTGCTGACTTTTAATAAATCGGACACTTACCTGTCCCAGGGTCCAGCGATGCGGGGGAACGAGGCCCCCCCTCGTTTCCCGCTCCACTCGCGGCGCCGGCATTTTTACTGTGGGAACCCGGCTGTGGCTTCACAGCCGGGCACCCACTACGCATGCGCTAGCGGCGCCGTGAGCCGCGATACGGCGCTCAGTCATCTGGGACACATGACAGGTCCCAGATGACTGAGCGCCGCCGAGGGGAAGTGATGTCAGTGCCCAGGCACTGAAGGTGGCAGACTACGAGGGACCCCCTAGCATTTAGAGGCGAGTTAAAAAAAAATTATTTATTTTTTTAAAGATTTTTAAGCAACTTTTTTTTTTGGGTGGCATAATCACTTTAATAGAGCCGAATTGTAAGAAGACGCAATTCCATAGGAAAAGTCACATGAAAATCAAAAGTAAAAAAAAATATAAAAATAATATATATATATATTTATATATATATATATATATATATATATCTTTACTTACACTAATAACTTCTTACCTTTAGGTCTCTGTGTACGATCAACTTTTGGTGACAATACTGCACAGCAGAAACAATCTGAAGAAAAAGCGACATGTAAAGCGTCACCAAGGACTGAAGCAACATTAGTTTGTGTCTAGTTTCAAAGTGGAGTACATGACAAGTTCAATCTTGTAGTGAAGAGCATATTTCCTCAGTACAACGCTGCAATTATGCTCGACTTGTATACAAAAAACAAAAAGAACACTTCCAAAATCTCCTGACCTTGCAATAAGGCAACTTTCACAATGAGGAGCTTTATAGACGCTATATCGCTAAAAATAGCAACTGTAAATCGCCTCTCCTGTCCCTCCAGTGTGAAAGCCTTCACACTGGAGTGGTGGGCTGGATGCTAAAAAAAAAAAGTCCTGCAAGCAGCTTCTTTGAAGCACTTTAGGAGTGCCCCTAAAGCGCCCCTGCCCATTGAAATCAATGGAAAGCACCACTCTTTGTGGGCGCTTTTAACCCTTTTTCGGCCACTAGCGTAGGTTAAAAGCACCCCGCTACCGCCGATGCCCCAGCGCCTCAGTGTGCATGTGCCATAAGTGCCCAAAGAGGGCGGGGGCATCGGCGCTTTACCGTAGTTTTAGTGGAGCTTTTCAGCTGCTAGCCAGGCACTTTTAACCCCCGCTAGCGGCCGAAAAGGGTTCAAAGAGCCTGCAAAGCGCCGCTGCCGAAGTGATTTGGCAGTGCTGGTCATTGATTTCAATGGCATGGGGCATTTTAGGAGCGGTGTATGCACCGCTCCCGCAACGCCCCAAAGATGCTGCTTGCTGGACTTTTGTTTTCCCTTCCTGCAAGCTCACTGCTCCAGTGTGAAACCACTCAGGCTTTCAAACTGGGGTGGCATTTTTCAAGCTCTTTACAGGTGCTATTTTTAGCCCTTTAGCACCTTTGAAAGTGTGAAAGTAGCCTAAAACAAAAGTTGTAATTTATGTACAGGACTAGGGTTCGCTAAAGCATGTGCCTTTACATGCATCTGTAATGTGTTTGCAGTGCGTTTATTTACATTTTTTTACCGAGTTGCAGCTATTTTTGTTTGCAGTGTGTTTCAGTATGTTTACATGCAAAAATAAATTTAGTGCTCCGCAATTTTAAAATATCACCTCAAATCACCATTCCTGAAAGCCTGCAGTGGGGAGATGGAACTTGACCGGTGATAAAACACTTTGACTAGTGGTTTTTTACCAAAGAAATAAAAGAACACATTTTGGTCTACTTTTTTAAAAACTATTTTACTTGATATGTTTTATAACAGAAAGTAAAGGAATTGTTTATCAAAATGTTACTTTTTTTCCCTTTTAGAATACTACAAAATAAAGACCCAGTGGTTATTACATACCACCAAAAGAAAGCTCTGTCTCAAGAAAATGATATAAAATTATTTTGGGTTAAGTATTGCATGAATAGATGTCAGAGCTTTACCTTACTTACCAAGCACAACGAACAGTCACAGCAAAGTTGTTTCCTGGCTTTTACTACTATACTATTTCATGACAAGATGATAAAATGATCTTGGATCTACTGCAATTCATTGTAAATTGCATCTATAACCAGTAGTGCAGGAAACCAGATCGGTTACATGGCAGCATAAAACACGCTAAACCCACCTGCCTAAACTTTGCACGAGCCTCCTTTTCTTTCATTCTTCCATGAGCAACCAAATAATCAAAAACTTCACCTAAAAAGAGATTATGAAGTTAGGTAAATAAACAGAATAAGATTTGAGATTTGAGCTTTTCTGGCTAGTAAATGTTTCATTAAAAACCACAGTAAACATACTTAGAGCAGAGATCTGAATTAACTCAATTCAAAATAAGTGCTCATTTTAGATGGAGGCCATCTTGTCTGGCAGCACCAGTGCAATTTAATCAAAGATAGAAAAAACCTTGTGTGACCCTATTCTTGGCCTGGACAAATGGCAGCTGCCAGGGCAACTTGAAAAATCCCCCTGGCTCATTTAATTAGCTTCATTACTCCGGAGGCTACTCCGGCACCCTGCTCTATGCTCAGCATGTATGACCAAGTGTAAGCCCCCTTTCTTCTTGCTCCAAGCCTAGGATTTCAGAGATGTAGAGACAGATAAAAACACATTCAAGCTGCAGTATCTGAATGGGTGATTTTAAGAAATTGCATACGGGGGGTGGGGCAAAATACAAATTGGTTGTGGCTCTACAGGAATATGTGAACACTGACTTTTTACAGCCAAATTAGCTCTATAGTGATCACAGGCATCAGCTTCTGCACTTTTGATGTTTAAATCTGCAGTGCCTGCATTGCATTTACTTAGGTCCTGTCCACACCTATGAGTCTGTAGTAACATGCACAATGATGTGTTACTGTATTTATTACATAAAGCATTTTTAAACAATTATCAAAAGAAAATCTGCTATCAGACAAAGCAGAGCAGGCACCTAAAAGTGCATATTTGGAGTAGCCTTTCAAGCCCTACCACTGCGCCCAAATTTGGATCAGTCCGAGGAGCAAAGTTTGTCACTCCTGGAAACGATGACGCTTGTGCACCTTTTCCTGCACATTTCTAACTGAACAATGAGATACAGTAATCCATCACAATAGAGCAAGTGTTGACAGCAGGTATTGGAGTTTTGTCTGCGTCAATGACCTGACAATTCAGGTAGTGCCACCAAGTTTGTTGGCAGCTGCCAATTGTGTTATTTATAAGTGACTGTTTGAAGTATAAATTTAAGTGAATTTTTTTTTGCATTACAGAAAGGAGAGGAAAAAAAAAAAAAAAGGCCCATGGTGCATATGCTTTAAGGCCTGGTTAACACTATTGCGGGCGATCAAAGGTGTGGGAATCACACCTGTTCCTGCACCTGCAACCACTTGCAGCCAAAACATGTGCAGGGCTACCAATAATTCTTAAAGGCACCTCCACGCATCTAGAAATGCAGCAAGTTTGCAGGAAATGGCGGGAAAGCACATGCGATTTTCCTGCCGCTGCATTTTAAACCGTGCCCACGCAAACACAGCTAGCAGAGCCACAATGGTGTGAACTAGACCGAATATATGCAGGAAAAGGGCCTTTTGACACCTATGCATAACGCATGCTTTTAAGAGGCTTTTCGGCATGCAATCAAGTGTGTTTTTCTTATGAATTCAATTTTTATTAGAAGGAAGAAAATGAAAGATACACAAGAAAAATAAAAGAACATGCAGCAAAACGTCACCTGTAGAAAATGTTATAGAAGTTAAATCTGTGCTTTAAATATTTGTAATGATAAATAAAAAAAATAAAAATAACATAAAAAAAGCACACCTTTATAACTTATGTGGTTTAAAGAGGTTAATTTCTTTCCATGGAATCGTGCACATGGTGTTTAGTCTCTGTGCCTGAGATTGTGGTGTTCAGGTGTGGATTGAAGGCACAGGTGCACTGTCCAGACCCACTACTAGCAGTCAGCTAGTTCTCCAAGGCCCCTTTCACACTGAGGCGTTTTTCATGCACTACAGCACTAAAAATAGTGCCTGTATAGCGCCTGAAAAAGACCGGCCCCATTCACTCCAGTGTGAAAGCCGGAGGGCTTTCACACTGGAGCAGTGCGCTAGCAGGGCGGTCAAAAAAGTCCTGCTAGCAGCATCTTTGGAGCAGTGAAGGAGCGCTTTATTCACCGCTCCTACCCATTGAAATCAATGGGGCAGCGCGGCTATACCGCCGGCAAAGCGATGCTTTGCGGGCAGTTTTAACTCTTTTTTTTTTTTCGGCTGCTAGCGGTGGTTAAAACTGCACCACTAGCGGCCGAATACCGCCGCTAATGCATTAACGCCGACACCACTCCCGCCCCAGTGTGAAAGGAGCCTAAGCGAGGCTATAAAATGCAAAAGGTTGGACAGTGCACCGAGTGGTACTAACATTTATAGGCTGTATGCACTAAGGGACAAATGCCCTGAACACAAGATGTATGCATTCCATGCATTTGTCCCACTTGTTGCACTGTCCAGCCACTGCATTTTTCAGCCTTCCATACAGTTTAACAGGCTTGCTGGCAGCGGGGGGCCAGATGGGGCACCTGTTCCTTCTACCGACACGGGCTAAATGTCTAGTATACATTTGGCCTTGAAGCACATAAGGATGAAATAGAGTCTTTTATGCACCCTTCTCTATGATATATGTAAATGTGTAGAATGCACACAGGGTTAGCTTTGTCCTAGGCTGCAGCTTTGGTTGGCACTAGGTTTCATCATAATGCTTTCTAATGCATTGCAGTTTGTTAAGATACTGTGCAGTGCTCACTCAGAGGGGAATGCTCTTTAAATTGCTATGTCCCCGCTGGAAAGATTCTGCTAACTTCCTGCCCTATTGAACTCCCAGAAAGTAAGGGGGGGGGGGGGGGGTCTATGCAATGGACATGCTGCAATAAAAACCTAAAAATGAGGCGATAAACCTTTTCCACATTAGTACAAAAAAAAAAAATAAAAAAAAAAATGCAGCAGTTGAACTATAAATCAACTGTTCAAAGGTATGTGAAGAATGCATTGGTCATGGTCATTGTCATTAGTCTTAGCGGGTTTATGGAACTCAGTAAGAATTGGGGAGGGGAAAAAAAAAACACACAACAAACCTCCACTTGCATATTCCATTATCAGGTACAATGTCTTGTCTGTTTCTATAACTTCAAATAATTTTACTGAAAGAAAAGACATCAGAATAATTAGAAAAAACATACAGGATATAAAATACAGAGAAAACTTCCTTTAACCACTTTGCGGCGATTTCTAATTTTTCACTCATAATCAGCAGTTGTTGCTTGAAAAATTCTTAAAACTCCCAAGCAATTACATATTTTCTGAAAGCAGAGGCCCTGTAGACCAACATGGTGGTAGCTGCAATTTTTTATGTTGCTTGATATTTGCAAACTGCTTATCAAATAAATAATAAATGCACAAAAGTTCATTTTAACCCTTTTGCTTACACTGCAGTAAGACTTAGGACAGATGCAGTATAAACATTACAAGCAAAAATGCTGACTTTCAGAAGGAAGCAATCCCGCAACCACAATATCGCTTCTATGGACCCCCAAAATGCACACCCCTACCTTCTCCCCCCCCTCCCCCCCAGTATGTTTACTGGCCTTTGCTATCCGACCAGCGGGTTCAGAACCTGCATGGCAGGTGTCACCGAGTAGAGAGAAGGGAAATCGGCAACCCTACACTCACTGATGTCCCCTAGCTAGAAAGAAGCAAGGAGCACCGTGTACTTTGCCACTTCCGGTCATAGCGGTCACTTTCCCTGGCTGCTGGGAAAGAAGCTAGCAAAGAACGATCTGTGATTTCTCATTAAAGATAACCTGTCAGACAAAATGCTATTACAATAGGGGGCTTTTCAGCCCCCTAGGTGATATCAATATGCAAGTTAAAAAAAAAAAAATTAAAAAAAAAAAAAGTTCAAATTGAGGTTGTGCCAAGGACTTGCAGTGCTTTGCAAAACGTATTCATACCCTTTAAAATTTTCCACATTTTATCATGTTAAAAACCAAAAAACGTAAACGCATTTTAGTGGGATTTAATGCAACACAAAGTGGCACATAATTGTGAATTGGAAGGAAAATTGTAAAGTTTTTTACAAATAAATATCTGAAAAGTGTTGTGTACATTTGTATTCAGCCCCCCTGAGTCAATACTTTGTAGTACCACCTTTCGCTGCAATTACAGCTCCTTACTTCTCCACAACTTTATCGCTGACGTGTCTGGTGTGTTCCTTGGCCTTCATGATGCTGTTTGTTCACAAAGGTTCTCTAAGAAACCTGAGGGCAGAACAGCTGTATTTATACTGAGAATAAATTACACAAAAGGTGGACTCTATTTACAAATAAGATGACTTCTGAAGGCAATTGGTTCCACTAGATTTTAGTTAGGGGTATCGGAGTAAAGGGTCTGAATACAAATGCACGTCACACTTTACAGATATTTGCAAAAATTGTTAATAACCATTTCTCATTTTCCTTCCACTTCACAATGATGTGCCACTTTGTGATGGTCTATCACATAAAATTTCAATAAAATACATTTAAGATTTTGGTTGTAACATGACAAAATGTGGAAAATTTCAAGGGGGGTGATATTATTTATCACTGCACACACTGAAGAGTAACTTATCAAATTGATGACTTTTAGCATGCCGCCTGAACAACCTTGCATACTGATTTGGCCTTTCACAGGCGCATGCAATTTTGAGGTTACTTATTCAGTGCAACTATCTTTTATCAAAAAAATTAGGCAATGTGTAATATATTATGTTCATTAAAATTAACGGTCACTTTTTCTACTGATATGCATTTGTTTAAGTCGCGCTAATCTCTGACAGAGACAAAGTTAACTACCACTATTTAAATTTTTCAGGGTCTCAATTTTCAGAAAATATATACAAATTGAGAGTTTCAACTAATCTTCGTGCCTGAAATGTGCATTTTAACATGTTTGCAAAAAAAAAAAAAAAAAAAAAGGGTTCAATCGGCAACGAGCGTCAGGTGACGTGGCAAGGGACAATCCACAACATCTGTCAAGTGCACAACGAGTGACAGGTGACATGGCAAGTGATTATATGCAGTTGCCGAATTCTTAACAACCAGCCATTCAATAGTTAGGCCCCTTTCACACCTAAGCGTTTTTCAGGCGCTACAGCGCTAAAAATGGCGCCTGTAATGCGCCTGAAAAAAACGAGTCCTTCAACTTGACACTGGAGCGGTGCGCTAGCAGGACGGTAAAAAAAGTCCTGCTAGCAGCATCTTTGGAGCGGTGAAGGAGCGGTCTATTCACCGCTCCTACCCATTGAAATCAATGGGACATCGCGGTAATACCGCCGGCAAAGCACTGCTGCAGCGGCGCTTTGCAGGGGTTTTTAACCCTTTTTCGGCCGCTAGCGGGGGTTAAAACCACCCCGCAAGCGGCCGAATACCGCGGCTAAAACGACAGTAAAGCAGCGCTAAATATAGCGCTTTTTTACCGCCGCCGCCCCCACCGACCCAGTGTGAAACCGGCCTTAAGGAAGCCAGCAGGTGCCAGCTAAGCTATTCACTAAGCTATTCACTGGTTAAGTAGCCGACACCCACCAGCCACACAATGTCCCCCTCCCTGTACTTCCATGATAGTCAGCCCAAGCTCCTCTATACTCATTCTCTTGTTCTTGTGTAGAAGCCATGACACCACTGGACACTGCAGAGTAGGAGGAGCCAGGAAGACTGGACGGGAAAGCTGGGAACAGTTGAGGCTCTCTAAAATGTGAGGATGGCTAAATACCATGAGAACAGCAATGGAACAAGTAAGAAAGTTTACCTATGTTAGGGTGATTTAGAACCTTCATAATTCGCACTTCTCTGAAGAGCTGTTGAAAAAGATTAAGAATAATTATTTTGGATAGAACTGCATATACAGCATGTTTTCAAAGCCTGAGTCAACTTTATTGCAACTGCTCTGTATAAAATGGTCCAAATGTGATCCAAGCCCTCAAATTGTGCATACGTTATTTGTTCCCCTGGTTTTCATTTAACCACTTCAACCCCAAAAGAATTTACCCCCTTCCAGACCAGAGCAATTTTTGCGATTCTGCACTACGTCGCTTTAACTGACAATTGCTCGGTCGTACAACGTTGCACCCAAACAAAATTTAAAGTTTTTTTTCCACACAAAATAGAGCTTTCTTTTGGTGGTATTTGATCACCTCCGCGTTTTTTTTGTTTGTTTATAGCGCAAAAAATAAAGTGCGACCATTTTTAAAATTGCATTATTTTGTACTTTTTTCTATAATAAATATTCCCATTTAAAAAAATAAAATAAAAATGCCCAGTTTATGCAGATATATTCTTGTACATATTTTTGATTAAAAAACTAAAAATAAAAATCGCAATAAGCGTATATTGATTGGTTTGCGCAAAAGTTATAGCGTCTACAAACTAGGGGATAGATTTATAGCATTTTTATTATTTTTTTTTCTTACTAGCAATGGCGGCGATCTGCGATTTTTATCATGATAGCGACATTATGGCGGACGCATCAGACAATTTTGACACATTTTTGAGACCATTGGCATTAATACAGTGATCAAAGCTATAAAAATGCATGGATTACTGTAAAAATGTCACTGGCAGTGAAGGTGTTAACATTAGGGTGCGCTCTAGGGGTTAACTGTGTTCCCTGGGAGGTGATTCTAACTGAAAGGGGAGGGGACTGACTAGAGGAAGTGACGGATCGTGGTTCCTAGCCAATAGGAACACACGATGTGTCACTCCTGTCAGAACAGAACATGGAAGTGTGTGTTTACACACACTTGTCCCTGTTCTCTGCCACAATCGCTCATGGCCGGCGGTCATTGCAATCGTTGGCCACGAGCATCGGTACCCCCTCCGACGGCACACCCGTGCCTGCTATCCGAGCCCTGCGAGCAGACGTATAGCTACGACAGCTCGCGCAGGGGAGCCAACCTGCCGCATTTTAACTGCGGCGGTTGGTCGGGAAGCAGTTAATTGTGGCAGAACTTGGAAAGTTATTGGCCCGTTGTATAATAAATAGGGATGAGCCGAACACCCCCGGTTCGGTTCGCACCAGAACGTGCGAACAGGCAAAAAATTCGGACGAACACACGAACAGCATTAAAGTCTATGGGACACGAACATGAAAAATCAAAAGTGCTCATTTTAAATGCTTATATGCAAGTTAGTCATAAAAAGTGTTTGGGGACCCGGGTCCTGCCCCAAGGGACATGTATCAATGCAATGACGTTTTTTTTCGGGAGCAGTAATTTTTTTAATGCTTAAAGTAAAACATAAAAAAAAAAAAATTAAATAAGAAATCGAAATTCCTTCATCAATTTAGGCCAATTTGTACTCGGCTACATATTTTTGGTAAAAAATAAGCGTACATTGGTTGGTTTGCACAAAAGTTATAAAAAAGTAAAAAATTCCCTAAATCCAGTTTGTAGACGCTATATTTTTTACTAGCAATGGCGGTGATCAGCAATTTTTTTTTTGGACTCTCAGTTGACATTGCCGTATTCCATAGCACTGGGGATGACGGTTTTCCCATGGAGGTGTATTATCAGTATGGAGGAAGTTTTCCTCCTTCACTTAAAGTGTTTAATGCTGCTACATTACTTACCAATGTCCATGGCTAAAGCAAATATTATATTATTGAAACCCTGTAAAGATCGACTGGACCTAGAGTCTTATAGGCCTATAGTCCTGTTGCAAACCGATATAAAAATTTTGGCTAAGGTATTATCCCAGAGATTGGATTACTGTCATTACAACTATTATTCACACGGACCAGTCAGGATTTATTCCCCAAAAATCAATCAACTAATTTACGCAGGCTATTTCTCAACCATCAAACCTTGGCTTTGGAGTGAAATTCCTATCCTTTGCCCGTCTGTTATATAGCTCTCCAGTAGCAGGTCAGCTTTCACCCACTTTTTTCCTAGGCAGAGGAACTTGGCAGGGGTGCCCACTGTCCCCACTTTTATTTGCTATATCCCTTTGAGCCCCTAGCAGCGATCATCTGTTCTAAGATAAGATCATGCTATATGCCAATGATACTATGCGTATGCTGGGAGACACCAGTGGATCCTTACAGGAAGCTATGGCAGTTATTACTAACTTTGGGAAATTCTCTGGTCTCCTCATAAGTTGGACAGGCGAAATCTGCCATTATGCTTTTAGATGCTGACCCGGGTGGCTCCAACACAGCCCTTCAAAGCATTTCAGTATCCTCTAACTTTAAGTACCTGGGTATTTATATGATGCCACGTCCTCTGGACTATGTTTTCCTGAATTTGTCACCTCTGTTCACCCGCTTGTGGGACAAAGTTGGACTTGACTTCGGCTTTCCGTGGTAGGGAGGATTAACCTTTTAAAAATGATCTTCATGCCACAGGTCCTTTATATCCTTTACATCTCCCCCATGGTTATCCCTCTGAAGGGGTTTCGAGTTATTAACTTCCACTCACTCATAACTTCATAAGGCATACTAAACCCCCAAGAATTAAACTAGAAAGGCTTCAAAGACCGAAAGAGTGGCAGCCCAGCATTGCCTAATCCATTGCTGTATTACTTGGCAGCTTAGTTACAACACATTTCCAGAGCCATGTCCCAGGCCAATGAAGCGTTTAGTGCCACCAACCATATACTGCATTATGTGACAGGGGTGAAAGAAGTCGCTATGGGATTGGAAGCCTTAACATATAGCAAGTCTAATAAATGTTTCCCCACATACACTTTCATGCAGGTCTAGGAAAAAGGTAATACAAATGCAGGAGGTGGTGGGTTTTACTAAATACAGTCTAATATGGGGTAACGCATATTGTGGGGAGTTGAAATCATTGCAAAGTGGGGCCAAGTGGTATCACGTGGTTGGCCCACATCTTTGAAAAATGGCAAATTGTGCCCTTGCCCCACTTTGCAGTTTTACCTTCCACAAAATATGTATTTTTATGATTTACAATTACAGCATGCAGTTGAAATGCAAACAGGCACTGACACTTGGGTACAATCTTCGACACCCATTTTCAATTACACTACATGCTGCTGCTTATTTTCTTGAAGGACTTCCCTTCACAAGTGGAGGCTAGATGGGAGAGTGAAGTAGAGACATTTGAAGAGGAACAATAGGAGAAAGCCCTACAGGCTGTACAGATGGGTTCGCTCAATGTCACACAGAGACAAATCGGAGTTGTACACCCTTCTTACGTCAGCGAGGCTTTTTAAAATGGGAGTGAGAGGGGATTCTATATGTGCCAGGGATCATGGAGATCTAATCCATCTACTATGGAGATGACCCAAGCTACATATATACTGGGGAAAAGTCCTAGACACCCTTAATAGGGTAAGTCAAGTCACTATTGGCCGGGATACTAAACCCAGCCTGTTGGGTGTTTGGACGACCTTGTGATAGAAGATGCCACTAAGCAGGCAATAGCTTGAGCTCTATCTCAGGCTAGAAAATTAATCATGCGGCATTGCAAATCAGCTGAATCCCCCACATGAAAGGAGTGGGTTGCAGCTATGGGGGGATACACTGCGCCTGGAAAAGTACATATTCCAACATAGAGGGTGCCTGCATAAATATCAGTTTGGTCGCCGTAGCTTGTCACACCAGGGCTGACCCAGGTTGATCTAATTATAGACAGAATATCGTGAATGTGATTTTGGGTGTTGAACAAATGCAAACCAAAACCATGTATTTTCATACAGGTATGAAACAGTGATCGTTAAGGTCTACTAAAAGATTTTGGGGCAACGATGGGATATGGTAATGTTATACATTTATATTGGCTGAAACTTTTCTTGCACAAATATCTGGATGTATGCTGGTTAACTTTTTCAATTAAGAACTTCTTCGATTTAAAAGCCTGCTTTGGCTGACCTCACAGAGCTAGTCCAGGTTGACTGGCTCTGCAGGGATCCCGACAATGTCAGGATCCACCCACTTGCCTGACCAGCAGCTGGCTTAGTCTCTCAGCATGCTGCCGAGAGCCTGAGCCAACCGTCCCCCACCCCCTCCACACTTCAGTGAGCGTTGGAGGAGCAGAGCAGAGAGACGTTCACTGCTATTCACTCACTGAAAATCAAGAGCTGAGCGATCATGTGATCACTCAATTCTCGGTCTTCGAGCTGGCAGGGGACAGCTGTAGCATTGGACTGATGCTGCAGCTATTTAGGGGATATTTTTTTTTCTCTTACAATGCTGCACTTCTTATTTACCACGTGCTAGTGCATTACACATGATATTCCAGTAGTTAGTAACCCTTTTTATTATTTATTTTGTAATTAAATCTTACAATAAATAAAAACATTTTTTTAATATGGTATATTTTACAACTCCTACATTAAAGTTATTATTTTACTTACCTTCTGCAAACTGGAAGAATTCAGCTGTGTTTTGTCTATAATTTTTACAGCTACCTGAAAAATAAAAATTAAGGACAATCATTATATTCAGTGCTAGCTTGCATCATAGCGTGCAAAAGAAACAAATATTGAAAAAGTTATATTGCGCATTACATTTTCCCTGCTTATGTTCACTCCAAACAAAAAGTGAAACTATCTAATGTGAACAATTGAGACTAATGCCGCATACACACGATCGGACATTCGACAACGAAATCCTGGGATTTCCGACAGATGTTGGCTCAAACTTGTCTTGCATATACACGGTCGCACAAATGTTGTGGGAAATTCCGATTGTCAAGAATGCGGTGACGTACAACGAGCCGAGAAAAATAAAGTTCAATAGCCAGTGCGTCTCTTCTGCTTGATTCCGAGCATGCGTGGAATTTTGTGCGTCGGAATTGTGTACACACGATCGGAATTTCAAATGGATTTTGTTGTCGGAACATTTGAGAACCAGCTCTCAAATTTTTGTTCCAACAAAATATGTCTGATGGAGCCTACACACGGTCAGAATTTCCGACAACAAGCTCCCTTTGTTGGCATAAAATCCGATCATGTGTACATGGCATAAGTCACAGATAGGTGTGAATTACACTTTATTGGATCCCTTTCACATTGGCAAGGTAATGTCAGACGATTGAGGCATATTTTAAATGCACCTAAGCCACCTGTCAAAACCCCAAAAACCTAGGGGAATGTTACATTGAGCAGTCCTGCCCTTTAACGCATCCCACTGAAGTGCACAGGGCCACACTGCAATCATGTTCAATTGGCACGGTAGCGGCACCGTGAAGTGATAATTCAGTGCAAAATACCTTTTCAAACAGGTGTGCAGGTGGCAACATATCACCTCCTGATCACTGTGGGCCAGCCACTGGGAACAAAGCAATCCACCACGGAACGCAGGTCAACAGCTATGCTTATGTGAAAAGGGCCTTAAAGTACATCCTAACCCTTTTGTGTCTTGATAGCTTAAGACTTAAATTAGTGTTTGTTCGCACTACAACGTATACAGCAATGTGTATTTATTTGCTTTTATTAAGGCTGATGGCAGACAGGCGACTGCTGCTAGAAACAAATGACTTGTGGCAGATCGCAAATAGTCCACCTGTATCCCTGTAAAATCGCTCCCTTGTTACCCGACGCAGCAAAATGTCACTCCAATCACTAGTGATTAACATTCAGTAGCATTCAGGGCCAGCGAGGGAGCAAGGCAGTACAAATAAGTGGAAGGCACTCTGACACTAGCATGAAGTTGGCAGTGGCAGTCATTTAGGCAGATGTCAAATGGGTGACTGCCACTGAGAAATTCTCGCTATTGGCACAGAGCATCTTCCATCTTTACTGATTTACTCCCTAGTCTCACATACAATTGGCTTGTTTGCAGGGCAACACTTCCAAAAATGCAACATATCACATATGCAGTACACCACAGGTATGAGAACATGCTCCTTTTGAATGAGTTAATTTCGACATTAAATCTGCATCTGCACATGTGGAACTCAACAATCATTTAATCAAGAGTTAATATGCATTTTTATGTAGCGGTTTGTTTCCATTTCAGCTCTGCATTAAAAAAATTATGTATAGCCAATGCCAAAATCTTCCTCATGGTGTTAGAGCTGTATAGCTAATCACATATCTCAGTATCTCATTACTGATTGAGATACTGATCCATATATATATATATATATATATATATATATATATATATATATATATATATATATATATATATATATATATATATATATATATATATATACACACACACACACACACACATACACATATATATACATATATATATATATATATATATATATATATACACACACACATACACACATATACATACATACATACACACACGCTCCCACCAGCGTACACCATGGGAGAAGGTTCTGGTCCCTAGAATTCATGGTGACCTCCATCTGTGAGACTGTTTGAGAACTGTGAAATTGTGGTATTTCAAGTGGATGTAAACCCACTCTCATCATTTCTAAATTACTCCCATAGTGCTGATCTATAAGGACATGCATGCCTACTGCATGTATCCTTACCTGTCAAATATCTCCCCTTTAGCTGTTTGGAGCCCCGCAATACTTCAGATTCTGTGGGCAGGTCTGTTGTCCAGGGCTCGGTGGGTGGAGTCGTGATGTCAGTAGACTCCCCACCCACCTCTACACTCTTGGTCAGGCTCGATATGTCTTACACTGAACTTCTGCTGGTCTCGTGGATTATGCCCCATGATCATCAACATCCAGTCAAAACCCAGGAAAGTCACCACATGACATCAGAATGCCCAATCATGCTGAGGTGTAGAGCAGCCAATCCCGGGAGAGCTGGAGAAGAAAGGAGGGGGGATCTGAAGTACACAGAACGCCTCTCACGCCTCTCTCCTGCTTGAGATCAGAAAATCACCTGTCACTCACAGCCAGGGGGAAGAACTACACCTATTTCTCTGTGTGTCTGTTTTTATCTTACTGAAAAAAAGATAAGCATCCCCTGCTGTAACAGGGACGCCCTCCCGGCAATTGGCGTCCGCGCTGTAGGCGTCTTTCGGCTATAGCGCGGACGCCTAGTGGTTAAAACGTAGTATTTATGTTTCATTGCACACACAAAACTACATTCCAAAAACCCATACGGATGATGTGAATGTCATGCGCTACAAAAATCCTCACCGCTATACAAATAGCTTAAAAAGTATAACTAAACCCAAAAGTTTATTTTTTTTTTACGTTTTGGATTGAGTGGAGAGGAATTAGAACCCATGTCAGTTGGGGGAGGGGGGGGGGTCGATTTAGGGAGGGGGGCTTGGCTGTGCACTGTTTGCCCCCGCCCCCCAAAAAAATATACCACTGGCTGCCACTGCTGGAAGTGAAGGTAAAGTTCTCCAGTGGGACACAAATGGCAAAAAAAAAAAAAAACCTGACAGGGATTATAACCCTCCCTACATTATTAAATAAAAATAAACAAACCATGCCTTTTGTAAAGTTTCTCACCTCCTTTCCAGTTAAAACATGGCGTGCTAGCTTAACCTTGGCAAAATTGCCCTTGCCGATAGTTTTGAGGAGACGATAGTTCCCAATATGTGGCTGCTCATCTGCTGAAGTTGGTATTGAAGGTCGACCTCTCAGCATATTGGGCTTGCTGTTACCACTGCTCGTCTTCGAGTCTGTGTGACCCACTGCAGGCTGCAGAGAAATATGAGAGAGGATTATTGCAATGTATAATACAACTTACATTGACTATTACATAGATCTTAGATCAATGTTCCAAACCAAGGTAAAATATCAGATCTTGCCTGCTTTATAGTTAACACTCCAATGAAATAAGTGAAGAGAAAGCTAAAAAGTCTTAGTCAATGCTGAGCTGCAATGGTAGGTTTTTTTTAATGGAAACTCATAATTAAAAAATAACAGTGGAATTGAGCCTTGCACAATGGTTTATACTACAGGCCCAAAAGGTTCATGCAACTTTCTTCCCCGGATAAGTCAAACAAGGGAGAGCGAGTTAAATGGATCACTACGCTACCTATCCATCCATTAGTAAAGCGTGTGTTCCTATAACAAATGGTTTAGGGCGGTCTATCATTGTATTGCTCACCAGCATTTGTTATATCTGGCTGACAACCAGACAAAACCTTGGTTAAAGAGACATACTCCTCAGCCACAGACAATATAATCTTGCTGAAAATGTGTGGTTAACATGCACATAATCATTATGAAGCTTCCTATAAAAACCTTTACCAGTTATTGTGAGGATAACTTTTATATACTTCGTCATTTATTTTCAACATCTAAAATCAAAATAAGTAATCTGTGCACCTACCCATTAAAAGACACTGGTACAACCAAATAAAGTTAAGGGGAGGAAAAAAAAAATAAAGCACAGGCCTTAACAATAAAAGAGCAAAAAGTGCAAGGGTGCCAGCTGCTATACCCAGTGCAACCACGGACACTCCAATATGTAATGGGTATGAAATCACGAAAGTGAATTGTTGAGCATTATTATGAATTACCGCACCTCGTACTTGGTGCTTTGCTTCCTGCATGTTTGATCTTTTGCGCTTTCGCAGACAAGCAGGCAGGTTGCTAAATACAGAATAAATGAACACTACACAGATCGATACACTGGGTACATTGTTAGCTGTACGATCCAAAATAAAGCACTTTCTTTCCAGTTTTGGATAGCCTGGGGAAGGGCTAGAACTCCTGCTAGGCTTTTATTGCTGTCTGTGTCCTGGTATGGGAGGTTATTCTCACATTTCACCTTGGTGACTGGTGTAAAAAATTGTTAAAGGAAATCTAAAATTGTACAGTTCTCACTGTAACAATAGGTTTGAGGAGACGCTCAGTGACAGCTGTCAAAACGTGTTACTTATCCTTTCCTGTTGTGATATTAGGAAAGGAAGTCCAAGGAAATCTCCCCAAAGGAAACATATACAGCAGTAAATGAGGCAAGTACAGAGGTAAAAAAACTAGGGCTGAAACTAATCGATTAATCGACAACTAATAGATTATGAAATTAATCGATTACTATTTTCATAATCGATAAATCGGCCAGTAACATAATGGGGTTAAAAAAAAACTAAAATGAGCTTTATAGTACAAAAAGAGCAAATAATTGCTGCTGTAAATATTACTTTCACAGTTCTACAGTAAAAAAAAAAATGAACCCCTACTGTAGTGATTATCTGCTTTTTAGTTTTTTTGTACTATAAAGGGCTAATTTTAGTTTTTTTTAACCCCCATTATGTTACTAAACGTCTCAGGCCTGGTTCACACCTATGTGTTTTTTGGTGCTTTTTGCAGAAACGTACTACAGTTCATTTACATGGTTTCCTATGGGACACGTTCACATCTATATTTTTTCAGCCGCTGCTGTTTAAAAAGTGTCAGGGACTTTTTTTTTTTAACACAAAACTGTGCTTTTTTGGTTCAATATACTTCAATGGAGAAGCTGCAGAAAAGCATGTAATGTGTTTTTGCAGCAATTTGTGTTTTTTAATCTGCCCAACAACTAATTGGCAAAAAAAAGTATATCTCATCTGTCTGTTATTCTCAGAGTGGATTAAATATTTTGCTCCCTAACCATATAGTTGGGTATTTATATTTACCACTGCATATAGATATTTAAGAATAACTTGCCTTTTTTTTTTAAACTTTACATATTATCTAAATGATACACCATACCTTTTTTTTTTTTTTAAGGTCATTAACCGATTAATCGAAAAAATAATCGGCCAACTAATCAATTATGAAAATAATCGTTAGTTGCAGCCCTAAAAAAAACATGCACAGCATTTCATCCGAGGCCGAAGATGGCTATAATCTAGTAGAAACATTTGTTTAAAAATTATGATCAATGACTTGACAAATTCAATTTTGAAATCAATGGACTTTCACAAATGAAAACCACATTCATGGTTAGTCCGTTTGAGAACAATTTTCCATCCTGCTCCTTCAGATTATATCCTCAATGTGGTAGAAAACGTCAATTTTGACCCCGCTGTCAGAAAAGTTTCACTTTAAGAATATAAATGTGATTTTCTAACATTCTACTAGTATTTGGCCAGCTTTACTGAGCACAGGTCGAGTTATAATCACCACAGCAAAACATATTGGTGAAACTGGAACAGTGTTCATATAAAAGGCAATGCATAATGTATTTGTAGTGTCACACATTCAGAGTTACATTCCCAATTGTCTAAGGACAGCTAAATTGGGTGTAAGCAAATGTAGATTTACAACTTGCAGGCAGAATCTGCTACTGTGTACAAGGTCTTCTTCATACCTGAGCGTTCGGTCACGTGATTACTGAAGCGGGACAATGCTCAGGATGAAGAACTTCATTCTTTGCAATGGGCCCGGCTGGCGTTGTGTCACTTGTCGGTTGTGTATTGCTCAAAAATGTACATGAGCTTCTTTGGAGTAATATTGCACAATGTGGCCCTGTAGACTGTATTGCTCTTTTTGTAAATTCTGTAAATTTGCTTTTATGTACATGGGTAAGGTGTTCCAATTTAAAGATCTGACACCAAAAATGCATGAATTTGCTCCTGTACTACAAGCTGAGCGTACAAAAGAAAAAGCCTGTCAAATTGCCAAACACAGTGCAATCTTGTTGTAAAGCCTGCGCAAACGGTTAGCGCTAAATAAATCTCACACACACACACACACACACACACACACACACACACACACACACCCCTTTCAAATAGTTACATTTTGTTGCGTTGCAGCTTGAAATAAAGACACAGTTCTTGTTTTATCCAGCTGTATTTACTCAACTTAGAAAAGCCAACTGAAAGAGAACACCAACAGAAAAAAAATAAAAATTCGAAAACAAAATCACTACATTGGAAAAAGGATCATCCTCTCCTCCTAAAAATGTACATGTAAACTCAAATCAGGTGTAGCTAATCACCTTCTCAATGGCACACAAAGCCATTTGACTCAACTGTAATCAGCCGTGGTCATTTTGATTAGCTCAGCATGAAAAGAGCTTTCCTGGAGCATTTCAGTCCCCGATAGGGCAACTAAAGCAAACAATTAACTATGGGTGGTAAGGCACTGTCAAAAGATCTCCAGGATAAAAGTTGTGGACAGGCACAAATCAGTGAGGGATACGAAAAAACATTTCAAAGGCTTTAGCAATGCCTACAAGCACAGTAACGTTTTTTATTAAGTGGGAGGTATTTGGTACAACACAGACCATCAGGACGTCGCTCCAAACTATATAAAAGAGCTAGGAAGAAACTGGTCAGAGAGGCTACCAAGAGGCCTACAGCAACTTGCAGGAAATCATGACAAAGAGTGGTCATTGTGTGCGCATGTGACAACAATAATCACAAATTCTCCACAAATGTGGCTTGTATGGGAGGGTTGCAAGAAAAATGACACTCCTCAAGAAAGTCCACATGCAGTCACGACTGAGCTTTGCCAATGAGCACCTTGAAATTTCTAGGGCCACATGGAAAAAGGTGTTATGGTCAGATGAGACCAAAATTTAATTATTTGAGACTGAAAATGTAATCAACACCAAATGGCTGGCAGAAATCCAATACAGCTAACCATCCAAATAACACCATTCCTACAGTAAAGCATGGAGGTGGTAATATCCTATGTTGGCAAAATACCATCAAATTCTTGAGGAAAATCTGCTGTCCTTTGCCAGAAAGTTGTCAATGGGAAGTAGGTTTACCTTCCAACATGACCCAAAGCACACAGCAAAAATGACCACACAGTGGTTGACAGAAAAAAGGTGAATGTCAATGCATGGCCTATTCAGAGTCCAGACTAAAAAAGTGGTTGCAAAACCCTTACACCACTTTTACCTACAGGTAAGCCTATAATAAGGCTTACCTGTTGGTACTGGAAATAGTTCCTAAACCTGCACAGTTTAGGAGATATTTGCCATATACGCTTGCGCCGACATCGGCGCATGTGCACTAAAGAAAGGGCATCATGCCATTTCTATAGGGCCCATGTCGTGACAGTTGGCTCCTAAGCATATGCGCAACATCATGCGACTCCGGCCAGTCACCGATCCAGAGTTCACGGCCACCAGCGGGGACATCACGGGCTTAGTTTGCAGGTAAGCGACACATAATGAGCTTGTATGCGATGCATACGAGCCCATTATGCCTTTACTTCGCAGGGGAATAAAGTGGAAGTAAAACCCATCAGGGTTTACTTCCTCTTTAAACCCCACTGAAAATCTGTGGAATGACTTGAAGACTGCAGTCCACAAATGGTCACCATCAAATTTAACTGAAATTGAGTAGTTCTGAAAAGTAGAGTGGGCAAATATTGAAAAGTCTAGATGTGCAAAGTTAGTAGATACATATCCCAAAATACTGACAAAAAGGGGGGTGATCCATTTTCCAATTCAGTGATTCTGTTTTTGAACGTTTGTTTGTCTGACATGTTGGTATTAGATCTTTCACTTGGATGGAGTTGCACTGATAAACACAGCTGGATAAAAAAAAAAAAAAAAAAAAAAAAAACGGTCTTCATTTCAGGCTGCAAATTATTTTAAAGGGGAGGGCGATTCTAAACTACGAACCTTGCTAGAAGATATAAATTGGGATAGAATATGAGGAACAAAAAACACGGAGGAGAGATGGGTTTGCTTTAAGAGCATATTAAATAAGGGCATGAGCCAGTGCAACCCATTGGGAAATAAGTTTAAAAGAGCGAAACAAAAATCCTGGATGGCTTAACTCCAATGTAAAAATGCATATAAAAGCAAAGGAGAGGGCCTTCAAAAAATACAAGGCTGAGGAATCATCAGCATTCAGACTTTACAAAGAATGAAACAAGAAATGTAAGGGTGCAATTAGGGCGGCTAAAGATAGAGCACAAATGACAGCGGAGGAGAGCAGAAAAAATCCCAAGAAAATCTTTAAGTATGTAAACAGTAAAAAAAGCAGGACAGACCATATTGGCCCCATAAAGAATGGGGAAGGAAATCTGGTTACCAAGGATGGGGAGGTGGGCAAAGGCATTGAATTTATCTTCAGTAGCCAAAACTGCAGTGTTTATTCTCATGACACATCATAGGAAGAACCCTCATGGCTAACAGAAGACAGAATTGGAGATAGACTTAACATTAATAAGTCACTGGGACCAGATGACTTGCACCCGAGGGTCCTTAGGGAACTTAGTCAAGTAATTGCCAGACCACTGTTCCTAATTTTTACTGACAGTCTACTAATGGGAATGGTACCAGCTGATTGGGGAAAGGTCAATATAGCACCAATATTTAAAAAAGGGCCAAGATACCTCCCTGAGAATTACAGACCAGTTAGCTTAACATCAATAGTATGCAAGCTCCTGGAGGAGATAAGGGACTATATTACAAGATTTTAGTAAAGAAATCGGTATCATTAGCAGTAATCAGCATGGATTCATGAAGAATCGTTCTTGCCAAACAAATCTATTAACCTTCTATGAGGAGGTGAGCTGCCATCTAGATACAGGAAGGCCCGTAGACGTGGTGTATCTATTTTTTGCAAAAGCATTTGACACAGTTCCCCATAAACGTTTACTGTACAAAGTAAGGTCCGTTGGCATGGACCATTGGGTGAGTACATGGATTGAAAACGGTCTACAAGGGTGCGTTCAGAGGGTGGTGATAAATGGGGAGTACTCAGAATGGTCAGGGGTGGGTAGTGGGGTCCCCCAGGGTTCTGTGCTGGGACCAATCCTATGGAATTTGTTCATAAACAACCTGGAGGATGGGGTAAACAGTTCAATCTCTGTATTTGTGGACGATACCAAGTTAAGCAGGGCAATAACTTCTCCGCAGGATGTGGAAACCTTGCAAGAATATCTGAACAAATTAATGGGGTGGGCAACTACATGGCAAATTAGGTCTAATGTGAAAAATGTAAAATAATGCATTTGGGTGGCAAAAATATGAATGCAGTCTGCTTACTGGGGGGGGGGGGGGACCTCTGGGGGAATCTAGGATGGAAAAGGACCTGGGGGTCCTTGTAGATGACGGGCTCAGCAATGATGGCATGCAATGCCAAGCTGCTGCTAACAAAGCAAACAGAATATTGGCATGCATTAAAAGGGGGATTAACTCCCTTGTTAATCGCATTCTGGTGTGAACTGGCCACTAACTGCACTTGGATTTAACGGTCAAAGAGAGACACGGAGAGAGTGTTTAGGTGACCACACGTGCATTCCAAAGGCTAGAAAGTTCTTTCCTATACATATTAAGGATATATTTTAGTACCATTTAAGTCCAAAGGACAAAAAGATCTTAGCTGTGACCTTTTAGCTTTAAAAGTGGTATATATATTACACATACACATTTTTTTTTTTTATAATATATATATGTATATATATATATATATATATAAAAAAAAAAATGTGTATGTGTAGTGTGTGTGTATATATATATATATATATATATATATATATATATATATATATATATATATATATATATATTTTATTATTACACTTACACATTTTTATATATATATAATATATATATATATATATATATATATATATATATATATATATATATATATATATATATATATATATATATATATATATATATATATATATATATATATATATATATATATATAATAAAAAAAAATGTGTAATACATATATAATTTTACACATTTTTTTTTAATATATATATATATATATATATATATATATATATATATATATATATATATATATATATATATATAAAAAATACCCTAAAGCATTCCTTGCATTAAGCAAAAAAAAAAAAAAAATTAAAAAAATGTTTTAGGCATGGGTATCGTCCCCCCCCCCCAATACTTACCTGAGCCCTCACTTGATCCACTTGATTTTGGAAAAAATTCACTTTTTTTGAATAAAAAGACAAAAGTAAAGTTGGTCCAATTTTTTTATATAGCGTGAAAGATAATGTTACGCTGAGTAAATTGATACCAAACATGTCATGCTTCAAAACTGCGCCCGCTCGTGGAATGGCGTCAAACTTTTACCCTCAAAAATCTCAAGTTGAATGTTTTGTATTACAGCTCCTCTGTCTAGGGCTATAATTATTGCTCTCGCTCTACCGATCGCGGCGATACATTACATGTGTGGTTTGACCATCGTTTTCATATGCGGGCACTACGCACGTATACGTTCGCTTCTGCACACGAGCTCGTCGGGATGGGGCGCTTTAAAATAATTTTTTTTTTTTTATTATTTATTTTTACTTGATTTTTATTTATTTTTACACGGTTTAAAAAATAAATAAATAATTGGGTCACTTTTATTCCCATTACAAGGAATGTAAACATCCCTTGTACAGGGGGTCCCCGAGTTACGAACTCGTTAGGGACTGCCCACCTGTTCGGAAGTCGGAAATGTTCGTAAGTCGGCCGGGCATGCGCAGACCGACAAATACGGACATTTCCGATGTTCCGTCTAATGCCGTTCTGCGCATGCGCGGCAAATTACAGACATTTTTGAAGTTCTCAGATCTCATATTTGGACTTAAATGCAAAAAAATAATGTTCCTTTAACCACATGCCGACCGCACCATAGCCAAAAGACATCTACAGCGCGGTCGGCTTGTTCTGAGTGGACGTCCTAAGGACGTCCTCTCAGAAACTTGCTCCCGCGCGCCCCCTGGGGCGCGCACTCTGGAACATCCGTGAGCGCCGGGTCCCGAGGACCCGGCGCATCACGGTAAACAGCCGCTGATAGCGGCCGTTTACCACGTGATCGCTCAGTTAAACGACAGAGCGATCACATGTACACACACCGGCGTCACGTCATGACGCCGGTTCCTCCCTCCCCTCTGTACCGATCGGTACAGTGAGGGGAGAAGTGTAAAGGGGGAGAGATGGGACCAGCGCTGTGGGCTGGATGTGTAGTGCCCACAGCGCTGGTCAGTGACAGCAATACTCTAGCAACACTCTGCCAATACTCTGCCAGAAACAAAGAATTATTTTATTTTTTTTAACAAATTTTCAGTATTTTTTGATTTATAGCGCAAAAAAATAAAAAACCCAGCGGTGATTAAATACCACCAAAAGAAATCTCTATTTGTGTGAAAAAAAGGACACAAAATTCATTTGGGTACAGTGTTGCATGACTGAGTAATTGTCATTCAAAGCTGAAAATTGGTCTGGTTAGGAAGGGGGTTTTAAGTGCCCAGTGGGTAAGTGGTTAAGAGGGATGGGCGGAAGTGACATTTTGATGTCGCTTCCGCCCTGCTATAGAGACGGGTGGGGGCCCTCTTAGCCTCACTCGTCTCTATACCCAGCTAGGAAAAGGACCCTATCGCCTCCACCGCTACCGATGGCTCCGATAAGCGGCGGGAGGGGTAGGGGCACCTCTCCCGCCGCCGATAACGGTGAATTTGTGGCGAATCCACTGCAGAGACCACCATTATCGTAATTACGACCGGCGCCTGAAGATATGGATATCTCTCTATCTATATATATATATATATATATATATATATATATATATATGTATATATATACACAGTGTATATATCTATATATCTATATATCTATATATCTATATATATATATATATATATATATATATATATATATATATATATATATATATATATATATATATATACACACACACACATAGCATTTACTATAACTTTGACTAAAAGCAATGAAAATGCATAACATGAGAATATTACAGCATTGTACAGTTCAGCACTTACGGAATGCAAACACATTGTTAGAGGAAGGACCTTTTAGATTCAGTCTGACTCCATCTGTCAGTTTTTTCCGACAGATCTAGACAGAACCACAATGTACAGTACGTCTATGGGTGGGCAGATGTAAACAAACATAGGTCACTCTGTTTTCTGGTTGCAAACGGATCAAGTCTGTTTATGTCCATTTCATTTACATCAATTTTTTTAGAAGAAATTGTAAAAAATGGATTAATAAAAATGGATGTAAACTGAACTCACCTATGCTAACTGATGTAACATGAATCTGCATTTGTCAGTATTTATCATTTTTTTTTTTTTTTCTTAGCACATAACATGACTGAACTGATGACACCCGTGTAAAAAGGACTCCAACACAGCACAAAACTAATAATAAATCTGTGTAGAGAATATTGAAAAATAAAGCAACAGCTATGGTCATACCATAGATCCAGGTAACTACAGCATATACAGTAATCTGGTGAGACGCACGCAATCGAAAGTCCCCTTAGCGCCTCAGAAGTCAAAGTCCAAAGTACCAGGTAATGAGTGGAACGGTTTATTTCATACACGTGATTACAGGCCAGATAATGCTCAAGGGCTTTATTTCAGGTAGCAAACTACACTTCTAAAGCTCACGCAAGTAAGCGTCAACTACTGTAACACTAAATCAGATAAACACTGGTAAGCAAGTTAAAGAACTCTTTTTTTATTTATTTTATTTTTAACGTCCCCAGAGGACCAAGCACATATAGCACCTGGCCCTATTCAAATCTATACTTTAAGAGCCGGTTCACATAGGGCGACTTAGCTGCCTGACAAGTCGCGTTCCGTTCTGTACAATGGAACCGTTCTAATAGGAGCGACTCAAGTCGCTCCGACTTAGAAAAAGGTTCCTGTACTACTTTGGGGGCGACTTGCATTGACTTGCATTGACTTGACTCACAGAGTCGGCCTGCAAGTCGTGTCACCCCTGTGTGAACCGGCCTTAAGGGGAAGATTTACTAAAGCTGGTGCACACAGAATCTGATGCAGCTGTGCATAGTAGCCAATAAACTTCTAAGTTTACAAAAAATTTTCACACTTGTGCAACTCCAAAGTTGCATGAGTTCAAGTGTGATTTTGGAGCGCGACTAATGTGACTTTGATTTGACGATACACTTTCTGAACCCAAGTCGCATCAAAAGTCACAATAACCGCTTCAGCCCCACAAGATTTTACCCCCTTCCTGACAGAAGCACATTTTGCGATTGGGCAACTGCGTCGCTTTAACTGACAATTGCACAAGTGCGACACTGCACCCAAACAAATTAGACGTCCTTTTTTTCCACACAAAGAGCTATCTTTTGGTGGTATTTGATCACCTCCGCAGTTTTTATTTTTTGCGCTATAAACAAAAAAAAAAAAAAAAACACCTCTAAATTTTTTACTTGCTATAATAAATATCCCCAAAAATATATATATAAAAAAAAAAAAAAATTTTTTACTCAGTTTAGGCAGATATGTATTCTTCTACATATTTTTGGTAAAAAAAAAAAAAAAAAATATTGCAATAAGTGGTTTGCGCAAAAAAGTTATAGCATCTACAAAATAGGGGATAGTTTTATAGAATTTTGATTATTAATTTTTTTTTACTAGTAATGGCAGCGATCTGTGATTTTTATAGGGACTGCGACATTATGGCGGACACATCGGACACTTTTGACACATTTTTGAGACCATTGGCATTTATACAGCGATCAGTGCTATAAAAATGCACTGATTCCTGTAAAAATGTAACTGACAGGGAAGGGGTTAAAACTAGGGTGTGATCAAGGAGTTAATTGTGTTCCCTAGTGTGTGTTCTAACTGCAGGGGGGGAGGGGACTGTGTAGGGGATATGACAGATCGCTGTTCATACTCTGTATGAACAGACGATCTGTCTCTTCTCCCCTCAGAAAACAGCCGGGCACTCGCATCGGCATCGGGGGAGAGCAGCGGGCGCACGCCCCTAGTGGCCACAGGGCAAAGCGGTGTAACATAACAGTTTCACCCAGCCGTGCCATTCTGCCGCAGTAAAACTGCGGCGGCTGGTCGGAAAGTGGTTAAAGTAGTGCAGGCAACTTTTCAAAACTGCTGCGACTAAGTCGCACTGATCTGAGTGGGTGCTATTGAAAAGAATGGTCTGCAACTTGTCCAAACTTGCATGACAAGTCACACAAGTGTGAATGAAGCCGAAGGCTCGGTTTCCACTATTGCAACACCAAAGTCGCACAATTTTGTGGCAATTTTACCGCAATTTTTTGCCGTGACTTGAAGGAATGCCTGTGTATTCTTGAGGTCTATGGATCTCAAGTCGCATCAAAAGTGGGACCAAAGTAGTGCAGAGACTACTTTGAAGTTGCATAGATGTGAATGGTACTCATTGGAAATCATGGGGTACGACTTGTCATGCGACTTTGCAGTCCCAAGTCGCATGACAAGTTGCACTAGTGGAAGCCGAGCCTTATTGTCAAAGCTTAATTGAACAAGTGAAAGTTAGAAGCCGATTGGTTACTACACACAGCTGCACCAGATTCTGTGTGCACCAATTTTGGTAAATCCCCCCCCCCCCCCCCCCCCCCCCCCCCCCCTAGTTTTAGCACTGTGGTCAGGCAGTTTAAAAAGAGGTGGTGCTACAATCAGCATAAAAAAAAAAAAAAAAAAAAAAGAAGAAGGACGAAGAAGAAGAAGAAGAAGGACGTGGTTTAGGGACAATAGGGCCACCACTTATAATGGGATCAAGTGCTATATTCACCTAATACCCTAGGGAGTTTTTTTTTTTTTTTTTTTTTTTTTTTTAATGCAACAATAATTCTTTAAAAAGACATAAAAAAATTAAATGTGAGACTAATCTCCACTCTTCTCTTCTACAGACTTTAATTGGAGCATGAGATGATTGCTCAGCAGTCTCTTACAGGTAAATTTGGGGTAATTTTTCTCATTCAAGTATACCCCAAAAGATAAATCTCATTTAAAAAATATAATAAAAATTGCCTAAGAATCTCCTGTAGAAGCACAAAAAAATATTTTTGCACCAGGAATTATTTTTCAACCTCTGAGAATAAAATCAGACAGTGAAGCCTTAGGTTTCAGGCCCATGTCACACAGCCAGAGCTGTCAATGTCAGCAGCAGAATCATCAAGGGTCATCTTGCCTGGACCCGCAGTGTACCTGTAAACATAATGTCGCTCAACCACTGGTAGAAAACTGAGATAAATTGCTCTGCTGCTGTTAATTTGCTAGCAATGTCGATTTTATACCATTCTGGCTAAGATAGTAGAGCTGGACAAAAGGCAAAGTGATTGTACTTTTGGTGAATGCTAGTATGAAATCAGCCTTTCATACCCAAGATACTTAGGAGGACATTTGTTGTTAAAAATTTTAAGATTTTGATTTGATACTTTATGAATTGTTAAAATCTTATTTTTAAAAAGTTGCAGAGGACCTGTAGCTCGATAAATTATTTTTTCTTAAGCACCTTCTTACCACCATATAGTAAAAAATTTAAAACAGAAGGAAGGAGGTGGGTGTCCATTTCTGTGGGATCCTGTGAGCGGACCAGCAGGGATTAAAACTGTATGTGTATATCCCAACATTTTGTAATCCCAGAGACGCCAGATTGTGACGAAACGTGCACAGGAAGGTTGACGGGCCGACGTTATCGTGCTTACTCAGTGGATGGGTGTTCGCTTGCTGGCCGGCTGTTTTTTGTGAGATTGTTCTCATCTTCGTATTTGTAAGGGCAATCCTTTTAGTCTATTAAATCCCTTTTGGGACAGTATACACTATGGAATCTTTTATATTTTCTGGGTAACACCCGAATTTGCTCCTTGGTGGCTGATGCTCGAGTATTCCAGGCTATTTGGTGCTCAGTATAAGCCCCTTCCCAATACTAGCGGTGGATAACCATCTTCCTTTTGGATAAAGGCCCTGGCTGGGTATTTAGCCGCAGGCTCCTTAAAGCTTGCCTTCTGGTAAGCACACAACTCATGTGGTGGAGGTACATTGTCATCAAGAGGTGTTTTATCAAAAGAACTCACTTTATGTGCCTTATATGGGACTGTTCATTTTTACACAACCATAGATTTGGACCAATTCATTTTTTATTTTTCATTTTACACTTATTTGGTCACTTTCAGCGCGGTTGGTCAGTTTCAGCGCTGCTACTTTGTATTATTTACTCTGTGGGATAGAGTTTTTACTACTACTACTCCTCCTTTTATTGACCACCAGCAATGTAGAGCACAGTTACCTTCGGGGCTTGGGTTGCCAGACCAATAGCGTGTTTTCGTCTCTCAAACATGGGTCAACAGGTTTGTATGTTTTAGATTTTTTTTTTTTTTTTTTTTTAAACGTATAAAAAAAAAAAAAAAAGGTTACCTTTTGTTTTTTATATCTATATCCATACACACACACACACACACACACACGTTTGGTAGGAGGGGAGGGTTAATCTTTTCTTCCACTTTAAGTAAACATTACACATGTGTACTTGTTTCTGCAGCTTATGAAAAAAAAATGGCAATACGTCTTATCTTTACGAAGGATAAATCCAGCTGCCAGCAATATGTTCTGCATCCATCCTTTCTCTAAAGAAAATGTTCCTGATCACCACTAGGGGGTGATGTTTGAAGACAGAAGACCTGCTCTGCATTGAGCTGAACGAGCAGCACTGCACAACATACTCCGATCCAGAGGGCTGGAAACAAAAAACTCTTACCAAAATGAAACCCATCATACTGCTTTTTTTTCTGAAGCCTCTAGTAGAAAAGTCAAAACGTATATATTTTTTTTACAGTTCTACTTTTATGAGGTCCTGAGAGCTAGCAATACAGCTTCGATCTTCCAGTTCTTGGCCAGGTAGGAAGAACATGGTGTTCCAGAGAATCACAAGGTCAAATCATTGGATCACAGGATTTTCTTCCTGGTCTCTAAAAAGAGAAAATGCCAAACAATGGAGCAACTTTAGCAGTTCAGAAAGGCCAAGGCAGTAATTTGTGCCCGGAGAACTGTAAATTATAAAAAAAGTTTGATGCTTCACTGGGCATACGCTGAAGTTAAAAAAAAAAAATAAAATAATGTAAATTATCCATTTTACATCCTATTAGAAAAGTATTTTTCTACAGGAATGGGATGATCACTTGCAAGCAGCATGTATGTTCACAAGCATCAAAATCCAGGTTTAAATTATTATTTGTACCAAATGAACCCCTCTGTCAATACAGCCTGCAACAGATGTGTACATTTTTTTGCTCCTTTTAGTAAGAATTATTTGATCCTTCAACCTAGAGCCAAAAGTGAATGCTGACTCGTTGGAAATGTAAAGAATATCCAGTTCTGGGAGTCTTATTTTTAAGCGGCAGGCAGTAGACATTAGAGCAGTTCATGGGTAATCAGTGACTCAGGTAAAGCCGGATGAGAAACAAGCCTCAGCAAGACATTGTACTGGTAGGGGTTGGGCAAGCATTTCCACAGCTCATGGGTCTACGTCACAGCCTGGCTGACCTAACTAATTACAAAGGGTGAAGCAGGAAGGATGGGTAGGAGGGAGAGGAGAAAAAGGTTGAGCTCTTCAGTGCAGACACTTCACTGTACGGTGTGTGTGGCACAGAATGTAGGGGAGAAGAGAAGAGGAGGTCCCAGCAAAAATGAGAGGATGGAGAAAAACAAGTCGGACAAAATACAAAAAATAAATAAATGTTTTACTATGCATTTTCTAATACATCCTACAGCAAAAGCAAACACGCCAAGGATTCCTCTCCCTTAAAAAAAAAAAGGGGAAGTAATAAAGTATGAAACAGCTATGGGTATTGTAAGTTCTTGCATTTACAACTTTAGTGAATTTGTGGTGAACCAATACAATCACATTTAATCCTTTCACTGCCAGGGCCTTTTTGTTTTTGCACACCTTGAAAAATTTGAGGCCTGAAAATAGTCAAAAAAAAAAACAAACATTTTCTGAAGGCAGAGACCCTGGAGAATAAAATGATGGTAGCTACAATTCATTTCAGATCACGCATTAGTAGAACAGTTTCAAACCCATGATATTAGTAAAAAAAAAAAAAAAAAAAAAGCTAGACTTAGGCCCCTTGTACACGGGCGGACTGTACTTCCGCTTTTCATCCATCTGTTTTCGGATGAAAAACAGACAGACATACATGTATCCTATGGGATAGCGGATGTCAGCGGATGACATCCACAAAAGTGGAGTTATACTTTAAACTTGCACAAGCCTGTGAAATGGCAACAAACATCCATACCCAAAATTGTCTATAGGCAATGCTATAAAAGCTCTTATAAGACATCAGTTTAGAGTTAAAGTGGTTGTAAACCAATAATGACATCTCTCAAGAGCCCCTTGTCTACACGCAGTGCATGCAGTAGTATTGGTTTGCTGAAAAATAAATCAATGTATGCATGTGAAGTGGGACAGGGCGGGGTAGGGGATAGGCAGAGATTTGCAGTCCTGTAAATTAGGGATAACAATGCGGTTTGAGATTTTAGTACAGCAAAAGCACTGTGTTGTCGGCCCAAAAAGGAAGTTTGAAGCAATGAGTATTTCTTGCAGATCAATGGGTATTTTGCACCACTTGCAGCCTTTATCCTCTTCATGACTGGGCTATAGCCGAAAGATGGCTACAGCGAGGTCACATTGCCGGGATAGAGTCTATGGAAGTCCCCCCGTGATCGCGCTGCCCGCATGTCAGACAACGGCAGGAATCTGTGATCACGGTGTCCACAGATCGGGGGAAAAGAGCCAATCGCAGCAATACACCTCCTTTTACATCTGCCCCAGTGCTCTACCCCCCTGTTTTTTTCTGTCCCACCACTAAACCCCCTTCTCATCTGCCCCAACACTGAACCTCCTGCTCATATGGCCCAACACTGTACCCTCCTGCTCATTTTCCCCATCGCTGTACCCTCCTGCTCATCTATGATATGAGAGACATGCAGAGTGGTGAAAGGAAGCAGAGATGAGATACATCTACCTGTCATGGCACACTCATCCTTCTGATCCAACGCTCACATCCAGCCCACATGCTTGTATGTTATGTATGTGATGTCACATACAAGCCTCTGGAATGGATGCGCAATGATGAGCTCAGGTCAGGGGCATTTTCTGAAAGCAGTGGGCCTGTGTGCAGGATCATAAGTTGTGCCCCCCGCATTTAAGAAAAAGTGCGGCGCTCTGCGCCACAGGAAAAGTTGGGTGTGATTTTTCATTGCACTGAATAATGGCTGTGGCTTAAAGGGACACACAGTGCAGGGGTTCAGTATTAAGTGACGCAAAGGTTCAGGAATAATGTCAACAAAGTTCTCTGAGGCTCAACAGTAATTCTACAAACTGTCACCTGACTGTGGTTCTCAATCACAGTGAAATCCCTTCTTTCGGAGATTGGTAGTGGCAACCAAGCAAGTCACCTTCCTCGAGATGGTGGGCGGGGCTAGCAGGACTGCGATTGGCTTTAGCAGTGGCCAATGACAGTCCTCCTCCTGGAAACAGGGACCCCACCCCCCCCTGCAGAACTGCACCCAATCTCTTTCCCATCACAAAAGCCGACGATCGCAACTACAGCAAAGTTAGAGAACCAAACAATGTTTCCCATCTTTTACAATATGTGGGGGCACAGTGCCTCCCCCCCCAGTGCAGGTGCGATGTGGGGAAATCTGAAATTGGAATGCATTAGTGTCTCACTGACACTTCCCTGCGCTGCTCTGCTGATGGGGAGTTGAGTGCCGGCAAAAGAGGCTTTGTGTGCTGCCCCTGGCACCAGTGCTGGGGGTTGCCTACCCCTGCAGTAGTAGTACATAAGGCCAACAGAGACTAGAGTCTTTTGAAAGCGCTTCTAAAAATGTAGTTTGCTCTAAAAAAAAAAAAAAATAATAAAAAAAGAATTGCTATGAATGAAATTACCCACATTTCACATTCACAGTAATGTTCCATTCTGCTCCTTTGAATTTTCTTGACACTATGGTCGACTATTTGACCCCACCAACCATTAAGATAATCTAACAATGGCTCCGAAAACAAACTTTTGAACACAAACCTACTGGTGTATGGCCAGCTTAGGTCTTGTCTTAGCTTTGCAGCTTGTCATGTTGCCTGCCGCCTCCAGCAGAGTGGTTACACGCGTCCAGGGCCCCTCATCCGGCCTGGTATGTGTGTAAACACTCAGATGTATGGTTACAGGCGTATAGCCACCATGTCAGACAGCCAGCCCTGGATTTGTATGGGTGGCCGACTCCAGGGCATGGAAATACACTGAATTCTGGTGCAGTACCTCCAAAGAAATTTGCATCCATGGGCCCGACACCATACTAACATTTGAAGAATGCAATGTACAATATTGGCAATGACAATTTTGGTACATCTCCTGTCGCAGTGAAAGGACCCAAATTCATTTGTACAGACGAGAGATCCAGTGTGCTTCATGCTGAATGAACACAGAAGGACTGTCACCACTATCAGAATGGGAACCACTCTCAAAAATGCAAAAGAATGACACCTGGCGTTCAAAATATATAAACCTGATGTATACGAGTATCGGGGTAAGTAGACTCAATCCCACTTTATTTTACCAATGTAGTATAGGTCACAATTTCCATATTTCAATTTCTTTTAGAAACAAGCTACAGAAAATATCTTGGATTGCCAGTTGTAGTACAAGGGGTTCATTATTGACTTTGTAATTTGCCCTTTATCTATAGTAACCACAGGCTTTAACAGACAATATAACTGCTACAAACCAATAGGGTCTTCTTTTTAAAATACTGTACTGACAATAAAGCCCATAGGACTTATCCCAGTCTGGGATGTGTAGATTAGCAACTACAGGGAGAGTCAGAGCTATAGACATTAGCCACACAGTAAGGGCACTTCTTATAATGGGTAGGTTGCCTCAAGCAAAGGTCACATCCTATACAAATGTCTGTGGGATGCCACCAGTGCACACAGGCACCTGACAGCAACAAATTCAGGTAGCATTTTATTAAAGCGGGACTGTACCTGAAATTTTTTTTTTAAAAGCCAGCAGCTACAAATACTGCAGTTGCTGACTTTTAAAAAATGGACACTTACCTGTCACAGGTTCCAGCGATGTCGGCAGCAGAGGCCGATCAATTGATCGGCTCTCTGCTGCTGCTGGCGCCATTCTCGGTGAGGGAATCAGGAAGTGTCGCCTTTGCGGCTTCACTTTCCGGTTCCCTACTGCGCATGCGCGAGTCGTGCAGCGCAATGAGAATCGTCAGCGCTGTCTGCCGGGACACGTGTGTGTCCCGGCAGACAGCGCGCCGGGACAGGAAGCTGCGTAAACTCCCGTGGGAGTTTATGCCCGGAAGTGGGTGCAGATACCTGTCTTAGACAGGTATCTGCACCCCCCTCCCCCCTGAAAGGTGCCAAATGTGACACCGGAGGGGGGGAGGGTTTCCGAAAAGCGGAAGTTCCACTTTAGGGTAGAATCCCGCTTTAACATAATAATTGAAGAAGTGAACAGATTAAGTGAACACAGAGCTCAACCCAATTTTTATTTTTCTGTGTTGACTTTTAGTTAAAGTGATTGTAAAGTAATTTGTTTTCCTATAAAAATAACAAGCATGTTATACTTACCTGCCCTGTGCAGTGGTTTGCCACAGAGCAGCCCAGGTCGTCCTCTTCTCGGGTCCCTCTTCTGTGATCCTGACCCCTCCCTCCTGTTCAGTGCCCCCACAGCAAGCGGTTTGCTACAGGGGGCACCCAAGCCAAGTCACAGATCCCTGTGTTCATTCAGGCACAGATCCCCGACCCAGCTCGGGTGATTGGCTAGCTGACTGATTGACAGCAGCGCAAGCCAATGGTGCTGCTGCTGTGTCTCAGCCAATCAGAAAGGAGAATCTCGGACATCGCTGGACAGAGAGAGACCTCAGGTAAGTGTTAGGGGGGCTGCTACACACAGAAGGCCTTTTTTATATCTTAATGTATAGAATGGAAGAAGAAGAAGAAGAAGAAGAAGAAGAAGAAGAAGAAGAAGAAGAAAAGAAGAAGAAGAAGAAGAAGAAGAAGAAGAAGAAGAAGAAGAAGAAGAAGAAGAAGAAGAAGAAGAAGAAGAAGAAGAAGAAGAAGAAGAAGAAGAAGAAGAAGAAGAAGAAGAAGAAGAAGAAGAAGAAGAAGAAAAAGAAGAAGAAGAAGAAGAAGAAGAAGAAGAAGAAAAGAAGAAGAAGAAGAAGAAGAAGAAGAGCAGGTTAAAAAACACCCAAAAGCATCAATATGGCACTGGAATGCATCACAAACACGCAAGATGCATCCTGAGTAGCACAGAATATTAAACTCCAAGGCAAACATGAATTGTATGGCAGTTTATCAATTCTTAGATGTGATAGCTGTATTCCTTTCCTTTTTTTAAGGGTTTCTTTCTTCTATTTTTATCTGGTGAACAAGCCAGCAAGTCTGTTTTTCACAAACTCAAGCTCTCCAGCAGAATGTATCCTTTAACATGGATGGGACAAACTTTTGTTTACTCATGCAAAACCTTTATCTCAAATGGAAAACAGATTATAAAGTGTGAGCTGGAGTTTGGCCTTAATTTGCTAGTGTATCTAAATCTGCTAATACATTTAACACTATCCTCCCTCCAGACTGACAATGCTGCTGTGCCTCAATCATCCAGAGTTGTGTCTCACGAACACAGGAGATGTGTTACTGATCAGATCACCAGGGGAAAACCGAGGAGAAAAAAGCCAAAGAAAAGACAACTGATGCAGCCACCACATCGAATAATTGGTAAGCTGCAATAATACATTTTAGTTTTTTTGGTTTTGGGTTGAATACCGATTTAACCACTTCCGCTTTCGTTCTGGGTGGTCGTCATATGACAGCCTCCCAAAATGCACGAATCTCTCGTGCGCTCCCCGGGGGGTGTTGCTAGGACACTGCGCGACCCCCCCGATCTGTGTAAAGAGCCTCTTTAACCATGTGATCGGCTGTGTCCAATCACAGACAGACAGTCACATGTAAACACGGAGATGCCTGTAATCTGCGCTCCTTGCCTCACACTGACAGAGTATGAGAAGAGGAGAGCCGATCAGCGGCATCTCCTCACAGGGGACAGCTAGGGATGTAATCAGGGCACTGATCATCATTTCCCCCAATTACAATTAAGTGCCCACCAGTGCCAGAACTGTGTGTCCACCACTGCCCGCAACTGCCAATCTGTGCCCGCAAGTGCCACCAATAAGTGGCCATTAGTGATGCCAGTCAGTTCTGGCCATCAGTGCCGCCTATGCCCATAAGTGTGGCATATTCGTGCCGCCTCGTCAGCGACCCACCAGTGCCGCAGAAAAATTACTTATTTACAAAATTTACAGACAGAAACAAAAGGGAAAAAAAAAGTTTTTTCCAAAATTTGTGGTCTTTTTTTTTTTTTTTTTAGGAAAAAAAAAAAAAACCCAGGAGTGATTAAATACCACCAAAAGAAAGCGCTTATTTGCGTGAAGAAAATGATAACAATTTCACATGGTTACAGTGTAGCATGACCGTGCAATTGTCATTCAAAATGTGACAGCGCTGAAAGCTGAAAAATGGCCTGGGCAGGAAGGGGGTTAGTCATATTAGGGTCAAGTTATTCTTTTTTTAACAAAACATGTTCTACTTACCTGCTCTGTGTAATAGTTTTGCACAGAGCAGCCCCGATCCTCTCGGGTCCCCTGCCCGACGGTGCTCCTGGCTTTACCCTCCTGCCAAGTGCTTGCTGTGTCTAAACTGTTAGCTCTTCAGCCTACTTAAAGCAGAGTTCCACCCAAAAGTGGAACTTCCGCTCGTTGTACTCCTCTCCGGTGCCACATTTGGCACCTTTTGGGTGGAGGGGGGGGGACAGGACACCAGTCTTTCACAGGTATCCTGTCCCCCACTTCAGGGAGCCTCCGCCGTGGGTATTTGCGTCAACGATGGGGCTCCCTTCTCCTTCCCCGGCCACCGGGCCAGTAGGAGAGAGGAGCGGAGTCTTGTGCATGTGCAGTAGGGTTCCCGGCGTGAAGCTGTAAGGCTACACCGCCAGGTTCCCTTACTCGCAATGGAGGCGGCATGCACCCGACAGTTGATGGAAACATCAGCTGCGGTGCCAACATCGCTGGACTCCAGGACAGGTAAAGTGTCTGATTATTAAACTTCAGCAGCTGAAGTATGTGCAGCTGCTGGCTTTTCATTTTTGCAGCGGCGGGCGGACCTCCACTTTAAAAGCATACCTCTCCCCCCCTCCCTTTCACTAAACATCACATCAGAATGTAACTCTGCATACTGTGACCTCAGCAGCAGCACAATTATGACATCATTCCTCTACTGTTCTCTTCCTGTAGGCATGCCAAGAGGGAAAGACGGAAAGTATTGTAAAACCCAATAGAGTGGAGTGCAGAGCACTCCCTACCGATGAGACCTACTGTGCTGGGGATCACAGGAGGCAGATACCAAGGCAGATTCAGGTACTTAAGGTAATTATATGTAAAAATACATGTAATGATTTTTTAATGAATACATAACTGGATTAAATGGTGCTTTTTATATCTGCCCGGAGTTCAGCTTTAAGCTCATAGAAACACTCTTTTCTCTTACAGCAGTAAATCCTTTCTAAATACCCCTTTTAAGATATAGACCACAAAGCTCCCTGGTAAAGCTTCTTATAGCGTCTTGATTTAACGTATTCTGGCCACCATAAGGAAGTTGAGAATCTCATTACAAAAGGCAGTGGTATAAAGCTACTTCCCAACAAATAAGCGCATAGCGCACAATTTCTTCCATCCAGGCCGCATAACGACATATAGCTAGCTACCCCTGGGCAAAGCAGGATTAGACTGAATTACTTGTAAATATTTTATCTGTGTTAATCTGTTCTTACCATCTGCAGGTAAAAAGGGATGTCGGACGCCAATTTCCAAGGTGTCCATGGTTAAGTAGTAACGATGCCAGTAATAAATTGGACTATGTCCCTGTACAGTAGACCAGTGACATACATGGTGTACCTACAATAAGGAGATTTATCATTGCCTTTCCAGATGAGAGAAGTTGGCTGTAGCATGGAAGAATTACGAACTTTGCAAACTAGGTGGACATCTTTACATTTACATCTCCTATTGCTAATCCAAAGCACAACTTGACTAGTTTTATTGCACACATTCAGTGCTGTATTTGAAAAGCTGCTCTGAAAAAAAAAAAAAAACAAAAAAAAAAAAGGCCAATAGGTAATTAGCCTTCTCTTTAGTTTCCTCTGTAGCACAGTCCTGCAGCTGAGCCCCACCTTCACTAAACCAGTTACACTGAACTCCAACCAAGCAACAAGATATACTGCTAAAATACATATATGTGCAAACTATTTTACCAGTCATGATTTAGGAGTCGGTTTTGTCAGATTTAGGCACCCTTGACATACAACACAGCCAGGATGGTGGCACCACTATACACTACTGCAGCTTTGCAATTTTCCATATCACTTGATCATTCAGCGGAAGTAAACCCAAAGATTTAATAGGCCGAAAAAGGGTTAAAATCCCCCGCAAAGCACTGCCGTAGCGGCGCATTGCCGCGGTGTCCCATTCAAAATCAATGGGTAGGAGCGGTATAGGAGCGGTGAATACACCGCTCCTATACCGCTCCAAAGATGCTGCTAGCAGAACTTTTACCGTCCTGCTAGCGCACCGCTCCAGTGTGAAAGCCCGCCGGCTTTCACACTGGAGTGAATTAGGCCGGGTTTTTTCAGGCGGTGTACAGGCGCCATTTTTAGCGCTGTACCGCCTGAAAACCGCCCCAGTGTGAAAGGGGCCTTACATTCCTGGCATGGCAGAAATGCTAACTGTCACATTGGTTGTGCTCTCAACCAAACTGTCACACCATCCAATGGCTGGTGTGATAACTGATCACATGTGCAGCATCATGGCAGTTAATGATTAAACAGAGGCCAAGATGGCAGCTTCCTTGGCTGAAAATGATAGGAGGGTTTACTTCCACTTTAAAGTGGAAGGCAAGTCAAAACCTAACTAAGCGTAAATCTTCTCCCAAACCCCATTCCCTCCAAGCTGTAAAAAGGAAAGCCTGTCTATATACTTACCTATTCTGAAGTCTCTCCAGTCTGGTCACATGATCTCTCAAGGGCCAGCTTCAGAATAAAAGATCGCCAAAAATGGCTGCACAGCCTGGGCGATGAAGTCACCCATAGGCTTATTATAGGACGTCTGTTCTGGTAGTCTCTCCTGTACACAAACTGCCGCTGGAAGCCTGTCATGTGACTGGACCCGGGAGACTTCATAAAACATAAGTATAGGCATTTTTTTTTTACTTTTACAGGGTAGATCTAATAGTCTGTTATTTAAAAAAATAAAAAAAAAAAAAAAAAAAAAAAAAGATTCCCTTTCAATCTGCAGTAACGTAAATTTTTGTAACATGCAATCCAATATGGCAACCTGGAGGCATCCTGTTCACAGATGTATCATTTCCCAATTGTGCGATTGGTTTACTCATTTTCCCAGAAGTCTGCACACTTAAGACACAAGTCAGATTTGGGGCATCCACTGCAACAAATATTTTTTGGGCGAGATACTCTCTAAGGGAAATCGCGTCTAAAAGGGATAAAGACCCTGCAATTTTGCTCATTAGAACTCTGCAAGTGCAGCAGCTGATTGACTATTCTTAAATGACTCCCATTAGATTCACTTTGCACAAACTGCTTCAGAATAACAAAAAATGGGAATCTGCAAAAAAGTTTGTCAAAATCCCTGCAATGTACAATGGGTCACACAGAGGGAAATGTTTTCTTCTCTCTCAACAAAAGTGGAGTTACTTTTTAAGTGTGCTGTTAGTCTTTGGGCAGCACTAGGGGACCAAGAACCCCCCCCCCCCCAAAAAGGTAGAAAATAAGTACAACGGACCTCTTGGGTCATCTCAAGCAGTATGGAATTACTGTAGGTCAATCACCAGCTGAGCTTTCAGCCACATTGCGGAATAAAAGGTTCATTTTTGGGAATACTAAACGTGTCTTGGGTGCTGCACCTGCCTGGGCATCTCCATAACATGTACTGGGGTGAGACACAATGGGGGAGGGGGGGTGAGAACTTTTTCCTCTTCTCTGCTTAATTACCACCTACACATCCTGTTATATTGCTTTCTTTTTTATTGCCATTGTATTATCTTTTCATTTATCCTTTACTATTTCTTGCAGTGTTCCCATCCTATGCATTTTTCAATATCTCTCACCATCTGATCAGGTTTGGTAAAACAGAGTTGACTTATTTATATTAAATTATAAAGGAACTGCTGGGAGTACAAGCAGAACAGTTCATCTTTTCATCATGCAGTAAAAGCATGAATAGTCACCTTCCTGGGGAGTTCTAAAACCTGCATGGTGGTTTTACATAACCAGAGATTCTAAAATCTGAGCTAGGCATGCTATAAACTAATTCATAGTTGTCAGCATTATCCCTTCACCAGTTACTAAAACTAGAACCTATTTGGAAAAATGACTTTAAAAATGCATTTAAAGTGGTTGTAAACCTCAGAAATTAAACCTGACGTTTTTTTTAACTGGATAAGGATCGCACCGCATAGATGTGAACGGCCTTCACTGAAAGTGTTTTTTCAGACGACATGCGACCTTAATGCCTTTCGGATCAGATCAAATCTGCATCAGTGTGAATGGGGATTAAATGCCAGATATTTCCAAATGAGCAAAAAGCTCACAGACAAAAATATTTACCAACACCTGGGAGTGCCTAAAATCAGAGACAGCTGGCAACTTTGAGCCATGCGAGTGCAATAGATTTCAGCAAAAGATTTTAGAATGGACCTCCACAGGCCCAACACAATGTCACGATCTACACAGGTCTAGAAATCAATAAATCTGGTATTGTTAATAAAAGATTACACTAAAAATCTAACTACTTCACACGATGAGATCGACGAATGGTAGTCCGTTTTTTTATTTTTGCATGATATTTGAGTTTACTAAAGTCCCGAAAATTTACCTTATGTTAAAAAAAAAAAAAGAAAAGAAAAAAAGTATTCGGAAGTGATGTCATGTGTTATGCATTTGTATTTTCGAACGATAGCTGTACTGATTAAAATGAAAATCGTACGATGTGGTATCGTACAAAAATAAATAAAAATAGTGTGCAAGTCCGATAGAACAATAATATTGGATGAACTGTCATGATCAGCTCTCGAAAGCTCTGTACCAACAATCCGATTATCGTACGATCGATTTGAAAGCAGTATTTTCCGTACGATTTTCTGATCCTGTGTACAGGCATTAACCATGGGAGATAGTTTTCAATTAAAATGCAATATTATACTGCTATTGTACAAATTAAAAAAATAAATAAAAAAAAAAACACACACCCACAAACACACCACACCCACACACAAACTGGTTGTTCTAGTTTTACCAGAACCCCAACTATACAGACCATTCCTCCCATGTTTGAAGATGCTGGCTAACTTCTGAACTTGCTCCCAGACCACTCCCAAAGTTTGGTAACTATTTTGGTTGCACAGACCACCTATTACCATGCATTAAAAACAAAACCCCTTTTAGCTTTCACTCATGTCTATTTCACTCAGCACTCTAGTATCCCCCCTGATGACGTGCATGTGCACGAAACACATTTGGAGGAGCTACTTGCCAACATCACGCTGCCGCTTCGGTTTCTGGGACCGGTGGCCATCTTAGTAAGTGAATGTCCCCACGAAGTACATTTACACTCTGCTATACCTGTACACTTTGGTGTATGGATTTAATTGACGTATAGAAGCTGAATTTGTGAATTATTACACTATATTCCTTTTTCTCTGGCACCGATGTGGAAAGCGTTCCTCATAGGCTTGATACATCAGTGGTGCTGGTGGAGGATTACAATGCAGATGGATTCCCATACTGTGATGCCTTGTCTTTGCCAAAAACACTGCTATGTTTCTGATGCAGCTTAACAGCTGGCGAGTGCGCCAAGGTGGTGGTTTAGAGCAACACATGGTGATATATTCAGACTGTTGGCTAGGCACTACACACAGAGAACTGCTTGAGTTATTCATTTACTACCAAGAAGAGTCACATGTTTGTGGGACTTTTTATGGACTTCTTAAACTCACACTTTTGTTTGGTTTTCCATTGTTTATATAGTTATATTCATTTTTGATCACTTAGGCGCTGCACTTTTTTTTACAGCTTTATTTCTGAACAGATCCAACTACTTGAGGCACCTCAACATAAGACATTTAGAAAGGCTTATCCTCATTTGCAGAGCTAAATCACCAGGTTGATAGATTTTGCCCATAGCCTTTTATGCCACCTACCAAGACTAACTAGCTCCTAATTTGAATTTGAAACCCTCACCAGAATTTATCCTATGTAAGAAGCCGAAATCCTTATGCAAAAAAAACACCATCACCCAGAATCCTATAGGCACATCTCAGGCTTCATGTACACGGGACGTTTCTCAACCTCTCCTGAACGCTGAAACATCACAGCTAGTAATCCACGTTTAAAAAATAAAATAAAAAAATAAATAAAACGGTTTTAGCAGCGTTTACAAGCTGCGTTTGCATTCAGAAGCGTTTACTAAAGATAACCTCAGGAGACCCTTTCAAATGATTAGAAAGCACTAAAAACATTTATTAACTATTTTAGCCATTCTGTGAGAGAACAGTGCGAGTATCAGCTGAGAAAGCAGTGTGCTTGTAGCTAGCTGTTATTTTTTGGTTGGTTTGTTAATATGGATCCCATGATGATCATGTGTGAGGCAATGTGTGAGGAAATTCTCATGATGTTGCTTTTGCTGAGGCTCCAAAGATGTAGGAAATTGCGTGAGAGGACCAGAGTTTGTCGCTACTGGACACATCCATTGATGGCTCAACGCATGTCCACAGGATACTTTCTAATATCCATGTTCAGCTGCGTAATTACCCAGAGAATTTTTTAAAAATGTTACACGCATGTCAATTGCCACCTTTGACGTTCTCTTGGAAAAGCTTAGACCTGACTAGTTCGCATGGACACTAACATGATGAAAAGCGTGCCACCAGAGGAACGTCTGTTGGTGACTCAACTTCAGCGTCAAGTAATGCAAGTCGTGTATTGTACAGCATCACTGGCTGATGAGGGGAATATCACATGGTATATCAAGCAGTGATAATTAAGTTGTTGGTGTGTTTTTAGCATTTTCTAGGCTCTAAAAGTAATAAATAAAAGGTTTCCCTTTAAAAATGCTTCAAGTCGAAACGCGGGTAGCCGCGTTTGGCAATTGAAATGCCTCTAAACACAGCTTCTGAGTGCATTTTTTTGGGTTCCAAAAAAAGCCTCTGAACTCAACTGCCTAGAAACGACTATAAACGCCCCTGTGTACATGTACTGATAAGATAACAGGAGAGTTCAGGGGCAGTTGAAAAAAATGCCCAACTGCTCCTAAACGTCCGTTTAGCAGCAGCATTGTACATGAGGCCTTAAAAGCTTCTCTACCTAGATATAAATCAGGTTATTATGTGCTTATCCTGAACACCAGACGCCTCCACATAATGCTACAGGATGCCCACACTGTAATGTCTGAACTATGGTGGGTAGCACTAGGCAGGACTGCACAGGGAAGGATCCCAAGTGGGAATGAAGACAGGTACTTTGATATGTGGGTGACATTATGGGGGGGTTGGGGATGGATTTAAAGTGCAACTTAGGCCCCTTTCACACTTATATGACTTGTTCCACGATTTGGGACTGCAAAGTAGCATGACAAGTCGTTCCCCATGATTTCCAATGACAGCCATTCATATTAGTACGACTTCAAGTCGTTCCGACTTCAAAGTAGTGCCTGCACTACTTTGGTCCGATTTTGATGCCACTTACATAGGCATTCCTTGAAATTGCGGCCGCGAATCGTGGCAAAATCACAGTAAAATGGCACGACTTTGAAGTCGCACAAGTGTGAAAGGGGTCTTAACTAGAAATGAAGTTGTCCTTTCCAGGAAATAATAATTCACATGAAAGCCTCTATCTGCTTTGTATAGCACTGTAGAAAATTCTGGTCTTTACTAATAAATACCGAGTTAAGGTTTTTATTGTATAGGGGACTAGTGAAGTACAACACCACCATCCTGCATGATACCAAAGACCATAAAGACAAGAGTAGTCATTTAGGGGTTAACGTACATAACTGCACTGCAAGGAAGTTGTATTAAAAGTTGTGTCAAACCGACATTCCACCTTTGCATATTGAAAAAAAATAAAATAAGTTCTGTTCAAGTGTACGTCTCCGTATAAAAGATTAATCACAGGAATAAAGCTGGGCATAAACAAGATGGTCATCCGGTCTCTCTGTGCTCCCCCCCCACTTTAATCCATAGCAAAAACAATGTGTTCTGCCAAACGGCAACAGAAAAACCTTCCCAATGATCAGACTGTATTAAGCACATCTGTCCTCGTAGGTCTACAGGCTGGCAGATCAAACCACTCTGCAACATGCTGGGGATAAGCCGTTTGCCCTTGGCTTGCCTTTTGTGAGCAGAGAGTTTCCAGAATTCAGGTTCCTTTTAAAGGCTCCTTTACATTAGTTCTTGGTGGGAGGTAAAACCATGTGGTTGAGCCGCGTTTTTAATGTCCCTCAACCGCCCCCCTTTAGCTTCAAAAGGCAGCGGCTGGAGCTGCACACGTTGCAGCCCTGATTGAGTTGGGAAGGCAAATGGGAACCGCTAAAAGTGAATAGGGCCGCACTCTGTGGTATGGTAGTGTGACATTTAGGAGGTCAAGGCCTTGTTCACACTAGTGGTTGGGTGCGGTAAAACCATGCAGTTAAGCCTCAGTTTACCGCCCCCCCCAACCACACCCCATTTAGCTGCAAAGGCAGCAGAGAAGTGTGTACATATGTCGCGGCCGCAATGCTTTACATTATGGAAGGACAAAAATGCTCTCTGAAGAGTGATCTAGAAGCAGATTGCTTTTCAGAGCCACACCAGCGTAAACTAGCCCTAAAACATGTGGTGAGGAGGCAACATACGGCCTGACAAACATGGATCGCTTTTTAGAGGAGTGCCAGTTCATGCTGCTAGTGTAATTGGGCCTTAAAGTGATTGTAAAACAACCCATTAAGTTTAAAAAAAATAAAACGTGTGTGTGTGTGTGTGTGTGTGTGTATACATTAATATATATATATATATATATTATTTTTTTTTTTTTATTTTTTTATTTTTTTTTTTTTATGTATACACACAAAACACGCCAAAAAATCCCCCCCCCCCTTTTAAAAAATAAATAAATAAAGCCCCTATGACACGTGCGGATCCATTTTCAGTCATCCGCTTGCTCAGCAGGGATCGCTCCATTGATCCCTGCTGAGCCGGCGGATGAAATTTCCGTCTCTGTGCAGAAATGGACCCTGTCAGATCTCTGTTCAGACGGGGGGGGGGGGGGGGGGGGGGGGGGGGATAAATAAATAAATAAATCGGATGAAAAACAAAACAGTCTGCCTGTCAGTTTTCATCCGATCGACGGATAGAACAGAGTTTCCATTTTTTAGCATTCCCTGTGTTCCCTTTTTAGCTGCATAAAAGCTGGGGGAGGGGGAAGAAGAAGCAACAGTACACCGATCTTCCCAGTGAATGGCTTTACAGAGGGAGGGGAGACGTGTCAGGACAAGTCTGATCATTGGAGGAGAGCAGGCTGCGTTCCCAGCACAGACAGAAAACTGTCCATGCTGTGCTCTCCTGCTTAGTGTGGTAAATTTTTATTGAAAAAGTAAAAATAGACTGGCCGGAAGAAATACAAAGAGAACAGGAGCCTTTTTCATACAAATACATGGTACAGCAGACACTTATCAGGAATATGAAATGTTGGGGTAACACAAACACTTTAATAGTTGCAATGGGGAGAAAAAAAAAATAAAAGCATAAAAACAAGAGGGCTTATGCAAAACTCCAGATTTCAAAACGAGTTCACTGTCGGCATACAGTAAAACATCAATGCTGTTCAGACAATAGGAGTAGTCAAGCCTTCAGGACCAATTTAAGTTCAAACCAAATCCAACATATCATTGTTTGTAAAAAGGTACTGAATGAAGTCAATGAACTCAACTTTTGACTGTTCCGTTCCCTCCATTAGCGAGAGGCTGCGGTACTAAGAATTACAGCGGAATTACATGGCTCCATAAACATAAGAGCTCATTACAAAAGAACCTGCTGAGAATGGTTTTTGTGTGATGGCTTTAGGGTCTTTGTGGCTGTTCAAGCAGGTCAGTGGAAAGTCAATACCGCCGTTCATGTAAATGGTGAAAATTAGAGGATCCAACAAGATTTCCCATCTACATCTGTACATTTTATACTTTACCACAATGAGTGATGCTGGTACTGAAAAAAAAAATGTCGCACATGGATTGTGAAGCGCATCGCTGTGCTATTGTCCATCACTGGGGATGATTTACTAAAACTAGGAGAGTGCAAAATCTGGTGCCGCTCTGCACAGAAACCAATCCGCTTCCAGGTTTTAGTTTTTTTGGCAAAGCTTAACCACTTCCGGACCGCCGCACACCAATATACATCCTTACTTTGCAGAAGAATATCGTTGTGGCAACAGCTAGCTGCCATAACCCCGGTATCCTCTTCTTCGGCCGGCGGTCCGCTTTCAGATAACAGAGGTCTCTGCGGCAGGATTCACGGCGAAATCCCTTTTAACCGGTGGCGGGAGAGGGCCCTCCCGCCGCGCTCCGGGGACCTCCGCCGCTTACCGGAGCCGACGCCAGCGGTCGGATCTTCACCCTTGCTGGGTATGGAGATGAGTGAGATCCCCCAACCCGTCTCCATAACATTGCAGGGCGGAAGCGATGTCAAAATGTCACTTCCGCCCATAGCTTTTAATGGGACTTTTTTTTTTTTTAAATGACAAACTTTATTTAGGTATTTTTTTTTTTTTTTTTAAAGCGGTGTTCGGGCCGAAATTATACTTTTTAAATAAAAATACCCCTATAATACACAAGCTTAATGTATTCTAGTAAAGTTACTCTGTAAACTAAGGTCTGTTTTGTTAGTTTTTAGCAGTAGTTTGTTATTTTATAAACTTGCAGCAGGCCGTGGCCATCTTAAGTGTGGGCATCTGAAGCCAGACTGTATTTCTTCCTGGATCTCATCCTTGCAGATCTCGTACATGCTCAGTGCAGCATAAGCAGTGTAATAGGTTTCAGGTCAGGTTTCCATAGCAACGGCAGTTTGAGAGGAAGTTGCTGCCCCTTCCCAGGAGGCATTGCAAACAGGAAATGATGCGATGGGCCGCGGCCAGGGAGGAGGAAGTGAAAAAATGAATACAGCAGATATACAGTCTGTGCTGAAAAAAAAATAAAAAAAATATCCAATTTGTTTACAGTGCACAGTTTAGTGAGGGATGCTGAAGAGTTGTAAAAGTGGGTGGAACTCCACTTTAATTACATTTTAGTGTAAATATGAGATCCGAGGTCTTTTTGACCCCAGATCTCAAATTTAAGAGGTCCTGTCATGCTTTTTTTCTATTACAAGGGATGTTTACATTCCTTTTTTATATGAATAAAAAAAAAAAATTGACACAATTTATTTATTTTTTAAAACAGTGTAAAAAAAAAAAAAAAAAAAAAGATAAAATAAGAAAAATAAAAAAAAATATAAAAATGTAAACGTGCCCCATCCCGCCAAGCTCGCATGCAGAAGCAAACGCATATGTGAGTAGCGGAGCAAATGCACCATATGAAAACGGTGTTCAAACCACACATGTGAGGTATCGCCGCAATGGGTAGAGCGAGAGCAATAATCCTAGCCCTAGACCAGTGATATGCAATTAGCGGACCTCCAGCTGTTGCAAAACTACAAGTCCCATCATGCCTCTGCCTCTGGGTGCAATGCTTGTGGCTGTCAGTCTTGCTATGCCATAATGGGACTTGTAGTTCTGCAACAGCTGGAGGTCCGCTAATTGCATATCCCTGCCCTAGACCTCCTCCAACTTAAAACATGCAACCTGTAGAATTATTTAAACATCGCCTATGGAGCTTTTTAAAAGGTAAAATTTTGTCGTCATTCCACGAGCGGGCGCAATTTTGTAGAGTGACATATTTGTTGTCAATTTACTCGGTGTTGCATTATCTTTCACAATATAAAAAAAAACATTGGGCTAACTTTACTGTTGTCTTATTATTAAATAAAAAAAAAATGTGTATTTTTTCCCCCCCCAAAAAAATTAAATAAAGTGCGCTTGTAAGACCGCTGCGCAAATACGGTGTGACAGAAAGTATTGCAACAACTGCCATTTTATTCTCTAGGGTGTTAGAAAAAAAAAAAAAAAAGTATAATGTTTGGGGGTTCCATGTAATTTTCTAGTTAAAAAAATAAAAAAATGTTTTTAACTTGTAAACATCTCAAAAATTGGCTCGGTCCTTTAGGCTGCATTCACACCTGAGCGTAGCTTTTCAGGCAGAAAATCGCATGAATTGCGGCGTTTTTTGCGGCGTTTTTTACCGCGATTTTTACCGCAAATTTTGTGCAAAGCAAAAGGTCACTAATGTACAAGGAATAAAAACGCCCAAATCTGCCCGATTCGCGCAACAAAAAAGGATCTGGAACTTGTTTGAGCTTCAGGCGTAGGGCTTCAGGCGTTTTGGAGTGGAGATGTGAACCATCTCTATAGAGAATAATGTATTTTTTCCCCTCTAGCGTTTTGTAGCTTCAGGCTTCAAGCTACAAAACGCTCAGGTGTGAATGCAGCCTAAGTAGTTAATTGAACAAGCTGAAGTTAGAAGCTGATTGGCTACCATGCACAGCTGCACTAGATTTTGCACTCTGCGGTTTTAGTAAATCAACCCCACTGTATCCTAAAATAAGATCTATATGATGCATGTATAGAGCAGTGTGTGATCGTAGCAAAGCAACACATTCCCACAGACAGACACTCCTCCCGATACATTCTGAATGTTTCATGTAAAATCAGAATGCACAGATGCTCCAGTTTCATTTCCTCCTCCTCACATATTTGAACATCCCAAAGTAAGGCTGGCAGCTCTGCGAAAGCCATCAGCTGTTGTAGGCCAAATTGTTTTTTTTTTTTTTTTCCATGGTACCAGATCCATCTTTTTTATGGATAACCATGGAAACCAACGCATTTCTCAGCCTGTGTCACATTTTGTGTGGGTGTATGTGAGAGCACTGTGGGGATCAAGGATTCTTTTTAAAGCAGGCAGCACTGCTCTGTATTTTGTAGGTGGAGATTTTGGGGTTTTAAGAAGGACATTTGCCTTTAGTGTTCTCCGGAGCCCAGCGAGCGTAAGGTCTCCATCCTACGAGGGCCACAGGGAGACATACCTAAAGATCCGATCCTTTACAAAAGATCGTTTAACAGTAAACATGTAATTAGAAGCCAGATCACATTATCTCTATACAAATACAAGATGTTTAAATCAGTGAATGAAACGTCTGTACATTCACATGGCTGGGTCTCCTTTATTAGCGAGGCAGCTGACAAGATATTCTTAAAGTGGTTGTAAACCTCAGACATAGTTACATAGTAGGTAAGGGTGAAAAAAGACAAGTCCAACCTATGTGTGTGATTATATGTCAGTATTACATTGTATACCCATGTATGTTGCGGTCCTTCAGGTGCCTAATAGTTTTTTGAAACTATCAATGCCCCCTGCTGAGACCACCGCCTGTGGAAGGAAATTCCACATCCTTGCCGATCTTACAGTAAAGAACCCTCTACTTAGTTTAAAGGTTAAACCTCTTTTCTTCTAATTTTAATGAGTGGCCACGAGTCTTGTTAAACTCCCTTCTGCGAAAAAGTTTTATCCCTATTGTGACATGAAATATAAACAAAGCATAGCCTCTATATTGTGTATCTGTCTCAATTAAAAGCAGTAAGTGCAATTTCCATCTGCCGTTTCATTCCTCTGCTATCAGTATGAATCACTTCTGACAATTTTTTCCTGACACCAAGAGAAAAATTGTGATGGGGAAAGCACTCCAGCTGATCGACAGGCTCAGTTCTGTTCCTGTGTGCTGTGTACAGGGTTTGGGGGTCTCTTCCCTCCAATCAGCTCTCAGAGCTCTCCTTACTTAGCTCTGCACAGTGTAACCTCAGCTCTTTACCCACTTTATTTGGAACTCTCAGGCAAGCTTTTTTAAATTCAGCACTTTGAACAAATGTAGAGAAGACTGGACAGATGGATTGTTATCTTAAAGTGATACTAAATTCTCTTTTTTTGTTTCAAAATAACAAACATGTTACCTGCTCTGTGTAATGGTTTTGCACAGAGCAGCCCAGATCTTCCTTTTCTCCAGTCCCTCTTCAGTGGTCCTGGCCCCTCCCTCCCGTTGAGTGCCCCCACAGTAAGCAGCTTGCTATGGGGGCACCCTCTCTCCTCATTGGCTCACCCACTGATTGAAAGCAGCGGGAGCCAATGGCGCTTTGCTGCGGTCTCAACCAATGAGGAGGGAGAGTCCCAGACAGCCAAGTCTCTCATGCAACATCATTGGATTGGAGGGAGCTCAGGCAAGTATTAGGGGGGCTGCTGCACACAGAAGGCTTTTTATCTTAAATGCATAGAATGCATTAAGATAAAAAAAAAAAAAACTTCTACCTTTACAATTACTTTCATGCATTCTATGCATTAAGATAAAAAAACCTGTGTGCAACAGCCCCCCTAATACTTACCTGAGCCCCATCTCGATCCAGCAATGTTGCACAAGACTCAGCTATCCAGGACTCTCCCTTCTGACTGGATGAGACATACAGACACATCGAGCCAAGTCAGTGAGGAGAGAAGGGGGCAGGGCTGAGCTGCGGCTCCAAGTCTGAATGGACACACAGAGCTGCGGCTCGGCTCGGGTGCCCCCATAGCAAGCTGCTTGCTATGGGGGCAGGAGCGAGGGGCCAGGAGCACTGGCGAGGGACCCGAGAGAAGGAGAATTGGGGCTGCTTTGTAGATAACCACTGCACAGAGCAGGCAAGTTATTTATTTTTATCTGTAATCAGATGTATTAAAAGTAGACATTCAGAAAACTAGCATCTGCAGAAGGCCAGTTATGACATCCTTCATGATATTCTCTGCGCAGACTTACACATGCACAGTTTAAAAAGAGGCTGTAAACCCTCACATCTACCCAGTGAAGTGACTGGACACAAAGGTGATGCACAAAGATGTAACAAATCCTCCTACATAAGTTGAAGTGATACTAAAGTCTCGTGTTTTTTTTTACTTTTTTTTTTTAAATAACAAACACACGAGACTTTAGTATCACTTCAACTTATGTAGGAGGATTGGTTACATCTCTGTGCATCACCTGAGGCCAGTCACTTCACTGGGTAGATGTGAGGGTTTACAGCCGCTTTAAACTATGTGCGTGAGTAAGTCTGCGCAGAGAATATCATGAAGGATGTCATAATTGGCCTTCTGTAGATGCTAGTTTTCTGAATGTCTACTTTAATACATCCGATTACAGATAAAAAAAAAAAATAATTAAAAATAAAAAACACAAGCATGTAGCAAAACAAAAAAGCGTCTCATTTCTAAATTTACTCTGGATCAGCAATTCAAAGAATTGAGGTCAAAGCTTCAGCCCAACAACCAGGCAACAATTGCAAAATTAGTATTCTATATTGGCAGGCTACAAACGTTTTTTTTACAACAGGTTTCCTTTAAACACAAATGGTAATTACGGTATACAGATTGATAATACACCACTTGAAATAGAAAGCTTTAATGATCCTTACTGGTGTCACAACATCTCCTATTGCTCACAAAATAAAATGGTTCCTGAATTCAAAGAAAACCAGAGGGAAAAAAAAAGAGCTGGGTTAGGCGAGATCATGCTGGATTTTCTACTTTTTTTTCCTGAAATAAAAGCACGTTTATGTGGAACTCAATGTCTCCTGATTTATTTGTATATTCACATTTGATCAAATTACAGAAAGCAAATGCACTAAAAAGGTTCTTCAGTCTGTAGAAAAATAAAGTCAGCAGCTACAAATACTGTAGCCCCCAACTTTAAATTTAAGGAACACTTACCTGTCCAGGAATCCAGCACTGTCCTCACCAGAGCCGGTTGTTCGCCAGTCTTCAGGTCCTTAGCGCCACCATGTCTAGCGTGGGAAGCCAGCTGTGACTCCTTTACAACCAGCTTCCTGCTGCGCATGAGATTTGTCCTGTAGCCTCTTCGGGCCCGAGCGGTATCCCAAAAGGTTGCAGGAGGGACAATTTCTGGTTAAATCATCTAGGCGATTCTAGAGGATGTGGGAATATTTACCTGCTAAAACTATGTACCCGCTCCTCCCCTCCAAAAAAAAATAAATATATACTGTATTTTCTGGCGTATAAGACTACCTTTTACACCGAAATTACACAGCCAAAAAGCGGGGGTCGTCTTATACGCCGAGTGAAGACGCCGCCAGATGGATATCAGTCGGCCAGGGCGCTCTGTAAAATTGTAATATGTATTAGTGTAGTATGCGCCGCTCATCCAGTCCCGGCGGGCGATACACTCTGAATACAGAGCCTGCTAAGCCTGCTCGGATTGGGTAACAACCTCTGCCAATCCGAGCAGGCTACATGAGTCAGAGCGGCGCAGGCTGATGTCACAGCCTCTGCCAATCCGAGCAGGCTTTGTATCCATCAACAGATTAGTAAAATACAATGCCTGCCGTGATTGGCTCAGCGGTGCACACTGTCTGCACACTGTATTCTGAAGTGTACCTGGCGCTACTGTACTAACACAGCATCATATACTGTGTGTACTTGGTGCTCTACATATTAACAAAGAATCCAGTACTGCACATCCAGCTCCAGATCTCCCCTAAAATACAGGTATGACTTATGGTGCTTTGGAGGAGAGGATTCATTGTTGCTGCCTACCAATTGTGGGATCTCTGGGACTTGTAGTTCACCTGTTTCCTTTTTCTGATGTTAAGTCTGATGTTTTTTTTTGTTTTTTTTTTTATGATGTTTTTTTGTAAATGGTGTTGCCTCTGAAGGGGGGTAGTCTTATATGGCCAGTATAGCCCCAAACCTAAGTTTTCACTGGGAAAAATAGGGGGTCGTCTTATACACCCAGTCGTCTTATACGCCGGCAAATACGGTATATATATATATATAACCTCCAATATTTTTAGAGGAGGAATTCCTAAAAGTGTAACTTCCTGTTTAGGGTGAAGTTCTGCTTTAACCACTTCCTGCAAATGAACGTGCCTGTACATACTTCAGTAGGTCTACCAGGGTCATGGTTGCAGCCTTGACCCCAGTATCCTTGAGAGCTGGCAATGCTCTATAATAAAAGTGATCCGAGTGGCTATACAGTCGCAGGATCACTTCTACATGTGGGAAAAGGTGGTTCACCCCCACCGCCTTCCCTGGATTTTCTGTTCCACCAGGAAGCCAGAGACTGAAACCTGCGGTTGGTGCTGTAGACCCTAAAGATGAAGGAGGAACTTGCATTCCTTCATCACCTCTATGGTCTAGAGCAGGGGTGTCAAACTCAATTTCATCGTGGGCCGTATCAGCATTATGATTGTCCTCAAAAGGGCCAGTTGCATCTGTAAGATTAGATGTCCAGCGCATCCCCTCTCCTTACATTGGATGTCAAGAGCCACCCCACCATCAGAAGTTGAGTCCCCTACTCTCCCCAACATCACAGTGCACCCCCTTTCCTTATGCTGCTGCTGGGAAGAAGCTGGATGCATTGCTTGAAAGCAGAAACTAGGGGTCTGGATGAGGACCAGAGGAGGGCTGGAGCTCTCCTGCAGGTGCTAGGGCCACATGAAATGGCCTGGAGGACCGGATTCGGCCCACGGGCCTTGTGTTTGACACCTGTGGTCTAAAGGAAAGCGACAAGGATTTTGTCACTTCTGGTCTGATATTTACAAGCCGGTATGGCTTGTACAGCATCTGATCAAACCAGTCTGTCTGATCAGGTTCTTCTGAGAGGAGAGGAGAGATCTGCAGTCAGTACCTGTCACTGCCCATACCATCACAAGGAGTGTTGTTTATCCCTTTTGATAGAAATAAAGTTATTAAAAAATGTTTTTTGGGAAAAAGTGTAAAAAATTATATTATATATATATATATATATATATATAATATAATAAAAAGATAAAAAGAAAAATGTAAAATGACCCCCCACCCCCAAATGTGAATGCATATGTAGGTCCCACGTGTATCTGTAAATGGTGATCACACCACATATGTGAAGTATTGCCACAAAATGTCCGAGTGAGAGCAATAATTCTAACATCAGACCTCTTGTAACTCTAAACTGGTAACACGTAAAGGCTTTTAAAGTGTTTATTTGTATTTTTAGGTACCATAGTTTGCTTCCATGCTACTAGTGTGTGCAATTTTAAAACATGACATGTTGGGTATCTATTTACTTGGCATATTATCTATTTTTTTGTCAAACAATTGGGTATTATATTGTGTTTTTCGTGCACTAAAATTCATTACATTTTATTTTTTGCAGATTTTCATTTGTCTTCTCCATGGTCTTTGCTTTTAGAAAATATAGAAGGTCTGGGGGGGTCTATGTAATTATCTGGTAATAAAAAATAAAAAAAAATGCAGATATTTACATGTATGTGAGAAGTGTCAGAATTTGCTTGGGTAACAAGTGGTTCAATCAAGTATCAAGCAATTATAGCAGTAAACACAGCATACTGTACAAGCCAACCACTCCAAAATAAATAAATTACACAAGGTAAAAAAGACCCACTTTGTAGCCGCTATAAACCTGGATAATTCTGTTAAAATCAATGAAATACATATTCAGAGTTACCTTTACTGAAACCACATTTCGAAACCATCAGAAGATCCACATTAGTAAAAGCAGCTGAAGGTGAATGCAAATCTTGACTTTTACAGCTTGTTCACACTAGTCCGCACACATTATGCTCCATATACAATGCTGGTGTGTGCTGTGTGATGGTGTGTGTTGTAATTGAACTGTTCACACTACAATTACACTGTAATTCACACTACAATGCACATAACACGCCTGCAGTGCAATGCATTTTGGCACGTTTCTGTGTAGTTTTATGCAGGTTTTTCTACATACTTTTTTCAAAGGCAGGTTTCCTCCGACCTATTGTCGTAGGTGACAGGTGCGTTGCATACTGATGCGTTGCAGTACATCATTATAAAATCATGCTGTATAAAATCTCACTGCTATGCAACCCAGAAAAACAGCATTCTGGTGTGAACATGACACATGGGAAACAATAGTTTTCTATGTATCATTATAGCAACCTGCATTTTACATGTGGAAAAATGAAGGTAACTGCACATAGTGTAAATGTGTCCTTAGGGCCTTACTGCTTGTCACAGGGACCACGAATCCTGGGGCTAGGTCCAGCTTAATTTAAACAGTTGTCCCCCTATACATTGTAAAGCGCTGCGTAAACTGTTGGCGCTAAATAAATCATGTATAATAATGAATAAACAACAACAACAGGGGGGGGGGGGGGGGGGACAACATTTTGCACTTAACTTTGTTCACCTACCACCCACTTGATGTAGTTTGGATGTAAAATATTCAAGCTCATATGGAATAAGCCTACTCTGCCAGATTTAGTGTGGACACCAGATATCACCAGATGAGAGTTATAGTTGGGGTAAGACATATCCTTGAAATCACAGGAAAATATTGGCACTTAAAGTTGTCATTTTATAATATTGCCCCACAATGCATCAGGTTCTGTGAATGGCAGAGTAGAAGTTGAATGACAGGAGGTCCTCCGTCCATTCATAGAACACGATGCACTGAGCATATAGTAATACAATGGCAGAGAAGGCAGAAGGAGCATCTTTTCTCATACACAGTACAATACACACCATAAAGGCCTGTTTCACACAGGCTTCATTTTGTATACGAGCAGTGTAAACAGCAAGCTTTGACCAGCATTTCCAGAGCTTTTGTTGAAGCTTTTAAAAGTACCATTCAGCTGCAGTTTGTGAATGTTTAACTCAGACTTGAAGTAAAAGTTCTGATTGCCACTGTAAGGAGGCTGTTAGCAGGCTTCAGCAGAATTTCAACCAGCTGTAGGCTGGGTTCACACTAGTGTGAATTGGATGCGGGTTTCTCCGCATCCAATTCACATGACAGGAGATCGTGACCGTCTCTCTATGGAGCCGGTTCACATATCTCTGGGGCAGCTACGGAGCTGCCTGCACAGGAGTCCTGTGTGTCTTTGGCTCGGTTTCAAGGCCGAATTCAGGCAAACATCCAGACCTGATTTGTCCCTGGAACGAAGAACAGGGATGCACCAGACCCCTGCTGTGAGCCGCATCCGTCTGCAGTGTGAACCCAGCCTTAAAAAGTGCTGAAGCCTGCTAGCAGCTTTCTAAATAATTTTAAATTGGCAGCACTCCCATTTAGATCTGTGTTTAACATTTACAACTGAAATGTACTTTAAAAGCTTCAACAAAGCTCTGCAAATGCCTTGTAAAAGCTTGCTGTACATACTGCTCTTATACAAACTGAAGCCCATGTAAAACAGGACCATAGTGTGAGAACTTCTGGTGTTCAGTGTCACTTCACTGCCCACTGGTTTCCATAACGTTTGGATCACATATATGCAAATTGGATGCATTTTTAACCACATCCAATTCGCATTACATGTAAAAAGATTTCAATGCACGGGGTGGCCGCAGTGTGGTTTCAAAAAGGGTCCTGTGCATTTTTGGGTCCGGTACAGGTGCGATTTCAGGTAAAAATGTGCACCTGGACTGGTGAACATTAACGCATCAGACTGCCGCACTGAAACCGCAGCCGCATAGGCGTGAACCCAGCCTAAGTGGCTTGTGATGTTCTTACAAAATCCTATAGCATTTACAGGACAAGGGGTGGACACAAAACCAGTTGGCTGAACAACAGAGAACAATGAGAAACTTCTGACTGCTGCTACCAGAAGGAGTGCCACATACATTTTCTCCATTAACCAACAAAATAAAACTTTGGTGACCCTAAAACAGAACTTCATTTAAACAAGATCTGATAGCTGCAATGTTAGCAGGCCTGGACAATAAACTTCATATTGTGTACAAACTGTTACTAAAAACCTCAGGACAAGGCCATCTGATGGCATGGAAATTTTTGTCCCCTACTCATTAATTTGGACTGCCATTTTATTTCAGCACTTAAAAGGGGTCGTTAAAGCAGTGCACACAAGCACTGCCAACCCCACAGCTAGTATAACCTGTAGCATATACTGTATGTCTTTTTGTAAAATTCTTCTTCTAAATACCTTATTTCTTCTCCCCGATCAGCAGTCACGTGACCGCCCTTAGCCCTCTTCCTCTGCTGTATGTACTAGGGAGGTAGGGGCCGAGATCTCCCTCTGACATCTGCTGGGTGGTCACGTGACCTCCCTCCTTAGTGCTAAAAATATGCACTGACATTGTACTAATGACACTGGTAGGGAAGGGGGTTAACATCAGGGGCGATCAAGGGGTTAAAAGTGTTCCCAGTTTGTGATTACTAACTGTATGGGGCGACTGTGTGACTGGTGAAACAGATATGTCTTTCTGCTCAGCAGGAAGACAGATCTGTGTCCTCCCCTGACAGAATGGAGATCTGCCTTGTTTACTTTGGCAGATGCCCGTTCTGTCTCTGTGGAGAACGATCGTGGGGCGGCGGACAGCTAGTCTGCCAGAACCTGCCCATTAACTCCCCCACTGGCCAATCGTAGCGACGCGCCCACGAATGCTAGTGCACAAAATCGCTGTACCGGTACAGCGATTTACGCAGCTGAGCCACCTTGCCACAGAACATCTGTGGCGGGGGTGGGGGGTTGACAAGTAGTTAAAAAGATGATCAGGCAGATTGTATTGGTATACGAGGATCTGTTTTGGTGTAAGGCTTCATTGTCCACTTAAGCTTTTGGCGTTTGTTGCAAAAAGTAGGAGGAAGATACATGGGCTGGATTTTGTTTTCACTCAGAGTGAGCAGATTCCTTCATTCACAAAGTGAATGAAGGAATTGCATACAGCCATTTCAGGCTATTTAGTGCAATGTTATGAAAAGCAGGGCTTCTAGTATTTGGGACCCAAGAAGACAGCTATAACCATACAGGTTATAGTGAAAGGGAACTAAAGCAATAAAAAGCCCTCAGCACAGTAAAGACTTCTTAAAACGATATCATTTATACTGTCTTGTTGGGTCCTCCTTCAGCTAGAGTAGGCTTTTATATCGAAATATTGCATCAAATTGGTCACCTTAGGCAGCGGTATAGACTGGCAAACAGGACATGCTGAATCATTTTTGCAACATGCATTACCCCATTTGGCCACTATGTGCACAGTGTAGGTGGGCAGTTGGTGGTGGGGGTGGGGGGGGGGCCTACGATCAACTACCTGTCTTTACCAGCCATCCGTGTGAACAAAGCCTTACTGCGCTATGTTAATGTAAAATCATCAGGTTTAGCAAGAAAGTCAATGTGTCATGAGAAAACCCGTAAGGGACAGGTGGTCTCGGTGTGTGCATATAATCAGTGTGTTTCATATAAGACAAGGAACTACGTGCATCTGCTCAGTTAGAGATCAAAAGAAATGGCCAATTTATGGTAAATAGCAGCAAAGCATCACTTCCATTTGTGCAACTGGGACTGCATTTGTCAAGTGTTCTTGTTGCATGCCAACTGCTACTTTTATTCTACTTTATAAGTTGCAATTGTTCAGTGGTGAAAATCGCTGATAGAAATGCTTTTGTGTTTCTCACGATACAGGTTGTATATATCTCAGCAGAAAATCAAAACCCTAAGGGTGGATCCACACCTGTCTGTGCACATTAGAATTCAACATGTGCTTTACATGCATTTTGAGCCGCATTCCATTCATTGTAAAGGGACCGAAAAGTTGCAGTAAACAACGCACCTGACCCTTCAACACACAGATTGAATTTTCAGCACATGGCCTGTGTATTCACAAGTTTTTTGGGGTTATTGTGTGTGTTGTACACAAATTTAACAAGCACGCAGACATAGGAATGTGTTCAAGGTGCTCTTAAAGTTGTTGTAAACCTCACAAATGAAATATGAGCAAAGCACATCCATCTACAGCAAGGATATGCAATTAGCGGACCTCCAGTTGTTGCAAAACTACAAGTCCCATCATGCCTCTGCCTGTCATGCTTGTGGCTGTCAGAGTCTTGCTATGCCTCATGGGACTTGTAGTTCTGCAACAGCCCGGAGGTCTGCTAATTGCATATCCCTGATTTACAAACGGTACTTGTCTCTATCCAAAGCACTGAGTGTGATTTCTCTCTGATGCTGCATTCCTCTTATCTGCATGAGTCACTTCTGACAGCTTGTCAAGTCTCCAAAAGATAACCAGTTACCAGGGAGAAGAGCTCCAGCACACAGCCTGTGATTGACAGCCAGAGCTGTGCATGTTCCCATGTACTGCGAGGGGGGAGTTTGTCCCTTCCCTCCAATCAGGTCTTCAAGCTCTCCATACTGAGCTCTGCAGTGTGTGAATTCAGGTACCCACCCCCCTGCTTTTCAGAGCTGAGAGATTGTGTAAAATGTGCATATTTTGGGTAAGTGCCTGGTATTGAAGTGGTTAAGCTTAAAAAAAGTAACTTCACTTTTGTTGGGAAAACACACACACACACACACACACACACACACACACACACACACACTCTGGGTGATCTATGTACAGTGCAAGAATTGTAACAATCTTTGATGCAGATTCTTAACTTTTGTTTTACCAAAGAAATAGACATTTGTCTGCTTGTGATCATGCGCTAATTGAATCTATAGGGGAGTGTGGCACTTGCAGGGGGGCAGCAGGGGGTGGTCTATACACCTCCAAATATCATTTAATAGCATTCAATTACAAGACTGGTGCAGCAATTGGGTTTGTTTGTTTTTCCCCATGAAAGTCTAGTTACCCTTAAAGGCTACCATAGATGCAGAACTGTTTTTACCCTTCAAGCCAACAGTCACCTGCTGCACACATCATACTTTCCATCATTTTGAACAATCCAGCAAACCACTACTGCTGAAAGTTTTACAAACCCAGTTGTACTATAAAACCATCATTACATACAGCATCTACTAGACTGGATTATGAACATATGGAAGTTAATAAGTCACAGACATGAATGAAACAGACACCTAGTGGTACCTGCAAATGCCAGCTTGACAAAAAAAAAAACACACAACATACCTGATAACAAGAATAAACTGATAGTTAAAGTGATACTAAAGCTGTTTTTTTTTTTTTATTTTTTTTTTATTTTTTTTTTTTTTAAAGAACAAATGTCATACTTGCCTCCACTATGCAGCTAGTTTTGCACAGAGTGGCCCCAAACATCCTCTTCTGGGGTCCCTCAGCAGCTCCTCCCGGCATTAGATAACCCCCTAGGAGAAGAGCTCTCCCGTGGGGGTTACCTTGCAGGCGTGCTCCCGAGTCATTCATTCGGCGTCCATAGAAGCCAAATGTATGACTTGGACCCGCCCCCCCGGTCATTTAATTTGATTAACAGTAGCGGGAGCCAATGGCTGTGCTGCTATCAATCTATCCAATCAAAGCCGGGACGTGAAGAGAAGGACGGCGCGTCCCCGCTGAAGATGAAGGGGCTCAGGTAAGTAAAAAACGGGGGGCTAGGATGCATTAAGGTGAAAAAACACAAACCTTTGCAACCCCTTTAAGGAATCGAAGGCTCAGAACGCTGGTTTTCATGGCACAAAAAAGGGGGGGGGCTGCCAAATAAGGTGCAAGGGCGACTATTCAAGACATGTAGGATATTTGCTTTTAAAGATATAGGCTATTTGTAATTTGAAAAATAGGATTTTTGTCACCATAACTTTTTTTGGCTTCCACAGAGAGACATAGAAAGTCTAAGTAAAAAATCAGCTTTGCTATGACTTTAGTTTGTTTGGGTCAAGCTGGTGCAAACAAAAAACTTTCTAGCTATGTGCCCACTGCATGTACTGTAAAATACTGTAGCATTAGATACAAACAGTAAGCTATGCTGTGTTAGCGGTATGGGTGACTTCAAGTCTGCTGCCAAAAAATAAAAAAAAAGTCAGCCTGAGTGCTCCCCAACCATTCAGGAGCCATCTTGTATTTCCATCAATGAACACAAGCATTCATCCGATTAGCAGAGGTGGAAATCATGAGGTCATCCACCCATCTCTCCACCTCAGTCAGTCAGAGTATGCCTTTTATTAATTGAGAAAAAATACATGGCTGTTCCTGAATGGTGAAGACATTCAGGCCGACTCAATTTAGTTCCGGTGTTCTGTCCAAATCAGCAACCCGGTTAGGTAATGGAAATGACATTCTGTTAGCTGTGCATGCATCCACCGCTAACAGGTTTGCTTACCTGACAGAACACCTACAGTCAGAAGGCAGCGGACATCTTAGTACACCCAGCTCCATCTTGAATTTCAGTACAATTTTAGCAATAAAGTGAACATATATAAATATTGTATATTGACATCTGTGATGCTGTTTGGATGTGTCATTTTGAAAGCCTAAAGGTTTAGCGCTGAGCAGTGCAGGGTATACCAACATGGCCTACGCCACCTTCCTACTACCGGCATCCAGCTTCTTTCAAAATGTAACATCCAAACAGCATCACAGAGGTCAACATACTATATTTATATTACGCTCACTTTATTGCTAAAATTACTCTGAAATTCAAGATGTAGCTGGGTGTAGTAAGATGTCCGCCATCAACTTTTGACTGCAGGTGTTCTGTTACATGAGCAAACCCGTTAGCGGTGGATGCAAGTGCAGCTGACAGAACGCCACTTCCATTACCTGATCTGACGGATCAACGATTCTGGAGGGAACACCAATAGCATACAGGAAGTCATTCCTACCACTGGCAGACTACAACGCGGCCTACTGTATGTATCTCGTGCTACAACAGTACAACGTACACAGCAGTTGCATAGTTGTGTAAAGGAAATAGTTGTTCTACAAATAGAACTTTTTATAGTCAGAGTAAAGCTGGAATTCTACTTTAAACCGTAAGATTATAATGCTGCCTCAAAGAGGCCTGGACACTGGAAAAACAACTACCAGCATATCTCCATTCAGTAGTGAAGTAGTACCAGAACATTATGATAAGCACAGAAGGGTGGCACCTGTATCCCTCAATGGACTATAAAAAAAAAATTAATAAAAAAAAAAAAAAGGAGAGAGAAGAAAATCATTTTAAAATGGTAGAAATGTTTTTTCCTCATTCATTGGGGATAAACAGGAAGTCTTGCACTTTAAGGAAGTTCTAAAGCAGCCCAACAAGTCATTAGGAAACACAGCCAAAAGGCAACTAAACCACCCTAACAAGAATGGGGTACTGCCCAAAACTCAAACAGACACCTTAGGGACTTGCGCCCAAAGCTGGCATCAGACCAAAACTATTAAAAAGTAGAAAAAAAAAAAAAAAAAAACAATGTGACCTGAAAATCCAGTGGCAGCCTTACAAATATGGGATAGAGAATGCTGATGCTGAAATGCCCAAGAAGCACCACAACCCTGGTGAAGCAAGCCTTGACTGAAAATGGAAGAACCAAATCATTGAGACGATAAGCTTGAAAAAGAGGAGGACTTGCCTGAGAGATCTAGAAATCATAGCACTAGAAGCAAAGGTGCCCTTTCCTGGGCTCGTGTGGGAGGACAAACAAAAGAGAATCAATCTTCTAAATTAAATGGTGCAGAGAGGTACACACGGATGACCCACATTTGAACAGTGGAGAGAAATCTCCTTTTGATGAACGAGACACAAACTGGAGCTGGACACAAAGAAGGACAATGTCCTGAATAAGGTGAAAGGCAGAAACCACCTTAGGCCTGGGCCTTAAAACCAACTTGCCCCTAAACAGAACCAATAAAAATATAAAAGTTTTCCGTGCAGGCTAAAGTTGCCAGTTCAGACACTCATCTAGCAGAGGTGAAAAAAGGAAAATGACATGTTGGGTCAGAGCAGAGAGGATCTTGACTGGGGGAGCCACATGGGAGGCCCCTTTGATCAGAGAGTGGGAAGCCAACAATATGTGAAAAAGCAAAAGAGATCTGGTCCTTGATGGTACTTCGGCCAAACGCTGGTCCAGACTCAACTGCAGGAAAGAACCATCTGTCCCACAGAGAAACTCTGGAGGTAAAAGCCTCTGGATTTACACCAAGCAAAGCACACCTTTCACATCCGATGAGAGTCTATGCAGGTAAAAGACTTCCTAGTCTTTACCATTGTGGGAATAACAATCTCAGATGTTCCTGAGCTGCAAAATCCATGTTGTAAAGCCAGTGACAAAAGAAGCAGGGTGGTATATCAGCAGATCGGGTTGGTCTGGCAAAACCCACATTGCATCTGAAATGGGTCTTCTTATGATGGTTAACCACCCTCTCCAGGGGGAAAACTGGGGCTAAAGACCAGAACAATATGCTTCAGGGGAGAAAAGATAGACAGGGTGTACAGATCCCACAAAGCCATTAGTATAATAAATGACCTAGAAACAAATATGTGCAGTTTGTTGTTGAATCTGGGAGGCCAAGAGATTTATGCCCAGCATCCCCTATTTGGGACACAGGTCTTGGAACACACCTCTGGGTGTAGAGACCACAATTCCAGGTCTAGATGCTGCCAGTTGAGAAAATCCACCTGCCAGTTGTCCATGGCGACGATTTACATGGCTGACAGAGCTGGAATACAATGTTCTACCCAAGGATTCCCTCTACCTCTTTTGCACAGTGAGAACGATTGTTCCTCCCTGATGATTGATGTACACCAATGCCACCGCAATGTCTGACTAAATTCAGAGGATGACCTGACAACAGATCAGTCCAACTTCAGACATAGCCAAATAACCCGAAGCACCAGTATATTGACCAACAGTATAAATGGTTGAATAGTATAGTGAAAACTATTAGTATAGTGATTCCATTAGATTCACTTTTTTTAAATAGTTAAACGTCAATACCATTACCATGTTTCAATGCAGATTTGACTTTGTAAGTATTATAATCTAATTTAATTACTCACACTACAGTCTATATTTACTACAGAGTGTGCCTTTCCAGTGTAACCAGATCACAAAATCGTCAAGACTCAATCTGATTATCCTAATCCAAAATTAATTACATTTTCCAAAACCCAGCAAAAAGTCCACACGAACCAGAAAGGTCTCACGGCCACCTGAAGATGTATTATGAAGGTGCGGAAATATATGAAACACATTCTCCATATTTTATAATGTAAAGTTCACCAAAGATGAAAAATATTTATTGAAAAGTATCAACTTGAACAAACTTGCTGTTACTCAAATTTTCTGTCAAGGTATGCAACACATTGCAACCCCAAGTGAGGGAGCAGAAAAATCGACAGGGTTGTGGTGGCAGTGTACCACTGTTCACTGGTGAACAAGCAGTGCCACACAAGCCCACGATATTATAATCAAGTGTTGTGGGTGCATGTCATTACACTGAAAACACACACCGATTTGCTTGGCTATTACATAGAGTATGCCCTGTCTAGGGACATCAATGGTCCTTCCAGAGGAATGCTGTGTGATGATGCAACCCCAGGGGGTATGTCCATGACAGCCTAGGCTCACAGGAAGTAAACTGAATGATGCACCTCATAGCTGAACCTAACAGAGAAAAATGGGCAACAGCAACATGTATGCAAGTTGGACATTAGAAGATTTAAAAAAAAAAAAAAAAAAGTGATGTCGTATTAATTTTTGTGAAAAAAAAAAAAAGGGGGGGGGGTGAGGAGTGGTATTAATTTGGTGCATTTATAAAGTGGTAGTATGGAGGAGTACCAACACAGTTTATGGGTAGACCGCGGTATATCACGGCTCCTGAGTCCTGACACCGCGATCAGTTTACATGCTTCCATCATCCGCTGTCTCTCCTCCCCCACCACCTGTCAGCTCTGAAATGCTCCCCAATCCTCCCCTCCTGCTACTATCATTTCTGAGACGTATTGCTACAATCTCCTGTTATATGAAATGATGTGCCCAGTGTATATGTATATGTGTTTATAATAGAACAGAGGAGATTGTAGCAATAGCACACAGTGGCTTAACAACCACTTTAAGTTGGGGGTTTCAGCACGAGTTTTTTTTCAGTTACGAGTACAGTAATATACACTGATCAGCCATAACATTATGACCGCCCAACCTAATATTAAGTAGGCCCCCCTTCTGCAGTCAAAACAGCTCTGACCTGTCATTCACATGAATGGCAGGATCCAAGGTTTCCCAGTAAAACAAAGCCCAAACCATCACACTAATTCCACCAGCTTACCTTCTTTACATATTGCATTCTGGTGCCATCTATTCCCCAGGACACACGCCACCTGGTCATCCACATGATGTAAAAAAGTGATCAGACCAGGCCACATTCTTTCGTTGCCCCATAGTCCAAGTCTGATGCTCATGTCCCCATTGTAGGCGCTTTTGGCTGTGAAAACGGGTCAGCATTGGCACCATGATCGATCTGCGACTACGCAGCTACATATGCAACGAATGTATATATTGTACTGTGTTCCGACACCTTTCCAACGGAACCAGCATTGACCTATTCAGCAATTAGAGTTACAGTAGCTCTTCTATATAGGAATAGACTACACAAGACAGCCTTCTCTTCCCTCAAAATGCATCAATGAGCCTTGGCCACCCATAACCCCATCACCAGTTCATGGGTTTGCCTTCCTTGGAAGGCTTTTGGTAGGTGGTGACAACTGCAGACACAGAACATCCCACAAGAGTTGCGGTTTTGGAAGCTCTGACCCAGTCCTCTAGCCATTATTATTTGTCCCTTGTCAAAGTCTCAAATCCTTACACTTGCCCATTTTTATTTATTTTTGGTTGCTTTCAACACATCAAGTTCAGGGACATCATGTTCATTTGCTGCCTAATGTATCCCACCCACTATTAGATGCCACTGTAACAAGATCATCAATGGTATTCACTTCACTGTCCATGGTGATAATGTTATGGCCGATTGTGGTAAACCTATGCACGCATTCATTTACCAAATCAGGATCATAACATACATGAGATCCTGTAATTTTTTTCCAGCTGATGATGGGAAAAGTTTGAACATCTCATCATAACCTTGAAATAAATTGAGAAATGGGACAAATCGCATTAATGTGAAAGTTAGTGTGTGACAGCAAGATGTCCAATAAAACACTTGGAATCAAATTTTAACCAGTAGTTTAAAATATGGGCAGATTTATGCAAGCTGAAAGGAGTGGGGACCGCATGAATCTGTTCTGGCGTGTCTGGAATTCAGCTTTACCGCCACAGCATTAATGTTACAGTTTGGTTGAGACACCACGTTTCTATTCAGGGAAAGCAAATGAAGAAAGTCCAATTCCAATGGGCAGTAATTCTGTGGAAAGTAGGTAGATGGAATGGTAATAATAAACAAAACCCAAGCTAAAATAGAGGGAAAGATGGTAATAAAAAAAATAAAATGATAATAAAATGCCTACTGGGGACTTTCACCTCCTTCCTGCCCAGGCCAAATTTTCAGCTCTGTCACACTTTGAATGACAATTGCCCAGTCATGCAACACTGTACCCAAACAACGTTTTTAACTTTTTTTTTTTTATTTAAATGTTTTTTTTAAGACAGCTAGAGATTTTTTGGTGGTATTTAATCACCACTGTTTTTTTTATTTTTTGCTAAACAAAAGTTTTAGTTTTGGTTATAAAATTTTGTAAATAAAGTAATTTTTCTCATTCACTGATGAGGCTTGCACTGATAGCCACTAAAAAGCATCACTGATGGGCTCTGTTGGGGATGCACCGATCATCAAGACACTGATGATCAGTGCCCTGACTGTCAGTACAGATGTCCCGTGTGAATCTGCCGGTTTCCGGCTCTCCTCATGCCCTGTCAGCGTGATAAGAGGATTGCCGATAACTGACAAACCCTGTTTACATTGTGATCAGCTGTGATTGGACACAGCCGATCAACGTGATCTGTAATTAGCTGAGTCTGGAGGACGCAGCGATCACAGATCACTGTCGAGGCGCGCAGGCAGCACAAGCACGGGAGGGACATCATATGACGGCCTCCCGGCAATATGCGGCCACGCTGTAGCCGTCATTCGGCTATAGCGCGGTCACAAAGGGGTTAAAGCAATCTTAAAACCAAAAATGTAATCTACCTGCAAATTTTAGGACTGACACTCATAACAATTTTCACAGTTATTTAGATAGATATTGTACTACCAACACTATTTTTTTTTTTTTTTTTTTTTGCAAATGGTCATCATGTTTAATTTGGGACAGATTTACAAAAACTACAGCATGTTCACTTTACAAAGTGGACTTTTATTTTGCAAAGCAAATTTTCTCTCAAGCCATCTGAACCAACACCACAAAAACACAAGATGTCTTATTTTGCAAATAGTATAGGCATCTCAGTGCTTGACAGTCACCCTAACAGCTGGATTAAATAGCAGTGCCAACAGCCAGCATAGAGAATTATTACTGTATACCAAGCAATGACAAAGGCGCACTGAACAGGGGCTTAAAGATGTAATTACTGAAGAATTTTCCCACCCAGTGCCACCAAAAGCTGTTAAACATGTTTGAGATCTCCTACAACCTGCAATTATGTTTACTGTTAATTCAGGCTACAAGTCCTGTGGGTCACAGTACCGTGCATGAGCATGGCAACATAAGGATGTGCCGCTACCATCACCCTATTTTACCATCCGCAATTGTAATTTCGCCTCACATATTTCTCCTGGTAGCTTATTTCAGTCATCACCCCATAAGTTGTTCTCCTAGGCTGATCTTTGCTGCATAGAGTGATATACCAAGGTTTGGGGTGGGCTATAAAGCCGACAGGCTTCCAACCACTAACTCTGGGATCTAAGCTTTCCGAGGATGAAATATTACTATTTACAACACTATAAAAAAAAAATAATAATAATAATAATAATAATAAAAAAAATAAAAAACATTTTGCCTGCGGTTTGTCTCACGCAATCATTTTCTTTCTTAGGGACCTTCTGTTGGGTTACTCTGGCCAACACTTAATATATTAAGATCAAAGAGTAAGGCCTTCAGAGCAGCTGGAATGCTTCAATGAGCATTACACAGATTTCATATGAAAAATGTAAACATTTTCTCAACTTTTGTGCTTTCACAATGTAAAAAAGTTTGACATAAGGGGAGATGTTCACAAACTTACGATCATTCCTAGCACTTGTCTTGCAGGGACTACCACAGTGGTTCCAGAACTGAGGACATGAAAATCTTTCACTTCTTTGGGTAATCTGAATGGAGTGGAATATCACGTTCTACACTTCAGGATTTCATATTAAGTTCCAAAAATGTTTAACTCTGGTGACATAAGAGGATAGGATTTTTACTTGATCCAGGCATAAAACTGCTTCATAAATTTAAGAACATGGGCAGCTAAGGAAACCTTACAAGAGAAAGGTGGATGTTGCTTTTGGTAACTGCTTTTGCTTTTGGCAACTGTTGGCTGCCATACTGAGCTCTTGTTGGATTCAGTGACTGCAAACAGGTATGGCAACAGGACATTTCCTCCAACGTTTCCAACAAACATGCTGCTAAATAATTAATCTTTGCAACTGTGTTGAATCTGAGTTCAGTGATCAAAATGTTGCATTTACTTTATTTTCTGTGCCGGATGTACAATTCCAGCTTAGGTATTAAAGCGGAACTAAACCCTCTCATCATTTTCAGCCAAGGAAGCTGCCATCTTGGCCTTTGTTTGATCTTCAACTGCCATGATGCTATACACATGATCAGTTATGAAACCAGCCATTTGATGGTTTGACAAGCTGAGTGTACATGCCAGGAATGTAACTTTTTTTTTTTGAAACTACAAAAAAAAAAAAAAAAAAAAAAAAAAATCGATGGGTTTAGTGCCGCTTAAATAAAAGAATAAAAAAGGAATGTCACTCCCCAGCCTTTCCTATGAAAAATAAAATCTACACTGCCTGCTATACACCTTCACAAATATCGCCCACAAACTCATCAATCCAGCATCACTCCTCCTTTTGTACTACTAAAGCCAAATCTAAAACCTAAATCAACCTACTTTCTTTGAGCCCACGGTATTAGATTATTCATGATTTATATAGCGCCAACAGTTTACGCATCGCTTTACAATGTATAGGGGGGGGGGGGGCAACACAATTACAGTACAGTTCAATACAAAAGGTACAGGAGGGCCCGGCTCGTAGAGCTTACATTCTAAAGGGAGGGGGTGGTGGTACAAAACGTAATAGCTGCAGCGAATGATTTGATGGGGTGGCTCAGGGACAGTTGTTAGGTGGGAGTGGGATAGGCTTCCCTGAATAAATGAGTTTTCAGGGATCTCTTAAAAAGGTGGACATGGTAGGGGCTGATCAGACATAATGGGGCAGGGAGTTCCAGAGGATAGGAAAGGGCTCTGGAGAAGTCCTGAAGGCGAGCATGTGAGGAGGTAACAAGGGAGCTAGAGAGCAGGAGGTCCTGGGAGGAGGGGACGATTTGGGCGATATCTGCAGATGAGGTTGGTGATGTAGATGGGGGGGCGATGTTGTGAATGGCCTTGTAGGTTATGGTTAGCATTTTTGAATTTTACACGGTGGGGTAGAGGTAAGCCAGTGAAGAGATTGGCAGAGCGGAGCAGCAGTCATGGATCGGGCGGCACAGTGGTGTAATGGTTAGCACTCTCACCTAGTAAGAAGGGTCGCTGGTTCAAATCCCAACCACGACACTACCTGCCTGGAGTTTACATGTTCTCCCTGTGCCTGCGTGGGTTTCCTCCGGGTACTCTCGTTTCCTCCCACAATCTAAAGACATGCAGGTAGGTTAATTGGCTTCTGTCCAAAAAAAAAAAAAAATAATAATTGTCCCTAGTATATGAGTGGGGACCTTGGATTGTGGGCTCCTTGGGGGTAGGGACCAATGTGAGTGTGCAATGTACAGGGATAGGGACAGTTGTAGAAACTCACTCAGGTTGAACTGGATGGACTGGTGTCTTTATTCATCGGTTAGTGAGGTGTATTAGTCTAGAAGCAGAATTCATAATAGACTGAAGGGGGGATACCCTGCTTAAGGGTAGGCCATTAAAAGGAGAGAGTTGCAGTAGTCAAGGCGGGAAATAATCAAGGAGCGAATAAGTTGTTGTTTTGTGGTGTCAGTCAGGAAGGGTCGAATTCTGGAGATGTTGCAGAGGTTAAGGCGGCAGGATTTAGCCAGTGATTGGATATGGGGGCTAAAGGAGAGGTCAGAGTCAAGGATTACACCCAGGACCCTGGCATGTGTGGAGGGACCAATGGTTGTGTTGTTGATATTAATGGTGAAGTCACAGGGGGGGGGGGGGGCGTGAAGGAGGAAATATAACAAGCTCAGTTTTAGAAAGACTGAGTTTGAGGAAGTGGTGTGACATCCACACCGAGATGTCATTTAATAAGTTTGAGATCCGTGAGGAGATCGAGGGGGTGAGTTGAGGAGTGGAGAGATAGATCTGGGTGTTGTCAGCATAGAGGTGGTATTGGAAGCCATGGGAGGTGATCAACTGGCCCAGGGAAGAGGTCTGGAGTGAGAATAGGAGAAGCCCAAGGATGGAGCCTTGGGGTACCCCAACAGAAAGAGGAAGGGGAGTGGAGGAGATGGAGTTGTACGTGACACTGAAAGTGCGCCGAGATAGGTAGGAGGAGAATAAAAGCTCGGCTGTCATTATGGGCTCACAGGACAACGCTGCAGGGAATGGTGCCACTTCATTCCATACTGATGCCCTCTGCAGCAGGTTTCTGCATTCTGCCTACCGAACAGAACTATACCTCAAATGTCTAGTTGACCAAGAAACAGACACAGGGTCACATTAACAAAAAAAAAAAAGAGAGAAAAGGCAGATTCTACGCTTTTGTACAGTTTTTTTTCTTTAATTTTTATAGAGATATTCCATTGCAGTCACTGATTATATCCTTGGCGATTTCACCAGCAAAAGCAAAAAAAGGACCCAATGTTATTTGGCTGCTTGGTATCTGTGGGATACTTACTAAATGCACTGTGGAGTTCACACAAGTCTGGATGTATTTTTGTTAAAAAAAAAAAAAAGTATCAATTCCAAAACGTTACATAAACATTCTATCAATAGATTGGTGATCCTTCCATAAAAAGGTCCTGCATTGTCACCCTGTCTTACATGCCCTTGGTTCAGATTGCAAATGGCCACACCAACTCTGCAGTCACCATCAGAAAGCAAGTCTAGAGAAATGATGAGCAGCAGACTGCAAAGAATGCATGTAGTCAGAAGTGGCTGAAAAATGCTGAAGGCACTGAGATACAAAAAAGGATGAAAAAAAAAAAAAAAAAAAAATTATTAAATAAAAAAAATAAAAATCATGGCAAATGTCCAAAATGTACTATACTTAAGCAAACTAAAAGTCAATCAGGGGGTTAGATCTATCCAAGTCCTATTTTTTTTTTTTAACGCAAGATTAAAAACAACAAAATTTCCCTCTGTACTTTCACTGCACACATTTTTAGACAGAAAAAATAAAAATAAAAAATTGGTTAAACAGATCAAAACACTGACCCAGCTCAACTGACCCAAAACAGGTACAAAAGAAAAAAGCAAAGAACCGTAAAATAAAGTAAATTGTATCTTGTGCCGGAAAGAAACATGAACAGAACTTTAGAATCAGGAAGTACAGCAACAAAATTATATAACTTAGAAATGTGAGAAAAGGTTTAATGAACCTTTAAGTCTGTTCTGCTTCTTTTTACGCTCTTATTTTCTTCTGGAGATCCAGCCAGCAAGTCTGTTTTTCCAAAGAAAAAAAGCTCCCTTGCAGACTTATTAGTCAGGCTAGGACCACACTGGTACATTGGAAAACACTACATGTGATCTGCACAGAAAAATCGCACCCCATTCCTGTGCACATGACATGCGATTTCCGTACAGTGCGATTTCAGCCATACATTTTGTATGGCTGAAATCGCGTCTGAACCAAAATGGTGCATGGCCTTTTCTGGTTAACACACATGCGATTTTGGCAAACGCACTGTTTTGGGGTGTTGTTAAGATAACAATTGACACCCGCAGCAGTGTGGACACCATGCGATTGCTTAGAGTGCGATGTGGGGGGAAAAAGCAGCGAATCGTGTGCGTTTTGCCACATCGCATTAGTGTGAACCGAGACTTACAGGGAAAAGTAGTTTGAGCTCATAACGCTGGAAACAATGACAAAAGCATCAGGACTTGAGTCTCCATCAGTCCACAACCAGACAAAATAAATGAAAAAATTAAAAAATAAACTCCTCTGGTCTCTCCGAAGCAGAGGACGTTCCACAAAAATCAGTGCAAGGCCACACCATTCTATCCTTATACAGATGCTAATCAGCAGACATCTTTACCCTGGTGCTAAGGAGTTTACCATATCAAAAACACAAAAGGGGATTCAGTTACTTTTTAATCTAGAGTCCAAAAAGGTTTTTTCAGCATAGCGAGGGGGCTATAAGTTATCGAACCTGAGCTAGGAAGCACATTGTGAGGTTTTAGAACAAGCAAGGAGATTATACCAGTTTTTGCAACAGTAAGGTGGGGGACCCAATGGCTGCAAGGTGGGACCCAATGGCTGCAAGGTGGGACCTCAATGGCTGCAAGGTGGGACCCAATGGCTGCAAGGTGGGGGACCCAATGGCTTCTTTTACTTCCAAGTAAAACTAGTTTGGATCCAATGACAACCCGAGATAAACGATAAAGGATATTCAAGCACTTTATCCAACTTTTACATTTGGTCCAGCACTAAAATATTCCCATCTCATCTCAAGGAAGTTATCATGCGAAGTACTTGCAAACTGTAAATAAAATGTCCTCTTATAGGCGTCTCTGATCAGGTGATCAGCATTTCCTGTTAAGTGACAAAACTTGTCCGCTGCTATCCGCGTATTCATGTTAACCAGTCAGGAAATCCAAAATAGTAATGTATGAGAGGTGATCAGGCAAAGATTGCCTGTCATCATATTAGCCAGTGAGGTGGCCCACCATAGAATTTGGCCAACTGGAATGTTTCAAAGACAGTACAAGTGAACATTACCAGAAATGTCACAGCTCTGCCCGACCACAACAGGGAAGCATTCTAGGTGGCCGCACTTCACCACAAATAATAAGTGAAAGTTGTTGACAGGTGTAAGTGACAGTCACTTTGAATTATTTGAAACTAGAGAGTGTTCTGGCTAGTGCTAACCAGTGCCAACACAGACAAAAATGTGCACACATACACATGAAAGATTGGTTCCAACCTAACCATAACACAGCAAAGCAACCCCAATCAGCAAACCAGCAACTAAAAACTTCCAAAAAAGTTCAGCTATTTAAATGTAGTAACAACTGAATTTCAAATAAAATTAAAAGCAGCCTAAAGTGTTACTAATGGCTATTTTTGATTATTAAAATAACAAACCTTTTTGGGTCCTTGCGTTCTGAACTCCTCCTCTTTTGTATCTGCCTCATAGAAAGTGCTTGCTTTAGGGGCAGACGTTCAGACTCCCTCCCGAGCCAGGCTGTGTGCGTCTACAGACACACATGGCGTTCCTCGCCCCCCCCCCCCTCTCCACTGGATTTGAGTGACAGCAGCAGGAGCCAATGACTCCCACTGCTGCCTTCATGTCCAGTAAAGAGAGAGAAGGGATGCTGAGATTGGTCTTGGGTAAGTTTGTCAATAACAATGTTACACCCTAAATATGGGTGTAACATAAAGATGCTACTAAAAAGTAAACATATCCTTTAGGGCCAGTTCACATTGCTGCGATGCGGAAACCCTGCGAATCCACTGCGGGTTCCCACATCGCATGTTTCCCGGGGGCAGTTCACGCTGCCCTATGCAAACTGCTGAGAGTGTCAAGTAAAAGTTAATGACACCCCCAAATCAGTTTCCATATCGCAGTGCAATCTGCAAACTCGGACAGGAATTGGATCGCATAGGTGTTAACACCCATGCGATACGATTCTGCTGCAGACAAAAAAAAAAGCATAACGACACTACCTCAAAAGCTTATGGCTCAAAAACCGCTGATAAACGCTGAATAGCCACGTTTTTAAGCTTTTATCAGAGTTGGAGCATTTTTACAGCTTTAAAACTCCTCTTAAAACCCACTAGTTGTGAGTTTTTTTCCCCAGCCAGAAAACACTTCTGCCAAAAAACACAGACGACAGCCTATGTGTGCATGGATACATAGGATAACATGCTGGGGAGTTTACTGGCTGCAGAAAAAGCCTGAAGCCAAATACAGCAGCGGTAAAAACGTCCAGTGTGCATGAGGCCTTAAAGTGATTGTAAAGGCAGAAGGTTCATCTCAATGCATTCCATGCCATAATCACTTAAAGCCTGCCTACCGCAGATATACAGCAGCAGGAGCAGCTCTATTGCACAAAATGACATACCTGTACGTCATTTCATGCAATAAACACTGGGGGCATGCGTGCCGATTGGACAGTGGGGAAGCCAATCAGCTGGTCCGCCGGCCACCCGTGATCGCTCCCCAGAGAAGCAGAACAGCAATCTGCCCATGTAAAACAAGGCAGATCGCCGTTCTGACCGGGAAGAAGATAGAGATCTTGTCTCCAAAAGAAATCTGTATTTGTGGGAAATCATGAGGACAATTTTATTTGTGTACAGAGTCGCACTACTGTGAAATTGTCAGTTTGCGATACACAGCGCCGTATCGCAAAAAAAATGGCCTGTTCATTAGGGGGTAAAACCTTCCGGGGCTGAAGTGGTTACGATAAAAAGCCTTCTGTGTGCAGGAGCCCCCCTAATGCTTACCTGAGGTCCATCTAGACCCAGCGATGTTGCAGGATTGTCTCGACTGCCCGGGACTCCCCTCATTGGCTGAGACAGCAGCGCAGCGCCTTAGGCTCCTGCTGCTGTCAAAGTCAGTCAGGCAGCCAATGAAGAGAGAAAGGGGGCAGGGTGAGGCCACAGCTCTGTATCTAAATAGACAGCTGTGGCTGGGCTCAGGTGCCCCATAGCAAGCTGCTTGCTGTGGGGGCACTCAAATGTGGGGGCACTGTGGAGGGGCCAGGAGCGCCAAAGAGGGACCCGAGAAGATGATCTGGGCTGCTGCCGGGTGCAAAACCACTGAACAGGGCAGATAAGTATAACAGGTTTGTTATTTTTAACTAATAAAAAACTAGACTTTAGTATCACTTTAAAGAGGAACTGCGGTCTGCTCACATAATTTGTAATAAAAACATCTTTACCATTCTGAAGCTTCCCTCCAACCACTTTGCATATTATTTTATATATACTGTGATTCTGTACTTGCCAAATATGCTGTAGAAATCGCCCTCCAGTGAGTCTGGATGTATCCATTTTAACTGTGGGCAGCTAAAGCTGCTGTCTGTTCACTTCCTAGTTTTACAGACGCTCTGCAGCTCTCATTGGCCCTCTTATGACTCTCTCTGGCGAGGGGGGGTGAGAGTGAGTGAGAGCTGTGCATGAAGTCCTAAACATAGGCTTTTTACCAGACAAGAAACAGGAAGTGGGCTGTATAAGGTATTTACTGGCAGAAAACAAAAAAAAAGTTTTTCTATCAAAAGTTAAAACAAGGGCAGAAGATTTAATAGATGAAAATGACTGAAGGTCCGTTTTAAACAAAAACTGTAGCCCCTTTAGTGTTTTTCTTTTATCAATTAAAAATAAAAAATATATGGTTTTTATAAGTTAGGAACATCCCAAGACCAAATAGAAAATATAGGGCACTGCATGTTATATGTACTGACTTGCAGCAGATCTTCCCTTGTTGTCATCTAGTCAGATCTCAATTGAGGAAAATCTCCAGTGACATCCTTACAGATGTTACAGGAACTGTTCTATAAAGAAGCTCCAGTTTCCCCAGCTTCACAGATCATGGTGTTTTCTATGTGGACAGCCCAGTTCAGGAAGGAAATACAACAAAGATAACATAAGAGGGACAGGTTTTGTGCAAGACCAGAACTGTACAAAAAGTAGAAACGGAACGTCCCATTCTGTCCGCAGTGGAGGGTGGTCCAGTGCTGTACTGTGCAGCATTCTCCAGCAAGCCCAGGATGACAAACCCCCAGGAGATGGACTTGGACTTCTGTTAGCCTTAGGCTCATAGAAACCAGGTGGAATGATGTAGCGTGTCATTCAATCGGGAGGAGGAACGGCACTCACCCAAGGAGCGAAAGAGGAGAGAATGGCAGTAAAGTTGGCTACACATTATACAATTTTCTTGTTCAATATCCTTTAGATTTACCTTCAACTATGTAGTGCAGGGGCCTGCCTGATTCCATACAATTTTAAAGTGTTTAAGTTTGACCTCATATGGTTTAGGTAAAATCGAAAGGAAAATTGCACAAGATTGTATAATGTGTAGCCAGCTTAAAAGAGTTTGTAAACCTCTCTCTGTGGAAGTTGTACCTATAGGTAAGCCTTATTCTAGGCTTACCTATAAGTACTGTAAATACCTCCTAAACATGCACCATTTAGGAGATATTTACTGTGTGTTGCGCCGATGATGTCATCGGACCGGTCCCCCATGCAGTTTCTTTACGAGCGAGTGCTGTGACTAGAGGCTTCCGCGGGAGTGATGTCACGTGGCCAGGTCACAGAGCCGGAGTCTGCAGCCCCCCGGAAGGAAGAAGGCTGAACATAGATGCGGCTTGCAGCAGGGATGGCGCAGGCTTCGTTTTCAGGTAAGTGTCACATAATATGCTAGTATGCGATGCATACCAACACATTACGTTTTTACTTTGCAGGGGCAAAGGAAGGAAGTAAAACCCATCAGGGGGTTTACTTCCTCTTTAAGAGCTACTAATTGTTAAATTTTACCTGAAGCAGAGCAATAATAAAAACAAAAAAGAAAAAGAAAAAAAAAAAAAAAAAAACACAACCAAGGTCAGACATGGCTGGGCTATCTGACAAGGTTCACGGGAATAGCTTAAGGAATAAAAATGCATTTATTCGTTTGTATGGCATTCAGTAAAAATGTACGGATCTGATATGGCAAGTTAAACAGATTACTGAAGAAAACAAACAACCTTTTGTTGATATGTAATTCACTGCGTTTATGGCCAACAGGAAACATTACCCTTTTTTCCCCCCTTTTCAGAACCTTTAGGCCTCATGCACACGGGTGATGTGTCCTCCTGGGTGCTTTTCCACTCCAGGATCCACATGTGCTGTGAACAGCCGCCAACACAATTGGATTGCTGCGTGCAGCCGCACTCCTGTAATTTACCAGTGCATGTGCGAATGGTGCATTTCCCTGACAGCGCCACTTCCATGTTTAAAGTGCTTGTAAAGGCTGAAGGTTTTTACCTTAATGCATTATATGCATGAAGATTAAAAAAAAACCTGTGTGCTGCTCCCCCCCCCAATACTCACCTGAGCCCCCTATCGATCCAGTGATGTGCACGGGAGCCTCAGCTGTCCCACGTCTCTCTCTCCTCATAGGCTGCAACTCAACCACGGGCTGTCAATCACAGCTAGGAATGGGCTCAGGCGTGTTCTGATCGTAGTCCCAACCCACCTGATCAATCCTGCCAGGAAGCCCTCACTGCATAACACCAATCAATCATACGCAGTGAGGCTTTTCCCAGCCAGCACCTGCACATACACACGCTGCCTACGATTGGTGGTGTGCAGCGATGGTTTCCTGGTGGGTTTTGTTTAGGTGGGTTAGGACTATGATCCGAAGACCCCTGAGCCCATCCCTAATCACAGTCAGTTTGCCAATGAAGAGAGAGGGAGGGAGCGGGGCTGAGCCATGGCTGCATGTGTCTTATGGACAGGTAGAGCGGGGCTCGGGAGTGAATATGCACAAGTGACCCCATAGCAAGAAGCTTGCTATTGGGGGCACTGGTTAAGGGGAGGAGCCAAGAGCCACTGGCAGGGTACTGGAGAAGAAGAGGATCAGGGCTGCAAAACCATTACACAGAGCAGGCAAGTATGACATTTTTGTTAAAAAAAAAAAAAAAACCCCTCTAGAATCACTGTAAGGAAATGCACCACATGCGCAGATAAATTCTGATGCAATTAGCATTTACCCAAATACACCCATTCACATGTACTGGCTGTAAATAGCAAATGTGGTTCCCTGGAGGTAGGAAAGAGGTGGGGATTTTACGTTTGTGGAGTACATAAATGTCCATGTGCATGAGAGGCCTTAGTGCTGATCATATACCAATAGAAGTCCCATCAAACTACACAAACTTTTCAACAGAAGATTCAACCTAAAGCAGAGTTTCACTCAAATGTGGAATTTCTGCTTTAAGCACTCCTCGCCCCCTTACATGCCACATTTGGCATGCAATTATTTTTTTGGGGGGTTCCTAGCTCCCACTTCCGCTCGGCGACTCCTCCTCCCTGCAATCTCCTGGGACACGTGAGCTGCTGTCACAGCTGGGTGCCCACATTTGCAATGACGGCGCCACGCAGAGGCTTCGGGCGTCGCTGGACCATGGGACAGGTGAGTGTGTGTTTATTAAAAGTCAGCAGCTACACTTTTTGTAGCTGTTGACTTTTAATAAACTTAAAAATGAGTGGAACTCTGCCATAAAAAAGGACAACTTCACCGTTTATGAACTTGTCTCTACCCCTCAGTGAAGCCTATAGAACAGAAAGCCTCTGCGGTGCCCTGTGCACCTTGCCCACATACTGCTACAGCTGGGGTTTTACGCCTCTGGATGGCTGAGGCCTCCATAAGGAAGGACAAGCCACAGGACTGAGGAATTCCCATTGAGCTGGGTACACACCATTGGAATTTCATACAACATTGTAAGAATGTTTGTTCATTTTTCTAATCATTTGTGAGGTCAGATTGATGTTAATTTTCGACCACCGTGATGAGAACAATTTAAAAAGGTACTGGATGGAAACATTTTCTCAAATGTATGAACGTCTGTGTACGTGATTTTCATCAAGTAAAGTCCATTCATTCCCAAATCAAATGTTAAAAGCAATTTCACATTTGCAGGGCTCGCTTTATGCAACTTTGGGTGGGTGCCACTTGGATTCGAGTTGTTGTCCCTCTGCAAAGTTGACACATTGTTGCATGTAAAAAAACATTCAGGGTCAACTTTTATGCAACTTTTGATGGTTGACATTGAAGTCTATGGCCCTTAAGTTGCATGAAAGTCAGACCAAAGTAGTGCATGAACTGCTTTAAAGTTGCACATATACAAAATAAATAGTTATCATCGGAAAACATGGGATACAAATTGCCATGTGACTTTGATGTCCAAAGTCGCACAGCAAGACGCACAAGTGTGAATGGGGTGTCAAAGGCCAAGTTCACCAGATCAGTGGATCACAGGTGCGATGTCAGGCTCCTGCACACCCTTCCTACAGCTTAGTTACACAATTAGAGGAAGACTGCATTAACTATGAGCATGCTGATCAGCGCTCTCGCAGCCCCTTCGAACTAGAAGTATGTCTGCCGCAGTGGCCGACGGTACTTGTAGTTATTTTTTTTTATTCACAGAAATCTATGAATGAATGAATGAATGAATGAATGAATGACTGAATGACGTGGCTGTGTGGGCTGAGCCCCACACAGCCATGTGGTTTTCAAAAAATGACAGCGGGTGAAGGGAGAGGAACCCCAGAGACTGATTTTACGGTTGGGGGTTTAGTAACACTTTAAGCTCAATCTTTTCATTGAACAATCGTACATTTCAGCCACTGAAAAACAATCCCCTAAATCAGCGCTGTCGGTGACAAGGGGGTGCATAGGAGCATGTTATATGGTATAACCTAAATATGGTTATAACACGCAACATACTCCTAATGGTAAACTTCTAATTTAAAGCATTACTAAACCCAGGACCCTGCATTCACTATATCTGGTCTCCCACAGTACTTGGAAATGCAATTATTTTAGTAACTATAAAACTGCTAAATACCATTTTTTCATCAGTGGTATACAGCAGTCTTAGGACTTCTATCCATTTCTGGTTAAAGCTTGGAGGAGTTTTCCTTCTACTCTTGACTGTCCTATGAGTCTGCAGGACCCCTGACCCTCTGCCTGGACAGTGCTCATTGGCCCTGTGCTGATCACATGCCCCCCCCCAAGAAAAAAAGAAAAAAAAAATAGCAATACACATCAAACTGAGCATGTGCAGAGTGACTCCAAAGGCTCTCATCAGGAGACGGATTGGGGAGAGTGGAAGTGAGGATCAGAGAAGATTGGATCAAACAGCCTTTTTAAACAATGCAGAGGATTAACCCCCTAGGTTCCACAGTGAGTATAACACATGGTTTACGGCATACACAGACTGATTTTACAGTTTACCAACACCAAGCACAACCTTTTCATTGAACTTTGCAGAAAATCCATATATTTCAGCCACTGAAAAAACAATCCACTACATCAGTGGTCTCTTAACTGCAGCCCTTTGCTTGCTTTTATCTATCCCTATGGGGCACGATTTTATTCACCGACAAGAATGGGGCACACTTCCTCCCAAAGACCCCAACAATGGGGCACACTTCCTCCCAATGACCCCCAACAATGGGGCACACTTCCTCCCAATGACCCCCAACAATGACACCAATGATGCTGGAACATTTTGTACTCCCAATGGCCAGCCTGGCCCCTCTAAAGTCTGAAGGACAGTAAACTGGCCCTTTGTTTGGAAAGTTTGGAGCCCCCTGGTCTGCATCAAGGCGGTAAAAACATTTAGTCACAGTAAGCAGAATCACACACTTTCTATGACTCCTAAAATGAAGCAATCTGAAATGAAACTCCTCTATTGCATCAATCTATATATAATACCAATGAGCAAAATAATTACCCAGCCCTACCTGTAAGCAAAGAGAAAAGAACTGCTAGTGTGGGACAAGTTTGCGGAAGTTCTTACATAGTGTACACAAAACAGGTAAGAGGGCAGAGACGGGAGTTCCTGTGTGTTTGGAGAGCAATCTTTAACCCCTCCCGCAGTAAAGCTTAGTAACACAAACAGAACATTTAGAAAACTGGACTAGCTTGTGAGCAAATCGATCTTCTAAAAGAAAACAGAGAAAGCCCACAAGAAAGGACACTAAGCTTTATATGGCAAGGTAAAGCAATAGGCTCCCAATAGAATATTTGTGGGGGTATCACCAATGATCTTTTAGAAAATGATCGTGCTTTAAATTGTTATGCTGACCCAATAACAAAGCTTTCTAAAGCTGGCCGTACACTAAATTGTTCCTAATGAACTGGACAAAACTCATTTTGTGGGTGGCCGGCCAGCACCCTCCCACACAACATCCTTTGATTGAAAAATTGAAAGACCGAACCGTAGCGGCATCCAATCAGATACTAGCGTTGGCTGTACTAATACAACGGCCGGCACTAGAGTTATACCAGTATAGTGGATGGGAGACTCTGTTCGATTTTTTTTTTTTTTTTTTTATATATTCAGCCTGCAGACTAAACAAAAAAATAAATAAAAAAAATCTATTGGTATGACCAGCTTTCTGGTCTGTAACAGGGGTGTCAGGAAAGCCAGAGAAAGATGAAAAAGTCCTCCTGCATATATGTCCTCAGAGGATCAGCATGACAGCCATACATCTAACACAATAAGATGACAACAACGGCAGCCTCAAAGCCAACGGTGTTAACATGACCAGCTGCCGAAGTATTTTTTAAATGCTCCATTAAAGCCGTAGTAAACCACCAAATATAAAAAAATAAATAAAAAGTTGGATCCCCTGCAGGTTTATGCCATAATGTGCTAGTATGTTCCACGTACTAGCATATTATGGCATACTTACCTTTCAAACCAAGCCCTCCAGCGGTGCACTGTCACTGTTACCAAGGCTTCCATCTTCACCCAGTCTTCTAGCAGTTTGAATGGTCAGGCCACGATGAGGTCACTCCTGCGCATCAGCGAGGGAGCCGTGGCTGCTCACCACCTAATTTAAACCCATGATTGCTGTGCAATACACGCAATTGCGACATGGTAGTACAGCAATTAGAGGTTTAAATCATGTGAGGAGGCAACACTGTCCGGTGATCTTTGACTTCAACCATGTTGTTCGGGTAGATTTCCACCTCTTTAAAGTTGCCCCTGACCTAAATGGTTCACGTTTAGGAAATATTCATTGTACCTACAGGTAAGTTGCAAGTTCCAAACAAGAGAGTTTACTACCACATTAGAGTAACATGTCCTGGGAGGACAATGTCCTGTATTAATAACGTTGCCTCTGGACAAAACCATAGCACTTAGTGGGGGGCCAGGCATGTAGTGGCAGTCATGTTAAAAGCAGAGTAACACCCAAAAATAGAACTACCGCTTTAAAAGGAGGTGACCCCCTGACATGCTACATTTGGCATGTCTTTTGGGGGGGGGGGGGTGGAAACCCTCTTTTTAGAGCAGGTGTCTCAAACTGGCAGCCCTCCAGCTGTTGCGAAACTACAAGTCCCATCATGCCTTTGCCTGTGGGTGTCATGCTTGTAACTGTCAGCCTTGCAATGCCTCATGGGACTTGTAGTTTTGCAACAGCTGGAGGGCCACCAGCTTGAGACCCATGTTTTAGAGGGTTCCAGCCCCCACTTCCTCCCGGGGCACCGGAAGGAAGATCACCTCTCCCTCTCGGCAATCATCTGGGACACGTCACAGGTCCCAGATGATTGCCCGGCCAGCTGCGTGCGTGGCTGTGAAGCCACAGCCGAGCGCCCACAGTGACAATGCCGGCACAGCAGAGAGGAGAGGGGGGATGAGTGGGGCTTCGTTCCCCCGCATCGCTGAACTCCAGGACAGGTAAGTGTCCGACTATTAAAAAAGTCAGCAGCTGCAGTATTTGTAGCTACTGACTTAATTTTTTTTTTTTTTTTTTTTTAAGCGGAACTCCGCTTTAAGCAGTAAAAACCCTTCAAAAACAAAAATATTGTAGGTAAAATTTGTTTTGGCATTTGGTTCCCACAAATAATTGTCAGTAAGAAAATATACATCTCTGCAATACGTGCGCATTGGTGTGTCAAAAATATTGTGTACTTAAGAGTCCTACCTTCCTCTAACATATCAAACAAACATTGTATTTTTAGCTCCGAATTCCCAAAATATGACAAAATACTTTAAAGGCATCATTCCCAGGACCGCAGGAATGAGCGCATTTGTACATCCAGGGCTGCTAATCTGTCCCTAATCATATGCAACTGCTCAAATGTGTGGTTACATGTGTGCAGCCTCAGCATCGGTCAGCCTGTCATTGATCTGTCCAGGCTGGGAATCCCGGCCACACAAATGAGCCGATTCCTGGCAGTGTATAGCACACTGTGGCAGTGTGAATAAGACCTTAATGGTATATTAAAGGCTCCAATCACACTTCTGCAACTTGTAATGAGACTTTGCATGACAATTAGCAGCTATTCTTTTCAATGGCACCCATTCAGATCAGTGCAATGTAAATGAGTCTAAAATTGCATCAAAGTCACACTGGAAATCAAGCGACTTTGGAGTCGCGGTAGTATGAATGGAGCCTTAGTAGACCAAAAAGAAAAAGAGAATTGTTAGGGTTTACATACTATAAATAGCAATTCTGATTAGCATTAATGAAAGTTTGTTGCAGTAGCAATATACAAGGATACTTTTTCCTGTAAATGCATTGCATAGAAAAAGTAAATAGCCAGGAGTCCCTGTTAACAAAATACCTTCAAAGAATTTAGGTATAGACGATCCTGAGCTGATAAATCCATTGTCCTGATCTCCAAGAGCAAATTGCTAAAGAAGCGAGTTATACTCTAAGGCCCCTTTCACACTGGGGCAGGAGCCACGGCGACGGTAAAGCAGCGCTATATTTAGCGCTGCTTTACCGTCGTTTTAGCCGCGGTATTCGGCCGCTCGCGGGGGCGGTTTTACCACCCGTGAGTGGCCGAAAAAGGGTTAAAATCCCCCGCAAAGCGCGGTATTGCCGCGGTATCCCATTGAAATCAATGGGTAGGAGCGGTATAGGAGCGGTGAATACACCGCTCCTATACCGCTCCAAAGATGCTGCTAGCAGGACTTTTTTTATCGTCCTGCTAGCGCACCGCTCCAGTGTGAAAGCCCGCCGGCTTTCACACTGGCGTGAATGGGGCCGTTTTTTTCAGGCGGTGTACAGGCACTATTTTTAGCGCTGTACCGCCTGAAAAACACCCCCAGTGTGACAGGGGCCTTAAACTGCCCATACACAGATCATTTTATATTTTTTATTTTCGATTAGCTAGCAGGTTGCTTGAAAAATAAAAAATAAAAAATTGAACGGGTTCCCCACACACAAGTGAATTGGATGGTTGAATCATCCCCTCTGTGTTATTGTATTATCACAGCAAGGATTCCTCCACTGTCAGAATACCCTGATCAGCGCTAATCGAACAAAAACTATCCAATAAACCGGTTTGTGAGAAGTCTATCATTAGATCGACTTCTCATGAACGGGAATGACCATAGATGGCTCAAAATTTGTCTGCTCCCTGCTGAACCGGTCAAATTTCGATCCATCCATGGCCAGCTTAAAGTGTTACAACAGTAAAATCAGTCTGTATATGCAGCATAGCATGCTTGTTATACTCACTGTGGAACTTAAGGGGTTAATCCTCTGCATTGGAGTAAAACGGCTGTTTGATCCTGTATGCACAGATCCCCCCCCACTGTCTGTCTATCTGGGGAAGGCCAGCTAACACAGGCAGGGTAGCGGAACTGAACATGCTTAGTTGTGTCTTTTATGCTGGAGAGAACAGTTACTTGTTCTCAGAGCTAGCCAGGTCACATGATCTCAGCACTCTGTCGTTTATCATGTAACCGTGGTATACAGATCATACAAAAAAGGTATATAGTGGCAGTATTTTATTGTAAAAATAAGATTTATAAGCTGTGGGCATTGTGGGGTGCGGATGAACTATTTTCATATTACTGGGTTTAGTAACACTTTAAAGCCTCACTAGACAGTACCCAATGCAGAATGCGGCACTCCACATTCCAGAACTCGGCCAGAGTGATCTGATCACCTAACCACTGAACATGAGTGAAGGTGTTTAATTTTTCACCCACTGAAAGCCAATAGGAAGGTGGTATATATTGCTACCACTGAGGAGTATTTCTTGCCGCCACTGATCATCAATGAAGTAGTAGCAATTACTGCTGGCAGCGTCACCGACACCAATGGAGGGGGGGGGGGGGGATTGGGGTTCTGTCACAAGATATTGGATATCCCTGTCATGTCTTTTCTGGTTAAATTACACATGGCTGTTGCTTGATTTTTCTGATGGGGAGAAAAAAAAAAAAAAAAAAAAAACACAACCTTAAGTTTAGATATGGCCCTCACTTACTCAACAGTAATGCATGTTACAAGAGTTGATGCACTGCAGTGTCATTTATTGTGAGATAGAGATTATATATATATATATATATATATATATATATATATATATATATATATATATATATATATATATATATATATATATATATATATATATATATATATAATATATATATATATATATATATAATCTATTATAGAATTTTTTTTTTTTTTATGAAGCTGCAAATTTAAAAAAAGCACTGAAAAAAAGACTTGAGTCCTATTTGTGTCCACACCAAATTATCATATTTTCAATCTACTCCGGACCCTGTTCTGTGGGCGAAGTACGAGGGGGGGGAAAAAAACTGTAAAATATCTCAGATGGATGTTTACGGACGAATTTCCCCCAAGACTGAAGTCCCACCCAGTGGCGTTGCTCTTGTTGACGAAACAGCTAGACAAACCATCATCACTCTAGCAGTGTATTGCTCAGCTTGATGCCTCCAAAGTGTTCTGCCTATATGAGACTTGGCATGGGGATCTACCTACCCTGACTGATGGGGACTGGGAGGAGGGTATCCAAAATCATCTCCCTCATGATATCAGCTAGAGATGAATGGATCCAACTAAAATTCCTACACAGGGTTTATTACTCTCCCCAAAGATTGTGGTGTATATATGCCACCACTGATCCTACCTGTCCCAAATGCCAGGCTTCCATGGGTACATTTCACATTGTTTTGTCTTGCCCTCTACAGGATTCCAGAAGGGGGTGGCCTCTAAAGTGGGATATCTATGGATCCACTTAGGTTTCTCTTGGGTGTTTGTGACACCCTTAATACCATACACCATACCAGTTTTTATTTGAGGCCAATATGTCAGGAAGGCTATCCTGCTTAGGTGGAAAAAGCTGGACCCTCCTTCGTTGTCTCAATGGCACACCCCAATTAACAATGTCCATCCATTATATAAAATAAAAAAAACACTTACCTACCTTAGCAACAACGGTCCCAAAAAAATTGTATAAAATTGTGACTGCGTGGGTTAGGGCATGCGAACTTACAATTTGAATACTCCCCCCTAACTGACTCCTGTTCCACACTAAGCACCTGGTGGATCTTGAAGGACCAGTCATGTATCGGTCCAAATGTAAAGTTGCAATAACTTCAAAGATGCCTTTGTTATTTCTATGATATGACTAATGTGTGTATCATGCAACTCCGGTACATACACTCTCTCGGTTTGCATTACCGATTGCTTAGATTTTGCACAGTAGAATTGGCGATTCATATTATACTGATACGTACTGCTTTTATATTGCTGTCTATTTTGCCGTGACAACAACTCTGTACTCCCATTTGTTGCCAGCATGTTTGTGGGTAAATAATTGTTAATGTTCTGTATTGTATTCTCTATGTGAAAACCTAATAAACGTCTCTGAGGGAGCAGATATACAACTACTTGTAATGAATGAACAGTTCTATCACTGGGTCTAAATTCCATGGTTGAACAGTATAAAGATAATGAGACACAAGATATCCTATTCAGTAAAAGGAGAAGAAACCTGAAAGGTGGAAACCCATTGGGTGTGGCATTTATAGTCTTTCCTGTGACGAATGTCTACAGTACGCAGATTTAGCCACACATGAACGTAGCCGTCATTTAATGCATAGCAATTATTTCTTCCTCGTCCTATTATATATCCAACACCTATATATAATTATAAATATAATTCCAGTGACTCACTGCTAATCTCAACATTTTCTAGTGGTGAAATCAAAACAAAGAATGACTACATAAAGCAACATGAACAAAAATAAAATGCAAAACAACGCGTGTGCGCAAAAGATTTGCTCTTTTAATAGCTGCAAGTTATCACCGAGGTACATGGCTTAAAAGGAAAAAGGGTCACAAAGCAAGATAACTGCGAGAAGCATCAAATGGAGGCTTCCATACTTAGACCCCTAGACAGTAACCAGTCAGTTTACGATTCAGTAGTGATACCTTCCTTAAGCCAGCCATAGACAGATCGAAATTGGGGCGGTTTTGATCCATCTATGGACAGGCTGGTCACACTGAAGTCGATTAGTGATCAACTTCAGTATAAGCCTGTTGGGGTTTTTTTTTAGGCTGCTTTCACACTGAAAGCGCCGTCCGTTATCAGTAAAGAACCGTTCGTTTTAGCGCCGACTTACCACTGTTTAAGCGGCACTTTTGCAAAGCTTTAACCTCAAAAAACTCCCGTGTTGCGGCACTTCCAAAGAGGCGTTTTGGGAGCGCTAAATACAGCACTCCCAAACCACCCCATAGATGCTGCTTGCAGGACTTTTCCGTACGTCCCGCAAGCACACCTCCCCAGTGTGAAAGCACCCATTGTAATGAATGGGAGGCAGTTTTTAGGTGCTTTACAGGTGCTATTTCTAGCGCTAAAACGCCTGAAAACTGCCTCAGTGTGAAAGAGGTCTTAGTGTGTTTACTGCTGCCGACAGTCATCATTGCACTCTGATGGCGGGGAGACCTCCCACTATCAGAATGCAACAGCGCAACGGGAGGGATCCCCCCCATCAACACTGCATGTGTTTGAGGAATCAAGCAATTTTCTGTCCTTCACCCCATGGTTGCCAGCCTTAGGTTTATTCCCCACATAATATTGGCATCCTGAGTGACTGACATCTATGCTGCCATCATCTGTACATATGTGCAGCATTAGGGCCTGTGTCAGTGCCAGCAATCAGTTTGAAACACTTCTGAGATCAGTCGCTGTCATACACTTGCATCTTTCTCTATCCATACTAAACAGCGCAGATGAAGGCATTTCCCCCTGCCAGCTACTGCATTCTATAAATCAAAATAAACTAGGAGGTGCTGGACAGGTTGCTTGGCTTTCTTTAAATACAGGTTGGCAGTGGTTCTTGTTACAAAGTAGGGCTGCTGGTAGAGCTGCACGATTATGGAAAAAATTGGAATCACAATTTTTTTGCTAAGAATAAAGATCACAACTCTCTCACGACTTTCTGCGTAACATCTTTCACATTATACAAAATTGGGCTAACTTTACTGGTGGTTTTTTTTTTTTTTTTTTTTTATACATTGAAGTGTATTTTTTTTTCCCATAAAAATTGCGCTTGAAAGACCACTGCGCAAATACAGTGACATAAAATATTGCAACAACAGCCATTTTATTCTCTAGGGTCTTTGAGATAGATAGATAGATAGAGATAGATATCTCTGAGATATAGTTTGGGGGTTCCAAGTAATACTGATTTTAACTTTTTGCGCAACAAGTATCATAAAAAGGCTTAGTCCAAGTCGTTAAACTGACCTCATTTAGGCTTAACCACATCAATACTGGGCACTTTCGCCCCCTTCCTTCCCAGACCAATTTTCATCCTTCAGCGCTCTCGCACTTTCACTGACAATTGCGCGGTCATGCTACGCTGTACCCAAATTAAATTTTTATCATTTTGTTTGCACAAATAGAGCTTTCTTTTGGCGTTATTTATTCACGACTCCATTTTTAATTTTTTACGATATAAGCGAAAAAGGAGAGGAAATGTGGAAAAAAATATATTTTCTTTATTCTATTTTAAAAGAAATCCAATAAAATCTAATTTTGTCATAAATTTAAGCAAAATGTATTCTGCTACATGTTTTTGGTAAAAAAAAAAAAATCCTGTTATGTGAATAATTGGTTTGTGTGATCACGGACAGATGTACGCAAATGATCATGTACAGATGTGCGCAGGTGATCACGGACATGTGTGCAAATGATCATTGGGACATGCGATTTTACTGTTATATATGTGGGGGACATGTGTTTTGGGGATCATCACTATGGGTGGACGTGTGTTTTACATTTATAGTGACATGTGTGTTTACACTACACTGGTGATCAGTGAGTAAAAAGCTGTAAAAAAACAGCTCATACTCACTGATCACCAGCCGTCTGCAGAGATCCGCTCTCCTCAGCGATCACTTCCGTGTGAGGAGAGGAGAGCCGATCGCCTAGCAACCGGCTGTTTGTTTACATCACAAGACGGCCGTGATTGGACACGGCCGTCATGTGATCAGGAGGGCCAATCACGGATCCCACTCCTTCTGAGGGACGTTCCTGAACGTCCACTCAGAAGGAGAGATAGCCCACCCGGCCGTTTATGTGCAGTGGCCGGGTGGGAAGTGGTTAATGTACACGGGACATTTTGAAACCTCTCCTGAACGATTCAACTTGACAGAAAGTAACCAACATTTTGTCAAAAATGTATCTCCATTAAAAACGCCTGTAAACGAAGCGTGGCTAAATGCAAGTTACCGCGTTTACAAGCGGTTACAGGCATTTGGCGTTTCAAATTCCGTATTGAATGCATTTTTTTTTCTTTCCAAAAAATGCTTCTAAACTCAACTGCCTAGAAAGGACTATAAAACTACTCTGTGTACGAGTACTGATAAGATAACAGAGGAGAGTTCAGGGGCAGCTGAAAAAAAAAAAAAAAAAACGCCCAAATGCTCCTAAACTTCCATTTACCAGCAGCAGTGCACATGAATCCTTACAGACCAAAGTTCATCCCTTTGATCTAAAATATCCAATTGATACAATGTTTCTTTTTATCTCCCAGAGCAAAGCAATGTTGATAAACATTTGAAAGGTTGTTTTTTTTTTGATGACAGCTGTGAGTGAGCAGAGAACGGCTCTGCGCTTGCTATATGAATGAATCGTGGAAATGCCAGAATAAGATCGTGGGGGGTTGAATCGAAATCGCAATTTTTTAAAATGAAAAATCGTGCAGCTCTAGCCGCTGGCTGATTAAACAAACAAAAAAACCTGTCATTTATGGCCAGGTTTAGAGGAAATCTCCTAAAGGGACGGGAACTCCCTTCTTAGCCCCCATAGCAAGATTAACCCTTACCTCTGTCCTGAGGAAAACTATAACATTTTAAATACCCTCAATTTCTCTTGGTGCAAGGGTCTCCACCACCAAGTCACAGACGTGGACAAGTATGCGTACTAGGAAGCTATATAAAAATTAAAAAGGGCTAGGTCACATCACAAAAACTTCCCCACTCGGGATGAGATTCTGCATGCGCGCTTTATGTGCTTTTGATGCGCTTGGTGCTTTTTCTTTTTGATGCTTTTTTTCGCCCCATTTTTTATGTACTGGTGTCTGTTGCATTTTTTAAAGCGTCTTGGTGCATTGCAGTGCATTTTTTTATGCATTTTACCACGTTCCAGTCCTGTGTAGGAAAAAGGCAGCATTTTCGACTTTTTTTTTTTTCTGGAACCAGGACTGGAACTGCAAGCACTGGTGTGAACTATGCCATTGAAAACCATGTAACCTACTTTCTAGGCGTTTTTGGATGCAGAAAAAAAGCACTGGAATGCATTTGGTGTGAATTAACCCTTTGCCCTTATTTACATTATTATCATGGGTCAGTGACTCAAAAGACTGACGCAAGAGGGCCAGCACAACAGCCAGGCAGTGGCGGAATTATAGGGGTCGCCGAGATCGCCATGGTGCCTTGCTGCAGGGGGCCCTTGAGGGCCCCCTGTACTCTTTGATAGGAGGGGAGGCTGAGAGGAGCTCCCCGATCGTCAGCCGAACTGTAATCGGCACTGTGCAGGGAGCTCGTCCTCACATACCTAAAGTGAAAGCAGTGTGTGCTGTGCTCTTGGTCTTCCCCTACAGTGCAGTACCCAGCAGGAAGAAGGTTAATGTCTGCCGTTTTTTTTATAAGACTATCTACTGTATGCGTGTTTATATGTGTGTGCATGCATGTGTGTGGGGGTGTGCATGCATGCGTGTGTGTGTGGGGGGGGGGGGTGTGTGCATGCATGCGTGTGTGTGTGGGGGGGGGGGGTGTGCATGCATGCGTGTGTGTGTGGGGGGGGGGGGGTGTGCATGCATGCGTGTGTGTGTGGGGGGGGGGGGTGTGCATGCATGCGTGTGTGTGGGGGGTGTGTGCATGCGCGTGTGTGTGTGGGGGGGTGTGCATGCGCGTGTGTGTGTGTGTGTGTGTGTGTGTGGGGGGGGGGGGTGCATGCGCGTGTGTGTGCGCGCATGCGCGTGTGTGTGTGTGTGTGTGTGTGTGTTGGGGGGGGGGGGTGTGCATGCATGCATGTGTGTGGGGGGGTGTGCATGCATGCATGTGTGTGGGGGGGTGTGCATGCATGTATGTGTGTGGGGGGGTGTGCATGCATGTATGTGTGTGTGGGGGGGGGGGGGGGGTGCATGCATGTATGTGTGTGGGGGGGGGTGCATGCATGTGTGTGTGTGGTGGGGGGGGTGCATGCATGTATGTGTGTGGGGGGGGGGGGGGGTGCATGCATGTGTGTGGGGGGGGGGTGTGGGTGCATGTGTGTGTGTGTGTGGGGGGGGGGGTGCATGCATGTGTGGGTGTGCAAGCAGGCGGTGGGGATTCACAGTGGCAGCATTTGATGGTACAGTGGTGGCGTTTGACGGTACAGTGGCTGCAACTGATGTTTTTAGTTCTGAATTTTTCAGTTTGCTTGCACCCCCCCTAAAAATTTTGAGCACCAGCTGTCACTGGTATATTATATTATATATATATATATATGTTTGTTTTTATATAAAAATTAAGAAATCTGTTCCTTTATATGCAGCCACGCACTTGCGACTGGGCCCTGGTGTTCCAACGTCGGGCTCGGAGTAAAGCGCTTTGTCCGGAGGCCAGGGGGGGGATCCCTCCATGGTTTCTTGCATAGGGGCCCTGAGGGTTATAGTTACGCCACTGCAGCCAGGCAATAACCATTAAGAAAGCATTCAGGAGCAGTAGCCTCCATATTTTTGTTATGACCAGTTTCCTTTCAGAAAGGTTGATCTAAAAAAATTAAATAAAAAAAGGAAGGTTTTAGCAGCGCCCGCCTTAGATACCTTTTTGTCTTTTTATATTGACCTGGTGATCCTACTTGTAACACTTCCTGTCCTAGGGCGACAATGCTGGTGTACTGTATCTATCAATACACTACATCTTTGCTGTTACCCCTCTTGATATGGTCTACCAACACCTCTCCCTACTCAATAACACATGGCAGAGATCTACAGCTCACAGAAAAAATCTGGGAAGGCTGTTAAGAATGTTTGAGATTTCAGTTTAGTTCACAAAAAGTTAACAAGGACACTGGATTTCTGGTAATCGACAGGTATGTTGTACCTGCACTTGCAGAAAATGTCAAATGTTAGCCTGGAAAAAAAAAATGAAAACCAATGCAGCCTAAAGACTAGTAAGCGGCAATATATTACATTTTTTATACTAGTTACCAAAACTGCTGCTATGCTTTTAGATACTGGGCAGTGATTATACTGGAAAACATGTGGGTTAAGCTGAACTTTGGGATAGTTTTTAATTTGGATCTTTAATTCCTGTCCCTATCTACACTGCAAACGTTTACCAAGTATTTGATTAAAGTACCTTTCACATCACTGTCTGCCAACAAAACTGCAGCTATGCCCAGGCATCTGGAGGTATTAGGAAAGTCTATTGTCACTGCTGGAACAATACTCATCATACAATGGGAATTGTAGCTTTCTATGGGCATCAATGTGGGCAGGATTGGGGGAGGGTTGGTTTTCTTAAGAAAACTGAGGCACTCGAGTTCTCCTGCTACAATCAGCTACAAGGTAATGTTGCCACTGAATAAAAAAAAAAAAAAATCAAATAATAAAACTAAACTACAGTGTGGAAATACAAAAAACTGATGGTCTGGGGATGGAGCACGTACAGCAACCACTGGTCTTACAAACAGGAAATACAGAACAGTGATCTATTGGTCAGGTTTCTGGAAAACAATTTACATTCACTGCAACAAAAAAAAAAGAAGACCATATTTGATGAAGGGAAGGCATGTCATTTCTAAAGCTGTTTAAAAGTTCAGCTTTAAAGGCTAAATTTCACCTTTTGCAAAAGCTAAAATTAAAAAAATAAAAATAAAAAAAAAACGTTTTTACTTAAACTAGAACTTTGATATCACCCCCCCCCCCCCCCCCCCCCATAGAGAATGGGAGGGTCATAAACCCTATCAGTTTATTTTTTTTCATTTGTGTCCCATGGGGGAGATTTACCTTCACTTATCCCATAGCCAAATAGGAAGCGAGAGGAAATCCCTGCAAATTAAGGTAAATTCCTTGGGGCCTCCCAGGTCACCAAAACTAGTGTCCCCATTGGGACATTTCTATTACTTTTCTGGGGACAACCAAAAAAATGGTGGCACAGACCGCAATAAAAACTGACCTGTGTTCTAATCCATCTCTACTCAAAACAAAAAAAAAAAAAACAAACAAAAAAAAAAAGGTTTTGCCTTTAGTTGTACTTTAAAGTCCACTATTAGTGGATCACAGATCTATGCTCTGGCTCCAGTAGTGTATCCCGACAGGTCTGTACCAAAGTTCAGACATTTGTTTACAGGGCTGGAGGAAGCATCAATGGTGACAACTGTGGTGACCACACAGCACCCGATTGAGAACTAGGAGTTCATCTGTCGCAGTGGAAGATGGGACTTCGTTTTTTCATTCAATTCCTGTGAAACAAAAAAATTACACAGCTGTGTGGCTGGAGCCAAACAAAGTTCAAATAATTACAGGCCAGTGGAGAGAGGAAGCCCAAGACTGACATGTTTCATGGGTGTAACATAAAACAGGTCAGAAAGTGCACTTTTCATTTAACGTTAAAGTAGAAGTCCACCCTAAAACTAAAATCTGTAAACCTTTTGTTAAAAAAAAAAAAAAAAATAATAAAAATAATATCTGTAAATCTGCAGGCATCCATGATCTAAGACTAATCTATCTAGCCCTGTAAAAAAAGAAAAATCACTATACATACCTTTTTTGAAGTCGCTCCAGTCCGGTACCATGCTGAGCAGTCAGCAGTGGATTTGCTGTGTAGGCGGGTGCAGAGGAGGCAGCGGAGAACTGAAGCCTCATAGTAACACTATGGGGTGATGTCGCTTCCCATTAATTTCCCAGCTGTTGTCGGCTGTGTCCGATGCAGAGCGTACATTGATGGAGACTGGAACAGCTTCAAAAAAGGTATGTATACCGATTTCTTTACAGGGCTAGATAGGTTAGTCTTAGAACATTAAATAAAAAAAAACACAAAGCCAGTGTGAAACTCAGCGCTAGAACCTAAAAAAGGACTGCAAAGTGGTGTATGGCACCCATGGATAGTGTTAATTATGTAAAAAACGTCAATCTTTAGAAGAAAAATGAATAAGATTCATGAGAGTCACTCTTGGTAAAAAAAGACTAAAGCCCCATACACTATTAGATTTTTGTCTGCCTGATTGAATACAAATTGAAACTTGAAGGTTTGACCTCATATTATATGGTTTGGGTAAATCTGAAGACAAAAATCTGCAGAAAAAATAATAGTGTGTGTATAGGGTCTTAAGGGTAAACCCCATGAAAAATTTTCTGTACTATTGGCTGCTTGTGATAGCGAGGCTGCTTCAGGCACGGGCTTGGGACCCGGAGACTAGGAAAACAAGGAGGGCAAGGAAAAGGAGAGAAGAGCTAAACCACTCCTAGTGCTGCATCGTTTTAATAAATGGTTGCAAAGTGTAAACAATATAAAATGCACTCACATAGTGTTGAGTGGGTGAGGGCTTGCCAGGTGCAGCGGTGGAAGAAGCCGCCGGTGGATACTATGATGTTTGCCACGAGCACCCTTGTCAGCTGAAGCTCCGGAAAACATTCACACAAGAGTCCAAGATGGTGTCTTCCCGAGTCCCCACGAGTCTTCAGCTGATAAATGGTTGCAAAGTGATCACGCCGGGTATCAGCTGAAGCCTTGAGGGGACTCGGGAAGACACCGGCTTGGACTCTCGGTGTGAATGTTTTCCGGAGCTTCAGCTGACAAGGGTGCTCGTGGCAAACATCATAGGATCCACCGGCGGCTTCTTCCACCGCTGCACCTGGCAAGCCCTCACCCACTCAGCACTATGTGAGTGCATTTTATATTGTTTACACTTTGCAACCATTTATTAAAACGATGCTGCACTAAGAGTGGTTTGTCGCTTCTTTCCTTTTCCTTGCCCTCTAGTCTTATGCTCTGTACACATGAACGGAAATTCCCCCAGCAAAAGTCCGATGTGAGCTTTTGGACAGAAATTCCAACCGTGTGTATGCTCCATCTGACTTTTTCTGGAGGAATTCCCGCCAGCAAAAGATTGAGAACAGGTGCTCTATTTTTCGGTCGGAAAAATTTCTGATCAGAAATTTCCGATAGTCTGTACCAATTCCGACGCGCAAAATTCCTATGCATGCTCTGAAACTTGGACGCATGCTCGGAAGCATTGAACTTAATTTTCTCGGCTCGTCTTCGAGTTGTACGTCACCCCGTTCTTGACTGTCAAAAGTTCTGAGAACTTGTGTGTATGTAAGGCAAGCTTGAGCGGAATTCCAAACAGCACAATCCCACCCCCCCCCCCCCCCCCCGTTCTAATAAGGATTATCTTCTAAAACAAAAAATACTAGCCAATGAGCTGTACAAGTCAGACTAAACTGAATGACTGCTGAGCTTTCTATGCAATGATGGGCAATATGTTTACAATATACGAAACCAAAAAAAAAAAAAAAGAATCACTCAGGTTCATTTCCTGGATGTCACAGTTAAGAGAACACTTGATCAACTAAGCAGGAAACCAACAGTTATGTTACAGTAAAAGCAAAGTTACTACAATTTCTTAACACACGGATACATGTTATGCTTCACTTTATAATAAATAAGCATTCTAAAAAGCTACCCCCAAATCTACTCCTATTATAAAAGAGCATAACTGCATGTTATTATACCAGCCCCGGCAGCAGAGAGATCTGCGCTCGTTTCATGCGTTTTCCTGCAACACTAATAGCAGAAAACATGTTTTCTAACTGAAATAGCATGTTAACAGGGAAGAAGCGATTCCCTCATCTCCTTACCATGATAAATATTGCAACAAACATGTTCTACAGCTTGGTCTGAATCATTGCCTCCCACGGCTAGGATATTTTTGGGTCTACATAGAAGTACAAGAAATAAGAAGGCACAGAAGGTGCTTATAAAGATTCTGTGATGCCAAGGAAAGATGTTGAACCTTAAATTGGAACTCCAACTTCAACAAAATGACACATCATAATAAACACCCCCCTTCATCCCAATCAATACACAGCCCATAATGTTTAAAGCACACCTTAAAGCGGTTCTGCACTCATTTCATTTAGTAAATCTCTTTGCCTTCCAAATCAGGCAAAGAGTACTAAATGAAATGTTTTTTTTTTTTTTTTTTTTTTTTTTACTTACCTTGTAATTGAAGACTTCCGGTCTTCTCCCTCTGCGGCGGCGGGCGGGGTCTTGCGTCGATCGTCGTCACGCCGCACTGTCTCCTGGGATCTGGTGTCATTGATCCCAGGAGTCAGTGCGGGCATCTTCCGAAATCTCGCGAGATTTCGGCCACATCTCCCGAGATTTCGGCCGCATCTGCCGAAATCTCGTGAGATCTCGGCAGATGAGCCGTTACTGCGCACGCGCGAGTAACGGCAGTGCATGCTGGGCCATCTAAAGTCCCTGTGGGTGTTTCACATGCCCACAGGCAAGATGGCCCCCAGCACTAAAGAAGAAGACGAGGAACTTCATCGGACGAAAACCGGCGGCGATCGTGATGGAAGATGGAACAGGTGAGTCCCCTAATAAAGGTAAGCACACTTTATATTACATCCTAAAAAAAAAAAAATTTTTTTTCAGAGTGCAGAACCGCTTTAACTCATAACAGTGAACATGGACCATGTTATAGGGAACATTTAGAAAGAACAATTGTCCAAAACTCCCCCTGAACAAAGAGCAATGAACTTCCTGTGCTGAAGCACAAAGCATGTGCGTCTTAAAACTCCTAGATCTGCAGTGTGAGATCATCTAAGGCACTGTGCCTCGAATACATGCAAGTCTCATGAGGTATGCAAAACATAGCCATTCACTAAACACATTTTGGGGTCAAGCCCCTTCTTCAGAATCATAGCTAGAGTCCAGACCCATTAGACAACTTGTCACCTCCTGACCATTTCCTATTAATCAAAGATGGTTCCTTTGAGACTGACTAATCTAAAGTGATTCAAAACCCCACCTTGCCAATGAACATTTATTAAATCTATTGTCTGTCTGTGCTATTATGCCGCATACACATGAACGGAAATTCCGCAAGCAAAAGTCCGATGTGAGCTTTTGGTCGGAAAAAGCGACCGTGTGTATGCTCCATCGGACTTTTGCTGACTGAATTCCAGCCAGCAAAAGATTGAGAGCAGGTTCTCAATTTTTCGGTAGGAAAAAGATTTGATCGGAAATTCCGATCGTCTGTACCAATTCCGACGCGCAAAATTCCTACGCATGCTTGGAAACAATTAGACACATGCTCGGAAGCATTGAACTTCATTTTCTCGGCCCGTCGTAGTGTTGTACGTCACCGTGTTCTGCGCACCGCCCCAGTGCAAAATCGCATGGCATGGGACTTTTCAGGCACTTTACAGGCGCAATTTTTGCTAAAATGCCTTCAGTGTGAAAGTAGCCTTAAGAATAAAATAGTAGCTCCAAATTTCTAGGTCACACGATATTACCACAAAGGCCTAAAAAAAAATGCAAAAAAAATTAAAATAAAAAAAAAAAAAAAAAACCACACACTCTAAAAGTTAAATAGATACCCAACATGTTAAACATGGACCCTATAACCAATAGGTAACCAATAACCAAAAAAGAAAAAAAAAACAAAATATTTAAATTTGAGCTCCTATATCAAATTAGGATTCTAACATCTCCATGTCATTTCTACAATTTTTTGGAAGTGGCCAGGCCTGATCATTAGTGGGGCGGAGTCAGGAGGTGACAAGTCTTCAATAGGCTGCTGAATTGATGTGACAGGGCGTTGAAAACAAGTGTTAGAGGCAACCTCTTGTAAGAATTGGAAGTAAAAGAAGCGAGTCCACCCTAAATTTTATCTCCTCCTCCTGGCATCCAAAGTGCATTCCAGGGACATGCCCATTACTCTTCTCTCCTATGCCTTCCTACTGGAAGGGAAGCTCCTAAAACAGTAAACCCAAAATAATTGATTTTATAGCGGAGGGTCCAGTCACATTCTGCACAGCACATCATGTACCACAGTATGCCGCCATTTATTTTGGAAGCCACCTCAACACACCAATACATCCTTGGGCAGCACTCCTGCACTGCAGAGTAGCACAACATTATGGTGCAAATGTTGATCCTGACAGAAATGTTGTCCTTTTAACTAAACTGTACTGAAATGTAAAACAATGTTGCCAAGTGGTTAGTAGTCTAGGAGCACTGGGGTCGTTGGTACGAATCCCAAGGCACTACCAGCCTGAAGTTTGCATGTCCTCCCTGAGCCTGTGTGGGTTTCCTCCCACACTCCAAAGACACACTGGTAGGTTAATTGTCACCCGTCTAAATTGATATGTGTATGTATGAACCTTAGATTGTAAGCTCCTTGAGGGTAGGGACTTATGTGAATGTATAATATGTAAGCGCTGTGTAAATTGACAACGGTACATAAGTACCTGTAATGAATAAAACTTTTCCCTCTTCCGTGGACTACAAAACACCTTCCCTCTATGTAATTGGACCAAGAAGCCGGGTGTTTTTGAAACCGAAATGAAAATAGCAGTCTATAGTGACAACACAGCTCATCCATAGATACATTACAGTGAGGGAGTGTTGTCACCCTGGGATAGAGAGTGTGGTACTGGGAAGACAGCCAAGTGATTAGGTACCTCTGCCAGACAGCAAACCCATGACCTCCTCTACCAAAGATTAGTTTGGTTAGTAAAAACATACCTCTAAGTACTGACCAGATAATAAAGGAGCAGCAGCATGACCACAAGGTCATCCTTCTGCTCACTTTTGTTCTTTCAGTAAACCTGAACATTGTGAAAAAGTTCCAACACTCACAACTTGCCGAGTGGAATAAGGCTCAGTCCCTCAGGTGCCCTAGCACACATCCTCTAACCTTCAGGAAAGCACTCCAGATTCCTTTTAGCTATAAAAACACAACTTTATTACGTTGGCATATAGTAAAAGCACTACAACACTTACACATTTCATGAGAAAAAGGCCTTCCGTCATCTCCCTTCCATTCAGGCAATCTCACATTTACAGAAAGCATTATCAACAAGTGACTTATTTATAAAGGGATATAAATATATCAGTACAATTTGTACGAGGCTCGGGAAACTGAAGAACTAGCATTGAATATAGTGCTTTACAAATCTAGTTTTAGGAATAATAAAAATGTATTCATCACACACAAATATTATATATATATATATATATATATATATATATATATATATATATATATATATATATAGGAATAATAAAATGTATACACACACACACACACACACACAAATACGGTGTGTAACGCGCACTTTTTTTTATCCCCCTTAAAATCAGGGGGAAATCGTGGTTGCGTGTTATACGCCGATCCCCGCTGTCTGAGGGGAAGAGGAGCGAGTGCCACCGAAATAGACTGAGCCAAGTGTATGGTGTACTCAGCTAGGCTCGGCTTGCAGTCACGCCCAGTCTCCCGCCTCCTAGCCATTACGTCCCACCATTGGACCGGTGTTGTGTCCATCATAAAGAGTCGGGCCAGGGGGCGGGACTGCGCGACGAGTCAAGAGGAGTTGAATACACAGGACATCCGGCTCTGTACATCTCTGCGGCGCTAAAATTTAAAAACCCATCATGCTGCAATTTTGGACAAGGTTGCAGATGGACACTGATGAGGCTGCATTGATGGGCATTTAAAATGTTAGTTTTTCTCCTTAAACTCCCCTCCTAAATTTGGGGTGCGTGTTATACGCTGATAAATACAGAATATATATATATAATTTTTTTTTTTACACACACACACACACACACACACACTTTCTGGCTCTGCGTTGGGTGGCAGTTTGATATCCAAGGCGAGACATGATCGTTTATGATGACCGTTTTTGTTTACAAGTAAACAGGGCTGTGTATACCTTTTAAAAAAAAAAAGAGAAGGTGTCCCTGACATCTATTGTACCAAATACACAGAGAAGGGCAAATAATGCAAAATTCTCTCTGTCAAGGATTCAAGAGGGTAAAGACATTAAATTATTCTACCAAAACTATATTTAAAAGTTGAAATTCCAGGAACAAAAAACACACACACACTCCATACTGTACACCCCCAAGCCCAGCCCCCCCAACAGCCCGGCTATGGGGCCCTGCATTGTATTTGCTGAGGTCATTGTGTGTTCGCAGCACAAAGCACCTTGTGAAAGAGGCTTTATGAGATCAATCACAAAAATGAGGGAGCCTGCCAAAGAAAGGAGTAGGCCAAATATTAAACCTTATTCCTCATTCCCTAAAGTTAATAAGTGTTTAATCATTGCAGTAGGGATACTACATGGGTACGGTTTTGGATGTAGACCCTATGACAGCCCTCAAATTTTCTGCTCGCCTACTCGCATTTTGCGAGTAGAAAATGAGGGCTGGCGAGGAACTGGGCTGCCTGGGATTTGGGGGGCGAGAACCGCCGGCAGGCGGAGTTGACCGGGAGCTGTTCTCCCGGTGGAAGAGTGACATGGAGTTAAAGGAGAGCCGCAGGATCGCCGACCAGTAATACACGCTGTAACAGCTGACATTGAAACAGTCTCCGCTCTGCTCAGTCTCACACAGCCTCCTCCTAACCCCGCGCCTGTAATAGACAGAACGTGGATCCAATGCGGGGATGCATTCTGCCTATCACAGGCGCGGGGTTAGGAGGAGGTGGGGTTGTGTGAGACTGAGCAGAGCGGAGACTGTTTAAATGTCAGCTGTTACGGTGTGCATTACCGCTCGGTGATCCTGGCTCTCTTCCACTTCCAACTCATCATGATCCGGCCGCCCTCTCACTTCCTCCGCCCTGGCAAGGCTGCAATGTGGGGGGCACGGTGAGGCTGCAATAATGGGCACAGGTCACACTGCAATAATGGGCACAGGTGAGCCTGCATTGATGGGCACAGGTGAGGCACTGCTGAGGGAAACTGATAAAGTTGTTGTTAATATTTATTTTTTAACTTAATTCTGCATAAAACATTTAAGTGCCATTTCATGAGATCATTTTTGATGGCGTGATTAGGGGTGGGGCAATTGGTGGCAAGTAACCCTTGAGACATGGCTAGTAGCTCAGGGATTGAAATTTTGAGTTCTGCCCTATGAGATTAACAACTGACCACTAATCAGTTCAGTATGAGCCGCTAGTTCCCTGCATCCCGAGTGACCTCCCTTTAAAAGGCCACATCATGTTCGGGGAAGGATCCCTAACCTCCGCAACATAAGTGAACTAAAAATTAGGTATAAATCCTTCTTAGGATGGTAATGACATTAGTAAGCTAGGCCACATTCCTTCTTCTATATTAACTATGCATTTAATGGTTTTAGCCTAGGTTTCCACTATTGCGACCTGAACGTTGCACGATTTTGATGAGACTTGAAGCAATGCCTGTGTATACTTGAGGTCTATGGACCTCAAGTCGCATCAAAGTGGGACCAAAGTGGGACCAAAGTAGTGCAGGGACTACTTTGAAGTTGTACAGATATGAACGGTACTCATTGGAAATCATGGGTTACAACTTGTCATGCGACTTTGCAGTCCTAAGTCGCATGACAAGTCACACTAGAGGAAACCGAGCCTTAGTAACCTAGTAAAAGGGATAGGTTAGTAACACATTAGAACATACACATACATATTAAGAAGCGCTTTAGTCATTTATTTAGGCCCTAAACGGCCAGGGCAGTACAAATGACCCATTTTTGGAAAGTAGACAGTCCAAGATGATTAGTAAGAAGCATGATGAGTTATTAGAATTTGTCATTTTTTGTCATCATTTTTTTTTTTGCCACATTTTTTGGAAAATTAAATAAATAAAAAAAAAAAAAAAAAAAAGGGAGGGGGGGGGACTTTAGGCCAAAGCTAGGCTTAAGAGCCAAAAAATGCTGGCTTCCAACCAACTGGCCTTAGAAAAAGGTCATCATGAACACAAAACTCATAACAATTGAAATGAGCCCATAAATAAAGCCCTGTACTGCAATAACATATGGCCCATTTCCACAAAGGGAGGCTTGTGCCCAAGCTAGCCCAGAGGGAGGAGTAGAAAGTCTTACTCAGGCTACTTCGGGGCAACCATAATATCTATATCTATGGAGGCAGGCAGACCCCCCACCATCCTAAAACACTCAGGGATTAAGACTCCATGCACAATAAAAATAACGGTAAAAATATTCCAGCAGATTTGCAGCCAAGTCTACCAACGTTTAACGTTTTTGAAATAGTGTTTATTAGCGTTTTTCCATGTATTTGAGCGTTTAGCGATGCTCATCAGCGTTTGGTGTTCTTTTGTGGTCAGAAAACAGCCCATAAACTCCACTGCTGATAAAAGTTCAAAAAAGTCCATGTGTGCATGGACACATAGGATAACAGAGTGGAGTTTATGGGCTGTTAAAATAAATTTAAAAAATGGCTGTTTATGAGCTCCAGTGTGCATCAAGTTACACAATTTAAACAAAAAAAAAAAAAAAACCACACAAACGTATTCTATTACTGTGCTCCCAACAGCATATGGTAACCTCCTCTACTCCACACTGAAATAAAAATGTAAGAATGGCAGAGCAAATACTACAAGTTTAGGGAGTCCTTGCAACACTTTTTGCTTTACTAGTTATCTGTACCTGGTAGTTTCAATAAGGCCAGGTTCACACGGACTTCATCTTGTATAAGAGCAGTTCGAACAACAAGCTTTTATTTAAAAAAATAAAATAACATGGTGACAAAGTTATGGGAAATCCAAAATGTTGGTGTGCAGTCTAGTCTCCCTTTATTTTGTAAAGTGATGTGCAAACTGTTGCCACAAAAAAAAAAAAAAAACACACATATAAAAAACTAACAATCCTGTATAATAATGTTGGTTATCGGTGTCAATGAACAGGAGGGGACAGGAAATCTTGCAATGAACACTTGTTCCAGTGACAGCTGTCTAGCATTCAATAGCCAGTTTCACAATTTCCCTCCTAAATGATACATATTTATATTTAAAGTATATATAATAAAATTACACTGACACAGATTAGATGGTCTTTGCCAGGACAGAACAGTAATCATTAGGTCTATGGGCAAATTCAGATCCTTCCACAGTCTCCCACCCCAGACAACGAATCCCGGGGGGGGGGGGGGGGGGGGGGTTTGGGGGGTAGCGTGTAAAGTTAGTTTTCCTTGCTAGTCACTACAGTCCCCATACAGGAGGGCAAAGTTTCTGCTAATTATTACACACCAAACAGGTCTCCAAAGAAAAAAAATAAAAATAAAAAAAAAAGTTACCCTACAATTAAAAAAAAAAAAAAAAAAATGTAAACATTTTAGGCGGCAACTTTAAAAAAGGGATCATGTATAAAAGGCTCCTTTTACATAAGCCCGCTCAGATCCGCCTGTCCATTTTTCAGGCGGATCACCGAGCGGGCCACCTACTGTTTTCAATGGGGCCTTTATTATTATTATTATTATTATTTTTGCCTACTTGGGTTCCTCTAAGGAGAATTTGTGTAACTCCCTGTCCTGTAGATACAACAGCAAATGAAAATAAATCATATGGACAAAAAAATAAATAAAATGCCTAAGGCCCCTTTCACACCGGGGCGGGGAGCCGCGGTGACGGTAAAGCAGCGCTATATTTAGCGCTGCTTTACCGTCGTTTTAACCGCGGTATTCGGCCGCTCGCGGTGCGGTTTTAACCCCGCGAGCGGCCGAAAAGGGGTTAAACACCCCCGCAGAGCGCCGCCGTAGCGGCGCTTTGCGGCGGTATTACCGCGGTTTCACCGCGGTGTCCCATTCTATTCAATGGGAAGGAGCGGTATAGGAGCGGTGAACACACCGCTCCTATCCCGCTCCAAAGATGCTGCTAGCAGGACTTTTTTTGTCATCCTGCTAGCGCACCGCTCCAGTGTGAAAGCCCGCCGGCTTTCACACTGGAGTTAAAGGGGCAGGATTTTTTCATGCGGTGAACAGGCGCTATTTTTAGCGCTGCACCGCATGAAAAACGCCTAGGTGTGAAAGGGGCCTAATGCCAGGTACGACCTCCCCGCTGAGCTATTGTGTCCCCCGCCCCGCCCGCAAAAACCCACTGGTCAGCACTTGCAGCCATTGGCTGAGAGAACTAATACTAATCGGATGCTGATCGCCATATGTTTTTCAGGCATGCCCCTTCGACAGAAGCCAGGCGAGTCTCCCGATTGGAGGATTTTTGCTCACCTCTTGCATCTCCCATTCTTATTTTGGTTATACCTGTACAGATTTCTTTTGTTTAGCCCAATTAATGGAAGCAAAGCGATTCCTCCATTCAAGCCAACAGTGAAAAGTGTCCCTGAATGAATCTCCTGCTGCAAGTAATTGTATTCCAACAGGTGTCATCCAACAAATTTTCCACACGGCTCCTTGGTTAGAAATCGATTGAAAGATTGACTTGCGTATGGCCAGCTTTACCGTCTCAGTGATAACAGTCACAACGACAAAGAGGAGAGAATCTTCCAAACGGACACAAGGACAACATTTTCAGCAACAATAAAAGAAATTATATATTTTTCAGTAAAAAGGAGAAGGTGGCTATAATTCCTTTCCATGATTTAGTTGCAGAATTTCCCTTGCTTTTTGTTGAAACCATTGTTACCAGGACAGCAAGGAGACATTTTTCTAATGATGGCCGCAAATGCTTCAATAAATAATTTCTGAACAATCTCTCAACAGAGATAATGGATCTATAAAACCGACAACATTTTAGATCGATATGCTGTACACAGGAAAGATTTCACCATAATAATTTCCTAATCTGATCGACTGAATCGTTCGGCAGCACAGAAAGCTTTGCTCATGAATTGCATTTCAATGGGGTCTATAATTCCCACCCTAGCAAAAGCAAAAAAAAAAAAAAAAAGACGGACGGACAACACACACGTAGTCAGACCTCATCTGGAATTTGCAGTTCAGTTTTGGGCACCGGTTCTCAAAAAGGATATCGGGGAACTGGAGAAAGTGCAGAGAAGGGCAACCAAACTGATAAGAGGCATGGAGGAGCTCAGCTATGAGGAAAGATTAGAGGAACTGAATTTATTCTCTCTTGATAAAGAGGAGATTAAGGGGGGGGGGGGGATATGATAAACATACATACATACATATATGTGTCCATATAGTGAACTTGGTGTCGAGTTATTCACTTTACAGTCAACACTGAAGACAAGGGGGCACTCTTTACATCTAGAGGAAAAGATTTAATCTCCAAATACGGAAAGGTTTCTTCACAGTAAGAGCTGTGAAAATGTGGAATAAACTCCCTCCAGAGGTGGTTCTGGCCAGCTCAGTAGATTGCTTTAAGAAAAGCCTGGATTCTTTCCTAAACGTACATAATATAACTGGGTACTAACATTTGTAGATTATTTTTTTCCCCTGCTGTAGCAAATTGGATCCTGCTTTTCTGGGAGGGGGGGGGGGGGGTCGCCTTCCTTTGGAAGAACTGTGGGTATAGGATTGGGTATATGGGATAGAAGGATATTTTTTTATTTTATTTAATAATTTTTTATGGTTGAACTGGATGGACTTGTCTTTTTTCACCCTGACTAACTACGTAACTTGCTTGAGCCAAGGCAAGCAATAGGCGATTTGATTTGCTTTCTTGAACAGCACCGACACAGTCCTAATGCTGCATATATGTACAGATTATGGCAGTGACTCAGGATGCTAATAGTATGTGGGGAGCAAACAGAACGCTGAAAATATATTAAGCAGCTTTATTTTTTTTAAATCGCAGGTTGAAAGAAAGGAGGAAAAATTTTTTTTATAAATCAAATAAAAAAAAAAAAAAAAAAAAAAAAAAAAAAAAAAATCGCTGGATTTCCCCATCAACACAGTCAGTCAATCTTGATGAGCAAATCCTCCACTATTGTGTTCTGCCAGCCTGGGGCTTTTCCCAGCTGGCAAAACACGATTACAGCTATCAGCTATAGCTGCCAGCAATAATCGCATGTAAAAAAAAAAAAAAAAAAAAATCTGACAGGCTAGTTCTACCCAAGTTCATCAATGGATCGACTTTGGTACAATCAGCCTGCCCATAGGTGGATCCAATCTCGGCCGGTTAATGCTAAAATCGTCTATATATTTCAATTCATGCATGGCCGGCTTAACACCTAACAAAAAAGTTGAGCCTTTAATGATTTGCTTGTAGGACTTATTCAGAGTGCCGAGGCACATCCTACATTCTGAGCCACTGGCTGCTGCATATGAACCCACCTCGGAGCTGCACACGGGCTGCCTACAGAAGTAGATGCAGATGTGACAGCTGCATAGACACAATTGCATGTTGCAATTCCACATGCGACTGTCCATGCAGTCAGGGTGCATCCACTTTTGTAGGCCGCCTGCATGCAGCTCAGAGGTGGATTCACATGCAGCAGACAGGGGCTCAGCAGAGACGAGGAGCCTCTGAATGAACCTTTAAGCTCGCCATAAACAGATTTAATGAACTGTACAAACTTTCATAGAAAATTTAAAATTCGTTTTTGTAGCAAATGGACTTTCCCTGAACAAAACCACATTCACTGGTTGAATGTGGTTTCAAACAAATGGTTGTTTGAGAACAATATTCCATCCTGCTCCTTTGAATTTGCTACTGCGGTTGAAAATGAACCTTGATTTGACCCCACTAACGATAAGAAAAAGTAGAAAATGTTCAAACCTGGCCTACATGGTGATATGGGCAGCTTAAGTTCTTCAGGTCACCTCGCTTACGCAAAGCAGTACAGTAGGGAAATATTAGGTCATTCACTTTTACAGCAACAAAGGCTTATGCTGGAAACGACGCGGGAAAGGTAAACAGATAAGGTTGCAGTACAATTGAGAAAAAAAAAAAAAACCCACACACCACACCCACACTTGCTGGACGGCTCTTGGCGAGGACCTGCTTCAAGGTAAAAAGGCGGAAGCTACTTTTGCTGTAAACTTCATAACAAGGAGGGATCATCCTGTCTCCATCATCCCCATAGAAATACACATAACTGAGTTCACAAGCCTCTCAAACAAGAGAATATCGGCATTATTAGGTCTTAAGAAATTATTTTCTTAGGAATTACCATCTCCATTGCTTAAGTGACGTGCAAAAAAAAAAAAAAAAAAAAAAAAATTATAAAACTTCCTGTGCAAGGCTAGCAATCTAAAGTCTATGTAAGCCCAAACAATGAACTTCACTCCATAGCTCCCTGAAATGTTAAAATGTTAAAAAGCTTTTTGTTATATCTTTTTGAAAAGTGCAAAGTTAGGCTCCATTCACATTTTGCGATTTGGAATCGTGGACGGAATCCCTGCGATTTTGCATGCAATGCCCAATGCGTGTTCGGGTGGCATTCATTCTAGATGGCACCCCAAGCGCTGTTCGATTTTTCCGTGATTGTTGAGCGACAGAATCGCACTGTACATGGACTTTAAAAATTGCATGAAGCTGGTCACCCCAAAAGGGAGTAGGAGCTTCTTTTGGGAGACAAACACCCATAGGGCAGCCCTTTGAAGCAAATGGCATGCCCTATGTGTGACACACAATCGTGAAAAATCGCAGCCACAAACGTGAGTTCCAGCTACACAAAATGTGAATGGGGCCTTGCAGAAATCTTGTAAGCAGATAACTCCCTGTGCTCATCAGTTACACTGTTTACAGCTATTAACGTGAACTAGAAAACACCTACCCCCCGTCATTTTGGGGGGGGGGGTGTATTCTGAAGCCCTGTCCCAAGGGTGACAAGGCTGCTTCCTCCACATCTATGAAGTGTCAATATCCTACACGTTTGTTCTTCAGTCTAGATACACACATACATTTACATACCCTGGCAGAATTTATGATTTCTTGGCCATTTTTCAGAGAATATGAATAACACAAAAATTTTTCACTCATGGTTAGTGTTTGGCTGTAGCCATTAGCTGTGTTTACTCTTTTTAAATCATAATGGCAACAGAAACTACCCAAATGCCCGATCAAAAGTTTACATACCCTGGTGATTTTGGCCTGATAACATGCACACAAGTTGACACAAAGGGGTTTGAATGGCCATTAAAAAGGTAACCATCCTCACCTGTGATCTGTTTTCTTGTAGTGTGTGTGAGTGAGTGAGAAAAGGTCAATGAGTTTCTGGACTCCCAACAGACCCTTGCATCTTTCATCCAGTGCTGCACTGACGTTTCTGGATTCTGAGTCATGGGGAAATCAAAAGAATAGTCAAAGGATCTGCGGGAAAAGGAACTGTATAAAAACAGGAAAGGGATATAAAAAGATATCCAAGGAATTGAGAATGCCAATCAGCAGTGTTCAAACTCGAATCAAGAAGTGTAAAATGAGGGGTTCTGTTGAAACCAAACCACGGTCAGGTAGACCAACTAAAATTTCAGCCACAATTGCCAGGAAAATTGTTTGGGATGAAAAAAAAAAAAAAAAAAAAAAAAAGCCACAACACTTCAGGTGAAATACAGGACTATCTGAAAAACATGTGATGTGATGGTTTCAAGATGCACAATAAGAAGGCACTTGAAGAAAGATGAGCTGAATGGTCGAGTCGCCAAAAGAAAGTCATTACTACGCAAATGCCACAAAGTATCCGGCTTACAATATGCCAAACAGCATAGAGACAAGCCTCAAACCTTCTGGTACAAAGTCATTTTGAGTGATGAGACCAAAATTTAGCTTTTTGGCCACAAACAAACACTACATTTGTAGAGGAGTCAACAAGGCCTATGATGAAAGGTACACCATTCCTACTGTGAAACACGGAGGTGGATCGCTGATGTTTTGGGGATGTGTGAGCTACAAAGGGCACAGGGAATTTGGTCAAAATTGATAGCAAGATGAATGCAGTATGCCATCAAAAAATACTGGAGGAACATTTGCATTCATCAGCCAGGAAGCTGCGCATGGGACGTACTTGGACATTCCAACATGACAATGATCCAAAACACAAGGCCAAGTCGACCTGTCATTGGCTACAGCAGAATAAAGTGAAGGTTCTGGAGTTGTCATCTCAGTCTCCTGACCTCAATATCATTGAGCCACTCTGGGGAGATGTCAAAACGTGCAGTTCATGCAAAACAGCCCAAGAATTTACAGGAACTGGAGGCTTTTTGCCAAGAAGAATGGGCAGCTTTACCATCTGAGAAGATAAAGAGCCTTATCCACAAATACCACAAAAGACTTCAAGCTGTCGTTGATGTTAAAGGGGGCAATACATGGTATGAAAACTTGGGGTATGAAAACTTTTGATCAGGGTCATTTTGGTAGTTTCCATTGCCATTATGATTTAAAAAGAGTAAACACAGTTGACAGTTGATTGGATGAAGCCATTTTTTTTATCAAACACTAGCCATGAGTGAAAGAAAAAGTTTGAGTTATCATTCATATTCTCTGAAAAATGGCCAAGAAATCATAAATTCTGCCAGGGTATGTAAACTTATGAGCACAACTGTACACACACACACACACACAGCTTTAGAACCTCTGGCAGGCTTTTACCATGTGTTCCCCTATCGGAGATCTTTCACTTTCCTCTTCCTGCGATGAGTAAAATAGGAACACAGGCAAAAAACAAAAAAAACATTTTAATACAGTGTGGCTAATTTAGAACTTCTGCCAACTTTATTCTCATCTAAGCCTTCCTGATCAGCTGACATCCGTTTATACACGTGTCTGAAGGAAACAAAACTAACTCATTTACAATTTCAAACAAAAAATGGCTGCAGTTAGGCTCTAATCTAGGCCTCTATAAAGAAAGTGGCATTATTTGGCAATTTCCCAAATGTTGGCAGAACACACCGCAGCCTGTTCCTAAGCATTCAATCATTTTTGTCACAGTGTGACAGATCTGTGATCACCTGGAAAGGGGGGGGGGGACACATTTCAGCAACTCAACCACTAGTTCTACCAACAGCCAACCTATGTGCCTGGAGCACATGGACACCAATTTACAGCACATTAGAAATCCAGTTCTGACTGTGCAACCATCATAATAAAGAAAAATCCAGCCATAACGATATTCACAGATACGGTACAGTTTGACAGCACCATGGGTTTAGTGCAGTGTACCTGTGGGTTTGGTGCGGGTTAGCTGTGCTTTCCCATAGAGTTCCATTGTGTCCAACAGTTTCAGTGCACTTTCTAAAAACACACGAAAACCGCAGAACATAAAAGAACGCTATGGCAAAGCACAGCTAACCCGCAGGTACACTGCGATACACTCACGGTCCAGGCAAACCGACAATGCTAAACCACTACGACAACAGCGCAGCTTCATAGTAGAACAGTCCAGGCACTTAACTGGCCTGCCTGAAGTCCAGACCTTTCACAAATTGAAAATATTTGGAGCAACCTTGAAAAACGAAAAATATGATAAAGTTCCAGAACTGTGGAGCAGTTAGAATCCTATATCAGGCAAGAAAGGGACAACGTTCCTCTTCCAAAACCTCAGCAATCGGTCTCCTCAGTTCCCAGACGTTCACAGAGTGCTGCTAAAAGAAGAGGAGATGCTACACCGTGGTAAACGTCTCACCTTTTTTAGGTGTTGCTGGCATCAAATGTCAAAAGTACATAATTTTCCTAAAATTGTACATATTCTTAGTATAAATATTCTATAAAAGTTTTCGATTGTGAATAAAATATAAGATTTGCAGATCAGTGCATCCTGTTTTTATGTAGATTTTAGAATTGGAGTTGTACCTAAAACATAGATAAAATAAAGAGATCACATCTTTATCTGTAAAAGGACCTGTTCTGTTCTACTAGCAACATTAAAATGGGGATCTATAAAAGAAAAACACATTCCTTTACTTTGAAGTCACCTGTCAGTGTCACAACTTCATGGCCAGGAGGACATTGTCAATAAATTTTTACCATTAACATTGCTCTTTTGAGGCCTATAGAATGCTTGATCTTCAATCGTATGGCAAAAAGGTCCCCCCCACCCCATGAAGAAAGACACTAGATAAATTAAACAGGATAGATTTACAAAAAAAAAAAAAAAAAAGGAAGGAATCATCTGCTAGCAAGTCCAATCAAAAAGAGAAAAAGTAATATATAAACCTAACCACTAACTCACTGCCGTTCTCTTGTTTACTCTAGATAATCATTACTATCATATGCCTATTGTAGGTTTTTAATTCTTTTTTACTTTACCTGTTTGATATGACTTATTGATAAAATATATTTTTGTACTATATCATTGTTCATCTTAAATCCGAATTAGGGCCCTGTGGCCCTTTACCCTTTCTCTCCACCAATCAAGTTTATACGGATGTGGTTCTAGGAGTTACATTTGTGCCATAAACCCAACTACCTTACAGACGCCAACTGCCACCAGCACACCTACATAAAGACGATGAACACTTCTCAATTGATCGATCACAGGATCCTTCTCAAAAAAAAAAAGTGCTGTTAACATTTTGTCTCAATCATGAACGCATAACGATAAGTACACACACCAAGGTGTTCCATACAAGCTCAAGACCTACAAAACTCATACGCCACCTAGCAGGGTACAAAAACTTTGATCTCACTGCACACTAACAGCAGGTCATTCAACAGAATCTGTGAAATGAAAGCGATTACAGACCTCATGAGGAAGCAAGGGGTTCATACAAGAGTCAGGATGATCACGACGCTTGGCTGCTATGTCCTCCAGCATGGCTTTTCAAAGCAGAATCCCACTCATGTAAATAAAAAGGCTTCAGCCAGGATTTCTTGTAATCCGTCAGTCCAGACTTTGTGGCAAGGGGGAGGTACACCTACTTTGCTCGCTCACGTTCCCTTCTTGACTAAACTCAAAAGCAGGAAGTTACCACCCTGCAATATCACGCAGGGAGGAGAGGCTGACCTGTCCCCTCCTCACTAGGGCAGGTAATGCTGGTGAGACACAGTCTGACATCATGGCATTCTCCACCAGTCTCCAGCACTCAGGATGATGCAGTTCTTGCGAACACACACACACACTGCTTCAGAGTAAGAGAAAAGGTAATTCTTCCTTTCCCCAACCCCCTCATCCAAGCCAACTTCTGCTCCTCCTCTTCCTATAGAGGACACTAAAGCTTTGCCTTGTCTGACTGTTGAATCTTGTGCAACAGAGCAGAGAATAAGGAGGGAACTGGAGGATCACATTATTTGCATTAATCCCCGCAAACAATCCCAACAATAGTCAATGACCTCTGATTGTGTACAGAAAACACGCACAGGACTAGCAAGACCAGCCGGGGACAGAGGAGAAGTGCCAGATCACAAACTCATTCACATCTCTGACAACCTATGGAGTGGAGATTTCTACCTCTCTTTATTAGACATTGCCTTCACAAAGCTTTATTTACATTTTAATTCTGTATCAAAAAGACATTAACAGACGTTTACACTCTTGTCTTATGGAAGAAGTACAATGCTGTACATCAGAATCAACATTTGACACAAAGTCTGGGAGACAAAAACAAAAACAAACAAACAAGCAAACAAACAATCTACATTCTCAATACATTGTTTTAGAACTTTCGCCTAAGTTCACATATATGCGACGTGGGAAACGCAGCGACCGGCTGCAAGTGTCAATACAAAGTTAACGACACCCCAAAAGGATCGCAAAGTACAAAACGACCAAGAGATCTTGAGAAGAGCGGAGAGGATGATCTGGGTGATATTTGGAGACCAGATTGGTGATGTAGCTCGGGGCAGAGTTGTGAATGGCTTTGTATGCTGTGGTTAGTATTTTGAATTAAATTTGCTGGGCGATTGGGAGCCAGTGTAGGGATTGGAGGAGAGGGTTGGTAAGGTGAATGGGCTCAAATCGCACCGTATCGCACCAAAGACAGAGGCACCTTGTTCGGAGCCACACCACAACGCGGTTGTGGTGTGGCTCCGAACAAGGTGCCTCTGTCTTTGGTGCGATACGGTGCGATTTGAGCCCATTCACCTTACCAACCCTCTCCTCCAATCCCTACACTGGCTCCCAATCGCCCAGCAAATTTAATTCAAAATACTAACCACAGCATACAAAGCCATTCACAACTCTGCCCCGAGCTACATCACCAATCTGGTCTCCAAATATCACCCAAATCATCCTCTCCGCTCTTCTCAAGATCTCTCCTCGCCTCCTCCCATGCCCGTCTCCAGGATTTCTCCAGAGCCTCTCCCATCCACTGGAACTCGCTACCTCCACCTGTCCGGCTATCCCCTATTCTTGCTACCTTCAGGCGATCCCTGAAAACTCATCTCTTCAGGAAAGCCTATCACGTCTCCAACTAATCTTCTACCACTTCCATCAGCTCATTCCACACAGTTACAACCTTTTGTACCACCTGCCCCACCCTATTAGATTGTAAACTCTTCTGAGCAGGGCCCTCTTAATCCTCTTGTATTTTAATTGTATTATAACTGTGATGTCCCCTTTTTATATTGTAAAGTGCTGCGTAAACTGTTGGCGCTAGATAAAATCCTGAATAATAATAATAATAATATTATTAACTCAAAACTACTCAAATCACACCGCACTGAATCGCATGTGAATTGCACAGGAATGCAGCACGGTTCTTCTGCAAAACTCACATGCCAGTTATTGTGTGAACCGGGCTTGCAGCTGGTTCACACCACATGTAGTCCAGTGCGTTTTTATTCTGCATCAAAAACGCATGCACAATATTCAACATAATGGCCCTAGCTCACACAAGTGCAGTCAACAAAAGTAGAACATGTTGTATTTTTTCTGTATGGAATGCATCTGGAACAAGGCAAAACACAAACAAAAATGCACCGGAACGCACATATCCTTGATTGTCCTCAACTGAGATGGGAGGAAAAAAATGCACTGAAACGCATTAAAAATGCACCAGAAGGCATCAAAGACACGCATGCAAAAATGCATCTGGAATGCATAAATTGTGGTGTGAACTGGCCCTAAAGCAGCATTAAACCTAAAAACAAACATTCATTGTATTGCAGTCTACCAATTCTTAGATGCGATGGCTGCATTCGTGTTATTTTTGTATGTTTTCTGACATTTATTTCTACCTGGTGATCTGACCAGTAAGTCTGTTTTTCAACAGAACAAGCTCTCCTGTAGATGTAACAGTTACAGGGACCATGGAAAAAACATTTACTACTGACAGGGGTGCTTACAATGATCAGCTTTCAAGTAAAACCCATCATCCCAAAAGGAACAAAAAACTGTTGCTGTAACTACTTATAAAGCGTTAGCTGGAGTTTGCCTTTGATTTGTTAGTGCAGCTAAATCTGCTAGTACATTGAACATTCTGAAATGCAGATCTCATATCGAATGATTGGTAAGCTGCAATATATCTTTGGGTTTAATAACACCTTTAACATGTCAGGGCCCTTTTTCACGATTTATGAATTTACTTACATCTTCTGGCATCCAAGAACAGCTTTTACATACACCAGTGAAACCAACACATTTAGCCCATGTCATCCAAACGCACACAGGATACAACTGTTTGGTATAACCATTGCCTTACTAGAAATTAAGGACTGGCCTAACAGAACATCCGGCTAAACTCAACTAGAGGGAACTTTTTTCTGGATTTGAAAGATCGTTTTCAATAAAAAAAGAGCCTTCAAGACAACAGAATCAATCGTTTACTGGCACATGTATGGCGAATATTCTGCGTATTAGCTTAGAACTCGTATTTGCTAAGCAATTATAAATGCACCATTTTCTTATACTTGCAGTATCTCACAAAAGTGAGTACACCCCTCACATTTTTGTAAATATTTTATTATATCTTTTCATGTGACAACACTGAAGAAATGACACTTTGCTACAATGTAAAGTAGTGAGTGTACAACTTGTATAACAGTGTAAATTTGCTGTCCCCTCAAAATAACTCAACACACAGCCATTAATGTCTAAACCGCTGGCAACAAAGTGAGTACACCCCCAAGTGAAAATGTCCAAATTGGGCCCAAAGTTTCAATATTTTGTGTGGCCACCATTATTTTCCAGCACTGCCTTAACCCTCTTGGGCATGGAGTTCACCAGAGCTTCACAGGTTGCCACTGGAGTCCTCTTCCACTCCTCCATGATGAGGAAAAGGAATCAACACAGGTCGGATCAAGCGCCTCGAGGCGATTCAGTTTGCAGTTGCAGCGCTATACAAATCATTCATTCACATCACAGAACTGGTGGATGTTAGAGACCATGCACTCCTCCACCTTCCATTTGAAGATGCCCCACAGATGCTCAATAGGGTTTAAATCTGGAGACATGCTTGGCCAGTCCATCACCTTTACTCTCAGCTTCTTTAGCAAGGCAGTGGTCGTCTTGGAGGTGTGTTTGGGGTCGTTATGTTGGAATACTGCCCTGTGGCCCAGTCTCCAAAGGGAGGGGATCATGTTCTGCTTCAGTATGTCACAGTACATGTTGGCATTCAAGGTTCCCTCAATGAACTGTAGCTCCCCAGTGCCGGTGTTCTATCACCAAGTGTCCGGCTGTCACTAGGTGTCCGAAGTGTGCAGCGCATGCGCAGTACGGAGCATGAAGATGTTCGGAAATTGTCGGAAGATGAACGGCGCCTGCGCCGTGAGTCGAGGAGAAGCCCCACCATCCAAGCGGACATAGGGTTAGTCAAACTTAGAGGGCCCCTCGCGGGCTCGCTTCGCTCGCCACGCTCCGCTCGCCACGCTTCGGGCACGGCCTTGCTGCGCTCGGCTCTTTTATATTCCAACTCTATGTCCACTTGGATGGTGGGGCTTGAAAGTGGACTCACGGCGCAGGCGCCGTTCATCCTCAGCAATTTTCGGAATCTGGGTGTCCTGTGTACTGCGCATGCGCAGTACACATCGGACACTTGGTGATGGGGGACTGGTAATGATACAACACCGGCAGCACCCATGCAGCCCCAGACCATGACACTCCCACCATCATGCTTGACTGTAGGCAAGGCACACTTGTTTATGTATTCCTCACACGCTTGACACCATCTGAACCAAATAAGTTTATCTTGGTCTCATCAGACCACAGGACATGGTTCCAGTTATCCATGTCCTTAGTCTGCTTGTCTTCAACAAACTGTTTGCAGGTTTTCTTTGACATCATCTTTAGAAGAGGCTTCCTTCTGGAACAACAGCCATGCAAACCGAATTGATGCAGTGTGCGGCGTATGGTCTGAGCACTGACAGGCTGACCCCCCCACCCCTTCAACCTCTGCAGTAATGCTGGCACTACTCCTACATCTATTTCCCAAAGACAACCAATGGCTACGACGCCGAGCACATGCATTCAACTTCTTTGGTCGACCATGACGAGGCCCGTTCTGAGTGGAGCCTGTCCTGTTAAACCGCTCAGTTTCATGGTCTTGGCAATCTTTCTATAGCCTAGGCCAGTGATGGCAAACCTTGGCACCCCAGATGTTTTGCAACTACATTTTCCATGATACTCCTGCACTCTGCAGTGTAGTTGAGCATCATGGGAAATCTAGTTCCAAAACATCTGGGGTGCCAAGGTTCGCCATCACTGGCCTAGGCCATATTTATGTAGAGCAGATCCTCAGAGTTCTTTGCCATGAGATTCCATGTTGAACATCCAGTGACCAGTATGAGAATGTGAGAGCCATAACACCAAATTTAACACCTGAGGCCTTGTAACACTAACAAGTCACATGACACCGGGGAGGGAAAATGGCTAATTGGGCTCAATTTGGACATTTTCACTTAGGGGTGTGTGTACTTTTGTTGCCAGCAGTTTAGACATTAATGGCTGTGTGTTGAATTATTTTGAGGGGACACAATGTAAAGTGTAATTTTTCAGTGTTGTCACATGAAGAGATATAAAATATTTACAAAAAAGTGAGGGGTGTACTCACTTTTGTGAGATACTGCATGTCCAAATTCACGATGCCTCCAATCTGTAGAAGAGGGCACGCATCACATAGGTACTGGCTTACAATCTTTTAACATCACATACACACAAACACACGTTTTGCTTGTTTTAACAAAAGAGTAAGAAGACATAGGCAGTGAGTAAATCAGAGGCAGCTCTAGTAAGATTTTATCACATCACTCTCCCTTCCCTTCTTCCTAAAGAATGCTAGAAAGAAAGCTCCCTGCCCCCAGACAGTACATTACAAGAGAAACCAGTTCTCTGCATAGCTAGGGAAACTAAATGCCTTCTTATTCTCATGTGTAAGCTCACAAAGCCGTGGAAGTGAAGAATATTGTAGAAGGTGTAGGTGAAGAATATAGTATGGACAGTTTAAAACTGGCAGTACAAGATGGGCAGGGTACATAGAGCTATCAATTTTCTCCCAATAACCCTGGGAACCCAAACCTGGTTGGCTCTACAATGCAAATGGCAATTTCAGCTCCCTAATCAGCAGCTGCATTTTAGCTTTGCAATTTCCTTAATAAGGCCCTTTTCACACGGGGCGGACTCCGTTCCAATCAGCAGGGGATCCGCTCGCAGATCCCCCGCTGATCAGGGCAGAGCGGGTGGATGACGGGTCCATGTCAGCTCAGTTCCTGCAGAGCCTACTCTGCTCTATGGGCGGCCGGGGACTCCGAAGTCCGTTTACACCCAACCACCTCCGATTCGATCCGCCTACACTGAGAACGGTTATTCTTCCATTTGTTCAGCGAACCAGATCAGAGGTAGGCGGGTACAACAAATGCACTATTTTATTACAGGTACTTATATAGCACTGTTTATTATATAGAGATGAGATTAGATAGATAGATAGGACACACACACACAGCCCCTGCCTTCAAGGAGTTTACAATCTAAGGTCCCTAACTCACATTCATACATACACATACCAGGGTCAATTAAGACCGGATGCAATTAGCCTACCAGCATGTCTTTGGTGTGTAGGAGGAAACTTAAGTACCTGGAGGAAATACACACACAGGCCAACTACAGGCAGATGGTGTCATGGTCGGGATTCAGAAGGACAATCCTAGTGCTGCTAGGTGGCAGTACTAACCCCATCATGCAGCCCATTGGTGTGGATAGAATGTAGCTGCACAGGGAAAATATTTTATGTCGGTTGAAGGGAACCTTTGTTTTATCCATGCAAAGCAACAATTTCACTTTTAGGCCCCATTCACATCTGCACTAATGAACATTATTTTTGCACGTTTTTCGTGAGAAAGTATAGGGCCGCCTTATTCACTTAAATGGGTTTCCAAATGCACCATTGAAGCTCTTGCACTTTTTTTACAGTGCAAAAGCTTGACACTTTTTTACTGTGTGTTTTGGCACACACCTGCTAGCTGCGTTGGGGGTACCATTAACGGCACCGCAAGCGTGACGAGTGGTCTTCGCGTATTCTGGAAACACACGCTCCCAGGATGCTCAGGTGTGAATGGGGACTACAGTTCATGTCAAGTGCCCTTTCACTTTGGGGAGATTTTCTGTCATCTTGGGCCTTTGAGACAGGATGTGAAGGGAAATCTCCCTATTGGGACAAAGACTAAATACCCTGAAATGAGATTTAAACAGGCAAAACTCTATGGCTATTCATAAACTCTAAACCAGCTCCTGTAGCCTTTTCTCCATAACTTCCTTTCCATTCTACGTCACCCTGGAAACCAAGTGACACATCTTGTACTTCTGGGTACAGAGGGGCATGTAATTTACCCACCACCCCTTCCCTTTCTTGAAGAATACGGATCTCTCCAACTAGTCTCTCTTTCACATATCAGCATGGATGCTCTACAATTTGCCACTCAGGTTTCCAGGAGAGGGTCCTCAGCCCTGTGTAAGCTTTGGTGGGCAAATGGCAACATGAAAGTGAAAAGGAATGAAACTACAATACCAACACCTTCTGCTGCCCAAAGCAAATTCATGGTCTTGCCCTGCGTAGACAAAGTACAGGTTCACGTTTTAAATTTTTTTAGAAATAACCAATGAGTTAATATGTACATGTGAGGCATCCATTTCTGCTGACTACATATGGTGGCTCTTTCTGCCTAGGGCCTGAATACATCTACAGCACTTGTCAATGGCAATTTAAGAATACTATACAACAGCTGTCACTAATGGCGGACTGCGGCCGTGCCACGGCTAGGTGTCCTCTCCCAGGCCTTCTGCCTAGCCACCAATGTCATCCTTACAGCGGGCAGGAGGAGCTGCAGATCGGGACTGAGGAATGGGAGCTGCCCAAATTATTAGGTTAGCAAGCGGTTGATTACCTGGCTTGTTAATATGAAGAGACTCCATCTCTCTGGCCTGATCTGCAGCACATCGGTTGTATAAAAGGGATGTTAAGGGGAACTGAGGACACTGTGGGACTTCTTTAAAGAGGGGACTGTAATGTGATGTAAAGGGGACTGTGATGTAAAGGGGACTGTGATGTAAAGGGGACTGTGATGTAAAGGGGACTGTGATGTAAAGGGGACTGTGATGTAAAGGGGACTGTGATGTAAAAGGTATGCTGATGTACATGGGGACCGTGAGGTGTTCTAGCACTAAAGAGATTTGGATCTCTGCTGAAAAATGTTGCTGACTGGACACCCATTAATTTTAATTCAATGTCATTTCTGACCAGGGTGGATTTGATTTAAATCGTCAATTAAAAATTAGGATTTAAATCAAGCCTTTTTAAGAGCAACTGTCATCTGACCCGCAGCAGCTCCTCCTGACCCGCTGTTGGCTCACCGACAGTCTCATTCACTTTAACCACTTCAGCCCCGGAAGGATTTGCCCCCTTCCTGACCAAACCATTTTTGCAGTACGGCACTGCATCACTTTAACTGACAATTGCGGTCGTGTGAAGTTGTACCCAAAAAAAATTGATGTCCTTTTTTTCCCCACAAATAGATTTTGGTGGCATTTGATCACCTCTGTGGGGGGTTTTTTTGCGCTATAAACAAAGAAATAGCAAAAAGTAAAAATTTTCGTTTGTTGTTCATACTTAACAGATTGCTCTCCTCACACCTGACAGAACAGAGATCTGTCCATTTACACGGACAGACCTCCGTTCTGTGTCTCTCAGCAAACATGGCTGCCGCTGAGCATGAGCATCAGCCCCATTGTCGCACTGCGGGAGTGCACGCGCCCACTAGTGGTCTTAAAGCCCCCAACGAATACCTACGGCGATTTGCCCAGGCGAGCCAACCTGCCGCAGTATAACTGCGGTGGCGGCTGGTGAGCTAGTAGTTAATAGGATAGTTGGCAATGTAAGGTTTGGGACGTGGCGGCAACACGTGAGTGGATGCCCACTAACAGGCGCTGACATGATGGATCTGAAATGACAGGTGCTCTTTAAAGTGGTTCTACACCCATTTCATTTAGTAAATCTCTTTGCCTTCCAAATCAGGCAAAGAGTACTAAATGAAATGTGTTTTTTTTTTTTTTTTTTACTTACCTTGTAATTGATGACTTCCGGTCTTCTCTCTCTTCGGCGGTGGGCGGGGTCTCTGCGTCGATCGTCGTCAGGCCGCACTGTCTCCTGGGATCTGGTGTCATTGTTCCCAGGAGTCAGTGCGGACATCTTCCGAAATCTCGTGAGATGTCGGCAGATGTGCCGTTACTGCGCACGCGCGAGTAACGGCGGTGCATGCTGGGCCATCTAAAGTGCCTGTGGGGGTTTCACATGCCCACAGGCAAGATGGCCCCCAGCACAAAAGAAGAAGATGAGGAACTTCATCGGACGAAAACCGGCGGCGATCGAGATGGAAGATGGAACAGGTGAGTCCCCCAATAAAAGGTAAGCATCCGTTGTAAACCCCCCCCAAAAAAAAAATATATATATATATATATATATATACAGAGTGCAGAACCGCTTTAAATGTAAGGACTTGTTCTTGCTGGTAGTTAGAATCTTTAATATTTGCAAACAAAATTAGAATAAGCTGTCAGGTTAAATTTGATAAAAAATAAAATAAATAAATATATAAAAAAAAAACACTTTTTTTTAAATATATTTAAAAAAATAAATAAAAAAATCATTGATTTATATCCACCCTGTTTCTGACAGCCTGCTACCAATTGGAAGAGCTTCATAAGCATTTTTTAATGAAACATATTGTGGGGTTTAAGAATAGAATTGTGGTTTAGCACTTCTGTCTTCGGTTCGAATCCCAAACACAGCACTACCCCTTTGAAGTTTGTATATTCTCCCTGTGCCTGTGTGGGTTTCCTCTGGGTACTTCCGTTTCCTCCCACACTCCAAAGACATACTAATAGGTTAATTGGCTTCTTTCTAAATTGGCCCTACTATGTGTATGTATGAGTTAGGGACCTTCGATCGTAAGCTCCTTGAAAGAAGAGACTGATGTGAATGTACTATGTAAAGCACTGTGCATATTGACGGATCTATTCAAGTACCTGTAATATGATATGAAAGTGCAACATATAGAAGGCTTGAACAATACCCCTAAATGTAAGGCCCTAGTATGAACAGTCTAAAACAAAAATTATTTCTCTTATCAGAGCATCTCCCCAAATTCTGAGACAGCACCAAAATGTTTGGAATCTTTAGAGCAGGGGGGGAGGTCTCCAAACTTTTATTGTCCTTCATTCAGGCTTTGGGTTGGCCAGACTGTGGGTATTGTAATAAAGCAATGTCACATCATTGGTTGTAATGGGATAAATAGTGGCCCTTTTTGGTATGATGCTGTCAGCGAGAGGAATGGTGTCCCGTCATTGGAGTCAGTTGAAGGAGTATTGCACCAAGTGACAAATAAAAGCAAGCAAAAGGGCCACATCCAGCCCCAGGGCCCCAGTTTCGAGACCGCTACTGTAGAAAATTCAGATGTCTCTTTCTTGCAAATATATCAACCTAGAAGCATTCTGTACAAAAATGCCCCAGAAATGTCCAACTTGTGGGACCGGCTCTCCGTTTTCCTCAAAGTCTGCACTGAGCTACAAGACTAATTTCAGAGATGTGAGGTTTCAGCTCCGCTTTACTACCATCATTTTCAGTTCAGAGCTCTTAGCACCAAATAATGCCCTACACTTAGCCCTGCTCAGAAGATGTAATCCAAACCCTAACGCTACTTTCACGCTGGGGCATCGGCGATAAAGCTGCACTTAACCATCTTTTTTTAGCCCTTTTCAGCCGCTAGCGGGCGCTTTTAACCCACGGTAACGAAAATGGGTTAAAAGCACCACTGCCCATTGATTTCAATGGGCAGGGGCACTTTAGGAGTGGTGTATACTCCGCTCTTACAGCGCCTCAAAGATGCTGCTTGCAGGACTTTTTTTAGCGTCCTGCTAGCGCACTGCTACAGTGTGAACGCACTCAGGCTTTCACACTGAAGTGAGAGTAGAGGCACTTTACAGACGCTATTTTTAGCACTATAGCGCCTGTAAAGCACCTCAGTGTGAAAGCCGCCTAACACAAGCGCTCAATCAAGGGCCTTCAGTCAAGTAAATGTAACCCTTTGTCTGCAAACTCACTTTTTTTTTTTTGACAGTTTCTTCTGCACCGAAATATGCCAGCGCCAGCATTCTACTCATCCTGAGTAATAGGGTTTTGTGGCGAGATACTTTTTAAGGTTATTCCTTGCCTAAAGGAATGTAGGCTCTGCAGCTTTTCATAAAAACATCAACTAGAAGATTACAATAAAAAGGAAAAGAAAAGATTTTGGTCCTAAAATCTCTCCCACTGCGACAAGTAACAAAATGTACACAACCCAACATACATAGAAAATCACAAGATCCTGTGATATTAGGGGATTATTATCTCAGTAGTAGTAACAATTTTAGTGAAATCCCGCCATTCCAAACTTTGTTTTAGGGCTCGTCAGCCAACTTTTGTTATCCACATCAATACCGGGCCCCGTTTCCCCCCCCCCTTCTTGCCCAAGTCAATTTTTGGGCTTTCAGTGCTGTCGCACATTGAATGACAATTACGCAGTCATGCAACACTGTAACCAAACTACATTTTGATCATTTTAGATAGAGCTTTCTTTTGGTGGTATTTAATCACCACTGGGTTTTTTATTTTTTGCTAAATAAAAAAAAAAAAAGACTGAACATTTTGAAAAATGTTTTTCTTATTTTTCTCTAAAATTTTGTAACTAAGTAGTTTTTCTTTTGCACTGATGTGCATCGATGAGCCTGCACTGATGATCAGTGCCCTGAATAGTGTAAACAGTGTGCCGACAGGCTTGACGGTTATTGGCACTCCGATAACCAGCAAGTCTGTTTACACGTGATTGGACACAGCTGATCACATGGTAAAGGGCTGCTGCGATTGGTCCTTTGTCCTGATCTGTGATGAGCTCCCGCAGGGTTCTAAAAGGGAGTCCATGGACGTCCTCCCAGAACTATAGGACCACGCTGTAGCCATCTTTTGGCTATAGTGAGGTACTAAAGTGGTTAAACATGAAAGTAAAGTTCAACAAAAAAAAAACCCACACCACTTGCCCATGTAGGGATTTCCAACATCAAAACAACAAACAAATAAATAAAATGCCAAGCTCCCTGCCTCCCTCTTCAGAAGTGCCACTGCTCTTTTCCCTGGTTTCTCAGACCGTCTTACTCCGATCTCTTGGCTCTCCTCACTAAGGAGACTGTAGTTGCCGCACCCTGGGAACTTTCGCTAGCCTCAATAGGGGGCACTACTAGCAACCCGGGCTCCCACTCCCGAGACCTCCAAATTCCTGCAGTCTCTGGACTTGTCTAGTCTTCCCAACTTTCCCAGATTCCTAATCTCTAGCTGCCTCGACCCCCTCAGTCCTGTGAGTAAGGAGGCTCTCCTCCAGCATGGAGTGCTGTCTCTCAAGTGGAGAACCTCTCCTAACGGGAGCCCAAACCCGTCCCCTGAGTGGAGCACACCCCTTCCCCTGAATGGAGCACTGAGCTATGCCCAAACCTATCATAAGGGCTGTGTGCACTTGGCCACACCCTTCTGGTCTTCAGTAAGGAGGAGCTCAGGTGTGTCCGCAACTCCACGTGCCTGCGCCCGCTAGAAAGCCGACACTCTGCAGTGCTAATCACAGGTAGTGAGACATTTCTTGATCTGTGCATGCTCCAGATTGGGAAATGTCTCACTGCCTGCGATTAGCGCTGCGGAGTGTCAGCTTCCAGGCGGGTGCGTGGAGTTGTAAACACACTTGAGCCCATCCTTAGTCTTCAGCAAGGCCTAGAAACTGGATTTGAGATCTCTTCTCTCCCAAAGCATTTTGAAATCTCTAAACGCCAAGGCCTAAACCAGGAATACCAAAATCTGGAGAAAGCTGTAAAACCATTTTTCTTCACTTAAAACTGATATTCCAGAGTAAAAAACACTTTGGATTTGTGCAAACCCGATGTTCTTTCTACAATCATGTTCACAGTGGCATGGCCTTGCACTGTCACAATACATATTATAAAGTCACTTAGGTACCATCACTATTGAATGTAAACTCATCCAATTGTTAGGACTGAGTCTTACATGCAGCACAAATTCCAAGACTTCTGTACAATTCAACCTAATCTTAGGAGATTTTACAATAGAATTGTCATTTCTTAAAGGGGATGTAAACCCACTCATCCTTTCTAAACTCCTGCCACAGTGGTTATCTATAAGGATATACATGCCTCCTGCGTGTATGCTTACCTGTCAAATGTCTCCCCTCTGCCTGTTATGAGACCCAAAAAACTGCAGATTCTGTGGGTGGGTCTGTTGTCCGGAGCTCGGTGGGTGGAGTCGTGATGTCAGTAGACTCCCCAGACACCTCTACACTCCCTTTGTCAACATGATCTTTCTCCTGTGTATTTCTTACACTGAACTTCTGCTATGATCACCAACAGCCAGTCAAAACCCAGGAAAGTCACCACATGACTTCAGCATGACCAATCATGCTGAGGTGTGGAGAAGCCAATCCTGGGAGAGCTGGAGAAGAAAGGAGGAGGGGATGAGTATTACACAGAATGCCTTTCAAAGGCCTCTTTCACACGGACAATCCATTCAGGTCCGCCTGTCAGTTTTTTAGGCTGACCTGAACGGATACTCCATAGACCTCTATAGAGGGACGGATGTCAGTGGTGACATGTCCGCTGACATCCGACCCGCTCCAAAAAAGTGTGACGGAGGAAAAACCTACTTTTCCATCCGTCTGCGGATCGGGTGACGACGGACTCTACGGTCCGTCGTCATCCGATCACCCATAGAGGAGAGCGGAGATCTGACAGGGCGGTCCCTGCACAGTGTCGGCTAAGCAGGGATCTACGGGGCGATCCCCGCTGAGCAAGCGCATGTTCACGGGGGGGGGGAATCATCACGGATCCGTCCCGTGTGAAAGAGGCCTAACGCTAGTGCATGAGATATGTAAATCACCTGTCACTCACAGCAAGGGGGAGAAACTGACTGGTATTTCAGTCAGTTTTTATCTCACTGAAAAAAGATAAGAGGACTGCTCAGAGCTGGATTAACTCTTTGTGGCAAGACTGGGCACAGCTGATGTGAAATCCTATACTGTACAAGGTGCAAGCCTAAATTGAAAAAATAGTCGGGTTTACATCCACTTTTAAGTTGGTTTTCTGAAAGCAGGAAAACAGAACTGCATTGTGCATTCTGGCAGTTACCTATATGCTGTAAAGGGCAATCAGTGTCCAGTGTTGCTGTTACAAAGCAATTGAAATGACAGGATGTGAATGTAACAGGCAGTACTCTAGATTTTTTTGTTCCCTGTGTTGCTAAATTCTGCGTGGCTCAGAACCAAAACTGCAGGAGATAAAGATACACTGAACCTTGAGTACAACGATCATTTTAAAATGGTTAGCCATGTAAAACACATGTCCGAAAAAGTGGAATAAGGAAGCAAAAATGATCTACAATAAAAAAAAAAAAATAAAAAAAAAAAAACACACCACACCACATTTACCCATCCTGCCCTCTAATCCTGCACACAAATTGCTAGAGGAGAAATGTATGGGACCACTTTAGTATACATGTCAAGTGATTACTGACCAGCAGCACCTATTCAGTTTATTTTTATTTAAAAGTAAACAGTTGTCAGTTGGCGCCTCGCAGTACACATACCTGTGGTTCAGGGACTCTGCTAGACTACATCATATGTGACATAGTCATCATCAAGCAAGGCCTGCCATGTGCTGAAGAGGAAATTACAAAAAGTGACAAACAGGAAGCGCAGTGAATTATCTAGCCTCACAGTGTAACAGACTAACCAAGTTACAATTGCTACATCTCTGCTATGAAAAGAAAGTCAAGTTCATTCTCTTCACAGAAGATACAAGAACACACTACAACTAAAAGTTGAGAAAAATGTTCCATTAAAAAATATTAGGCAACTTCTAACGCCATCTGCCCCCCTCTGGAAGGATTTCTTCTTACCTCCTGCCCTGGTGACAACTGTCGTGTTTTATAGGGACAGAAAGTGATGGGAAATCTTACCAATGGAGAGACACCAGAAACGTATTATTCAGAATAATACTACCAAGGAAGGATGTGAACCATTGCCAGCTTTATTTTTTTGCCGCTCATCTTCCTGTACCCGGGATACCCATTCCCTCATTTCTTGTGTTGGTATAGGGTTAGAACTATTTTTAAATGGTTGTAAACCTCAGATATGACATATCCCTCTATAGTGTGTATATGTCTCAATCTAGAGCATTAAGTGTCATTTCTGTCTGCTGCTTCCTTCATCTGCTATCAGCATGAATCACTTCTAAAAAGGTTTTCCTGACATCAAAAGAAAAAAAGGTGACAGCTTCTGCAAACGGCCTGTGGTTGACAACTTTAGCTATGTTCATGTGTGTTGTTTGGAGGGGGGGTGTGTGCCTTCCCTCCAATCAGCTCTCAGAGCTCTCCTCACTTAGCTCTGTAGAGAGTATTTTCAGGTCTACGCCCCCTTTATTTTCCGACAGCTCAGAAAAAAACACTATACGTTCTTCACTTTGAATGGATGTAGAAAAAGAGAAGACTGCAGACAAACAGGAACAACTTATGCAGGAGGATTTGTTTCATCTCTGTATCATCTGAGGCCAGTCACTTCACTGGGTATATGTAAGGGTTTACAACCACTTTAAAGAGGATGTAAACCAGATTCATGAAATCTGACCTGGACACATATCTGTAGCGTTTTCTTATCTCTCTCCAAAGCCCCAAGTCCTGTGTCTTTCTGCTGCTCCATTCCTCTGTTATCAGCATGATTACTTCTGACAAGTTCTCTGACAACCGAGATAAAGCCAGCATTAAATTTGTGTCGGGTGGGCACTACAAATCGATTGGTAGAGAGCTGGTCTATTCACAGCACATGCCTTCATTCCTCTGCCTATGTGGAGAGGGCGTGTGTGCATTTCCTCCAATTGGCTCTCACACAGTGTAATCCAACACTACACTGCTAATGCTGAATAGGAAGAGAACATTTCTAACAGGATGTGCACTTTCTAAAGAACATATAAAGCTGAAGATAGCAGATGTACATGTAAAAAGTACGTAGGGCGATTGGTTTTCTCCGTTTATCATCTGAGGCTGTTCACGTCACTGGGTACGTTATGTATGTGAGGGTTTACATCCACTTCAAGCTTTAGTTCAGGTCTGTGGCCCCATTCTTAAGATTCGCCATTACTTCCTGATGCTGTGACAACACCGTCACAAGAACAGAAGGTGAAGGGAAACCACCACCAAAAACAAAAACAAAAAAAAAAATATATACACACAAACCACGTGGGAATTTCTAGCTTTTCTCCACTCTGCTGACTAAAAAGGTTATGGCTTTGGTACCTGTTGGGAAGTTTTCCCACTTACATCGTACGCTTTAGGATGACAATGATGCCACCAGGGATATTTCTCCACTGAGGCCACAAAGTAATAAAATCACTGACGGCCTTCAGGTTTTAAAGCAAACATGTATTGGCTAAAAATCATACAAAGGTTCAAATCGCAAAGGCATTTAGCCACACTGCAAATCCCAGCACCAGGAATCTACTGATTTCTGCCACTGTGATGGACAACTATGTACTGATAGCTGTGGCGCCAAGCAGGTAATCGCTGTCACCAATTGCTGTGGCCATGGACAGCCTGATGCTGCGCTTTATAGGCACAGTGATCGTAGCTATCCGCACATCTCTCAATCCAGGCTGAGGAATCAGATTTATTGTCACTGTGATGATGTAGTTAAACGCCTGTGCAAATGGAGCCTAAAGCCTGCCATAGATGCTTCCAATCTCAGCCAGTTCTGCAGGGACTGGCCGAAATCTGAACCATCTATGGGCAGACTGACTGTACCCAAGTTGATCCATCGATCGACTTGGGTACAACTCACCAACAACTATCATGTTATTATTGCGCCACTAATAACAATCACTTTGTCCTCCCAGCACCCCCCCCCCCCCCCCCGAGAGAAAACAGTAGCTTTGCAGGAGTTGTCTGTGTTGATGGGGGGGGGGGGGGGGAAAATCAAGCAATTTTCTTTCCTACAACCCATGGTTGCAGGAAAGAAAAGTACATCTATGGCATGCCCAACTCTTGCATAAAACAGCCAGCATCATAAGCTGCACATAACTCCATACCTGCTGACCCATTCAGAGCACATATGAAATTCTGTCACCGTCCTACAGGGTGGATTTGATTTATATCACTAGTAAAAAGGCTGGATGTAAATCAACTCAATTTAAATCACACTTTTTAAAGAGTCATCTCTGTCCAGCAGGGTCTTGTCCTCTGACCAGCTGTTGACTCACCGACAGTCCCATTCAATTTAATGGGATGGCTGGTAATGCAGCAGTGACACAACAAGGCAAGGGATGTAGCTGAAGCAGGGGAGTGGATGCCCGCTAACAGGCACTGCCATGATGGATCTGAAAGAACAGGTGCTCTTTAAATGCAAGGACTTATTCCTGCTGGTAGTTAGAATCTTTAATATTTGCAAACAAGCCGTCAGGTTAGTAAAATGGCGATACCAGAACCAATTCAATCATACAGTTTGTAGTGTACGTATGTTTGCAAAACAATGGGATAAAGGAATATTCCTGAACTTTGTCTCATGGTTACTGTGCCATTGTGTGAATGCATCAATGCAGTGCATGTTGTTATCTCAGCTTGCATCCATTGAATGAGTTTTCCAAAAATGTAAATATTGCAGAATATACAACCTCATGCTACATAACTAAGCTCCATTTCATGCTGAATAAACTAACATTATTAATGCATCTTAAATAGAAAACGATCTTTAGATAGATTTTTACTCCAAAACCATTTTAACCATTTAACGACTGCGCTACAGCCAAAGTACGGCTATACAGCGTGGCTCGATAACTCTGGGAGGGCATACTATGACGTAAAAACATAGGATATAACACGCTGGGGAGTTTACTGGCTACAGAAAAAAAAAAAACGCCTGAAGCAAAAAACAGCGGCCCTCCATGCATTCACATACATTGAATCCGGCCCCTAAGTGGAAAAAGGTTGCTGACTCCTGCTGATTGTCAGCCCCATCTCTGTTCCTGTGTGAAGGGTGTGTCCCCTTCCTACTCCAATCAGCTCTCAGAGCTCTTCAGTGTGTAATTTCATCTTCCCACCCCCTTTTTTTTTTTTTTTAAGAAAGCTCAGACAAGCTTTATAAATTATGGACTTTGAACAACTGTAGAGAAGACTGCAGATAAACAGGTAAGACATATGTAGGAGGATTTCTTTCATCTCTGTACATCACCTGAAAATAGTCACTTCACTGGGTGTACAACCACTTGAAGTCTGAATAGACTGTACAACGCATCACAATAAGTGACAAACCATGCACAGCATCCAATTGTGGATCTACACAACCTCCTGCTACAACTTTCAGCACAAGCATTATAATGTCCATTTTAAAGTTTTGGCACCAAAGCTGCCCGCAGACAGTTCAAATCTCTGCCAGTTAAGCAGGGACCACCCAAGATTCTAACCCATGTATGGGCAGGCTGAATGTACCAAAGTTGATCACTTGACCAACTTGAGAACAAGCGGCCTGTTTGATTTTGCATGCGATTATTGGCCACTAGCAGTAACCAGTGTTCTTCTGACTGTTGAGGGGGTTACAGGAACGAAAGCAAATCGCTCCATCTTTGGCCAGCATAGATCTTTTTAGCAAAACCTTTTTTGTCCACTTTGGATAACATTAGATAAGAACACATATTGGAGTCAGTACACATCCGCAGGTTCAGCATTAAGCAGAACTAATTAAAAATGTAGGGAGTGACATGGCTAAATTCTGTTCCTGAAAATGCTCGTTACCGGTAGATATCTGCAAACCTCAATCAGCTTATTTATAACTCTCAGAATCTAGAGGTTTCCTGGATTCCCAGCCACCCCCAAAGCTAAGAGCCTGACTCACTGCTCACCTTCTATTACCAAACCCCTAAATTCTCCATCCATACTTTGGGAGAAGCCCCCGAAATAAAAAACGGCAACTGAATCACCTTTGCTCTTTTCGGTTTCTGAAAATAACGAAGACTGCGCAGGCTAATTTAGCTGTCAGCTGGGGGCATGGGGAGATGTACCCACCCACCGGGGTCCCAAAGAGCAATTTGAGCCCAGCTTGAGACTGAACCCTGCAGCATTTAAGCTGGAAAAACCTCCCTGCAATAATGAGTACCTCCGACAGCCTAAGGCACTTATTATCCTCTGCACATCAGAAATCATGATGATTGCAAGCAAACCTCGAAATCAGAAGCACTGCCTATTTATTTTTAAGCTGCTTATAAACATCCCTACACACCGATTGTCATCATACAACATCCAAAATGCCCTGAACTGATCTATAAGTGAATGCTGTAATCACACAGCCCCCTATTCCCACTGGAAGGTTCTTTTATATCTGGAAAACATAAAATGTAAACATACCTAGAAGGGTCTTGCTGCCCTATGGCATGTAAACTGAATATACAGTATAAATCTGTCAACTTCTAGCCAGTGATGCCTGGCAGATCTTTCACCCCACAGGAAAAAAAAAAATATATATATATATATATATATATATATATATATATATATATATATATATATATTATAAAATTTCCATATTCTGATAAAGGTGTGCAGTTTGGCGTAACAAAGCAACAGGTTTACTTTCCTCCAAGAAAAGAGGCATTACTCTCTTCTAAAGCTATGGCCAAAGGATCCTCTGGAAGTGTCAAATGCCTGGTTCCCCAATGAGCAATGCGTCTCAATCTACTAGGGTTGCACCAATACCAGTTCTGATACTAAGGATTTGCACGAGTACTCCTACTAATGCTCAGATACAAACCCATACTTTTTTTGTGAGGTGCAGTGCGATTTGAGGCCATACAAAATGAATGGGCTCAACTTGCACTGCAAAGAATAGCATGCGATTTATACAGGAATGCGGTGCAGACCTGTCCGAATCACATGCGGTTTCCTGCACCACTCCTATGTGAACCCAAGCTGAAGTCACTATGACAAGCCTGGGTTCACACAGGAGCAGTGTGAAAAACCATGTGCGATTCACTGTACTGCATTTCTGTTCAAATCGCATGTGACACTTTGCAGTGCAACTTGAGCCCATTCATTTTGTATGGGCTCAAATTGCACCAAAAAAAAAAAAAATGGGTATTGTAATTGGTATTGGCGAGTACTTGATAAAAAGTATTGGTGCTCGTTCTTAATAAAACTGGTATCGTGGAAGATTCTTACCCAGCCGCAGCTCTTGAAGAAAGTGATGTTCCAAGGCACTGCTCCCCTCAGAATAGTATTATAGCTCTTATGTTTGGTATTGACCATGCTGCTTTAATAGATACTACCAATGTATGAATCTGACGGTAATATGTTTTGCCGTTACAACTTTATGCACAGAGAAACTTATACTTCATGCTTTAATGCCAGTTTGACTTGTGCCATTGTTGACCAGCCCAGTTGGGGCTTCTCATTTGGTATATACCGTAACACTATATTGTCAAAAGTATTGACACCTGCCTTTACACGCACATGAACTTTAAAGTGGAGGGCCAACCTACCCTGGAAAAAAAAAATAAAAAAATAAAAAAATAATTAAAAAAAAAAAGTTAATAAAAAAAAATTTTTTTTTTTTTTTACTTACCAGAAATGGCTGTTGCTAGGCAGAGCGTCCTAATCTGCCTCTTCCTGTTCCGCGGCGCTGTTCTCTCTTCTGCTCCGAGTGCTGCCTTCTAGTGAATGGGGAGCAGTGTGCTATGAGAACTATGTCCCACAACACATCGCGTTCCCCATTCACAAATTCAACTCAACTTTTTTTTTTAGGTGAAACACCCCTTTAATGGCATCCAGTCTTAGTCCATAGGGTTCAATATTGAGTTGGCCCACCCTTTGCCGATATAACAGCTTCAACTCTTCTGGGAAGGCTGCATTTGTGAGGTCAGGCACTGATGTTGGATGACAGAGTCCTGACCTCAACCCGACAGAACACCTTTGGGATGAATTACAGCGGAGACTGCGAGCCAGGCCTTCTCGTCCAGCATCAGTTCTTGACCTTACAAATGCGCTTCTATAAGAATGCGGAAACAGTCCCATAGACACTCCTAAACCTTGTGGACGGCCTTCCCAGATGAGTTGAAGCTGTTATAGCTGCAAACGGTGGACCAACTCAATATTGAACCCTACAGACTAAGTATGCACACACACACCAATGTAATAGATATATAAAAATATGTTGTTATCCAACTTGAGCATACTATATATTATTATTATATGGCTACTTTGAACTCTAATAAACAGGGTTTGTATTAAAAAAAAAATAAAAACCCAGGGAGGCATTGTACGCTACCCTACAGTCACTGTGTTTGGCTGGACAGTTTAATCTTGGCACAGAAATGTGGAAAACAATCCCTAAAAAGCATGTTAAATGAACAAGGAATTTATATACTAAAAACACTTACAGCATGTATTACCCCATACAATTATGACAACACAATGAGGGGAGTTTACAAAGTTTGGAGCAGCTGTGCGTGGCAACCAATCAGCGTCTAAGCTAAACTGAACAAGCTGAAGATGGCTGCTGATTGGTCATTATGCACAGTTACTGATTTTAGTAATTTCCTCCAAGGTTATTGAGATAGCGGTCCTTTAAGAGGAAATAAACCTGCATATACTTCACGGTCCAAACACGCGTTTCACCTGTACATGACGGGAAGGTGAGGTGAACAGGTTCTCTTCAGAAAGCTTTACACTTTAGTAAATCAGTTCCTAGGAATAAGAACCCTAATCCTAGAAATATTTTCTAAATAGCTCATCACTAAACAGCATCTTATGCAGAGATGAGTAAACATTCCAGAGATTCTATAAAGGAGACACTGGCAGAACATGTCACAATTACAGATAAGACATTGGAAGTAAGGCTGGCGTACAAATCTCTGTTTCCAGCGGGCTGAACGAGAGAAATCAACCGATTCCCCCATCGATGCCAACAGTGTGAATGGAGGAATCTCCACTGCCAGCTATTGTATTCAAACACAGAGCCCACAGACACCTGAACAGAGGCGGCATCTTAGAAGATGCAGTCACTGTTTGGCCAATAATTTTGCTCAGGCGTCTTTAAATTGTTAATTCAACTTTTGTTGAGCCAGATGGTGCCAACAAGGCGACCCAACAGTTGAATTTCATCGAATTCAGCAGGCATTGAGTGAAATTAGAGCTGTCCATGACCAGCCTAAACCTGTAATAAGAGAAAACGAAGTTACTTACGGTAACGTTCTTTCCAGGAGTCTTTCAGGACAGCCACCTGAGAGACCTTGGCTCCTCCCCTCTGTAGGAAACACCTGCGCCAGCTTGCTATAAATTTCCTCCTCCCCTGCTGCTCCTCAGTTCTTTGAAGAGCACCTCCAGTTTGCTGGGGAGACACAAGAACATATGATACACATATAATAATTTATATCACATTTCCTGTAAGGAAACCTATGCTTTGATATACATCTGGGTGGGTACCCGGCTGTCCTGAAAGACTCCTGGAAAGAACGTTACCGTAAGTAACTTCGTTTTTCCCTTATCGTCTTTCAGGACAGCCACCTGAGAGGATAACCGAGCACTTACCCTTAGGGCGGGACCACAGCTTGTAAGACCTTACGTCCAAAGGTCTGATCTTTAGCTGACCATAAGTCCACTCTATAGTGTCTTACAAAAGTGGCAAAGCTGGACCATGTTGCCGCTTTACAAATCTGTTCCGGCGTTGCTCCAGCTCGCTCTGCCTGTGATGCTGCCATAGCCCTCGTGGAGTGTGCCCTGATTCCCTCTGGGATCTGCATACCCCCTAGTTTGTAAGCCTGTTCTATGGCTTCCCTTAGCCATCTGGCTATTGTACTCCTTGAAGCCTTGTGCCCCTGCCTGGCTCCTGTGTATAGAATAAATAAAGACTCCGTCTTTCTAATTGTCTTGGTTGCCTCTAAATAATGCAAGATGCATCTTCTGACATCTAAATTGTGAAATTTCGCTTCTTTCTCATGAGAAGGATTTGGGCAAAATGATGGTAATACGATTTCTTGACCCCTGTGAAACTTTGAGGCCACTTTAGGTAGAAACCCCGGATCCATCTTGAAGATTATACGGTCCGGGAAGATTTGGCAAAAGGGGGGTCTGATAGATAGGGCTTCCATCTCACAGACCCTCTTTGCTGTAGTAATTGCTACCAAGAAGATTGCTTTAAGCGTCAACATCTTTAGGCTGCAATCCTTTAATGGTTCAAAGGGTTCTTCTGTCATAGTCTGTAACACTAATGACAGATCCCACTTTGGAAAGGCTGTACTCTGTAGCGGCCTTTGTCTGCTCACGGATCTAAAGAGTCTGATTATCCAGGGGTTTGAGGCTAAACTCCTCTCCTGGTAAACTGACAGTGCTGACACTTGACTCTTTAGCGTGCTGAGGCTTAGCCCCTTGTCTACACCACTCTGTAGAAACTCTAGGACTGCTACTGAGCTTTGCGTTTTAAAGTTGTTCTCTGTACACCATCGATTAAAACATCTCCATACCCTCTGGTAGATATTACGTGTCTCAACCTTCCTGCTTTTCAGCAGTGTGTCTATCAGACGGCTTGAGAACCCTTTCGCCTTTAGTAGCTGTTCCTCAGATACCAGGCGGCTAGTTTCCACCTTTCCACCTGTGGACAGTGCACTGGGCCCTGGGCTAGCAGATCCTCTTGGATTGGTAGCAACCAAGGGGGCTCTATGGCTAGTTCTTTGAGCATAGAGAACCACGGTCTCCTGGGCCAGTGAGGTGCTATGAGGATCAATGACGTGTCTTCTGTACGTAATTTCCTTATTACTGCGGGTAGTAGCGCTGGTGGGGGGAAGGCATAACATCTGCTGAATTCCCACTTCTGCGCTAATGCGTCTACTCCGAGTGCTCCCTCTTCCCTTTTTAGGGAGAAAAAGGCTTGGACTTTCCTGCTTTCTCTGGAAGCAAATAAGTCCACCTGAGGTATTCCCCATTTCTCTGTAATCTGGTCGAATACCTCCTGCTTCAGTACCCAGTCTCCTTCTCTTACTTTCTTTCTGCTGAGAAAGTCTGCCACTTTGTTTAAGTCTCCTTTTAGATGTACTGCTGAAAAGGAGAGTATGTTTTTCTCTCCCCACTTCAGAATCTCTTCTGCCAGGGCCCACAGAACTCCGCTTCTGGTTCCCCCCTGTTTGCTTATGTAAGCTATAACTGACGAGTTGTCTGATCTGATCTGAACATGATGTCCTTTCAACTCTTTCTGGAAGGACTGGAGTGCAAACCATACTGCTTTCAACTCCTTCCAGTTGGACGATCTCGTCCACTCTCCCCTCCCCCAAGCACCTTGTGCTATTTGGGAGTCTAAGTGTGCTCCCCACCCTACACCGCTTGCGTCTGTGGTTAGGATTCGGGAGATAGGTAGGATCCACAGCCGTCCTACGGCTATATTTTCTGTCCTTCTCCACCACCATAAGGACTTCTTTACTTTTGCTGGTATTGATACCTGCAAATCCAGAGACTCCTGCTTGTGGTCCCACACTTTTAGTAGGAACATTTGCAGTGGTCGGAAATGCAGGTTTGCCCACTGAACCGCTGGGATTGCAGATGTTAGCAACCCCAATGTTGACATTATTTTTCTTATAGAACAGGGTACATTGGTCTGTATTGTTCTTATTTCTTTTTGCATTTTTTCTATCTTCTCTTTGGGTAGAAAAACCTTTTGCTGGACTGAGTCTATTATATACCCCAGGTATTTTATCTGTTGTGTGGGTTGTAGACTTGACTTCTCCACATTCACCAACCAACCTAGACTCTCTAGGAATGCCCGAGTATACTTGAGGTTCTCTAATAGCCCTTCGGGTGTTTTTGCAAAAAGGAGAAGGTCGTCTAAATAGGCAATAATGGATATGCCTTTTAGTCGCAATGGTGCCAGAGCTTCTGCCAGAACCTTGGTAAAGATTCTTGGCGAAGATGATAGGCCAAAGGGTAGAGCCTGAAACTGAAGGTGTACGGTTCCTTTTCCTGTTTCTATAGCTAGCCTTAGAAACTTCTGGTGATTTAGGTGTATGGGTATGTGCAGGTACGCATCCTTTAAATCTAGCGACGCCATATAACAGTTTGGGGGCAACAGGGCCTTCACTGAGTATATGGAGTCCATCCTGAACCTTTTGTAGGTTATGGATAGATTTAGTGGTTTGAGGTTGAGGATTGGTCTGACCTTTCCTGAGGGTTTCTGTACTCCGAATATATGGGAGTAGAAGCCCTGTCCTCTCTCTGCCTTTGGTACCGTGATGATTACACCTTGTTTCCTGAGGTCCTTTATGGATCTCATTAACCCTCTGGCTTTTTCCTTGCTGTTTGGCAGCTTGGTGATGTACAGTCTGTTTGGGGGGAATTTTGAGAATTCTAGGGAATACCCGTCTCTTATCGTCCTTAGAATGAATTGACTGGAGGATATTTCTTCCCATTGTGAAATGAAGGCCCCCAGTCTTCCTCCCACTGGGAGTGCTTCATTCTTTATTGCGGGTCTGCTCAGGAGGGCGAAAAATTGCTCCTCCTTTGCTATTCCCTCGCTGACCCCAAGGTTTCTTTTGATTAGTTGCCTTGGGTATTGAAAAACGGGACTTAGTATCCCTCCTTTGCCTCTTTCTGTTTTGTTGAGGCTGGGACCACGGTGCTTTCCGTTTCAGCGGAAACGCTTTCTTTTTGTCCGCTGTACGGTCTAACACTTTCTCTAATCCTGGCCCAAACAGGAGGTCCCCTGTAAACGGGATCCCGCATAACTTGGCTTTGGACGCAGCATCCCCTTGCCAAGTCTTTAGCCATAGGGCCCGCCTGGTAGAATTGGCTAGCGCCGAGGATCTGGCTGCCATGCGTACCAGTTCTGCTGATGCGTCTGCGATATACGCGATGCCTTTGAGCAGAGTGGGAAAAGAGGACAAAATTTGCTCCTTTGCAGTTCCTTCCTCAATATGTGCCTGTATACGGTTGAGCCAGAACTCTACATTTCTGGCTACCACCGTGACCGCCATGGCTGGCTTTAGGCTTCCCACTGTGGCGTCCCATGACTTTTTTAATAGGGCATCCATTCTTTTGTCCATTGCTTCAGAAAGGACCCCCATATCCTCAAAAGCTAGATCGGTGTGCCTGGAGACTTGTGAGAAGGCAGCGTCTAGTTTTGGGATTTTGTTCCACACTGATGACTCATCATCTGAAAATGGGAACCGTCTCTTTAAGGCTTTAGAAAAGAATGGTTTTCTTTCAGGTTCCTGCCATTCTTTCTTGATTGCCTCTATTAAGACCTCATGAACAGGAAAATTCTTCTTTTCCCGTTCTCCTAAACCCTCATACATCTGATCATGCAGGGATAAAGGTTTCTTTTCAGTCTGTATACCCAGCGTGGTATGAATGGCTCCCAACAGCTGGTCTACCTCTTCTAAAGAGAGTTTGTATCTAGAGGGTCTTCTGGAATCCCCTTCCAGTGTTTCACCCTCAGATTCTTGGGAGCCGGACGCTGCGCTGTCAGGCTCGTCCTCTGCCTCCTCTCTAGGAGTTACTAAAGGACCGGCACTAGTGGAGGGTAGTGCCTGTGCGTTTGCTAGCACCGGTAGTACTGGTGGGGGAGCAGTCTGCAGTTGAGGGATCTGAAATCCTTCAAAAAAGGTTTTGAAAGATACAAAGGTACTAGATAGTTCCTTAACAGATGCCGCTAAATCACTGCCCTGCTCTGTGGAATGTTCTTGCACTAACTTGTGAATACATTCCTTACATAATGCTTTCCCCCAGGAATCTTTAAGTGTGTTTTTACAAGAAGGGCACCTCCTCTTTGAATTATGAGAGGGCTTAGACTTGTCAGGTTTCTGAAAAGACATAAAGAAAAAACCCACACACATTAATACTGACATAAGCTTCCTGCAACTTGCAGGTGCGCAGCGTCTTCCATATGGGCTTACCACACTAGGGGCCCAATGAAAATAACCCTCTGACACAGGAGGGACCTGCCCACCCCCCCCTTTGCTGAACCCTTGAGGGGGAGGGGGATGGGTGGTGGTTATAGGCCAGGGGAGGTCCTCCCCAGGTTCCCCTTACCTTTACATGGCTGGAGCTGGTCTCTGTCGTAGCAGTCTGGTCCCTCCCTTCTGCGTCCGACATGCTTGTGTCACCACTGGAGCTTTTGCTGTCTCTACAGCAATTGTAGCTCCTCTCCTAGCCCATGCCTGGTCCCTTTTCATGGTTCGCGGCCGGAACCGGAAGCCGCGACCCCGGAAGTACACGCCCCCTCATGCCGGACGTGACGTCACCCGTCGCCGACATCGCCGGTCCCTATACCCAGCGTGTTCCGCGCTGCGAGCGCTACACGCCGCTGGAGGTATGGGACGGCAGGGCCTGTATCCGTGCTCCGCACTCGGAGCTGAGAAGGAACCCCCCTGACCTCCGCTGCGCTCAGGGATGCAGGGGTGGCAGTCTCTCCCAGGTTAGTTACCTGGTCTGTTGTCCAAAAAAGGAGCCTCTGCTGCTTTGTTTGTGGACCTTTCCTTTGCCTGAGCCTTACATACCCCCTGGTAATCCTGACTCTCCTGGCTGGTTCCAAAAAAGGTGTCTCCCCACCTGGAGGAAACACAAATAACTGAGGAGCAGCAGGGGAGGAGGAAATTTATAGCAAGCTGGCGCAGGTGTTTCCTACAGAGGGGAGGAGCCAAGGTCTCTCAGGTGGCTGTCCTGAAAGACGATAAGGGAAAATCTAGGACCGCCACTGTTGACCATCTCCTAAGGCTACATTCACATGCGATTAGGTCCAGTGGGAATGAAAGATGTAAGAATTTGCAGATTCCCGCAGCGGTTTTGCCACCTTTAGCAGCTAGCTGCAGCCGCTGGGTCCATACACTTTAAAGCGGAGGCCCAGGTATAGTTTGTTTGGGCCAAGCTTGGCACGCTGTATAAACTATATGAACTGCCTCAGCTACATACAGTATACAGCACTGTGTTCCAGGGTGCGAGACGAGACCTTCCTGTCTCAAATCTGGAACAAAATAGCATCAGGCTAAGCAGCATTCATCCATTCATAGGCAGCTTTGTATTCAATCAATGAATACAAAGCTTCCTCTGACTGGCTGAGATAATGTTACGATCTCTGACCTGGCCAATCATAGAAAGCTTTGAATTCATTGATAGAATTCAAAGTCGCCTATGAATGTGCCACTCAGAACGATGCCATTTTGTTCCGGGAACACAGTGCTGTATACTCTATATAGCTGAGCCTACATACAGTTTATACAGCGTGCCCAGTGGTCTCCACTGAGTCTGGCTGCAATCATTGTAACTGTGGGCAGCTAAACCTGCTCACTGTTCACTTCCTGGATTCACACAGAGGCACACCTCCAGCTCTGCAGCTCTCATTGGCCCTCATATGACTCATTCCCCCTCCCTTTTTAGCAAATTCTCACGAGAGTGAGAGAGCTGTGCATGATGTCATAAGCCTAGGCTTTTTTCCAGACAAGAAATCGGAAGTGGGCTGTATAAGGTATTTACTGGCAGAAAACATTTTTTGCTGTCCAAAGATAAAACGAGGGCAGAAGAATTAATAGATGTAAAGATAAAAAAAACGACTAAAGTTTTGCTTTAAATGACAGAAATAGTTTGTTTGGGCCACTGAAAGTAAACCTGGACATCAGCTTTAATGACAGGTCAAGGGCGGCAGCAGCTATCTGTGGCAGCCAGCATTTTCCTGCAGTGATCGCTGCAGGACGCAAAGTGTACCAAGCAGTAATCTCTGCAGGTAATCACTGGCAGTGTTGTGAATGTAGCCTTATAGTGCTGCTTGGTTGGTTACGATGCTGATCCACTGGTTGCAATACAGTCACTGACCAGAAACAAGTATGCAGATCAGAAAAGTCAGAGGGGTCAATGAGTCTTTTTCTGCATATTTCTTGACCTTGTAGCTCAAAATATTGAAGCCAGTAAGTCAACATGGCAGCCAGGTAAATACCAGTGATAGCCAGGCCATTAAAGTGGTTCTAAAAGGCAGAAAAAGTTTTACCCTAATGTATTCTATGCAATAATGTAATGAACCTTTTGCAAGCAGACCCCTTTTAAACTTATCTGAGCCCAGTCTTAATCCAGAAATGTGAATGAGAGCAGAGGCTCCCTCCATCCTAATTAGCTCAGAGACAGCAGCAGGGGCCATTGACACCCAGCCAGTAAAGAGAGAGCAGGAGCAAGTCCGCAAGAGGGCCCCCATACCAAGCAGCTTGCTATGGGGACATGTGTTGGGGGGGGGGGGGGAGAGGCCAGAAGTGCCAGCAGAGGACCCTAAAAGAGGAGGATCAGGGCTGCTCTGTGCAATGGTTTTGGACTGAGCAGCCCTGATCCTCCTCTTCTCAGGTCCCCTGCTGCCTATGACTGGCTAAGTGCTGCTCAGACTGACGCTATTTTGTTGTAGGTGAGTATAAGATTTTAAAAAATAAATTTGAATAATTTACAATCACTTTAATATTGGCCGAACAATAAGTTCGCAATGGGGGGGGGGGGGGGGTTCTCTAGATTTTTTACATATATTCATTTAAAAATCTTTCCTGTAAGGGCCCAGTCACTACACTGCAGTGTGGAATGATGCCCCAATGATCCTTCACAGGGCAGCACAATTTTTGGTCTGTTGTGGTGCCATGGGCTGCTCTAACGCAACACATGTTCAAATCCCAACCAGAACACTACCTGCATAGAGTTTACATGTTCTCCCTGTGCTTGCGTAGGTTTAGTCTGGGTACTCAGATTTCCTCCCACACTCCAAAGACATGCTGGGAGGTTAACTGGTTCCTGTCTAAATTGGCCCTAGTATGCATATGTATAAATGTGTGATAGGGACCTTCAAGTGTAAGCCATGTAAGGGACTGATATGAATTACAATATATGTAAAGAAAAGCCTAAAAATTGTCAGCGCTACATAGATACCAAAAAATAAATTAAAAACTGAATGCGCAAATCAACGTACATTACCAAGTGTGCGTTTAATACAGCAACAGACTGGACTGGTAAGAATGGGTCCTAAGGTGTGTGTGTTACACCTGCCATCAGATATAGCATTATTGTTCCAGGAACACTCAGGGGAATTCAGGAAAGTATTTATGCCACTTCCCTGGTATGGCCGTTTAAAAAAAGGTCCTGCACCAGAGTAAAGAAACAAAAAAAAAAACCTTGCCGCCAGTTTTAGTAGCTTTACTGAAACATGCAACATATTCAGGTACTTCTTCATAGCACCACTATTACAAAGTAGCAGTATGGCTGCTCTGGCTCCCAAAAAAATGCCCATTAGTTTGTAGATAACAAAAACAGAACTAAGACCAACTTGAACATGGCATACAGAGACAGGTGGAGTGCCCGTCTCTGTACGTTGCGTAGCAGAGCAGCATCTTTTTGCCCCAGCTACCCATCCATCTCCACACCTGTCACTGGTTGTCAAGGATGCTGTTACTTTTAGAGGCGACAGGTTTCTAGCAACCAGTGAAGCTGCCAATGGGTGGTGACTGATGGGGGGGAAGCTGAGGCATTTGTTTCCCCATTAAGTCCACTCTTTCTTTGTGATTAACAGCAGGCCATCTACTGGCCATGGATCCACTCACTGTCTGCTGTCAATCACAAGGCATGACATGATAGGGAACTAGTTTTTTTTTTTTTTTACCACCATTAGGCTCTGCCCACCTGTGCACAATAAAAAAAAAAAAAAAATTTAAATAAAAAAAAAGTTAATCCTTGTCCCAACAAAAGAGCAAAATACACAGAGCCGTATTTATGAAGCATTGAATGCCATATTCACTGCAAGTGAATCAATGTAATGTAAACAGTCCATATTCCCATCGCACACATTCCTGGAATGAGCTCTTAAAGTGATAGCTTTGTTTTTTGTTTTTTAAATAACAAACATGTCATACTTACCTCCACTGTGCAGCTCGTTTTGCACAGAGTGGCGCCAAACATCCACTTTTGGGGTCACTCCCTGCATTAGATAACCCCCTAGAAGAAGCGCTCTCCCAAGGGAGTAACCTTGCGGGCGCTCTGCCCTTCAAGGTCCATAGAAGACGAATGTATGACTCAGTCCCGCCCCCGGGTCATTGGATTTGCTTGACAGCAGCGAGAGCCAATGGCTGCGCTGCTATCAATCTATCCAATCAAAGCTGGGACTACGTGGAAAGAAGGACGGCGCGTCCCCGCTGAAGAAGATGAAGGAGCTCAGGTAAGTAAAACAGGGGGGGGGGGTGGGATGACTTGGGGGCCGGTGACTGCCAGGTGTTTTTTTCACCTTAATGCATAGGATGCATTAGGGTTAAAAAACACGAACCTTTACAACCCCTTTAGCGACCACCAGCTGGATACTGGAACAATCCAAGATTTATTATTTCTTTTTTTTTTTTTTTTTATGGTTGAACTGGATGGACTTGTGTCTTTTTTGGCCTAGCCAACTATGTAACTATGTAAGATAATGTACATATTCGCCAGCACGCCAAGGATCAATTTCGCACAAACGTTTTTTATTAAATAAAGATCACAACACAAAACGGTGTAGTGCAACGTTTTGGAGCCACACAGGACCCCTTCGTCAGGCATGTGATGACGAAGGGGTCCTGCGTGGCTCTGAAACGTTGTACTACACCGTTTTGCAATGTGATCTTTGAATAAAAAACATTCAGATGAAATAGATGAGCCTTGGTGTGCTGGCGAATATCTACATATCAATGTAATATAAAACACATGCGCCAGGAAGATACAAACTCTACAAAGAAACCTAGAGATTAGAAATGTATTCCATCATAATAATGATCCAGACTTACAGTAGATTCCAGCATTATCCATACCTGGAGTTCTCCTTTAACAGGCACCGCTAATTCAGCGATCTCTACTTGCTTCCAGGTCCCATGCCGACCAGCTGCCATTCTCCGATTAGACATGGAGAGCGTAAAATTACCAACCTACCTCTCCACCTTGTCCAATCAGAGAACACTTTGCATTCATTGAGGAAATGTAATGCAATCTCTAAATGCTGCCTATGTCAAGCAGGTGACCTTTGTTCGGGCTGCAGGACCCAGAAGCTAGCGGTGGTCTCTCGTAACCAGGGTTCTTCTCCAGAGTTCCTTAAAGGATTAATTCACCTCTCCCAAAAAGCTGTCTATGCAGATAAGAGGTGTCCGTAGATAAAAGAAAACTGTGCAGCTTTGACAAAAGTTGAAGAATGCTCTTGCGTTTAGTGTAGGCCATTTACATACCTCATGAAGCCTGACCAGAAAACTCCCAGGAAGTTGCTAAGCAAGGCCCAACTATTTCTGTTTACCTCCCCAATGACAAGAGTGAGCTCTGAAATCCTGCACTCGGAGCTACGCCATCAGGGTAGAGAAAGCACATGCGAGGAGGTCTGAATCAGAGAAAGGGCTCACTCCAGTGAAGGTGAACTGTAAAGCTGGGCTTTGCTTGGCAACATGCTGGGAGTTTTCAGGTCAGGCTTCATGAGGTACATAAATGGCCTACACCTATAGCAAGAGCATTATTCCATTTTGGTCAAAGTTGCACAGCTTGTTTTCATCTACAAAACAAGCCTTACCTGCATATGCAGTTATTTGGTAAAGATGAACTAACCCTTTAAAAGTGGTTGTAAACCCTCATATATACCCAGTGATGTGATTGGCCACAGGTGATACACAGAGAAAACAAATCCTCCTATACAAGTTGTACCCATTTATCTGCAGTTCTCAACATCTGTTCAAAGAGCACAATTTATAAAACTTGTATGAGCTGTCAGAAAAAAAGGGGGCGGAGAGCCAAGGATTACACTCTGCAGAGCTCAGTGAGGAGAGCTCTATGAGCTGATTGGAGGGAAGGGACACACGCCCCTTCACACAGCTTAAGGGAACAGAGCTGAGGCTGTCAATCTGCTGGAGCTCCCTCCTGTCACCTTTGTATCTCTCGGTGTCAGGAAAACTTGTCAGAAATGATTCAGGCTGATAGCAAAGGAAGGAAAGCCTCGTACACACACTACTATTTTTAATGTAAAAAAAAACAAAAATAAAACCCGACAGCACAGGTCAGAGCAGCTGTACTAACAATCCAATGTTAGTACAGATATCTCCCCAGTGAGCGGTCCAGTCAGCGCTCTCAGCCATTGGCTGAGAGAGCTGATCAGGAGCTGTTCGGCAGACATTTTTCAGATGACCCTTCAACAGAAGCCAGCTAAAAACGGACAGTTTCTGTCAGACTGGCCGCCGTACACGTGGGCCTAATGTTAGACAGTTTCTATTGAACCTGCCGATGTCGCCCAACATTCGGCCGTGTGTACAGGGCTTTAGGCTGGATGTACAATATACAATTTTCCTATTGAGTTTACTTTAGAGATTTACCTTCAACTATGTAGTGCAAGGGTCTGCCTGATTGCATACAAATCAAAAGTGTTTAGGTTCGACCTCATTATGTGGTTTTGGTAAATCTAAAAGGAAAAAAATTGTACAAAAAGAATTGTATAATGTATGCTCCAGATCAGGGATCTCAAACTGGTGGCCCTCCAGTTGCAGAACTACAAGTCCCATCATGCCTTGGCCTATGGGAGTCATGCTTGTAACTGTCAGCCTTGCAATGCCTCATGGGAATTGTAGTTCTGCAACAGCTGGAGGGCCACCAGTTTGAGACCCCTGCTCCAGATTGAGACAAGTACACACTATAGAACAGGGGTAGGCAACCTGGGGCCCTCCAGCTGTTGTGAAACTACATTTCCCATGAGGCACTGCAGGGCTGGCAGTTACAATTACTCCCAGAGGCATGATGGGACTTGTAGTTCTGCAACAGCCCCAGGTTGCCTACCCCTGCTATAGAAGTATATGCTTTGTTCATATATCAAGTCTGAGGTTTACAACCACTTTAAGCAATGAGTAATTTCTGCCTCTCAGGTAAGTTATCTGTAAGGACATTCCTTCCCACTGACCGCCATGCCAATGTATTGTGAGCATAGTAACTATTGGCAGGAAATGTCATTTTAAAAGTTCCTCCATCTAAAAAAGGTTTAAACGTGCTGTTCTATATGCATATCTACACTGATCCAAACTAGACCAATATAACCGTGTAAAAATATCCATACCCGGAGTTCATCTATAAACCCAACTCCAGCCAAAAAAAATAAGTTTCCCATGTAGTGGGGCTCTGCTTGTTTTTTCCAAGGGTAAGGAGATATACTTGCCTAATCCTCTAATCCTTCCAGCACCCCCGCGCTCCAGCAGTCTTGAGCTGTGGACTGTTCCTGACGTCATCACACCCAGAACAGGCTCCATGGACCAGGAACAGTCCACCACTTGACTGTGGGGGGGTGCCAAGTTCCGATGGAACAAAGCACCAGGTGAGTATTCTGTTCAGTTTCGGGCACCAGTTCATAAAAATTATATTGGGGAACTATGGAAAGTGCAGAGAAGGGCAACCAAACTGATAAGAGGCATGGAGGAGCTCCGCTATGAGGCAAGATTAGAGGAACTGAATTTATTCTCTTGTGAAGAGGAGATTAAGGGGGGATATGATCAGCATGTATAAATATATAAGCGGTCCATATAACGAACTTGGTGTGGAGTTTTTCACTTTAAGGTCATCACAGAGGACAAGGGGGCACTCTTTACGTCGGGGGGGGGGAGATTTAATCTCCAAATACGGAAAGGTTTCTTCACAGTAAGAGCTGTGAAAATGTGGAATAGACTCCCTCAGGAAATAATTTTTTTCCCTGCTGTAGCAAATTGGATCACGCTTTGCTGCGCTTTTTTTTTTTGCGTTCCTGGATCATATAGTATAGGATTGTAACCCCCCCCCCCCCCCTCTATTGGTTGAACGGGGTGGACTTTGTGTCTTTTTTTCAACTATGTAACTAAGTATAAGCTTTCTCCTGTCCCCTAGACAAGTAGATGAGCCGTGCACAGCCCCACTGCATGGGAATTTTTTTTTATTTTTATTTTTTTATGCCCGGAGTTGGGCTTTAAAGTGTTTGTTACCCCAACATTTCATATTCCTGATATGTGCCTGCTGCACCATGTACTTGTATGGGAGAATATCCTGTTCTCTTTGTATTGCTTCCTTTATGTGAAATCCCCGGTGTTCCCGCCAGTCCCTTTGCTTTCCTATTACAAACTGACCACAGTAAGCAGGAGGGCACAGTGTGGTCAGTTCTCTAGCTGTGCTGGGAACTCAGCCCGCTCTCCTCCAATGATCAAACTTGTCCTGACACGCCCCCTGCACAGCCTTTCACTGGGAAGCTCAGTGTACTGCTGCTTCTCCTCCCCCCCCCCCCCCCACTTTGTATGCAGCTGAGAACAGAGGGAATGTGATCACTTCTTTACAAAAATAAAAATAAAAAAATTCCTATATCTTTTAAGATTTATACACAAATATTTTGCCTTTCATTTCTATTTTAAACTGAACAGGTTGTTTTACAAGGTGATCATTTATAATCAGGTTAAAAAGGAGTTGTAAAGGCAGAAAGTTTATCTTAAAGCGGAGGTCCGCCAAAATTATTATTTTTTATTTTTTAAAGTCAGCAGCGACAAATACTGCAGCTGCTGACTTTTAAAATATGGACACTTACCTGTCCAGGGCGCATGTCGGCACCCGAAGCCGATCTGTCACTTGGCTTTTGGGTGCTGCCGCCACCATCTTCGGTGAGGGAATCAGGAAGTGAAGCCTTGCGGCTTCATTTCCTGGGTTCCCTACTGCGCATGCGCGAGTCACGCTGCGCAATGCGGATGGTCCTTGCTGTCTCTGGGACCCGTGTGTTTCCCAGCAGACAACTGGGGGGGGGGGGGCAGGAAGAGGCGTAGACTCCCGTAGGAGTCTATGCCCGAAAGTGGGTGCGAATACCTGTACCTGCACCCCCCCCCCCCTGAAAAGTGGCAAATGTGACACCGGAGGGGGGGGGGGGGGGGTTCCGAAAAGCAGGAGGTTCCATTTTTGTGTGAACCTCCACTTTAATGCATTCTATGCATTAAGATAAAAAGCCTTCTGTGTGTAGCAGCCTCCTCAGCACCCCCATCTCTGTCTAGCGATGTCCACGAGTCCCTCTGCCACCCGGGACTCTCCTCCTGATTAGCTGAGACACAGCAGCGACACCATTGGCTCCCACAGCTGTCAAAGTCAGTTAGACAATCAGAAGAGAGAGGGGGTGGGGCCGAACAGCAGCTCCGTGTTTGAATGGACACAGGGAGCTGCCGCTCGGCTCGGGTGCCACAATAGCAAGCTGCTTGCTGTGGGGGCACTCGACAGGACCCAAGAGAGCTGGTGAGGAACCCGGGAAGAGGCGGATCGGGCCACTCTATGCAAAAACCACTGCACAGAGGAGGAAAGTATAACATGTTTGTTATGAAAACAAAACCACACACACACACACACACACACACACACACACACACACACACACACACACACACACGAGACTTTACAATCACTTTAAGGTATCTGGAATTGCGGTACAAGAGAGCTGCCCTCGTGCCCTGCTGAGGTTTGGCCGCAGGGCACCTGTGCTTTCCCATAGACTTCTATTATGTCCTGCATTTGTGGTGCATTTCAGAAGCTCACCAAAGATGCAGAACTTTCAGTGCGTCTTCAGAAAACACACCTAAAAACAGCGATCTCAAAGTCTATGGGAAACCGCGGGTAGAGTGCGGCCAATCCCCAGGCGGGGGGCAGAGTGCATGCGCCCTGACAATACATTATAGAGCACACGTGGGGTGTACACCCCTCTTGTACACACACACACACCACCAGGACACAAGATTTGGGCCTTTGCACTTACTTGGTCAGCATCGCGTTCATTGACAGTTGGTAGCGGGGTCCGAGTGGACATCTTATATCCTCTGTGTACACAGCATTGGACAGGATGAACTGATCAGACTGGGATCTCCTCAGGACACACAGGAAGCCCCTATCACCAACAATCACTGATGGGATGACTAGTATGGAGTGGTCATACCTATAGACTGACAGGAGGACTCAGACACTGCCCCGAGGGGTGACACCTGGAATCTACACTCTGATGACACCACAATCCCCCCCAGGGTGTATGTAGGCCCCAGGGAAAGAGTGTTCCGGCTCCGCCCACTCACTAGGCCCGGGAACCTATCACCTCTCCTGTAGGACTCTGATACCCGGAGAGGGAACACCGCGCCCCGCCCACACTGGGAACTCCAAGGAGGAGGGGGGGGGGGTCACACACCTGTCCTCTATGGGAAGGGGAGGGGCTCCTCTCACTAGTCCCCGTACACCGCTTGTCACTCAGGTGAGCTCACAGGAGCAGCCTATGCTGGGCTTCCCACACACACACGTCCACCCCCTGCTTTTTTTTTTCCCCTTGGGTCTCTCTTATTAATAATTAACAGCAACAACGCAGGACCGCCCACAGCGCCGGCCAGACCTGTACAGAGGTGTCAGCTTCTATGTAAGGAGGGGGGGGGGGGTCAACAGGTAAATTCTCCCGCCCAGGTCTCGCGCTCAGCTCCACCTCCCCCTTCCCCCAGCGCGCGCCTTTGATCTCTCGCTGGCTTATCCAGGTGTGTGCTCACGCGCTGAGTGTCCTCGCGTCTCCGTACTCTGTATACGGGAAGGGGGAGGGAGGGGAGGTGCGCGCGCACGCACAACTTCGAGTCAGCTGACTGAGCGGCGGCCGGGGCGTCGAGCTGCGCGCGCATCCCCGGACTTTACCTTGGTGGCGCTGTCACCTGAGGAGAGGAGGGGGGTGAGGTTGTCTGCCACAACCAATGACACACAGCTCTTTTGTTTTATCCACTTCAATACAGGGCACTTTTACCACAGTTGTACTACCTATGTACTTGTTGATCCTGCCACTAAGTTTATTCTTTTTCAACTTCCCTTAACCACTTCAGCTCCGGAAGATTTACCCTCTTAACCACTTCCATACCGGGCCTATTCTGCCACTCCTCTACTACATGTAAAAATCATAATTTTTGCTAGAAAACTACTCAGAACCCCCAAAAGTTATATACCCTGTTTCCCCGAAAATAAGACAGTGTTTTATATTAATTTTTGCTCCCAAAGATGCGCTAGGTCTTATTTTCAGGGGATGTCTTATTTGTCAATGAAGTAGAATACTGTACACATTTTTTGTTGAACAAAAAAAAGTAAAATTTATTACCTGTATACGGTACAGTTACGCTACGGATCCTCCTGTGCCGATTTGATTCCCCCCCCCCTCAAATCCACTATGTGTCATTTTAAGCCCCCCTCCCCCCCCCCCTGTGCCAGTGGACAGTTTAGTCTCTCCCCCCTCCCACCTTCACCAGACATCCCCCCACACCTGTGGCGGCGAGATACGTAACACACAATGTGCCTGCTGTGTCTCTAATGTGCCTGACTCCTGTGTCTGGCAGCGGCGGCACGGGCTCTCTGACGTGCGACGTTCCCCTGCGCAACATCAGGGACGTCGCTCGTCATCCAGAGAGCCCGCCGCAGCTCACTGATTTGAAGAGACCTTGCACTGCCTGAACAGCTGCGGCCAATCAGTGAGCTGTGCGGCGGTGCCTGCCGCTACCGTTCGGATGCCTTATTATCGGTGGATGCCTTATTATCGGGGATGTCTTATTATCGGGGATGTCTTATTATCGGGGAGGTCTTATTATCGGGGGGATGCCTTATATTACAACGAGAGGCAAAACTGTAAGTAGGTCTTATTTTCGGAGGACCCTTACACCCTAGGGAATAAAATGGCGGTCGTTGCAACTCTTTATCACGCACGGTATTTGCGCAACAATTTTTCAAACGTGTTTACTTTGAAAAAAAAAAACAGTTTCATGATTTAAAAAATAACAAAACAGTAAAGTTAGCCCAATTTCTTAGTATAATGTGAAAGATGATGTTACGACGAGTAAATAGATACCTTACATGTCACGCTTTAAAATTGCGTACACTCGTGGAATGACGCCAAACTTCGGTACTTAAAAATCTCCATAGACGACGCTTTAATTTTTTTTACAGGTTTAGAGTTACAGAGGAGGTCTAGTGCTAGAATTGTTGCTCACGCTCTAACGCACGCAGCGATACATCACATGTGCGGCTTGAACGGCGTTTACATATGTGGGCGGGACTAGCATGTGCGTTCGCTTCTGCGCGCAAGCTACCGGGGACAGGGCCATTTAAAAAACATTTTTTTACTTTATTTTTTTAATTTTTACTTTCTTTTACATTTTTTTTTAATCAGTTTTATTACTATTACAAGGAATGTAAACATCCCTTGTAATAGGAATCCTTCGTGATAGGTCCTCTTTATGGAGAGATGCAGAGTCAATAAGACCCCACATCTCTCCTCCAGGGTGGAAAGCATGAGATCGGAAAAAAAAATCTATCATCTCAAGCTTACCAGCCGCGATCGCGGCTTTGTTTGTTTTCATCTGCGGCCCGGACATGACCTCATAACGTCGCACCCAGGCCTCCGACTGTCATAGAGATGACTGGTGACCATCTGGGGTGGGATGTCCTCTTCTGTCGCCTGTAAGAACGATCAAGCGGTGGAACTGCCGCTATGATCATTCTTTTGGTGCACAGAATCGCCTGCTGAAAACAAGGATATCTGAATGATGCGTGTAGCTGCAGGCATCATTCAGCTATTCCCACTGTTATCAAAGACATCATATGACGTCCTTGGGTGGGAAGTGGTTAATGACCAGGATATTTTTTGCGATACGGCACTGCGTTACTTTTACTGACAATTGCGTGGTCATGCGACCCTGTACCCAAATTAAATTGATGTATTTTTTTTCCTTCAAATAGAGCTTTCTTCTGGTGGTATTTGATCACCTCTGCGGTTTTAATTTTTTGCACTATAAACAAAAAAAGAGCGACAATTTTGAAAAAAAAAACAATATATTTTCTTTTCTGCTAAAAAAAAAAAAAAAATTCCAATACAAAAATGTAAAAAAAATCTAATTTATTCATCAGTTTAGGCCAATGTGTATTCTGCTACATGTTTTTGGTAAAAAAAAATCCCAATAAGTGTATATTGATTAGTTTGCACGAAAGTTATAGCGTCTACACGCTAAGGAATAGATTTATTTTCTTACCAGTAATGGCGGCAATCAGCGGGACTGCGACATTGTGGTGGACAAATCGGACACTAACTGACACTTTTGACACTTTTTGGGGACCAGTGACACTAGTACAGTGATCAGTGCTAAAAAAAATCTGCACTGTCACTGTACTAATGACACTGGCTGGGAAGGGGTTAACATTAGGGGCGATCAATGGGTTAAGTGTTTGTTCCCTTGGAGTGCTTTCTAACTGTGGGAGGTGCTTTGACTGGGGGAATGTAAAAACCCGTGTTCCTTCAGGAACACAGGATCAGCACATTCCCCTCCACAGAACGGCGATCTGCCTTTCTCCTGAATGATCGGTGGGTCCCGGCAAACATCACGTCCTCGGGACCCGCTGATCGGCTCCCACTGTGTCCAATCACAGCAGGAAAAAGGTCGCCGACGGCGCGTGCGCCCCAGACCCGGAAGTGTCGGATAGTCTGAGCGGCCGCAGTAAATCTACGGTGGACGGTCTCTAAGCGGTTAATCACTTTGCATCCAGGAACACTTTTGCATTTTGCGCACAAAATATAGTAAACAAATTTTGCTAAAAAATTTAAAACAGAACCCCAAATATTAAATATTTTGAAATGTTGGCAGATGCAATTTTTAATACCTTATGATATTTGCGCTGCTGTTAAATAAAGTGGTTGTAAAGGTTGAAGGTAAAAAACTTTCAGTGTTCAGCTCCCCCATCAGCCCCCCCTAATACTTACTTAAGCCCAATCTTGATGCAGCAATGTGCACCATACCTGAGGCTCTCCCAGGTCTCTCCGTCCTGATTGACTGAAATGCAGATTGGCTCCCGCTGCTGTCAATCACAGCTGACAGGGGGTGGGGCTGAACCACGCTCTATGTATCTTATGGACGCAGAGAGCTGGATCAGGAGCGATCATGTACGAGTGCCACCACAGCAAACTGCTTGCTATGGGGGCAATCAGCAGGGGCCTAGAGCCCTGGCGGAGGATCCGAGAAAAGGAGGATCGGGGCTGCTCTGTGCAAAAACATTGCAAAGAGCAGGTAAGTAGAACATGTTTGTTATTTTTTTATTTTTTTTTAATAAAACTTCTTTTACAATCACTAAAGTGGAAGTTCACTCTCTCAATCAACTTTGACTACTCTTAAAGGGTTTGTAAAGGTTCAGATTTTTTATTTTATTTTTATAAAAATAACAAACATGTTATACTTAGCTGCTCTGTTCAAGGGTTTTGCACAAAGCAGCCCAGATCCTCCTCTTCTGGGGTGCCCCACCAGTGCTTTTGGCTCCTCCCCTTTCCATGGGGCACCCGTGCGGGCACACTCCTGAGTCCCGCTGCTGCGTCCATTGACACAGACAGCGGGACTCGGCCCCACCCCCCACTCCCATGTCACTGGATGTGATTGACAGCAGCAGGGGCCAATGGCTTGTGATGCTCAGATGCAATATAGTTCCACTTTAAATGCATATTTTTAACCACATGAAGACCCGGCCTATTCTGACACTTCTCTCCTACATGTAATAATCATAATTTTATTTTGCTAGAAAATTTCTTAGAACCACCAAACATTATATACAGGTATAAATTTTTAAGCGGAGGCCCTAGTGAATAAAATGGTGGGTTTTGCAATTTTTTATGTCTCGCTGTATTTGCGCAATTGTTTTGGAAAAATACACTGTTAGGCTGCTTTCACACAGGAGCGGGCAACCGTTGACGGTAAAACGGCGCCTTTTTCCGTTGTTTTTGCAGAGGTTTTCGGCCACTAGCAGGGGCGCTTTTAACCCCCGCTAGCGGCCTAAAAAGGGTTAAAACAACACGCAAAGTGCCACTGCAGCGGCCCGGCCCATTCATTTCAATAGGCAGGGGTGGTTTAGGAGCGTTGTATACACTGCTCCTTCACCGCTCCAAAGATGCTGCTTGCAGGAGTTTTTTTAATGTCCTGCCAGCGCATCGCCTCAGTGTGAAAGCACTCAGGCTTTCACACTGAGACTGCAGGGGAACTGTTTTTCTGGTGCTTTACAGTCGCTATTTTGAGCCCAAAAATGCTAAAAAACGCCTCAGTGTAAAAGGGGTCTAATAAATTTTAATGCACAAAAATATACAAAATACAAAAGATTATGTCACACCGAGTAAATAGATACCCAACATGTAATGCTTTAAAAATGCGCACACCCATGGAACGGTGACAAACTACATACATTATCCATAGGCGACACTTTAAAAGCCTTTACAGATTACCAGTTTAGAGTTACACAGGAGGTCTGGTTTTATTCTATGTAGAATTATTGCTCTCAATCTGGCGTTCACGGTGATACCCCACATGTGTGGTGCGATAGCTCTTTACGTATTTACGCATGCGCTCACCTTTGCGTGTGAGCACGGTGGGATTGGGGCACTTTAAAAAAATATATAAATTTCATTCTATAATTTTATTTTATTTGAATTTGTTTTATTTTTACACTGTCTATTAGACTCCAGATCTCTAATCTGCCCTTAAAAGCATCTGATGAAACCCAAATCAGTTTGAACTGTTTTTTTCCCAATTCAAAAATGGATTGTTTACCTCCTGCCTAAACCGAAAATGACAAAATAACCGTTGCTTCTGGTCTCTTAGACCATAGAGATGATTGGGGCCATTCCGGTCCCCGTCCGGCTGTATGATCAGCCGATGGAACCACCGACTTCAGTCCTGCTCCCCGGTGGGACAAGAGAGCTCAGAGGGGCAACAGAGGGCAGCAGCCTGTAAAAGTGATCCAGTGGGTAATTAGCCACTAGGATCGCTTTTACATTATAGAGCATCGCCAGCTCTAAAAAAAGATATGGGGTAAGATACTAGTACGTCATTTGGCGGCAAGTGGTTAAGATAAAAAATACAATAAAATGTATTTTAGTGCACACCAAGACAATTTAATACCCAATTGTCTGCTCCTGTGAAATAGTGTAAAAGTACAGTGCCTAATATTTTTATAGATTACACTTTAAAAGCCTTTACAGGCTATCAGTTTACAGATAACCAGAAACAATGGCACTAAAATTATTGCTGTCAGTCTGACGTTCAATGATGATAACTCACATGTGTGGCACAATCTACACGTGCAGGACCTACAGTATGTTATATACACGTGCAGGACCTACACGTACAGTATGTTATATATACATGTGCAGGACCTACACATACAGCATGTTATATGGATGCACACAGCCCAGCTCAGGAGCAAGCCTGTACAGGTGCCCTCTAAGCACACAGCTTGCTATGGGGCACCCACAGGAAAAAGGAGCAGACAGCGCAGGCAGGGGACTCCTTAAAAGGAGGTAAGGGACTTGTATTGCACAGAGCAGGTAATTATAAACCTCTTTTTTATTTTAATTAAAATACAAGCCCCCTACTTGACAACATAGGCAGGCCACAGGTTCTCTGTATGTAGACATCAGCGGTCTATTAGACCCCCAATCTCCCCCCTGCCCTCCACTGCAGCTAAACAAGAACAGGTAATGCTTGATTAGCTGCATCCTCAGCTACAGTAGCCATGGACATAACCTAGCCATAAGATCTGTGAATCAGGAAGTCACATATTACATATTGCTGCTTGCAGGGTCATTAGTCACAGGGTTGGATGGATGTGTCTTGATCACCTCCTGCTCTCAAAGTCACCGCCATTCAAAGCTACAGACCTTCTCACCACTGGATGGCTGTAGAGCAACCCGGATCACTATCACTGAACAGACAGTTGCCGGCTGAAAAAAAGTGACACTAAGATCGTGGCTACAGCAGCAGCCATGTGTTTGTTTTAACCACTTCAAGTCCAGGACTTTTTGAACTGCCTAAGGACTTGAAGTGGTTAAAATGGTATTGAAGCAAAAGTCTAATATTAAAAACCTGCGAGCAGGCAGAATCTTTATTGCAGAAAAGACATGTTTCTTGTTTCACATGTTTCTTCTGTGATAAAATAATCCTACCTACCTGCTCAAAGTCTCTGTAGAATGTACACAGAGCCATGTCCTCCTTTCACCGTTTCACCGAAATCCCCCCCCCCCCCCATTGCTGTAATCTTCTGGTGTGGCAGGGGTTAATAGAACTAAGGGGCTGTGACAGGCTCGACTATGCCTGCCCTTTGCGCCCAGCGGCTTCTTTCATAGAAGCCGCTACTACAGCTTCTATGAATGGAACAGGATCAATGAATGGAGGGGAGGATTATTGATAGGTCCTTCAACTCCATTTATGGATCAGATTTCATTCATCAGAGTTTTAGTAACGGCCTTTATGAATGGAGGAGTAGGCAGAAAAGGCAGGCGTAATGGGCACTGTTGATGAGAGCCTGTCGCAACCCCTTAGCTCTTAGCTCTAGCCGAAGGCAAGTAATCTCCCTTGTGCTGATTTTTTATTATTTTAGTTTCTTACCTGTCTGTCTGCACTATAAACTGAGCTGTGGACCTGCAGCTTGTGTGTAAATTCAGCAATGCCCAGATTAATACAATTCTGTGTATGTGCAGAAATTACATCATCCCAGTTTGGCCAATGGAAATGGCCAAAGAAGACCATCTGAAGATGTCGGTGGCCAGCAGGAAGCTACTGGACACCACAGCACTGTATAGTGGAACTATACTCACTGTCACACGACAGTGAGTATAGTTCCACTACACAGGTGACAGTGAAGCCACCCATGGGGTACACATACACACCTGAATACAACATCACTCCTGTCCAGTTTCTGGTGCCCATGCAGATCAATTTGTGCATAGTGAGAAATACTTTCATGGTTAGATTGTTGCTGAACATCTGATGATTGTCAAGTGTTTATAGGTGTCTAAAAAAAATGACAGAACTCCTATTAGAAACAAATACAATGGATATTTAAATAGTATAAACACAATCTGTAAACACTCACAATACCCATAACAGGTAATTGGCCTGGTTTACATTTAAAAAGTCAACACAGCATGACGCATCATCAGCCACCCTGCTGGGATACAATTGAAAAACAAGTTCTGTTGTGCATGCCAAAGAGAGCAATGGGCATGACCAGATTGCATCTAATAGTGGGAGTGGCCTAAAAGAGGATGATTAAACAGAACTGTTTCTGACCACCTACAGTGGATATAAAAAGTCTACACACCCCTGTTAAAGTGGTTGTAAACTATTTACAACCACTTTAACCTACAGGTAAGCCTAGATTAAGGCTTACCTGTAGGTGCTTGAAATATCTCCCAGACCTGCACGGTCTAGGAGATATTTGCAAATCGCCGTAGGGCTATTTCTTCTGCGCATGCCCCAGAGTTAGAAAGGGCACGCTGTGCTGTTTCTAGCTCGGGTCATGCCGTTAAAGGCGGCTCCCGCTCGCATGCGCAGGAGTGACGTCACGTGACTCCAGCCAGTCACAAAGCCGGAGTTCGCAGCCCCGGAAGGAAGAGGGGTGAAGAATGGACATTTGATACTAGCGAGGAAGACGGGGACATCGCGGGCTTCTCCTGCAGGTAAGTGTCACATAAAGGGCTACTATGTGATGCATAGTAGCCCATTATGCTTTACCTTTGCAGGGAAACAAAGAGGAAGTAACACCCATCAGGGTTTAAAATGTCAGATTTCTGTGATGAAAAAAATCAGACAATGATAAATCATTTCAGAACTTTTTCCACCTTTAATGTGACCTATAAACTGTACAACTCAATTAAAAAACAAACTGAAATCTTTTAGGGGGGGAAGTAAAAATAAAAAAACTAAAATAATGTGGTTTCATAAATGTGCACACCCTCTTATAACTGGGGATGTAGCTGTGTTCAGAATTAAGCAATCAAATTCAAACTCATGTTAAAAAGGAGTCAGTACACACCTGCCATCATTTAAACTGCCTCTGATTAACCCCAGATAAAGTTCAACTGTTCTAGTAGGTCTTTCCTGACATTTTCTTAGTCGCATGCTATAACAAAAGCCATGGTCTGCAGAGAACTACAAAAGCATCAGAGGGATATCATTGTTAAAAGGTACCATGGTGATAGTCAGGAGAAGGGTATAAAATAATTTCCAAGGCATTAGATATACCCTGGAACACAGTAAAGACAGTCATCGGGTGGAGAAAATATGGTACAACAGTGACATTACAAATAACTGGACATCCCTCCAAAATTGATGAAAGGACAAGAAGAAAACTGGTCAGGGAGGCTGCCAAGAGGCCTACAGCAATATTTAAGGAGCTGCAGGAAAATCTGGCAACTACTGGCTGTGTGGTATATGTGACAACAAGCTTCCGTATTCTTCATATGTCTGGGCTATGGGGTAGAGTGGCAAGGTGGAAGCCTTTTCTTATGAAGAAAAACATCCAAGCCTAGCTAAATTTTGCAAAAACACATCTAAAGTTTCTGGAAAGCATGTGGCAAAATGTGTTATGGTCTGATGAAACCAAGGTTGAACTTTTTGGCCATAATTCCAGAAGATATTTTTGGCGCAAAAACAACACTGCACATCACCAAAAGAACACCTTACCCATCAGTCCCCTTACACGATATAATAATAATAGACCCGCCCCTTGCTTACACGCTATAACAGATCTGCCCCTTGGTTAGAGTAATAATAGAGCAGCCCCTTGGTTACACGATATATAACAATAATAATAAATGCGCCCCTTGGTTACAGTAATACTAGACCCGCCCCTTAGTTATACGTATAGAATATTTAAAAAAAAAAAAGTCACAGTTACTTTGCTGAGTAACTAATTACTTTTCCAATGTAGTAACTGAGTTACTAACTCAATTACTTTTCGGGAGAAGTAATTTGTAACGTAACTAATTACTTTTTTAAAGTAAGATGACCAACACTGGTTTGGGGCTGTTTTTCTTCAGCTGGAACAGGGGCCTTAGTCAAGGTAGAAGGAATTATGAACAGTTCCAAATACCAGTCAATATTGGCACAAAACCTTCAGGCTTCTGCTAGAAAGCTAAACATGAAGAGGAACTTCATCTTTTAGCATGACAACGACCCAAAGCATTCATCCAAATCAACAAAGGAATTGAAGAAGATTACAGTTTTGGAATGGCCCAGCCAGAGCTCAGACCTAAATCCGATTGAACATCTGTGAGCTGATCTGAAGAGGGCTGTGCACAGGAGATGCCCGCGCAATCTGACAGACTTATGCCGTGTATAGACGATGGGACATTCGGATAACAAAACCGTGGATTTATTTCCGACGGATGTTGGCTTAAACTTGTCTTGCATAAACACGGTCACACAAATGCCGTCAGAAATTCAGGACGTCAAGAACACGGTGACGTACAACACGTATGACGAGCCGAGAAAAATGAAGTTCAATAGCCAGTGCGGCTCTTCTGCTTGATTCCAAGCATGCATGGAATTTTGTGCGTCGGAAATGTGTACACACGATCGGAATTTCTGAGAACGGATTTTGTTGTCGGAAAATTTGAGATCTAGCTCTCAAATTTTTGTCGGAAATTCCGACAGTAAATGTCCGATGGAGCCTAAACACGGTTGGAATTACCGACAGCAAGCTCACATCGAACAGTTGTACGTGGTATTGGAGTGTTTTTGCAAAGAAGAGCGGGCAAATATAAGTCAAGATGTGCCATGCTGATAGACTGATACCCAAAAAGACTGGGGGATTTATTTACTAAAGGCAAATCCACTTTGCACTACACTTGAAAGTGCACTTGGAAGTGCAGTCGCTGTAGATCTGTGGGGGACATGCAAGGAGAATAAAAAACAGCATTTTTGCTTGTACATCATTGGATGATAAAATCAGCTGAGCTTCCCCTGATTTCAGATCTTCCCCTCAGATTTACAGCGACTGCACTTTCAAGTGCCCTTGCAGGGCACTTGTAGTTCAGAGTGGATTTGCCTTTAGTAAATCAACCCCTGAGTGCTGTAATAAACTCAAAAGGTGCTTTCACAAAGTATTGGTTTAAGGATGTGCACACTTATGCAACCATATTATAATTCTTTTTTATTTTTACTTCCCTCCACCTAAAAGATTTCAGTTTGTTGTTTAACTGAGTTGTACAGTTTATAGGTCACATTAGAGGTGGAAAAGGTTCTGAAATGATTTATCTTTGTCTAAATTTTTTACATCACAGAAACCTGACATTTTAACAGGGGTATGTAGACTTTTTATATCCACTGTACCTCTAAATGAACCCAGTGTCAGGGCTGGGCTCAGCCCTTCCTTCTCAAAGCTGGCCGATCAGCTGTCAGCTAATTGCCAGCTCATTTCTCTCCACAGTGACTCACCTGTTGATGATATCCTGCTGGTCAGTCCTGCCTACTTAAAGCGGTAGTAAACCCTCCTAAACTTTCTCAATCAACACCATATTTCTAATTGGCAGTTCATTTACAATCTATTGATCGCTATAGTGTTGTTCAAAAATATTCCCTTACTGTATATTTTTCGTGATATGTAGACCGGAACGTTGCTTCTCGTTCCGCGCCATCTCCGTTGTGGGCTTCCTGGTTCTAAGCTGTTGTAGCTTCCGCCCACAGTTCATTCTGTAATTCCGCGCGTGCGCAGTAGGCCGTGATCCCGCGATGTGATGAGCTTGTTGTAAAAGCTCGCGGGATGTCGGGGCTGACGTCTACAGGAGGAAATGACGCAGCCCCGACATACACACAGAATTTAGCCGGCAGAGGCTCTGCCTGCCGGAATGAACGGGGATCGGGCGCATGCGCAGTAGCGATGTTCACAGAGAAAAACACCTGTAACACGAAAAATATTCAGGTCAGAATAATCTTATTATTATCAATGGATAGCTATTGGCGATGGGCACATTTAATTGGAAAGTGAATTTTTTGACTTTACTTCCACTTTAAGCCGTCCAGCCCAGATGATCTCTGCCTTCGCCTTGGTCACATCTCTAGAGACGTTCTCCTGTGTTGCTGTTAACCACTTCCCGACCGCCCCATGTACATATACGTCAGCAGAATGGCACGTACAGGAAAAACCACGTACCTGTACGTGCCATTCTTCCGGCGGGTGGGGGGTCCGATCGGACCCCCCCCCCCGGCCGGCGGGGACGGTCGGGATCGCTTCAGGAGCGATCCGAGATGAGGGGACGGCCAGTGGTTTCTGGCCACCCCCCTCGCGATCGCTCCTGGCGAATTAAATGCTTCCCCTTCCTGCCTATTGCATAGACAGGCAGGCGGAAGTGATGTCACGCTCGGTGCGCCGGTCTATCTGAACGCCGAGGAGTGAACATGTAAAGGTTAGTGCACAAACAGTACACTGACACCAGTACACATAGGCACATATTCCACCCCCTGTCACCCCCTGTCACCCCCCAGATCACCCCCTGCCCCCCCCAGTCACAGTGTCACTAATTGCAGTGATCATTTATTTACTGATCACTGCATTTAGTGTCAGTGTGACTGCAATAACTGTCAGGGCAGTTAGTTTTAGGTCCAAGGTAGCCCCCTACCCCCCCTAATAAAGGTTTAACCCCTTGATTGCCCCTAGTTAACCCTTTCACCCCCTTTTGCCAGTGTCACTAAGCGATCGTTTTTCTGATCGCTGCATTAGTGTCACTGGTGTCGCTAGGTAACCAGTTTTGTTTTAGGTTAACCGCCATGTTTATATAGGTTCATAAATAGGTTTATAGGTCAGGTACCCCCATATTACAACCTAAATAAAGGTTTTAACCCCCTGATTGCCCCTAGAGTTAACCCTTTCACCAGTGATCACCGTATAAGTGTCACTGGTGACGCTGGTTAGCCAGTTAGTTATTTCGTTATTTAGGTTCCCCGTCAGGTTTTTATATAGCGTCAGGTACCCCCATATATTACCTAATAAAGGTTTTAACCCCCTGATTGCCCCTAGTTAACCCCTTCACCCCCTTTTGCCAGTGTCACTAAGCAATCGTTTTTCTGATCGCTGCATTAGTGTCACTGGTGTCGCTAGGTAGCCAGTTTTTTTTTTAGGTTAACCGCCATGTTTATATAGGTTCATAAATAGGTTTATAGGTCAGGTACCCCCATATTACAACCTAAATAAAGGTTTTAACCCCCTGATTGCCCCTAGAGTTAACCCTTTCACCAGTGATCACCGTATAAGTGTCACTGGTGACGCTGGTTAGCCAGTTAGTTATTTCGTTATTTAGGTTCCCCGTCAGGTTTTTATATAGCGTCAGGTACCCCCATATATTACCTAATAAAGGTTTTAACCCCCTGATTGCCCCTAGTTAACCCTTTCACCAGTGATCACCGTATAACTGTTACGGGTGACACTGGTTAGATAGTTTGTTTTTTATACTGTCAGGGCACCCTCCATTTATTACCCAATAACGGTTTAACCCCCTGATCGCCCGGCGGGTGATATCAATTAGGTTTTAGGGTCAAATAAGGTCTGCGTTGCCCCAGGTTAGTGCCAGTACCGCAAACACCCACGCGCAAAGCATACACTTCCCTTAGTGGTACAGTATCTGAACAGATCAATATCTGATCTGATCAGATCTATACTAGCGTCCCAGCAGTTTAGAGTTAAAAAAAACGCATTGTTAGCGGGATCAGCCCAGATACCTGCTAGCACCTGCGTTTTCCCCCCTCCGCCCAGCCCAGCCCAGCCCACCCAAGTGCAGTATCGATCGATCACTGTCACTTACAAAACACTAAGCACACATAACTGCAGCGTTCGCAGAGTCAGGCCTGATCCCTGCGATCGATAACATTTTTTTTTGTGGTAGCGTTTTGATTCAGTCGCTAACAGTCAGGAGCTTTTTTACCTGTAAATCTCAAAAAAATAAAAAAATAGTTGTCGTTTTATTGTTCTCTCTCTCTCTCTATTCTCTCTCTATTGTTGCTCTTTTTTTACTCCATTCTATTCTGCAATGTTTTATTATGTTTTATCATGCTTGCTTTTCAGGTATGTAATTTTGTTTACTGTGTTTTAGTGTTAACCATTTTTTTGTTTTCAGGTTCGCCATTCAGTTACAGCGTGGATTTATTTATCTTGACAGCAACAGCGTTTGCTCCCACGATACATAAAGCCGCGACTCCAACGCTGTAGGAGGTGATTTCACCACCACAGTTAAAAAAAAGAGGATATGTGCCGAAGCATGGGGGCAGCAGGGGGGGAGGAGCGATTGGCTCCTAATGCCACGTACATACGGTCGAAATTCCGACGGAGCCCTGCCCCGTGGAAAAGTGCGACCGTGTGTACACGGCATAACTTTTGCGGGAGGATGCCCCCATGCATCGGCATATATAAATGGTGCATGTATGCCCATCATTAGAAGTGGGTGGATGAAGGGAGGTATTCTAATGGTGGGCATACCCACCGATCAATCTCTTTTTTTTCGTTCAGCCAAGAGGCTGCATGAAAAAAAAGATTACAATATATGTCCAGTATGTTGCTGGACTTTGAATGGTTATACCAGAATGATGCCTGCAGGTTTAGGTATCATCTTGGTATCATTCTTTTCAGCCAGTGATCGGCTTTCATGTAAAAGCAATTCTAGCGGGTAATTAGCCTCTAGACTGCTTTTACAAGCAGTGGGAGGGAATGTCCCCCCTCCCGGATATAAACCGCACCATTGGGAAATTGGGAAAGCGTTTTATCACACCAATCTTGGTGTGGTCAGATGCTTTGAGGGCAGAGGAAAGATCTAGGGTCTAATAGACCCCGATTTTTTCAAAAAAAGAGTACCTGTCACTGCCTATTGCTATCATAGGGGATATTTACATTCCCTGAGATAACAATAAAAATGATAACAAAGAAAAAAAATGTAAGGAACAGTTTAAAAATAAAATAAAAAAGCTAAATAAATAAAAAAAAAAAAAAAAAAAAAAAAAAAAAAGCACCCCTACCCCCCCTTCTCTTGCGCAAAGGCGAACACAAGCGTTGGTCTGGCGTCATATGTAAACAGCAATTGCACCATGCATGTGAGGTATCACCGCGAAGGTCAGATCGAGGGCAGTAATTTTAGCAGTAGACCTCCTCCGTGAATCTAATGTGGTATCATGTAAAGGCTTTTAAAGGCTTTTAAAAATGTATGTAGTTTGTCGCCACTGCGTGTTTGTGCGCAATTTCAAAGCATGTCGTGTTTGGTATCCATGTACTCGGTCTAAGATCATATTTTTTATTTCATCAAAAATTTGAGCAATGTAGTGTGTTTTAGTGCATTAAAATAAAAAAAAGTGTATTTTTTCCACAAAAAAATGCGTTTGAAAAATCGCTGCGCAAATACTGTGTGGAAAAAAAAAAAAAGGAACACCCACCATTTTAATCTGTAGGGCCTTTGCTTTAACAATATATATAGTGTTTGGGGGTTCAACGTAATTTTCCTGCAAAAAAAAAATATGTTTTCATGTAAACAAAAAGTGTCAGAAAAGGCTTTGTCTACAAGTGGTTAGAAGAGTGGGTGACGTGTGACATAGGCTTCTAAATGTTGTGCATAAAATGCCAGGACAGGTCAAACCCCCCCCAAATGACCCCATTTTGGAAAGTAGACACCCCAAGCTATTTGCTGAGAGCAATGTTGAGCCCATTAAATTTTTTTTTATTTTTTGTCCCAAGAGATTGAATAATGAAAAAAAAATATATATATATTTTTTTTTACAAAAAGTTGTCACTAAATGATATATTGCTCAAACATGTCATGGGCATATGTGGAAATACACCCCAAAATACATTCTGTTGCTTCTCCTGAGTACGGGGATACCACATGTGTGGGACTTTTTGGGAGCCTAGCTGCGTACGGGACCCCAAAAACCAATCACCGCCTTCAAGATTTCTAAGGGTGTAATTTTTTTATTTCACTTCTCACTGCCAATCACAGTTTCGGAGGCCATGGAATGCCCAGATGGCATAAACCCCCCCCAAATGACCCCATTTTGGAAAGTAGACACCCCAAGCTATTTGCTGAGAGGTATGGTGAGTATTTTGCAGATCTCGCTTTTTGTCACAAAGTTTTGAAAATTGAAAAAAGAAAAAAAATATTTTTTTTCTTTACTTTCTTCATTTTCAAAAACAAATGAGAGCTGTAAAATACTCACCATGCCTCTCAACAAATAGCTTGGGGTGTCTACTTTCCAAAATGGGGTCATTTGGGGGGGTTTTGTGCTATTTTGGCATTTTATGGCCTTCGAAACTGTGATAGGTAGTGAGGAGTGAAATCAAAAATTTGCACCCTTAGAAATCCTGAAAGCGGTGCTTGGTTTTCGGGGCCCGTACGCGGCTAGGCTCCCAAAAAGTCCCACACATGTGGTATCCCCATACTCAGGAGAAGCAAAAAAATGTATTTTGGGGTGCAATTCCACATATAACTATGGCATGTGTGAGCAATATATCATTTAGTGACAACTTTTTGAAATTTTTTATTTTTTTTTTTGTCTTTATTCAATCACTTGGGACTAAAAAAAAAATATTCAATGGGCTCAACATGCCTCTCAGCAAATAGCTTGGGGTGTCTACTTTCCAAAATGGGGTCATTTGGGGGGGGTTTTGTACTTCTCTGCCATTTTAGCACCTCAAGAAATGAGATAGGCAGTCATAAATTAAAAGCGGTGTAAATTCCAGAAAATGTACTCTAGTTTGTAGACGCTCTAACTTTTGCACAAACCAATAAATATACGCTTATTGGCATTTTTTTTACTAAAGACATGTGGCTGAATACATTTTGGCCCAAATGTTTGACTAAAATTGAGTTTATTAGATTTTTTTTATAACAAAAAGTAGAAAATATCTTTTTTTTTCAAAATTTGCAGTCTTTTTCCGTTTATAGCGCAAAAAATAAAAATCACAGAGGCAATCAAATACCATCAAAAGAAAGCTCTATTTGTGGGAAGAAAAGGACGCAAATTTCGTTTGGTTACAACATTGCATGACCGCGCAATTACCAGTTAAAGCAGTGCAGTGCGAAATTGAAAAAAGACCTCTGGTCCTTTGGCTGCCAATTGGTCCGGGGCTGAAGTGGTTAAAGACTTGCTTGGCTGACATTCCTTCTGGCTGAAGATCCTGCTTGCTGTTCTACTACGCTCATCTCTGGCTCCCTGACATTTTGGCTTGTCTGACTATCCGTTCCGGTTCCTGAACTCCTGAATATTATTAATAATATTATTATTATTATTAAACAAGTGTGATTAAACTGTACTTCTGTCTCAGTCTGATTCATGGTTTCTGACACCTGACAACTGCATGGCCTCGATGAAAAGCTTCAAAGTACGGCAATTATAATACGACATATCAAGTTTCACAGACGGTATCGCCTGTCAAACTTGCCTGTTGAGCTCAATAGGGCTGCACAACAGCCACAAGCCAAGTGCTTGGCTCGTAGTTGTGACACAGCGTTTCAATGCAAAATTCCCATTCAGCTGGAAAAAAACACACATAAGCAGTGGCGTAGCTTGGGGGGATGCAGAGGGGACGGTGGCGCAACATTTAGGGGGGCGCATTGTGCACCCGCCATCCACAAAGTCACTCTGTCCACCCTTCTTTATCTATACACTGTCCCATCCGGTGGCCCATCCGCCTTCCCCCACTTGGACTGCGCTGTGACCGTTGCTCTTTGATGGACAAAAGGTGGACAGGAATGCCCTGTGATTGGCTGAAATTCTCATGTGCAGCCACAGGACAGGGCTGGCCTGTGGGTGAAGCTCGCAGTCAGTGCATGTGCAGCACCGCTTGTTTCCGGAGTCCCGCCTCGCTTTCGGGCCACCTCTACGCTGGCATGCTGTTTCTCTCCTCTGCTCCGGAGCTCCTCCTCGAGTTCTCATTGTGGCAGTGTCTGGCAGAGGCCACATAATAGCAGATGGGACTCCGGAAACAGAAAGAGGTGATTGAGTCCGTGAGTGATGTGTTGTCAGCCCACCAGGCCCAGGAAAGTGAACATGGTCAGGGGAGGGGGGGGGGTAGGTCAGTGTAGTGGTCTGTGTAGGTGTCAGTGTAGTGTTCAGGTAGGTCAGTGTAGAGGACAGGTAGGTCAGTGTATGGGTCAGTGTAGTAGTCAGTTTATGTGTCAGTGTAGTGGTCAGGTAGGTCTGTGTAGTGGTCAGCTAGCTCAGTGTATAAGTCAGTGCAGGTGTCAGGTAGGTCACTGTAGGAATCAGGAAGGTCAGTGTAGGAATCAAGGTCAGTGTAGTGGTCAGGTAGGTCAGTGTAGGAATTGGGTAGGTCAGTGTAGCTGTCAGGTAGGTCAGTGTAGGAACCAAGTGGGTCAAGTAGGTCAGTGTAGGAATCAGGTATGTCAGTGTAGTGGTCAGGTAGGTCAGTGTAGGAACCAGGTAGGTCAATTTAGTGGTCAGGTAGGTCAGTATAGGTGTCAGGTAGGTCAGTGTAGGAAACAGGTACGTTTGTGTAGTGGTCAGTGTAGGTGTCAGGTAGGTAAGTGAAGGAATCAGGAAGGTCAGTGTAGTGGTCAGGTAGGTCAGTGTGTGAATCGGCTAGGTCATTGTAGGAATCAGGAAGGTCAGTGTAGGAATCAGGTAGGTCTGTGTAGTGGTCAGGCAGGTCAGTGTAGTGGTCAGGCAGGTCAGTGTAGCGGTCAGGTAGGTCAGTGTAGGAACCAGGTGGGTCAAGTAGGTCAGTGTAGGAATCAGGTAGGACAGTCTAGTGGTCAGGTAGGTAAATGTAGGTGTCAGTGTAGTGGTCAGGTAGGTCAGTGTAGGAACAAGGTAGCTCAGTGTAGTGGTCAGGTAGGTCAGTGAATGTGTCAGGTAGGTCAGTTTAGGTGTCAGTATAGTGATCAAGTAGGTCAGTGTAGTGGTCAGGTAGGTCTGTGTAGTGGTCAGGTAGGTCAGTGTAGTGGTCAGGTAGTGTAGTGGAGTGGTTGGTCAGTGTATGAATCAGGAAGGTCAGTGTAGGTGTCAGTATAGTAATCAGGTAGGTCTGTGTAGTCGTCAGGTAGGTCAGTGTAGGTGTAGTATGGTAATCAGGTAGGTCAGTGTAGGAATTGTGTAGGTCTGTGTAGTCGTCATTGTAGGTCAATGTGGTGGTCAGGTAGGTCAGTGTAGTGAAGATATGTGTGTGATGAACTGCGCTTCCTGTGGGTTAATACCTTAATTTAACCACTTGCTGCCCGCCTATTGTCAAAAGACTTCGGCAAAGTGGTTTTAAAATATCACGTCCTCAGGACTTTGAGCCGCTGCGCGCCCCCGGGGGCGCGCATCGCGGCGATTGTTGTTGCGGGGTATCAGTCTGACACCCCGCAACTACGATCTCAGTAAAGAGTCTCCGACGGAGACTCTTCACCGCGTCCAATCACGGCTGATCACAGTGTAAATAGGAAGAGCCGGTGATCGGCTTTTCCTCACTTGCATCTGTCAGACGTGAGTAGAGGAGAGCCAATCGGCTGTTCCTCTGACAGGGGGGGTCTGTGCTAATCGATTATCAGTGCAGCCCCCCCCAGGATGCCCACACTGGACCACCAGGGACACCACCAGGTACGCCCTAGACCACCAGGGATGCCCACAATGGATGCCAATCAGTGCCCACAATGGGCATCACTGATTGGCATGCATTATTGTTTGGCACTGATTGGCATCCATCAGTACAAAACAATGCCACCTATCCGTGCCACCTATCAGTGCCCATCCGTGCCACCTATCAGTGCCCATCCATGCTGCCTATCAGTGCCCATCCATGCTCATACGTGTCGCCTATCCATGCCCACCTGTGCCGCCTATCCATGCCCATCCATGCCACCTATCCATGCCAATCCGTGCCATCTATCAGTGCCAATTTGTGCCACCTATCAGTGCCCATCCGTGTCGCCCATCAGTGCCGCCTATCAGTGCCCATCAATGCCACCTCATCAGTGCCACTTCATCGGTGCCCTTCAGTGCCCGTCAGTGCAGCCCCATCAGTGAAGGAGAAAACTTACTTATTTACAAAGTTTTGAAACTGAAACAAAAAAAACATATTTTTTTTCTAAATTTTTGGTATTTTTTATTTGTTTAGCAAAAAATAAAAACCGTAGAGGTGATCAAATACCACCAAAAGAAAACTCTATTTGTGGGAAAAAAATTATAAAAATGTAATTTGGGTACAGTGTAGCATGACTGCGCAATTGTCATTCAAAGTGCGACAGCGCTGTAAGCTCAAAATTGGTCTGGGCAGGAAGGTGTTTAAGTGCCCTTTATTGAAGTGGTTAAAGTGCATACAGTGCAAAATAAAGTATACAACCACCGGATTCACTCCAATGGGAGAATTAATCAAATACTAACACACAAGTGTAAATAAACTGTGATCAAACATATAAATTCCATCAACTCTATAAGAATCACAAATAAATAGTGTCCAAATAACCAAGGATAAGAAAATAATTTAAGTCCAAAGAATCTCATCAAACATTCTCGAGTGAATTTGTAGGAATCCTCCACCAACACCAAGCACTCAGCCTACTCACCAGATGGAGATGATCTCTATTACAGAGATCATAACAGCATTGAGAAATTAGATATTTCTGAAGATCCGTCTTCTCAGCAAGCTCGTGGTACCTCCAATCGATCATTTAAGAGGGATGGCCACGCGTATCCGGGTCAGAAATGAAACAAGGAACAATCTCCCATGGTGCAGTATATCATAAAAAGGTTTATTTAATAAAAAATGGCTCTTAAGACCATCCAACAAAGACGTATCACGCTCGACCATATCCAACATGTTTCGTCAGCACGTCTGACATTATTAGGGGTCACATGACCGGATACATCACCTCCAATTATTTATACTGCCGCACACTCAAGGATATCCAATCCAATCCTTCCAATTGGAATTGAATTGAATAAAAAATAAACTTTGTACTAATAAATGTACATGTTTAATAGTGGATAAAGAATTATATTGGTTAAAAAATATTAAAATATAATAGATAAAAATTACTACAGAAAATTGGAAAATTTAATAGTTTGGCCTCACATGCGACACCTTGGTGGTCAAACCCAAATAGGGTATTGATTCACAAATGTTGCCACCATGTGGCAGCCATCGGTAATTCTTATCACAACTTATGACTAACATATATCTCATATGGCAAAAAAGCTTTGATTGGATAAATTCCGTGTTCGGTTTTCCAAATTCTGTGCTCTGTTTTCAGAATTTCGTGTTTTGAATTCCAAATTCCATGCTCCGAATTCCGTGTTCCAAATTCCGTGTTCCATTTTCCAAATTCCCTGTTCCAAATTTCGTGTTTCATATTCTGTGTTCTAAATTCCGTGTTCCAAATTTCGTGTTTCTAATTCCATGTTTCAAATTCCATTTTCTGAATTCCAAATTCTGTTTTCCAAATTCAGTGTTTCAAATTAAAATTCTAATTCAACTTCCAAATTCCAAATTCCATGTTCCAAATTCCAAATTCTATATTCCGTGTTTTGAATTCCATATTCCAAATTCCGTGTTCCGAATTCCAAATTCTGTGTTGTTTTCCATATTCCGTGTTTGGTTTTCCAAATTCAGTGTTCTGAATTCCAAATTCCGTGTTCCAAATTCCAAATTCTGTGTTCCGAATTTCAAATTCCGTGTTCCGTTTTCCAAATTCTGTGTTCCATATTCCGTGTTCCAGAATTCTGTGTTCCATATTCCAAATTCTGTGTTCCGCGTTGCAAATTCTGTGTTCCATATTCCGAATTCCAAATTCCGTGTTCCAAATTCTGTGTTCCGAATTCCGTGTTCCAAATAATTTTTTACGAATTCCAATTCCATGTTCCAAATTCCATTTTCCATAATCTGTGTTCTGAATTCCGTGTTCTGAAATCCAAAGTCTGTGTTCCAAATTCCGTGTTCCGAATTCCAAATTCCATGTTCAAAATTCTGTATACCGAATTCTAAATTTCGTATTCCACATTCCGTGTTCTGAATTCCAATTTCTGTGTTCAAAATTCCATGTTCCATATTCCATGTCCCCGAATTTCATGTTCCAAGTTCCAAATTCCGTTTTCCGCATTCCAACTTCAGTGTTCCAAATTCCGTGTTCCATATTCCTTGTTCCCGAATTCTGTGTTCCATGTTCCAAATTCCATGTTCCAAATTCCAAATTCCGTGTTCTGAATTCCAAATTCCTTGTTCCGAATTCCAAATTCCGTGCTTCAAATAAAATTTTCCAAATTCCGTTCTCTGATTTTCAAATTCTGTGTTCCATATTCCGTATTAGAGAATTCTGTGTTCCATATTCCAAATTCTGTGTTCCGTGTTCCAAATTCCATGTTCCGTTTTCAGAATTCCATGTTTCATTTTCCAAATTCCGTGTTTCATTTTCCAAATTCCGTGTTTCATATTCCGTGTTTACAAATTCCGTGTTCCAAATTCAATGTTCAATATTCAGTTTTCCCGCATTCCGTGTTCCATATTCCGTGTTCCAGAATTCTGTGTTCCAAATTCCGTGTTCTGTATTCCGTATTCTGTGTTCCCTGTTCCAAATTCCGTGTTCCATATTCTGTGCTCCCGAATTCTGTGTTACATATTCCGAATTCCAAGTTCCAAATTCTGTTTTCCAAATTCCGTGTTCCAAATTATTTTTTCCACATTCCAATTCCATGTTCTTACAAATTCCATTTTCCATTTTTCATGTTCTGAATTCCAAATTCTGTGTTTCGAATTCCGTGTTCCAAATTCCGTATTCCATATTCCGCATTCCCGAATTCTGTGTTCCAAATTCAGTGTTCCGTATTCTGCATTCCGTATTCTGTGTTCCGTGTTCCAAATTCCTTGTTCCAAATTCCGCGTTGCAAATTCCTTGTTCCAAATTCTGTATACCTTATTCCGAATTCCAAATTCCATGTTCCAAATTCCGTATACCGAATTCCAAGTTTCGTGTTCCATATTATACATTCCGTGTTCTGAATTCCAATTTCTGTGTTCCAAATTCCATGTTCCATATTCCATGTCCCAGAATTTCGTGTTCCAAGTTCCAAATTCCATGTTCTGAATTCCAAATTCTGTGTTCCAAATTCTAGATAGAAAGGGAGGCCTGGGATACTCATTTATAAATGTACCTCATCCCAATTGAAATGATGAATAGGTGGAAGGGGATAGAGACAGGGGATTATAGCGGTACTTTAGACCTAGATTAGACCTATCTATTGGGGTACAGACTGTTTTATTGACCCTGAAGAAGCCAATGATTGGCGAAACATGTCGGTCATCCACACTTAACAACTATACTGTACCCATGACCTATACAGTTGTATAGATCTTTAAATCAATCCTAAAGGAATTATAGTATGTGTATGGTTTTTAATCATTGTTAAGGCCTCCTTCCCCTCTCTCAGTGGGCCCCAGCCTGATTGACAAACATATTTTAACTGTATGTCATCATTTATGTGTTAAATTCTTTATAAAATAAATGTATTCGTATTTTTTACAAAAAATCACGAGTGTCTCTCTCTTTACTAAAGTACCGCTATAATCCCCTAAATAATCCAACTTCAGTGTTTCAACTTCCCTGTTCAGAATTCCAAATTCGTGTTCCAAATTCCGTGTTCACGAATTCTGTGTTCCATGTTCCAAATTCCATGTTCCAAATTCCAAATTCGAATTCCGTGGTTTCTAATTCTGTGTTTCTAATTCTGTGCTTCAAATTCAATTTTCCAAATTCCGTTCTCTGATTTTCAAATTCTGTGTTCCATATTCCGTGTTCCCGAATTCCATGTTCCATATTCCAAATTCTGTGTTCCGTGTTCCAAATTCCATGTTCCGTTTTCAGAATTCCATGTTTCATTTTCCAAATTCCGTGTTTCATTTTCCAAATTCCGTGTTCCGAATTCCAAATACCGTGTTCCACATTCCATGTTCCATATTCCGTGTTCACAAATTCCGTGTTCCAAATTCCATGTTCAATATTCCGTTTTCCCGCATTCCGTGTTCCAAATTCTGTGTTCCATATTCCGCGTTCCTGAATTCTGTGTTCCAAATTTCGTGTTCCGTATTCTGCATTCCGTATTCTGTGTTCCCTGTTCCAAATTCCGCGTTCCATATTCCGGGCTCCCGAATTCTGTGTTACATATTCCGAATTCCAAATTCTGTGTTCCAAATTCTGTGTTCCAAATTCCAATTCCATGTTCCAAATTACGTTTTCCATATTCCATGTTCTGAATTCTGTGTTTTGAATTCCAAATTCTGTGTTTCGAATTCCGTGTTCCAAATTGCATGTTCCATGTTCCAAATTTCGTATACCAAGATTTTCATGTAATATTGCTGTGTCCTTTTTTAGAGTTTGTTCCAATTTTGCAAGCATGTCTGCCATATCAGATTTAGTTAGGGAGTGGGCTTTAGGTATATCTGGTATAATGGCCTCACAGTTTTGTTTCACAATTCATAATTTAAGAGAAAGAGAGAATGTATAGGCACTCACCACTCTAATCAGTGGTTGCTGCTTTTTTGCTGTTTAGAAGTTCTTATATCTGAGGTGATGTTTTCTCCAGCTCTACGGGTTTAGGTCTCCTTTAACCACTTCAGCCCCGGACCAATTGGCAGCCAAAGGACCAGGCCCCTTTTTGCGATTCGGCACTGCGTCGCTTTAACTGACAATTGCGCGGTCGTGCGACGTGGCTCCCAAACAAAATTGGCGTCCTTTTTTTCCCACAAATAGAGCTTTCTTTTGGTGGTATTTGATCGCCCCTGCGGTTTTTATTTTTTGCGCTATAAACAAAAATAGAGCGACAATTTTGAAAAAAAATCAATATTTTTTACTTTTTGCTATAATAAATATCCCCAAAAAATATAAAAAAACATTTTTTTTCCTCAGTTTCGGCCGATACGTATTCTTCTACATATTTTTGGTAAAAAAAATCGCAATTAGCGATTATTGATTGGTTTGCGCAAAAGTTATAGCGTTTACAAAATAGGGGATAGTTTTATAGCATTTTTATTAATATTTTTTTTTTTACTAGTAATGGCGGCGATCAGCGATTTTTATTGTGACTGCGACATTATGGCGGACACATCGGACATTTTTGACACATTTTTGGGACATTTGTCATTTATACAGAAATCAGTGCTATTTAAATAGCACTGATTCCTATGTAAATGACAGTTGTAGTGAAGGGGTTAACCACTAGGGGGCGGGGAGGAGTCAGTGTGACGTGTGTGTGTTTTTTTACAGTAGGGGGGCGTGGCTGTACGTCTGACGTCATTGATCGGCGTTCCCGATGACAGGGAACCGCCGATCACTGACAGTCAGTGTAGGAAGCGCGGGGAGAGGTTTGTTTACACAAACCTCTCCCCGTTCTTCAGCTCCGTAACCCGATCGCGGGACACCAGCGGCGATCGGGTCCGCTGGTCCCGTGGCCGGGGTCACGGAGCTCCCGACCGGGACCGACAGGCAGGCACATGCACGATCACGTACAGGTACGTGATTTTGCCTGCCCGTGCCATTTTGCCGACGTATATCGGCGTTAGGCGGTCGGGAAGCGGTTAATATGTCCCGCTGCCCTCCTGGGGCTCCTGCTGGATATACATGGGGCTCTGCCAGCACTACCATCTCGGTTCCGTGTGAACTTAGGACCACACGCTGGTGCTTGGTAGGAGCCTCTCCGTATGTGTCTTTCCTCATGGATCTTCTTCTCTCCCCCCCGGGGAAATCCCTCACTGCTTGCTCGCTCCCGACTTCCCGGAGCGTTGGCGGGCTTTCCATCAGGCCCCCAGACTTGCTGTTTCTACTTCCTGCACTCCTCCTCCTCTCAACTTTGCAGAGTTGAAGCGTCTCCCGTATATCCGGGACCAGGAACTCCAACAGCAACTTCTAAGGGTAAGCTGCACCTTCCTTTTCCCAACAGTAATTTTAGGCAGATTTGCGGGGGGGGGGGCACAGAGCCAGGGGACAAAGGTGAACTGCTTACTCCATGCGGATGGTGCTCTAGAGCTTAACGCCGGCTACTTGCTGGTACCATCTTCAGGCTCCTGTTGGAACACAAGTTCCGTGTTCCAAATTTCAAATTCCACGTTCTGAATTCCAAATTCCAAATTTTGGGTTCCGAATTCCAAATTCTGTGTTCCGAATTCTGTGTTCCAAATGCAAAATTCAGTGTTCCAAATTCCATGTTCCTAATTCCAAATTCCCTGTTCAGAATTCCAAATTCCCTGTTCAGAATTCCAAATTTGTGTTCTGAATTCCAAATTCGGAATATGAAACACGGAATTTGAAATTCAGAACACAGAATTTGAAATTCAGAACACAGAATTTGAAATTCAGAACACGGAATTTGGAATTCAGAACACGGAATTTGGAATTCAGAACACGGAATTTGGAATTCAGAACACGGAATTTGGAAAATGGAACATAGAATTTGGAAAATGGAACATAGAATTTGGAACTCTGTACGCAGTGCACCTCTAAAATTTAGAATTTGGAAAATATGGAACACGGAATTTGGAATTCAGAACATAGAATTTAGAACACGGAATTTGGAATTTGAAACACGGAATTTGGCATTTGGAATACGAAATTTGGAATTCGGAACACGGAATTTGGAATTCGGAACACGGAATTTAGAGTTTGGAATGCAGAATTTGGAACATGGAACACAGAATTTGGAATGCAGAACATGGAGTATGGAACACGAATTTGGAACACGGAATATGGAACACAGAACACGGAATTTGGAACACGGAATTTGCTACATGGAATTTGGAAAACGGAACTTGGAATTTGGAACTCTGCTACCTGTATGTAGTGCACCTCTAAAACTTGGAATTCGGAATACAGAACACGGAATTTGGAATTCAGAACACAGAATTTGAAACACGGAATATGGAATTTGGAATGCGGAATTTGGAATGCGGAATTTGGAATGCGGAATTTGGAACACAAAATACGAAATTTGGAATACACAATTTGGACTTTGGAACACGGAATTTGGAACGCGGAACATGGAATTTGGAATTTGGAACATGGAATTTGGAATTCGGAACGTGGAATTTGGAACACGGAATTTGGAACACGGAATTTGGAATCTGGAATTTGGAATCTGGAACACAGAATTTAGAATTTGGAATCTGGAACACGGAATTTAAAATTCGGAATACAGAACATGGAATTTGGAACACGGAATACGGAATATGGAATGCGGAATTTGGGACATGGAATTTGGAATTTGGAACACGGAATTTGGAATTAGGAACACGGAATATGGAACACGGAATTTGGGATTCAGAATTTGAAATTCAGAACATGGAATTTGGAATTCAGAACACGGAATTTGGAATTCAGAACACGGAATTTGGAATTCAGAACACGGAATTTGGAATTCAGAACACGGAATATAAAACACAGAATTTGGAATTCAGAACACGGAATTTGGAATTCAGAACACGGAATTTGGAATTCAGAACATGGAATTTGGAATTAGGAACACGGAATATGGAACACGGAATTTGGAATTCAGAATTTGAAATTTAGAACACAGAATTTGAAATTCAGAACACGGAATTTGGAATTCAGAACACAGAATTTGGAAAATGGAACATGGAATTTGGAACTCTGTACGCAGTGCACCTCTAAAATTTAGAATTCAGGAAATATGGAACACGGAATTTGGAATTCTGACACAGAATTTGGAATTCAGAATTTGGAATTCAGAACATAGAATTTAGAACATGGAATTTGGAATTTGAAACACGGAATTTGGCATTTGGAATACGAAATTTGGAATTTGGAACACGGAATTTGGAATTCGGAACACAGAATTTAGAATTTGGAATGCAGAATTTGGAACATGGAACACAGAATTTGGAACACGGAATATGGAATTCGGAACCCTGTACTCTGTGTGCAGTGCACCTCTAAAATTTTAAATTCGGAATACAGAACATGGAATTTGTAACACGGAATATGGAATGCGGATTTGGGACACGGAATTTGGAATTTGGAACACGGAATTTGGAATTAGGAACATGGAATATGGAACACGGAATTTGGAATTCAGAATTTGAAATTCAGAACATGGAATTTGGAATTCAGAACACGGAATTTGGAATTCAGAACACGGAATTTGGAATTCAGAACACGGAATATGAAACACGGAATTTGAAATTCAGAACACATAATTTGAAATTCAGAGCACGGAATTTGGAATTCAGAACACGGAATTTGGAAAATGGAACATAGAATTTGGAAAATGGAACATGGAATTTGGAACTCTGTACGCAGTGCACCTCTAAACTTTAGAATTTGGAAAATATGGAACACGGAATTTGGAATTCTGACACAGAATTTGGAATTCAGAACAAAGAATTTAGAACACGAAATTTGGAATTTGAAACACGGAATTTGGCATTTGGAATACGAAATTTGGAATTCGGAACACGGAATTTGGAATTCGGAACACGGAATTTGGAATTTGGAATGCGGAATTTGGAATGCAGAATTTGGAATGCGGAATTTGGAACACAAAATACGAAATTTGGAATACACAATTTGGACTTTGGAACACGGAATTTGGAACACGGAACATGGAATTTGGAATTTGGAACACAGAATTTGGAACACGGAATTTGGAACATGGAATTTGGAATTCGGAACGTGGAATTTGGAACACGGAATTTGGAACACGGAATTTGGAACACGGAATTTGGAATTCAGCACATGAAATTTGGAAGACAGAACGCAGAATTTGGAATTTGGAACATGGAATTCGGAACACGGAATTTGGAACACGGAATTTGGAATCTGGAATTTGGAATCTGGAATTTGGAATCTGGAATTTGGAATCTGGAATTTGGAATCTGGAATTTGGAATCTGGAATTTGGAATCTGGAATTTGGAATCTGGAACACGGAATTTAGAATTTGGAATCTGGAACACGGAATTTAAAATTTGGAATCTGGAACACGGAATTTAAAATTCGGAATACAGAACATGGAATTTGGAACACGGAATACGGAATATGGAATGCGGAATTTGGGACACGGAATTTGGAATTTGGAACACGGAATTTGGAATTAGGAACACGGAATATGGAACACGGAATTTGGAATTCAGAATTTGAAATTCAGAACATGGAATTTGGAATTCAGAACATGGAATTTGGAATTCAGAACACGGAATTTGGAATTCAGAACACGGAATTTGGAATTCAGAACACGGAATTTGGAATTCAGAATTTGAAATTCAGAACATGGAATTTGGAATTCAGAACAGGGAATTTGGAATTCAGAACACGGAATATGAAACACGGAATTTGAAATTCAGAACACCGAATTTGAAATTCAGAACACCGAATTTGAAATTCAGAACACCGAATTTGAAATTCAGAACACCGAATTTGGAATTCAGAACACCGAATTTGGAAAATGGAACATGGAATTTGGAACTCTGTACGCAGTGCACCTCTAAAATTTAGAATTCGGAAAATATGGAACACGGAATTTGGAATTCTGACACAGAATTTGGAATTCAGAACATAGAATTTAGAACATGGAATTTGGAATTTGAAACACGGAATTTGGCATTTGGAATACGAAATTTGGAATTCGGAACACGGAATTTGGAATTCGGAACACAGAATTTAGAATTTGGAATGCAGAATTTGGAACACGGAATATGGAATCCGGAACCCTGTACTCTGTGTGCAGTGCACCTCTAAAATTTTAAATTCGGAATACAGAACATGGAATTTGGAACACGGAATACGGAATATGGAATGCGGAATTTGGGACACGGAATTTGGAATTTGGAACACGGAATTTGGAATTAGGAACATGGAATATGGAACACGGAATTTGGAATTCAGAATTTGAAATTCAGAACATGGAATTTGGAATTCAGAACACGGAATTTGGAATTCAGAACACGGAATTTGGAATTCAGAACACGGAATATGAAACACGGAATATGAAACACGGAATTTGAAATTCAGAACACATAATTTGAAATTCAGAGCACGGAATTTGGAATTCAGAACACGGAATTTGGAAAATGGAACATAGAATTTGGAAAATGGAACATGGAATTTGGAACTCTGTACGCAGTGCACCTCTAAACTTTAGAATTTGGAAAATATGGAACACGGAATTTGGAATTCTGACACAGAATTTGGAATTCAGAACAAAGAATTTAGAACACGAAATTTGGAATTTGAAACACGGAATTTGGCATTTGGAATACGAAATTTGGAATTCGGAACACGAAATTTGGAATTCGGAACACGGAATACGGAATATGGAATGCGGAATTTGGGACACGGAATTTGGAATTTGGAACACGGAATTTGGAATTAGGAACATGGAATATGGAACACGGAATTTGGAATTCAGAATTTGAAATTCAGAACATGGAATTTGGAATTCAGAACACGGAATTTGGAATTCAGAACACGGAATTTGGAATTCAGAACACGGAATATGAAACACGGAATATGAAACACGGAATTTGAAATTCAGAACACATAATTTGAAATTCAGAGCACGGAATTTGGAATTCAGAACACGGAATTTGGAAAATGGAACATAGAATTTGGAAAATGGAACATGGAATTTGGAACTCTGTACGCAGTGCACCTCTAAACTTTAGAATTTGGAAAATATGGAACACGGAATTTGGAATTCTGAACACAGAATTTGGAATTCAGAACAAAGAATTTAGAACACGAAATTTGGAATTTGAAACACGGAATTTGGCATTTGGAATACGAAATTTGGAATTCGGAACACGGAATTTGGAATTCGGAACACGGAATTTGGAATTCGGAACACGGAATTTGGAATTCGGAACACGGAATTTAGAATTCGGAACGTGGAATTTGGAACACGGAATTTGGAACACGGAATTTGGAATCTGGAATTTGGAATCTGGAACACAGAATTTAGAATTTGGAATCTGGAACACGGAATTTAAAATTCGGAATACAGAACATGGAATTTGGAACACGGAATACGGAATATGGAATGCGGAATTTGGGACATGGAATTTGGAATTTGGAACACGGAATTTGGAATTAGGAACACGGAATATGGAACACGGAATTTGGGATTCAGAATTTGAAATTCAGAACACGGAATTTGGAATTCAGAACACGGAATTTGGAATTCAGAACACGGAATTTGGAATTCAGAACACGGAATTTGGAATTCAGAACACGGAATATGAAACACAGAATTTGGAATTCAGAACACGGAATTTGGAATTCAGAACACGGAATTTGGAATTCAGAACATGGAATTTGGAATTAGGAACACGGAATATGGAACACGGAATTTGGAATTCAGAATTTGAAATTTAGAACACAGAATTTGAAATTCAGAACACGGAATTTGGAATTCAGAACACAGAATTTGGAAAATGGAACATGGAATTTGGAACTCTGTACGCAGTGCACCTCTAAAATTTAGAATTCAGGAAATATGGAACACGGAATTTGGAATTCTGACACAGAATTTGGAATTCAGAATTTGGAATTCAGAACATAGAATTTAGAACATGGAATTTGGAATTTGAAACACGGAATTTGGCATTTGGAATACGAAATTTGGAATTTGGAACACGGAATTTGGAATTCGGAACACAGAATTTAGAATTTGGAATGCAGAATTTGGAACATGGAACACAGAATTTGGAACACGGAATATGGAATTCGGAACCCTGTACTCTGTGTGCAGTGCACCTCTAAAATTTTAAATTCGGAATACAGAACATGGAATTTGTAACACGGAATATGGAATGCGGATTTTGGACACGGAATTTGGAATTTGGAACACGGAATTTGGAATTAGGAACATGGAATATGGAACACGGAATTTGGAATTCAGAATTTGAAATTCAGAACATGGAATTTGGAATTCAGAACACGGAATTTGGAATTCAGAACACGGAATTTGGAATTCAGAACACGGAATATGAAACACGGAATTTGAAATTCAGAACACATAATTTGAAATTCAGAGCACGGAATTTGGAATTCAGAACACGGAATTTGGAAAATGGAACACAGAATTTGGAAAATGGAACATGGAATTTGGAACTCTGTACGCAGTGCACCTCTAAACTTTAGAATTTGGAAAATATGGAACACGGAATTTGGAATTCTGACACAGAATTTGGAATTCAGAACAAAGAATTTAGAACACGAAATTTGGAATTTGAAACACGGAATTTGGCATTTGGAATACGAAATTTGGAATTCGGAACACGGAATTTGGAATTCGGAACACGGAATTTGGAATTCGGGACACGGAATTTGGAATTCGGAACACGGAATTTGGAATTCGGAACACGGAATTTAGAATTTGGAATGCGGAATTTGGAATGCAGAATTTGGAATGCGGAATTTGGAACACAAAATACGAAATTTGGAATACACAATTTGGACTTTGGAACACGGAATTTGGAACACGGAACATGGAATTTGGAATTTGGAACACAGAATTTGGAATTTGGAACACGGAATTTGGAACATGGAATTTGGAATTCGGAACGTGGAATTTGGAACACGGAATTTGGAACACGGAATTTGGAATTCAGCACATGAAATTTGGAAGACGGAACGCAGAATTTGGAACACAGAATTTGGAACATGGAATTCGGAACACGGAATTTGGAATCTGGAATTTGGAATCTGGAATTTGGAATTTGGAATCTGGAATTTGGAATCTGGAATTTGGAATCTGGAATTTGGAATCTGGAACACGGAATTTAGAATTTGGAATCTGGAACACGGAATTTAAAATTCGGAATACGGAACATGGAATTTGGAACACGGAATACGGAATATGGAATGCGGAATTTGGGACACAGAATTTGGAATTTGGAACACGGAATTTGGAATTAGGAACACGGAATATGGAACACGGAATTTGGAATTCAGAATTTGAAATTCAGAACATGGAATTTGGAATTCAGAACAGGGAATTTGGAATTCAGAACACGGAACATGAAACACGGAATTTGAAATTGAGAACACGGAATTTGAAATTCAGAACACCGAATTTGAAATTCAGAACACCGAATTTGGAATTCAGAACACCGAATTTGGAATTCAGAACACCGAATTTGGAAAATGGAACATGGAATTTGGAACTCTGTATGCAGTGCACCTCTAAAATTTAGAATTTGGAAAATATGGAACACGGAATTTGGAATTTATAATTCAGAACATAGAATTTAGAACACGGAATTTGGAATTTGAAACACGGAATTTGGCATTTGGAATACGAAATTTGGAATTCGGAACACGGAATTTGGAATTCGGAACACGGAATTTAGAATTTGGAATGCGGAATTTGGAATGCAGAATTTGGAATGCGGAATTTGGAACACAAAATACGAAATTTGGAATACACAATTTGGACTTTGGAACACAGAATTTGGAATTTGGAACACAGAATTTGGAATTTGGAACACAGAATTTGGAATTTGGAACACGGAATTTGGAACATGGAATTTGGAATTCGGAACATGGAATTTGGAAGACGGAATTTGGAATTCAGCACATGAAATTTGGAATTTGGAACGCAGAATTTGGAATTTGGAACACAGAATTTGGAACATGGAATTCGGAACACGGAATTTGGAATCTGGAATTTGGAATCTGGAATTTGGAATCTGGAATTTGGAATCTGGAATTTGGAATCTGGAATTTGGAATCTGGAATTTGGAATCTGGAACACGGAATTTAGAATTTGGAATCTGGAACACGGAATTTAAAATTCGGAATACAGAACATGGAATTTGGAACACGAAATACGGAATATGGAATGCGGAATTTGGGACACGGAATTTGGGACACGGAATTTGGAATTTGGAACACGGAATTAGGAACACGGAATATGGAACACGGAATTTGGAATTCAGAATTTGAAATTCAGAACATGGAATTTGGAATTCAGAACATGGAATTTGGAATTCAGAACACGGAATATGAAACACGGAATTTGAAATTCAGAACACCGAATTTGAAATTCAGAACACCGAATTTGGAATTCAGAACACCGAATTTGGAAAATGGAACATGGAATTTGGAACTCTGTATGCAGTGCACCTCTAAAATTTAGAATTTGGAAAATATGGAACACGGAATTTGGAATTTAGAATTCAGAACATAGAATTTAGAACACGGAATTTGGAATTTGAAACACGGAATTTGGCATTTGGAATACGAAATTTGGAATTCGGAACACGGAATTTGGAATTCGGAACACGGAATTTAGAATTTGGAATGCAGAATTTGGAACATGGAACACAGAATTTGGAATGCAGAACATGGGGTATGGAACACAAATTTGGAACACGGAATATGGAACACAGAACACGGAATTTGGAACACAGAATTTGCTACATGGAATTTGGAAAACGGAACTTGGAATTTGGAACTCTGCACTCTGTATGTAGTGCACCTCTAAAACTTGGAATCCAGAATTTGGAACACAGAATTTGGAACACGGAATATGGAATTTGGAACACAGAATTTGGAATGCGGAATTTGGAATGCGGAATTTGGAATGCGGAATTTGGAACAAAAAAAATACTAAATTTGGAATACACAATTTGGACTTTGGAACACGGAATTTGGAACGCAGAACATGGAATTTGGAACACAGCATTTGGAATTTGGAACACGGAATTTGGAACATGGAATTTGGAATTCGGAACGTGGAATTTGGAAGACGGAACGCAGAATTTGGAATTTGGAACACAGAATTTGGAACATGGAATTTGGAACACGGAATTTGGAATCTGGAATTTGGAATCTGGAATTTGGAATCTGGAACACGGAATTTAGAATATGGAACACGAAACACAGAATTTGGAAAACAGAATTTGGAACATGGAATTTGGAATTTAGAACACGGAATTTGGAACACGGAATATGGAATTTGGAATACGGAATTTGGAACATGGATTTTGCTCCGTGGTCCAGTTGTTATGATCATGTGCCCATTGGCACTTTTGGCTGTGGACACGAGTCAGCATGGGCACCCTGAGCGTTTTTTAGCTACGCAGCTCCATACATAACAATTAGCAATGCCCAGTTTTCAGCTTCAGGGACAACATGTTTACTCACTGCCTAATATATCACACTGACTTTTAGATGTCATCGTAATGAGATAATCAATATTATTCACTTAACCTGTCAGTGGTCATAAAGTTATGGCTGATCAGTGTAAATTTGGTAAGGGCTGCAGGGTCCCTTCAAATCCGGCAGGCTTTAGGAAACTGTCCTAACAAATGTATAGTTCCTGGACTGTCTTTCCCATACATACATTTTCTTTCTTTTAAGGTAAAGATTTTGGTAGACAGCTTTACGTCTAATTTTAAGGAGAAGGTTGGGTTTTTAAAAAACAAACATTAACCGCTTCCCGACCGCCTCATGTAGATATATACGTCTACAGAATGGCACGGGCAGGCAAAAGCACGTACCTGTACGTCCCCTTTAAATGCCTGCCCGTGGGTCGCGCGCGACCCGGTCGGGAGCTCCGTGACCCCGGCCGCGGGACCAGCGGACCCGATCGCCGCTGGTGTCCCGCGATCGGGTTACGGAGCTGAAGAACGGGGAGAGGTATGTGTAAACAAACCTCTCCCCGCGCTTCCTACCTGTCATTGATTGGCTGTTCCCAGTCATCGGGAAAGCCGATCAATGACGTCAGACGTCAGCCCCGCCCCCTAATGTAAAAAAACACACACACGTCACAGCCCATAACCCCTCCCCTCCCCCTAGTGGTTAACTCTTTCACTACAACTGTCATTTATACAGGAATCAATGCATTTAAATAGCATTGATTGCTGTATAAATGACAATGGTCCCAAAAATGTGTCAAAAATGTCCGATGTGTCCACCATAATGTCGCAGTCACAAAAAAAATCGCTGATCGCCGCCATTACTAGTAAAAAAAAAAATATTAATAAAAATGCTATAAAACTATCCCCTATTTTGTAAACTTTTGCGCAAACCAATCAATAATCGCTAATCGCGATTTTTTTTTACCAAAAATATGTAGAAGAATACGTATCGGCCTAAACTGAGAAAAAAAATAGTTTTTTTATATATTTTTTGTGGGATATTTCTTATAGCAAAAAGCAAAAAATGTTGCATTTTTTTCAAAATTGTCGCTCTATTTTTGTTTATATAAAAAATAAAAACCGCAGGGGCGATCAAATATCACCAAAAGAAAGCTCTATTTGTGGGAAAAAAAGGACGCCAATTTTGTTTGGGAGCCACGTCGCACGACCGCGCAATTGTCAGTTAAATCGACGCAGTGCCGAATCGCAAAAAGGGGCCTGGTCCTTTGGCTGCCAATTGATCCGGGGCTGAAGTGGTTAATACTCACCTTCATGCTGCAGCATCGTCCTGATGCTGCAGCCAGCATCGTCCTGATCTGATGCTGCAGCTGTCCTTCTCCAGCTCTAAACCTGAGAACTAAGCAATCACATGACTGCTGATCGCTCAGTTTTTGGTCAGCTTTGAACAGAGAGTGGTAACTGTCAATCATTGCTTTCCACTCTGAACCCCCCCCCCCCTTCCGGCGCTCACTGGAGCACCAGGCAGGAGAGGGGGTGGGCGCAGCTGGCGTTGGCTCTTAGCCAAGCGCCGAGAGCCGGATCCAGCTGACAATCAGGCAGCTGGGCGGATTCCAACAATTTGGTTGGAACCCACTAGAAAAGTGCACTCCTGTGGCCCAGAAGAAAAGTATGGCCAAAAAAAGCTTTGGTCCTACTACTCTTTTTAAGTCAGGATCTTCTGTGTTCATTGCTATAGTTAACCTAGGAGTTTATCATTTAAAGCAGTATTAAACCCAAAACCAAACACGTAATACATTGTAGTTTACCAATTTATAAATGTGATGGCTGCATTAGTTTTCTCCTTGTTTTTTTAGGAGTGTTTTTTTTCACCTGATGATCTCTAAAGTACCACACTTCCCATCTTAGGGTATCTCCTCCTCAATTGTCAATCTATCTGGGGAGAGGGTGATGTTAGATGCATTAACAAATTTAGATGGACTTGACTAACAAATAAAAGTTGAACTCCAGGTAACATTTTTTAAGCAAATACAACAATATTTTTGGGATAAAGTTTTTTTTTTTATAAATTAACCGCTCGCGCCGGCGACCCGTCTGTGCTCTGATTATACACAGCAGATGCCATTCAGCGGGAGCCGGCCAATAGAAGACTACTGGCACCCGCCGATTGTCAGGAAGTCACACAGGACAGGCACCTCACACCTATGTAAACAAGGCAGAGCTCTGTCCTGTCAACAGGGAAAAAAATACTTCCCTAAGTAAAAGTACCACACATAGTACACCAAAACACTGGCTAAGCACACATTTACCCCTTTACCACTTAACCCCCGGAAGATTTTACCCCCTGACTAGAGCATTTTTTGAGATTCGGCACTGCGTCGCTTTAACTGACAATTGCACGTTGTACCCAAACAAAATTGACGCCCTTTTTTTCCCACAAATAGACATTTCTTTTGGTGATATTTGATCACCTCTGAGGTTTTTATTTTTTTTTGCGTTATAAACAAAAAAAGAGTGACAATTTAAAAAAAAAACATTCTTTTTTACTTTTTTCTATAATAAATATCCCCAAAATATATAAAAAAACTAACTTCTTTCTCAGTTTAGGCCGATATGTATTCTTCTACATATTTTTGGTAAACAAAAATCATAATAAGTGTATATTGATGGGTTTTGCAAAAGTTATAGCATCTACAAAATAGGGGATACATTTATGGCATTTTTTTTTATAAATTATTTTTTTATAGTAATGGTGGTGATCTGCGATTTTTTTTTTTTTCGGGACTGCGACATTGCAGCAGACAGATCGGACACTTTTGACGCTATTTTGGGACCAGTGACATTTATACAGTGATCAGAGCTAAAAATAGCCACTGATTACTGTGTAAATGTCACTGGCTGGGAAGGGGTTAAACAGGGAAAAAGGGAGCGATCAAGGGGTTAAATGTGTTCCCTCAGCGTGTTCTAACTGTGGGGGGGGGGGGGGATGGGCTACCTAGGACATGACAGAGATCACTGTTCCCGATGACAGGGAGCTGTAGGTCCCTGTCATATCACTAGGCAGAACAATGCTTTGTTTACATAGGCATCTCCCCGTTCTGCCTCTCCTCGTTGTGATCATGAGCCACCGGTGGACATCGAGTCCGCGGGACTCGTAGGCATAAGGGCTCGCGCCCGCTAGCCTGGGATTACAAAGGGACATACGGGTACGCCCTTTTGCGCACTCGTGCCATTCTGCCAATGTACATCGGAAGTCAGCAAGCGTTTAATCACCCTAGTGTCATTAGTACAGTGACAGTGCATATTTTAGCACTGATCACTGTATTAGTGTCACTGGTTCCCAAAAGTGTCAGTTAGCATCCGATTGTCTGCCGCAATATTGCAGTCGCTGATTGCCACCATTACTAATAGAAAATAAATAAATAAATAAAAATTCCTGTATACTGTATATTCCATAGTTTGTAGACTCTATAAGCTATGCCAAAACCAATCAATATACACTTATTGGGATTTTTTTTTAGCAAAAATACTGGTAAGTAGCAGAATATATATTGGCCTAAATTTATGAAGAAATTAGATTTTTTTTAATTGTTTAATTGGATATGTTTTTTTTTTTTTTTTTTTCAAAATTGTTGGCCTTTTTTTTGTTTATAGAGCAAAAACTAAAAAACGCAGTGGTGATCAAATACCACCAAAAGAAAGCTCTATTTGTGGGAAAAAAAGGACATATTTGTGTACAGGATCGTATGACCGCACAATTGTCAGTTTGAGTAACGCAGTGCCGTATCGCAAAAAGTGGCCTGGTCATGGCGGGGGATAAATCTTCCTGGAGGTCAAGTGGTTAATAAAAGCTGACCATTGTAAGCACCCCTTCCAGTATTAATTGGTTTGTCTCAACCCTCAAACTGCTGGACAGTTGAAAAAAATTACTTTTTTTTTAATGATTTTCTTAAATTTACGGGCTGCCCCTAAATCTACGGGCGGTTGGCAACACTGAGTGCCGGCGCCGCCGACCCCCCGGGGGCTATGTTAGTGCAGGGGGGGGGGGGGCGGCCGCAAAAGCTGAGAAGTCACCGCTGCACCACTGCCGCCCCGCGGCCTGGCCTCAGTGGCCTTGTGGGAAATTCCGGCCCTGAGCATACGGCCGAATATTTTGAGATTGAGACTGAAATTGGGTGATAATTCTGTGGGGTGGAGTGATCTTTGTTTGGTTTAGGCAAGAGGGACATATTTGCTAATAGCATTTCAGCTGGGAATTGATTTCCTTGTAGAATGTGACTGTATAGTTTGGAAAGGTGTGGGATATAAATCTTTAGTGAGGGATTTAATGTCTGCTATTTTCGTTTTGTTCTTGGTTGATGCTATATTAATTAAATAACCCCTCGTGACTGCTTGTGGGTCATCCATAATGATGTGGGTAGTATATTGAGGGTTGAGTTATGTGCAAAGTATTCTTCTAGATGGGATGAGATCTACTGTGTAGTCATGTGGTCTGTCAATAGTGCATTGTTTATACGCCATTTAATTGGGGTGGGGGCAAGGCCTATATGTGAGGTGGTAAAGGAGATAATATGATGGTCTGACCATGGACAGGTATGGATATCTGCTTTTGAGGAATTTGCTAATTATATTGGGGTGCAAAAGATGTAGTCTAGACGTGCAAAACTATCATGTGGGTGTGAGTAGTACGTGTATGCTTTGACGCCCACGTTGTGTTCTCTCCAAATGTCTACTAGCTGATACTTGTTTAACGTGTGATTTAGTGTTTTAGGAAATGCCTTGAATAATGGAACTACTTTACTCCTGTCTAGGGCTGAATGCACTGCCAAGTTGAAATCCCTGCCTATTATCAAGTGGGGGATAGGTATTTGTCTAGTGTGTCAAAGAACTTTACAAAAAAGGATGCTTGGGCTTCATTAGGTGCATATATTGAAGCTATTGTAATCATGCGTCCTTTAATAGTGCCTTTTAATATTATATAGCGGCTCTCTGGGTCTTTAAAAATGCTGTGGGTTTCAAATACCACTGAGTTTTTGATAAAGATAGCTGTACCTCTTGATTTGGAATTATAAGTTGTACAGTGGAATTGACTGTAAGATTTATCAAAAAACAGGGGGTGTTTAGATGTGGAAAAATGTTTTTCTTGCACTAAAATAATATCAGCCCCCAGTCTTTTGTAGTGACGGAAAGCTTTTTTCCTTTATTGGGGAGAGTTAATGCCTTGGACATTGTGGGAAATTACTTTAAGTCCCATTTAGTTTATAAGGGATAATGACTTGACTAGTGAGGTGATAACCAGAGCTTTTGACATTTAAATCTTGATCTTGATGAGTGTTTAGGTATTTTGGTGTGGGAAAATCGGCATGTATGTTACCTTTATGTTCTATGGTATTACCTATGAGTAACAGACACAAGGATATATGTGCTACCATTATATGATCCAAGTGTATAAATGTTTCAAAAAAACAGTTCCTATACAAAAACTTGTAGGGATAACATATTTCACTGCTTGTGTGAGACATAGTTAAAATTAAGAATGATACACCTAACTGTAACTTAACTATAAATTTGACTGAAAAACAAAATTTCTTGGACTAAATCGTCCATATATCACTCTGGGAGCCCAGCTTAAATGGGCCAAAGAGTAATTAATTAAGAGCACTAAAATCAGTGCTGTTTGGTCCATATATGGGCTTCAAAAGTGAGAGGGGGGGGGGTCAATCAAGCGGAGGCGGAGAGACACAGCGGTTCTCCATTTCTTTTTTTTTCTTTTTTTTAATAAAAAATAGCGTGCATGCTGTTACATATCTATAACCTATTACCATACCATATATTGTGTAACCAGGAATGTTTAAATGGTAAAATATAATAGAATCATGTGAGAGGTATTAATATTAAATTGTATATAGTGATAATATAAAAAAAAAAAAAAAAGGAGGGTTCTTTGGCTCACTGCAGTATCTTTCTACTTCCTACTACTTCTCTTATGTCTCAAGCGTCATAGGGAGATGTGGTCATTTTTTTTTCTTTTTTTTTCCCTTTCCCGAAAAAAAAAGCATATTGGATCTAAAAAAAAAGGGGGGGGGGGTAAAAAAAAAAAAAAGATACATATGTGGATAATTAGAGTCCAAACTTGATTGAAGCATCTTTTATGGGTTAACAAATTTTATGGATGATCTCATTCTTTATTGGTCTCGTCTTGAAGAGGGGGTGGCCCAAACGGGTGATGAATGTGGTGTAGATGGCAATCTCGGATTGGATTCTGGCTCCAGCAATCCTAGTTTGATCAGTAGCTCTTTACCATCTGCAACATTCATGACTGTATACGTGGTGCCATTGTGGGGAACTCTTAGTTTAGAGTCAAATATATGTTTATTAAATTTTAACAATATAAATTGTACAAATAACATTCAGATGTCAACAAAGGATGTGAGCAAGCATAAGGTATAATCCCATAACGTACAGTTTATCATCTTTATAAAAGGGTGTTAATATCTCAATTTCAATCAAGTTATGCAATAGTGACTATTGAGGCACCCATCGGGGTTTATACCTGTGAGAAATACGACATCAGATTATGGGTTGATAGAATAGAAGAGTTAAAGAGGGGAAGAAAGAAGAAAGCAGAGGGGGGGGGGGGTAGGTAGGGGAGGAAGGGCAGGAGGGGGGGGGGGGGGGTCCGGGAAAACCCCAGCGCAACACATCTGATCAATAGGTGCGGATCGTGACTAGGGTGATAGTAAGTTTTTCAAGGAGTCCGAGGAGGAGTATTCTATCCATATGAGCCATTGGAGCTTATATTTCTCAAAAGTGTCATTCCCTAGGGCCAACGTTTCCTCCATACGCATTATGTTGTTGACTGTGGAGACCCATAAAGTTAGGGGGGGGGGCTAGTAGTGGATTTCCAAAATATAGGGATAATTTGTTTTGCGGCTGACAAGAAGAAACGTAGCAACGAACGTTTCTGTGAAGGTATAGAGCCTGGGAGCATGGACAATAGAGCAATTTCAGGGGACGGCTGTAGAGGTTTATCATAGAGGCTACTGTAAATTGAAAAGACCTGTGTCCAAAGAGGTTGGACAGATTGACACTCCCACCATATATGAGGGTAACTGCCATCCACACCTCCAGCACGTAGGGGGCACGGATGGGAAGATTTTGTGCAGCGATTGAGGGTCCCTGTACCATCTAGCGAGGAGCTTGACGTTTTTCTCCTGTGTATAACAGGACGTTGAGGTCTTATGCATGAAATAGTACGATTTCTGCCAGTCAGAAGCGGTGAGTTCCTTTCCCAGATCCATGGACCACTTCCTGGTGTAAGAGGGAAGTTGTTTATGTATCAGTGTATGTTGCAAGGTGTACATGGTGGAGAGTGTATATTGTGGTAGTTCAGAAAGAGAGCACAGCTGTTAAAATTCCGTGAGGGGCCTATGTATTTGGGAGGTGGAGAAGAGGACGGAGCAGAAGGAGGCGATCCGGAGAGCAGTGAGCCAATTGCCGCGAGCCTCTGGTAGTATCGGCCTGCCAGAGGCAGAGTCTACAAACGAGCCTGCCACAGGCCATGCAGAGCGGGAGTAAGGGCCTATTTTTTGGGAACCTTCACCTTGGGGCACGGCTGGGTGGTCGAATAAAGACGTAAGGGATGACGGTTCAGAGGACAGGAGTGACTGCATACCTTTTTTATACCATAAGTGCATGGCAGCAGATGTTAACGGGGAAGTTGAGAACAAATATAGGTACTGTCCATGTCCCCAGAGTAGGGCTCGGAGGTCATGTGGGGATAGATCCTGTTCTACCATGGTGGATGCTTTGATAAAGGGACGGGGGAACCATTCAGTAATCCTGGACAGTAGTTTGGGTAAGGTGTCCATTTTCAAGGTATTTATGCGTCCAAACCATGGCAGAGGGGTAGTGTTCCATTCGTCTAAATCTTTACGTAACTGTGTCAGTAGGGGTAGGTAATTTAGGGCATAAAGCTCCGATAAGTCAGATGGGAGCTTTATTCCTAAATAAGATATGCTTCTAGTATTCCATTGGAAAGGAAAGTTGGCTTGAGCCCGGGCTAGAGTATTGGTAGGAAGGGAAACATTGAGGGCTTCCGTTTTTGATATATTACGTTTAAAGTCACTGAATTTCCCAAACCTACTGAATTCTAGCATCAACGAGGGCAAGGATGTGTGTGGTTGCTGTACATAGACCAGAAGGTCGTCAGCGTATAGAGATAGCTTGTAGTCTGAGGAGGGTGTCTGTATTCCTACGATGGATGTATTGCGTCTTATTGCCTGGGCTAGATGTTCTATCACTATAACGAAGAGCAACGGGGATAAGGGGCACCCTTGTCGAGTGCCATTCGATATTCAGAACGGAGCGGAGGGAGAACCATTGACCAAGACTGAGGCGGAGGGATTAGAGCACAGTGCTATTATTTTGGACACGAAAGCAGGTCCAAGACCTATCTGTTCAAGAGAGAGGCGTAAGAAATCCCAGTTAACTCGATCAAAGGCCTTCTCCGCATCGAACGATAGCAGGCAGGCCTTCAGATTATGTTTTTGTACGTAAGAGATAAGATGGATGGTTTTCGTGGTATTGTCCCTGGCCTCTCGGGCCACCTGGTCCCTATGTATAATGGGGGGCAAGAGGGGGAAAAGGCGAGTCGCTAGGACTTTTGCGTAAAGCTTGATGTCGGTTTTGAGGAGCGATATCGGCCTATAGCTACCACATTGTGAGGGATCCTTACCTGGTTTTGGGATAACCGATATATTATCAGATAGTAGGTTGTGCGAGAGTAAATGGGTGTCATCGATTGAGTTAAATGCCGAGGCTAGTAACGGGGCGAGCGGTTGGGCAAACGATTTATAAAACCTGGGGGAAAATCCATCGGGACCTGGACATTTACCTGATTTTAGACCTTTGATAGCGACAAGGAATTTCCGCTATCGTTAGGGGGTCATCCAAGCTGGATGCCTGTTCGGGATCAATTTGTGGCAGGGCAGTCTCTGTTATATAGTCCCTCATGTCAGCGAGATGGGTGTTATTCTTGCTGTTTGCTACTGTCGGTGGGTGCAGGTTATTGAGGTCGGAATAATAGGATTTAAAGGCATCCGATATGCCTCGGGGGTTGCTTATTTTCTGTTGGTCCGGTGTGCATATGTGTGGGATCGGTTTACGAGGGGGGCGGGGATGTAGGACCCTGGCAAGGTGCTGTCCACATTTATTAGCGAAAGCATAATGGTGGTTGCGGCCTCTATCTCTAGCTATGAGGGAGTGTGCGTCTAAGAGGCTAAGTAGTTCTCTGCGGGCATTAGAAAGATCTATATATGTTGCCGGGTCAGTGTCTCGTTTGTGCAGTATTTCAAGTGCTTTTATCGTCGCCAGCAGGCGAGAAATGTCTGCTGTTCAGGCTTTTTTAAGGCGTGAGATGTGCTGAATGAAAACACCTCTCAGTACACACTTCAGGGCCTCCCACTTAGTTAGTGGATTAGTGTCATCAGAGCGATGGACCTCAATGAAGTCCTGAATCGCTTGTTCTATTGCTGCAACACACGGAGTGTCTTTTAGTAAGTTGTCATTCAGTCTCCATGACGACCTTGTGCGGGACGTCTGAGGGGGAGCTAGGCTGAGGTGTACTGGGGCATGATCAGACCACAATATGTTACCTAGGGAAGCCTTAAGTGGTGTGTCGAGTAGGGATTGGGAGATTAAAAAATAATCAATGCGACTGTATGAATTATGTGCTACAGAGAAACAGCCGTAATCTCTTTCAAACGGGTGTTGCACCCGCCACACGTCCACCAATTGTGCAGAGTGCAGGAGTGTCTTTATCTGTGTGAGTGCAGTGTGGGACATAGTGGACTTACCCGAGGAAGAGTCCAGGACTGGAGAAAGGGTCACGTTAAGGGCGCCACCTAGGTTGAAGCAGGGACCTCCAAATGAGAGCAACTTGCCTACAACCTTGGAAAGGAAGGACGCCTGGTCCTGGTTCGGTCCATATACATTAGCCACTGTAAAGATTGAAGAGTTACATTTTAGTTTAAGAAACAGGTACCGTCCTAGCGGGTCAATGAGGGAGTCCAGAACTTCTGGGTGGAATGATTTGTGAAAGGCTATGGATACACCTTTGGACTTCGACTCTGGGTTAGTGCTGTGAAACCACTGATAATAATGGGGATTTTTAAGAGTCGGGATCGCCGAGCTCCGAAAATGCGTTTCCTGCAAAAGCAAGATTTTGGTCCTGGCCTTATGGAAGTGGTATAACACCTGGCTTCTTTTCTCTGGCGTATTGAGGCCCCTGCAGTTAAAGGAGGCCAAAGTTATGTTATCAAGTGACATCATAATAAAGACGGGTGGGGGGGACAATGATCCTAACCTGTGTCAGCACGGGGGCCCGCCCGGACCAGACAGGGGGGAGTGGGAGAGGGAAGGGAACAGGCTGGATGAGGAGAGAAGAGTGGGGAGCAGGGGTTGAGCTAGAAAGAAAAGGAAACATCAGGCCACTGTGTGGCAGTAGCAAGCAAGCAAAAAATATGGTAAAATGTCAGGAAACTGTATCAGACTAATGAAAACACAGTGCACTAATCGGCACTAGTGGTCCTAGCGGGGGGTAACTGTGGTAAGCACATAGAGTGCCTCCCGGTCCCGGGGTCCACGGGGGTGTGGTAACTAAGGTTAAACAGTATGTAACCAGCAACAAATAACATATACAACTGCATATGGATAAGAACAAGAGAAAAAAATGGAAAAAAAGAAAAAAATAAGGGGGGGAGGGACTATGCTGCACAAAAATCATCGCTTTTAGTAGGCCTGGCCATCCCAACTTATGACAGTGTCATCTAGTGAAGTCCCTGGCTGCCCATATAGGGTAGTTCACAGTGGGGGGATGGTGCAGGGAGGCTTATAACAGCAGCAATAGTTGCGTCATGTTATCAAGGCAGTAGGGCAATGCGGGTTGGAAACCCTGGATTGGTGCAGACTCAGAGCCTGGAGTGGGGCCTCCCGAGGGAGAGAAAGTTGGATTGCAAAACAACAACAAAACAAAAATAAAAGAAAAAACCCCCAAACAAAAGTAAAAAATAAAAATACGGGTAGAAATAAAAATGCGGGAGTCCAGTCCTTCTTTATATTTTCAAGTGCTAAAGGAACATAGGGCGTTCAAGCGTTCCTGGTCGTCCCTCCCATCAGTTCTTGGTTGGTCAGTGTGCAACAGGCACGGGGACGTAGGGAACAGACCTGGTAACTGAGCCAACAGGCAATGATGGCGTCCGCCACGTAAGTGTCAATCATCTGGGGGTCTCTGTGGGGAACCCCTTTGGCGCTTGTTTTTGCCGACCTTCTGCCACTGTGATTGAAATGGAAGTCCTGGGGTAGTGGGTTGGAGTGGCCAGTCAGGTAGTGCTATCTGCGGCAGTTCCAGCGTGCTTAGGAATCGGGGGAGGTCACCCAGTGTTCGGAACAGTGCAGTCTTTCCTTCGTGGTGAACCCGTAGTTGAAAAGGAAATCTCCATTGGTATTTTATTTGTTTCTCCTGGAGGACCGAGGTGATAGGTTTAAGTGCCCGTCGCATGGCCAGGGTCTGGCGTGAGAGGTCAGGCAGGAGCATGACTGGGACATCATTCAGGCGGATGGAGTCCTGTGTACTGGCAGCCCTCATAATCTCCTCCTTGACCTTGTAGAAGTGTACTCTGCAGAGCGTATCTCTGACAAAGGAGGAGTCAGTGTTTCTGGGACCTGAGGTCCTGTAAACTCTGTCCAGCTCTATGTGGGCATCTTTGGGCTTTTGTAGGAGCTGATTAAAGATGGCGGTTACCGCCCCTGCTATGTCCTTGGGTTCCACCGATTCGGGAATGCCACGTATCCTGACATTGTTCCGTCTGTTACGGTTCTCAATGTCGTCCTGGTGATACATGAGCTGCTGCAGCATTACTGTGTGGGAGTTAAGGGTCTCTTCATGTGACTGCAGAGTATTGCAAATGCCATCTGTGGTGCTTTCTATGTCTTCTATGTCTTCCATGTGTGTCCCCAAGTCTCTTTTGAGATCTGCAATCTCCCTCTTGTAACTTTTCTCCATGCGGGAGAAATCATGGTTGGTAGGGAGCGCAGGTATGTGTGCATGGATCACATCTGGGATTCCATGTCCCATCCATCCCCAGAACACAGCGATGCTTGGGAGAGGCTGTGCGGATTATAAAGGGGGGGATCTAAATCTGCTAGGGAGGCTGAGCGGCCCCTACTGCATACCTGTGCAGCGTCTGCCGGTTCTGAGCAGGCTGGGGATGGAGGCGCCGGCGCCATCTTGGAAGGCTGTTGGTTCATGTAGGCCGCGGACGAGCGGGTCACAAAACGGCCGATGTCCCCTTGAGTCCGGTCGCCAGCGGGCTTAGATTGGTCCCTGGGCTTCCCCTTACCCATCGGAGCGATTTAGGGCTGGTGTGGGTGCTGGATCTGGAGATAATTCCCCGTGGAAGCCGTGAGGACTGGGAGCAGCCGCGAAGTGCGTCTTACAGCTCCATGCGCTAGGCCACGCCCCCTATGAACTCTTAGTTTAAAAGGGAATCTCCACCTATATCTGATGTGTGCAGATTGTAGGATTGTTGTTATTTCCTTGTGTCTTGCGTCTTCTTTAAAGTGTTGCCTGTGAGATGTCTGGAAAAATTTGAATCTTTGTTCCATTCAATTCAATGTTGTGTGAGTTTCTGGATGCCCTTGGGATATTCTCCTTAGTGATGAAATCCTTCATACACAAGAGACAGGCATCAGTTCTATAACTGACTCTGGAATCCTGCGGATTCGCAAGTTGTTCCTGCGATTCCTATTGTCCAAATCCTCGCCTTGTGTTTGGAGATAGGAATAATTCTCAGCTAGGTGCTCAAAGTCCTTTCTCAGGTCATTGTGAGCTAGGGACAACTTGTCATGCTTTGTTTCTAAAATGTGCGCCCTCCCAGGGAAGCTATCTCCTGCTACAGTGTGCTGGTGGATTTCTGCAGCTCTGAGTGAATCTTATTTGCCAGTCTGTCATATATAATTGACAGGCTGGCATCCAGATCTGCTTTAGTAAGCTGTGCAGGGAACTCACTTACTTGCTGAGCTGTAGCTTTCTTCTGCAAGGCACAGGAGGCTGTAGGAGAAGGGGGATGGGCGCCATCTTGAGACATCCTGTACTTGTTCTTGTTGCGGAGCAAGTAATTGGTTAGAGAGTGCTGAGCCTGGCGACGGGGTGCCTTTTTGCTTGAAGGCATGCACGGATGTATCCTGCAGGGGCGCTGGTATGTTTTAGGTGATCAATTTGTCTTATGGCCCGATAGTGTTTATTCCTCCATAACCATCGGAGCTGTTAAGGAGAGCCGCCATCCTGCATCGTGCCACGCATGCGCCCCCTCTTCTCAGACTTTTAAAGATATTTCAGTGTAGAAATCACTTTTTCACAGAGTTTAAAAGCAGAATATCTTTAAACAATATACAGCATATTTAAGTACCATTTAGGCAATTATTCAATGCTCTAAACATTATTTCCATGTGCACTACTCCAGGTTTTAGCAGAGTAAGGGTTTGGGTGCTATAGTAAATTTGATTTTTGGAGTATTATTTAAACAACGCTATATTGAATACTGTTTTAGCGCTAATTAGCAGCAATTACTGTTAATTAGCGCCTCGGCGCTATAATAAATGACCGCCAATGTCTATACCTGTTATACCGATTTTCTTGTTTTGTTTTCTATGTTTAAAATCAAATAAAGATATATAAAAAAAAAAAAAAAAAACAGTGCAGCTGTGCAGGGCTCCGTCCCCTAGCCACATAGTTCATTTACTGAGATTGTGAATGAATAAACTACAAATCCCATTCTCAACAGACTACGAGTGCACTAATCAGAAGTCCATTCCCACTTCCTACAGCTTTCTAACTGAAAGCCTGTAGGGAGATATGGGCATAAATCTGGAGGGAGAGTGTGCAGAAGCCTGACAATGCGCCCATAATCCACTGATTGTGGGTGCAATGCTTTGCTGGCTTGTAGGGGAAAAAATTATAAATTATATTTTTTTCCTGCAAAAATATGTGCATTTATTTTTTTTAGAAGGCAAACTTAGCCTTTAATTCAAAATTTATGTTTTTACCGAGCTTTGGGAGCATAGCTATTGCTATACTTCCAGCACTCTGATGCTGGACCTTCTGGTCTCAGCTTCATGCAGCCGCTATGCCCCCACTCCTCCCCTCCTGTTGCCCAATTACAAAGCACTTTGTATTATGTGAACTCATTCACAAAATACAAAGGCCTCTGTGAGTGAACAGCAGAGGGGGAGGGGTGGGTAGAGATGCTGTGTGTGAGAAGACATTGGGGGTTATTTACAAAAGGCAAATCCACCAAACTGCAAGTGCACTTGGAAGTGCAGTCGCTGTAAATCTGAGGGATAGATCTGAAATGAGGGGAAGCTCTGCTGATTTTATTATCCAATCATGTGCAAGCTAAAATGCTGTTTTTTTTTACTTTCCTTGCATGTCCCCATCGGATCTACAGTGACTGCACTTCCAAGTGCACTTTCAGTGCAATTTCAAGTGCACTTTGCACTTGTAGTGCAAAGTGGATTGGAGAGGGATTAGAACACTTGTCAGTTTTTAATGCTGTCTGTGCTTCCATTAAGGAGATTCACCCTCTCTGTTCATCTTGTTTACCATTATCATTTAAAGTGAAAGTAAAATAAAATGCCACATTTTGGTTTGTCCCCCAGAAAAGTAATAGAGGAAAAATCCTCCAATGGGGACACTAATTCTGGTGACCTGGGGGTCCCCAAGGAATTCCCTTCATTTGCAGGGATTTCTTTTCACTTCCTGTTTGGCTATGGAAAACGAAGTGAAAAGAAATATCCGTAATGGGACAAAGATGGCAAAAAAAAAAAGTCTGACATGGGTTATAACCCTTCATTACTCTATCCAAAATTAAATAAAAAGTTTTGCCTATAGTTCTGCTTTAACACATAATATTCCAACACATTTTACAGTGAGTTCAACTTTATACGTATTTTCCACCCTGGATTTAAGTTGTGTAAATAAAACTGTAACAAACTCAATAAAATCCATTTTAATTTCAGGCCAAGAAACGTCAAAATCTGGAAAGGTTAAAGCGGAGCTCTGCCAAAAACGGGACGCTCCACCATCTGGTGTACCTGGGTACCGCAGTGAACTCAGCCAGAAGTTTGGCTCCATCCTCCTTCCCTCTCAGCCAGCACAATCAGAGAGTTAGCACGCTTCGTGCATGCGCAGTAGGGAACCGGCTGTGAAGCCGCACAGCTTCAATGCTGGTTTCCTCTAGTGGAGATGGCGGCGGCACCATCATATAGCCGATAAAAAAAATTAGCTCGGGTGAGGACACTGCTGGGTTCCTGGACAGCTAAGTGTCCTAATATTAATAGTCAGCAGCTACAATATTTTTCTGCAGTAGCCTGGAGCTCCTCTTTAAAGGAGTAAATGCAAAATACTGTGTGTTCCAGTACGTTCCTTTCCTAATTGCCACCTTGTTTTCATTTTTACCTTGGATTTGTTGCATTACGAATTTTCTGTACTTTTTCATATTTTTTTATATATTTTGTGTACACTACAGTATGTAGTGACATTGTTCTGCATTACTGAATTTGGTCACTAGATGTCACCACGATTCACATATTGAGTGAATATGTGCTTGTAGTGTAGACGGGTCAAATGACTATCATGGTTCGGTTTATAGATTGTTGTTAATTTTGTCCAAATACAAGTATTTTTTTCTCTTGCAATATTAAGAGATATACGTAGTTAATTTACTCCCCATCTAGCCAGTATTTTTCCAGTATTAGGCTTTGGTTATTTAAAGCAGTATTAAAACCAAAAGCAAGCATTTATTATATTGCAGTTTACCAATTCTGCATTCTTTTTCTTTTTTAGGCTTTATTTCTTCTATTTTTATCTGGTGATCCAGCCAATAAGTCTGTTGTTTTTCAAGAGAACAAGCTGTCTTCCAGATGTATCAATTTACAAGGATGAGACAAACCATTTACCACTGACAGGTGCCTACAATGATCAGCTTTTTTTAATCATGTAAAACCTATATTTTCCCCACAAAAAAACGGTTGCTGTAAATGTAGTTAGATGAGTTCAGCCTTAATTTGTTAGTGTATCTAAATCCTTGATAGATTTGCTAGTGTGCTTCAGATCATTATTGTGTTAAAATAAAAATGTCCTAGTTCAATTTTAACTTTTAAAAATATACAGTAAGTAGCAGGGAGCTGGCTATCTTACCTGCAGTATCATAAGACACTCTGCAGCATTGTTGTGTTCTGTCAGAATAGGCGTATCGGAAGTGACGTTCTGTCTCGGCCATCTTAGTACACCCAGCACTCGCCCACACTAAGCCTACAGTCTGAAGTCACCAAGCGGACATCTTTTTACACCCACCGAAATCTTGCATTTCACACTTATTTTTACCACTAAGCAGCGGCAAGCCTGCTGATCTCGCACATTTGCTAATGTGACAGAACACCGCTGCTTTTAAAATTCAACATCAAAACAGTGTCACGGACTTCTAAATACTATTTAACAATATAAGCCTCAGTTAAGTGCTAAAAATAAGTGTGAAATGCAAGACTTTGTGGGTGAAAAAAAGATGTCCGCTTGGCGACTTCAGACTGTAGGCACCCCTGAAGTAACCTCAAGGCACCCTGGTTGAAAAAGACTGTCATACTGTACATCCCAGGAGTTTTCAGGAGGAGAGGAGGAAGGGTTTTCTCAGCTAAGCATACGCTCCTGCATGCATGCTTGGCTAAGGGCAGATGGATTCTAGGAAGTAAATGTTGCATGAATCATTTGCCCTTACTCAAGATGGCCACAGCTAGAAATGCTAGGGGAGTGTTTTTCAAAGTGATTTCTCAACATAATAAAGCATTGCAACATGGATGGATAGGGAAGTTTGCTTTGAATATTAAACATTAATTAAATAGTGTTCTTGGTTTGTGGTGCTCAGATGCAGTGTAGATCCACATTGTGCACGCTCACTGTATCTAATGCACGGACCGACGTACAGGTACGTCGGTTCGTGCAGCCGGGCTGCCGTGCCATAGTATATTTTTTTGAGGTGGGCGGTCCGGAAGTGGTTAAAGGATCTGCTACTGACAGTTTGGTGCCAAATACCAAAGCATACCTTCAAAGCTCTAATTGCGTCCATGCCTTGATGCGTCAGTGCTGTTTTGGCAGCAAAAGGGGACCTTCTCAATATTAAGTGGGTCAGCACAAATTTATGGCTAATCGATGTATCTTCCTGATTCAATTTTCTACCAATTTTACTGTTTTAATATAATAAAAAAAATCTGCTGTTTATATAGTTTGAACCCCCCAAATGAGAAGGATTCAGAGCCAAAGGCATATCTTTACATCTATGACTTTGTTGCCTTCAAACTAAGTAATTGTGGTTTCCTACAAAGAATATACCAATCCATTAAAAAGAGAAGTATGTTTTTTCTTTTTAGTATCAAACTTACCTAGGTGGATGCATCATCGGTCCCCCGGCGCCTCTAACAGAACCGAGCGATGGAACACCTCTGATCGCTCGGTTCTCACAGCTCCGTGAGCAGAGAGCTGCTGACTGTTAGCCAGCGGCTTTCTGCTCTGCTCCCCCTCGCTCACTGGAGCACTAGGCTGTGGAGGGGGTGGGAGCAGCAGGCTCAGGATTCTCAGCGGCTCGACTTCAGTACAACCAGCCTGTTGGATTTTCAGCATGCTATAGCTCATAGCAGTAATCACTGTGTTTTCCTGGTAGGGAAGGCTCCCTGCATCCCCCTGCTGGCAGGACATGGCAGCGCTGCGGGAAGGATTCCCCCATGAACATTGACTGTGTTAATGGGGAAAAACTAGCAATTTTCCTTCCTGCAACCCATGGTTTCAATAAGCGCATGAAAAATCTGACAAGCTGGTTGTACCAAAGTTGATCGATTGATCAACTTGGGTACACAATCAGCCTGCCCATACATGGTTCAAATCAAGATTCAAACAGTCTATGGCTGGCTTTAAACTTACAAGGATAGTGTCTTTTATTATCTCCCTGATATTCTCTCCTTTCTCCCTTTCTGCAACCTGTGAACTTCAGCACTGAAAAGCTTTGCCAGACCTCCTCTCTATCTGAACCAAGACATATAGTCAAGGCTGGAAATGTACATGATTTAATTGAAGAAAGTGACATATATTTTTTGAGACCAAGGAGAGGAAGAGAGTTTCCAATAAGGAAGTGACTGCTCTGGGCTTCAACAAAATGGCGGCCTCCCGCAAGGACAACTGGAGCAATGCTGGAGGCAATTTACAGCACACACTCATTTTGGTAGCGTGAAACCTTGAAAATTTGTCACACCAATGGAATGCTATAATTTGCAATTTAAGTACAATGCACAAAGTTTTTAGTACAGACAAACCTGCATCAAAATAACATGATCCAGTAAAAGAGACAAAGAAAAACAGCACTGCTATTAACAAAAAAAACTGTATTTGATAGCATTCGTATGACAGAAATAACAAATAGGCAGTTTTAAGACACACAGAACAAATTTTAAAAATATGTAAAACTGCTTTCTAACTACTCATAAATTGTATAAAACTTCCTTTACAGTGAAACAAGCATGTAAAATTCAAAATGTACAACCAAATTAAACAAGCTCTGCTAACACAGTTAAGAGATGCTTTTTATGCCCATTTGAACGTTTTGCTGTATACATAAGTTTTTCTGTTAAATATGACTACCTACAGTAAACTCTTTTAAAAGTAGAAGTAAACTCCACTTTTGAACGTGTAACTACAGGTAAGCCTATAATAAAGCTTACTTATGGGTACAGTGCATATCTCCTAAACTTACACTGTTTAGAAGATATTCCCAAGCGATGCTGCCAGTGACGTCACTGCCGCATGAGCTCTGAAGGGACGGCATATTTGTGCCATACCTTGAGAGCTTCGTGCTGGAGCCAAGGGCACCCGATTCACCGTGGCTCTGGCCAGTCACACAGCCAGAGCCCGCAAACCCGGAAGGAAGAGCGGGTGAAGGATGATGGCGCCGGGAATCCATGACAACACTGCATGGGAGGGATCCGCTTTACAGGTAAGTGTCAAAATGTGGTAGTAATAGGTGCATACGAGTACATTATGACTTGACCCTACCCTGCAGAGGGGCCCACATAATTTTTATTTTAGTAGCGATTTTACTACCACTTTAAGCAAGTCAGCTTTTAATTAAAATCCTATACAAATCATACATGTTTATATACAAAATAAAAAGTCAGGACTCTACAGATTCACAATATCTGTTATCTGCAGTCTGACAGTATCACAGTAGAACTGCCCCTCGTTGTCTCCTCCACCAAAGATCAGCAATTCCTGAGCACTACAATCTTTACTTTCCTCTTGCACAGCAGGGAGGGTCAGCATAGCGTACCCTGCACGGGGTGAACGAGGCAATGATTTGTGAACCAAAGCAGTCCAAGTCTTTGTCACTGTAAGAGAAAAAGAAACCTTAAAAACATTTTAATTATGTAATATTTTCCGTACAATAGCCAATTTGGAAATAAGATGAAGATATGCATTCACTGCCCACAACAGAACAGACACACTAATGCCCTGTACACACGATAGGATTTTCCGACAACAAAATCCATGTTTTTTAGCTGACGGATGTTGGCTCAAACTTGTCTTGCATACACGCGGTCACACAAATCTTGTCGGAAATTCCGATCGTCAAGAACGCGGTGACGTACGACGAGCCAAGAAAAATAAAGTTCAATAGCCAGTGCGGCTCTTCTGCTTGATTCCGAGCATGCATGGAATTTTGTGCTGCGTCGGAATTGTGTACACACGATCGGAATTTTCGACAACGGATTTTGTTGTCGGAAAATTTGAGATCCAGATCTCAAATTCTGTGTTGTAAATTCTGATGAAAAATATCTGATGGAGCCTACACAAGGTCGGAATTTCCGACAACAAGGTCCCATCGAACATTTTCCGTCGGAAAATCCGACCGTGGGTACGGGGCATACGGGTTCGGTCAATGGCGGCAAACACATTTTGGTGATTTTGTTACTGAACCTAAGGTTTCATGCATAAGCTCAAAGAGTTGTGAGATGTAACCCACACTTCATTCATTTTGAGTCAACTGGCTGCAAGACAAAAATGTCATGCAATAACTAGCTACACAGGAAAGGAAAACAGAGTTGTAACAGTTAAACTATTTTGATGTTGCATATGTACTTTAGAAATGTGATGCAGTAGTTGTATGCAGATTATTGTACAGCTTTTATCAAAGGTTCTCCCACCAAATTAAATGTGTAATTTGCACAAAGGGCAGAACATGGAAAATCTACAAAAAACTGCTACAGGTACAACATGCAGGCAGTCTCTAAAATCGTGTTCCTACAGATGAAAGGGCAAAGCTCTCATTCTTCTGGATAGTGTCAGAGCTTGCAAGCCTCTTCCTGCCTTATTCCTTTTGCCTAACAGGGCTGCTAATGGGCCAAAAATCTGTGGGGGGCAGAAGGAAAAGCAAACTCAAACTCTATTTGGACATTTTGGAGCGTTGCTGGTCAAAGAGGCTTGAAATTCATTTGTGACAGGAGGGTGTGTGGGAGGTTACTGCAGATAAGGTGCACTTTAAACCTGCAGCAGTTGTTGTTTCCCCATGACTAGGTCTCTTTAACATCATTTTCAATCATATAATTTGTAGCAAAATGAACGAATAGCAAATAAGTATTTGAAGTGACCCTATCAGCAGACCTGGATGTAGGTAACTACTCCATAATTGGAACGATGGTTGGTGGAGGTGAACTCCATCCGGACATATAAAAAGTAATTACATTTACATAGAGGATGTTCTCAAATACAACAAAATTTAGGACTGATAGCCGGCACAGCTCAATATGTGTGTTTAAAGTGATTGTAAAGGCATAAAGTTTTTTTTATCCTAATGCATTCCATGCATTAAGATAAAAAGCCTTCTGTGTCCAGCAGCCCCTTCTCAGCCCCCCCCCCCCCCAAATATACTTACCTGAGCCCCATCTAGTTCCAGCAATGTTGTAGTTTTTTGTAGTTGTTGGAGTGTCTCGGCTGCCCGGGATTCCCCTCCTTACTGGCCGAGACAGCAGCGCAGCGCCATTGGCTCCCGCTGCTGTCAAAGTCAGTCAGCCAATGAGGAAAGAAAGGGGCGGGACGCAGGTCCATGTCTCAATGGACACACAGAGCTGTGACTCGGCTCGGGTGCCCCATAGCAAGCTGCTTGCTGTAGGGGCACTCATCAGGACAGAGGGGCCAGGAGAGCAGAAGAGGGACCGGGAGAAGAGGAGGATCCAGGCTGCTCTGTGCAAAACACCTGCACAGAGAAGGTAAGTATAACATGTTTGTTATTTTTAACAAAAAAAAACTAGAGACTTTACAATCACTTTAAGGTTGCCATATTGGGAGTTTGATTTGATTGTTGAAGAGTTCCTAAAACATTAAACTCTGCAGGTTGAGAATGGCTACCGGCAGACCTGCTGAATGAGGGTTTCCCCCATCTAGTGCCTCTTTTCCTGTAGCCCACAGCTGAAAAGTTGTATATTGTGCCCCCATATGGTTTCCAAAATGCTAGATGTCCATCATGTTTTGCTCCTTCTCAAGGCAGTGTACGTTCTTAAATTTTTCTTCCCCCTATTCTTTGATAATAGGTCATGAATGATTGGCTTGTTCTATTCTGTATATTATGCTGTATTTGTAGTGATCTTTTTCCCAACGTGGAAGTGACCCTATCAGCCATTCTTGACTTGAAAAAAATCCTGTCTGACAGGAAGCTCCACATGATGCCTGTTAACACTGTTAGATGGGAAATTTTCCCATTTCCTACCATTTGTCTAGGTAGCATAGTTTTCTCCATACCCCAACTGATCACTCATATGCCAATGTATAAATACTACCACACTGTGGTTTAATACTTTGATATCCCACTTGGGAACATTGGCATTTTAGTGACAAAGGAGGTGCCTCCAACCGTTATTGTTGCATGTTTGTCTATTTGTTGTTTGTTTATAATTGTCGTGTGCTTTATATGTAGCCCCGGAGGATGGGTATTTTAAACCTAAGGATATACTCCATGCAAGTGATTTGACAATTTTTGTCATCTCCAACAGTAATGTTATAACTCGTTATTAATAAATTAGTTTTTCTGACAAACATTGATTATTTATTTTTAACCCCTCTGTCTATGATATCTGCAGTAGCTTCTTTTCACTTATTCTTCATGTGGGTTTGTATTTTTCATTGGTACCCCCTATGAGGAACTAAGTGGTTCTTTTTCATATATGCGTTTGTTGGCTACGATATCAACCCTTTATAATACATCGGGTAAGACATAGAGGGCTGTCAGAAAACATATTATCTCTCTGCCCCTTATACTCAGGGACAGAAACATTAGCACGGTCAATAAAAAACACTTTCTTTCGGAATTAGATGGGAAACGATCCTTATGTTACCTTTCAATTCCCATGCCCAATTCAAATACATCAGTTGCTTAAAAGCACACACTCTCATCATACAGGGAAACAGCAGTTGATGGTCTTTATGCCGGAAGTCAGGCCCCCAGCAAAGTGTACGCACACAAAAGAGACGTTATCTGCTTACAATACAAGTATGTGCTGGTAGGCAACTTTTAAAAGTTTAAAATGGCTAACAGGCTTATTCTAAGCCCTTCAGTAGCAACAGCCAAAAACTGTAAGACCCCTTTCACACCACACCGCCCATAGGGTCGGCGGTAAAATGCCGCTATTTTTAGTGGCGTTTTACCGTTGGATTTGTAGTGCATTTTGGCCGCTAGCGGGTGCTTTCACCCCCCCGCTAGCGGCCGAGAAAGGGTTAAACCCCCCGGAAAACCGCCACAATAGCTGCGTTTTGCCAGCGGTATTACAGCGCTGCCCCATTGATTTCAATAGCGGTGAGTTCACCGCTCCAAATAAGCTGCTGGCAGGACTTTTTGTGACGCCCTGCCAGCGCACCGCTGCAGTGTGAAAACCCTCGGGCTTTCACACTGCAGACAATGAAGCAGCAGTTTGAGGGCGGATTGCAGGCGCTATTTCTAACGCTATAGCGCCTGCAAAACGCCCTCTGTGTGAAAGGGGTCTAAATGAGGTAAAAAAGTAAAACATTTGTACCTGTATTAAACATATGGGTGTCAGTTAAAGCCTGATTCCCATCATAGCCTCCATGGATTAAGAAAGAAATATCAGACACGGACGCAGCTGAATGCCAACTGAAAAAAAAATAACAAATTTAAAAATAGGTGATCAATTTATACAGATATATAAATCATTTACATTAAATTAAAGTAAAGTACCGTATATACTCGAGTATAAGCCGACGCGAATATAAGCCGAGGCACCTAATTTTACCACAAATAACTAGGAAAATGTATTGACTCGAGTATAAGCCTAGGGTGAGAAATGCGCAGCTACTGTAAGTGGAAAAAAGGGTCAACAATGCCCATTTGCATCCTCACTGTGCCCATTTGCAGCCATAGGTACTGTATCATACTTGGTAGTTAAGGGTTCCTAAATGTCCCCTAGCTGCAAAGGGTCCCGAAATTACATTGCTGCAGATGGACACAGTTGACCGACTTTGGGGCCCCGTATCTCGGGGTCACTTGGTGCTAGGAATACCATCTTTTGATATGTTGTAGCTAGCTAGTTCCAATGGGTTTAAATACCAAATTTGGGGTTCCTAGCACCAAGTGTCCCTGAGATGCGGGGCCCCAAAGTCGGGTCAGAAAATGTCAAGCACTTTTCTGCAGCAGAGAATGACATTTTCCGAACCGACTTTGGGGCCCCGTATCTCCCAAAGTCGGTTTGGAAAATTTCATTTTCTACTGCAGAAAAGTGCTTGACTCGAGTATAAGCTGAGGGGGGAATTTTCAGCACAAAAAAAGTGCTTAAATACTCGAATATATACGGTAACTTATTTAAAAAAAAAACACTTTGCTTAGTAAACATGGCAGTGTACATTTGAATCCTACATGCTGACATTTACTTGTGCTTCTCCCACCATAAGTTTTGGCACAAGGCATCATTACAAGTAAAGTTTGCAGTTCAACTTGGTGACCAGAGTAACTACTGGAAAATACCAGGAATTGTTAAGATATTATGCATATATTCCCAGTATTCACTTTACTGAATAACAAGCAGTGGAAAACCTAGATAACTTATTTTGCAGGGAAAGAAATGTAATGGTCAGTTGCAAAGCACCAAGCTAAGTAAACATACACACAGGCACACAGTTACTTATGAACCCATAAGAATGCACAAGCTCCAAAACAAGGGACATTAAAGAGGAAGTCCAGGGTAGATCAAACAAAGCTTTAAAATAACCTCAAGCCCCCTCCTAACTAACCAGTAGAAAGCAAATGCTTATACTTAAATTCAAAAAAAAGTGAGCGCTCAGTGAAACAACAAAAGTTGCTAGCACATAAAATGTGAATATACAATCCTCAAACAATATAAAATCAAATAAGTGTATTTATTGGGTAAATGCAGGAGTACATGAACAAAAAGGCCATTAAAAAAAAATAGTATATAATGCAAGAAAAAAAAAAAAAAACACGTCTCCTGCCACAAGGTCGTGGTGGCAATAACATCAGTGTATAGGACCCTTTCCGACGCGTTTCGTGCTCAAACACATAGGCAGATCCCTTAGACAATTTGTTTGAGTACAAAACACGTTGGGAAGGGTCCTATTCACTGACATTATTGCCGCTGCGACCTTGTGGCAGGAGAGGTGTGTTTTTTCTTGGATTTTATGAGCTTTTTTTTTTTTTTTTTTACACAGTTTAACCCCACAAAGGGGTACGCGGATTCATTGGTGTTTTCTCCACTTCCACCTGGATTCTGATTATTGGCACGAGACCTGGCTGACATCGTCTGTCTACCTGTTTTATAACACAAGGCTCATCTTTATTCATCTTCTGGTAAGTGCATTATATACACTGGTGATGGGATATCACCGTGGAGAATCTACAGACTACACTGCAAGTGGAACACCTTCTACATAAGATGCTAGCTCCCAGCTGATGTTGAACACATGTTTTGACACCCCACAGTTCCCTTGAAATGAGATGTTTTAAGAGAGTTTATATTTAGTTTTTTTCATGCACCTTTGCACTTTGTCTAATCATGAATTGAAGTTTTTTTCAAATGTTGTTTTTTTACTTTGGACAATTATTCACTCTATTAATTTTAGCGCTGCACTTATTTGATTTTAGCTGTTTCTACTTACCTTTTTTCAGGATGCTCCAGTCATGCGATCGGCTCCAGCAGCCAGCTTCAGGGTAGAGGAGGGACAGCTGACAATGGATGCTCCAAAGTAAGCCTATGAGTGATGTCACAGCCCAGCATTCCATCCATTGTCAGCATCCTCTCCCCTGAAGCTACCCGCTGAGAAGATCATGTGACCAGACCAGAGTGCTTTGAGAATAGGCAAGTATAAGTATCTTCCTTCTACAGGGTAGTTAGAATAGGAGCTAGAAGGTGGGTGGGAGCAGTTTTAAGCTCAGTTAGAGCTAGGCTTGAATTCCCCTTTAAAGACATACTAAAGTCTCCGTTTTTTTTTTTTTTTGTTTAAAAATAACAAACATGTTATACTTACCTGCTCTGTGTGGTAGTTTTGCACAGAGCAGCCCTGATCCTCTTCTTCTCGGGTCCCTCTTCGGTGCTCCTGGCCCCTCCCTCCTGTTGAGTGCCCCCATAGCAAGCAGCTTGCTATAGGGGCACCCGAGCCACAGCTCCCTGTGTCCATTCAGATACCGAGCTGCAGCACGGCCCCGCCCCCTCTCCCAGGCAGCCGAGTCTCTCATACAACATCGCTGGATCGAGATGGGGCTCAGGTAAGTATTAGGAGGGCTGCTGCACACAGAAGGCTTTTTATCTTAATGCATAAAATGTATTAAGATAAAAAACCTTCTGCCTTTACAGCTACTTTAAGGTTTTTATACAAAAGAAAATATCAAAACTAAAGCAGGTAACTGCACAAACCCATTTATGCATTGTGTCTACCCCTTTCTGTACGATGCATTAAAGTGGTTGTAAAGTCAAAAAATTGACTTTTACCTACAGGTAAGCCTATAATGAGGCTTACCTGTAGGTAAAAAAAATCTCCTAAACCTGTACGGTTTAGGAGATATTCCCCGTGCAATGCGCCGCTGACTGCAGCGGCGCATGCGCACGGGGGATTCTCCGCTGAAAGGCCGGCAGAATCCGAACCTTGCCGGGAAGAAGTCTCCCATGCGCATGCGCGGGAGTGGCGACATCGCAGCTCCAGCCACTCACAGCGCCGGAGTCGCGATACCCGGAAGACACGCCGAGGCAACATGTCAGCGACCTCGGCGTGGACCAGGTGAGTTACCGATGCCTCGTTCTAAGGTAAGTATTTCATAATGAGCTAGTATGCGGTGCATACTAGCTCATTATGCCTTTTCCCTTACAGTTGTTTAAAAAAGAAAAAAAGTGTCAGCGGGTTTACAACCGCTTTAAGAACAGGAACACTGACAGATACATCAGAATTCTTTCAACTATGACTTTAAAATATAATAACATTAAGATTATCCCATCTTAAAGTGGATGTAAACCTGAAAAAAAATTTTTTTTTAATGAAGACATCTACCTGGTACAGTAGAGGATGCCAAGTCATCTGTGCCCAGTCTTGCCACGAAGAGTTAATCCTGCTCTGAGCAATTCTCATGTCTTTTTTTACTAAGATAAAAAAACTACACACAGATAAATGTGTGTCGCCACATCCCCCACTGCTGTGACTGACATCTAATTTCTTTATCTCATGCACAGCATGAGAGCGTGTTTACAATTTCAGCTTCAGATCCCTCCTCCTTTCTTCTCAAGCTCTTCTAGGATTGGCTGCTCCACACCTCAGCATGATTGGGCATGCTGAAGTCATGGGGTGCCTTTCATGAATTTTGACTGGACGTTACTCATCATGGGGCGTGATCCACGAGATCAGCAGAAGATCAGCGTGACTAAGGAGGATTTACATGGTGCAGTCAGCTCCCAGGACAGCAGCAGAAAGAGTAGGAGAGTGTAGAGGTGGGCGGGGAGCTGTGTGACATCACGACTCTGCCCACCAAATGCCAGCAAGGTGACCCGCCCACCGATTCCGGAGTTTTGAGGGGCTCCTACAGCTGAAGGAGGTTACAGAGGAAAGGCAAGGGGTACATGGAGGAGTTTTGTATATATGCACAGATTAATATTGTGCCATTAGTTTATACTGGGTGAGCGGTGGGTTTACATCCACTTTAAAGGAAAAGGACAAAACTACTATAATGTGCATTTAAAAAGGTGGTATACATATTTACATCATATTAACAATATCAAGAACAGACATGAACTGGTAAGGGATCCAAATAATGTAGAAACCTATTCAGAATGGATACTTTTTGTTTGGATTTAGCTCACAATCCATTTGTGAATAGCGGTGGGTTTTTCGTTTGTCCCCTTCTTTTTTTTTTTTTTTAGACAGCTACAACCATGAAATAACGATTCTACATCAAAAGTTGTCATAAAAATTGTTGCTTGTTATGTGATACCTAAAAACTTAAGTATAGAGAAATCTGCACAAAAAACTCCATTGGGTAGATTCATAGAAACGTGAAAGATCCCTTGCTGAATCTAACAGTTGTAACATCTTTGGTTCTAGGAGCTCAAATTTTTTGCTCACTTTTTGTACATAAATCTCCACATGTTGCCCATAACAATTCCTTCATTGCATGTAACCCAAAAATGGAAATGTGATTGCAATAGAAAAGGCAGTTAGCCTGTGGAGATATTTTCATATGGGGGCTCACGCCGACAGATAAGACCAGACAGTATTACCAAGTTTTCCTTACCTTCGAGGACTGGGGGAGCTACCATTCACCTCAACTGGAGAGAATTCCATAATTCCTATAGCAAAATAAAAACATTAGAAACTCGAGCAAAAGAAAAACAGATCGCAAATATATGAAAACATTCAAGGCTCAACAGAAACGTTTATCATTATTATTTTTGTACATAATACCCATCTATTGATCTATTCACACTTTTGTGTTTTTAAACACATTCATTGCCATGTGCTTTATCTAGAAATATGTGTTAAAAATGATGCAGAGGATGGCACTTTGAAAAAAAGGGAAATCATTAAATAGGAGCTATATAGCCTTTTTAACCTCTTCCACACCGGGCCTATTCTGGCACTTCTCTCCTACATAGAAAAATCATAATTTTGTTGCTAGAAAATTACTCAGAATCCCCAAACATTATATATGTTTTTTAGCAGACACCCTAGGGAATAAAATGGTGGTGGTTTGTCACACGGTATTTGCGCAACAATTTTTCAAACGTGTTTTTTTTTGGGGGGACAGTTTCATGAATTAAAAACAAAACAGTAAAGTTAGCCCAATTATTTTTTAATATTGTGAAAGATAATGTTACGCCGAGTAAATTGATACCCAACATGTCACGCTTCAAAATTGCGCCCGCTCGTGGAAAGGCGACAAACTTTTACCCTTAAAAATCTCCATAGGCGACATTTAAAAAATTCTACCGGTTGGATGTTTTGCGTTACAGAGGAGGTCTAGGGCTAGAATTATTGCTCTCGCTCTACCTCACATGTGTGGTTTAAACACCGGTAAAAACAAACACTGTTTAAACACTTATGCGTTCGCTTCCGCACGTGAGCTCGGCGGGGCGAGGTTAAAGTATTTTTATCTTATTTATTTAACCTTTTACTTTTACACGGTTTTAAAAAAAATAAAAAAAAAATGTGTGTCACTTTTATTCCTATTACAAGGAATGTAAACATCCCTTGTAATAGAAAAAAAAGCATGACAGGACCTCTTAAATATGAGATCTGGGGTCAAAAAGATTTAATAATTTACACTAAAATGCAATAAAAATAAAAATAAATAAATTTGGCATTTAAAAAAATAAATAAATTGGCCCTTTAAGTGCTATGGTTGGAAGTGACGTTTTGACGTCGCTTATGCCCTGCAGTGTCATGGACACGGGTGGGGGCCATCTTTCGTCTCCATGCACAGCCCTGATAAGGACGCGATCGCCGCTGCTTACGGCTCCGGTAAGCGGCGGAGGGCACCGGAGTGCGGCGGGAGCCCTCTGCCGCCACCGATAAAAGTGATCTTGCGGCAAATCCGCTGCAGAGACCACTTTTATCTTGTAGCCGACCGCCAGCCGAACACGGAGAAACGTTATGCAGATAGCTGCTGCCAACACAACGATGTTTGTCCCCAAAGTAGGGACGTACATTGGCAAGTGGTTAACGTGACTGAAAAAAAACACTGTGGAGGCAATTTGCACAAAAAAACAATCACAATACCTCAGATTTCATGCATCCTTTAGAGCCCTTTCACACCGACAGCGCGACTGCGTTAGCGGTAAAGCGCCGCTAGTTTTAGAGTCGATTTTCGGCCGCTTTTAACCCCCGCTAGCATCAGAATAAAGGGTTAAAAGCGCTGCTGCCGAGGCGCTTTGGCGGCGTTGCCCATTGAATTCAAAGATTAAAGATGCTGCTTGCAGGACTTTTTTTTAACGTCCTGCCAGCGCAGTGCCCCAGTGTGAAAGCACATTAAAAAAAATCTATCTGAAAAAAACAAAATGTTACAAGCATTCGTGTAGGGTGCCCAACATTTTCCGTAATTTTCTGTAGTAGATAAATTCTTATGCTCTACAGAGTGGTCAAAATGCAGTGCAGTTTCCTCACTGAGTTATTTCATTTATTTATTCATTACAGCATTGTTATTTCATTGCATTTTGGTCACTAGATGGCGCTGAAGGATCATTACAGGAAATGCAGGGAAATTTGTGCAACCTGCACAAATGCTTGTGACGTTCATTTAAAGCAGATCTCCGGGATCAGCAAAAAAAATCCCCTATTAGTACACCCCCCTACACAAAACACTAAACAGTTATTACATTTGTGAAATTCCTTACCATTGAAGAGAAAAGTCTAATTGAATTTTCAGGAAGTGCTCTCTGTAGTTCAAAAAATACATCATGTATTTTGCCAAGGAGGAGCTGTTAGAACAGCGATTACATCATATCCTCTTCTCTCCATCCAAGTACACTTCCCATCATGCTTCTAGAATTGCACTGAATGGGGGAGGGTACACTGGGCCTGTACATGTAAATGTGAACAAGCCCACTTCCACATAAATCACACCCCTCATTCTGCAGCCAGACCCACTAGTCAGTGGCACACAGCAGGACAGATATGCTTTGCATTTATAAGGCCCCTTTCACACTGGGGCGGTTTGCAGGCGTTATTGCGCTAAAAATAGCGCCTGCAAACCGACCCGAAACAGCTGTTGCTGTGTCTTCAGTGTGAAAGCCCGAGGGCTTTCACACTGAAGCGGTGCGCTTGCAGGACGCTGGAAAATGTCCTGCAAGCCGCATCTTTGGCTCGCTATAGGAGCGGTATATTTACCGCTCCTATAGCGCCTGTTTCCATTGGAAACAATGGGGCAGCGCTCCGAACCCGCCCGCAAAACGCCACTACAGTGGCTGTTTGCGGGCGGTATTGACCCTTTTTCGGCCGCTCGCGGGGGGTAAAGCCACCCCGCTAGCGGCCAAAATGAGCAGGTAAAGCGGCGCTAAATATAGCGCCGCTTTACCGCCAGCGCCCCCACCGCTCCAGTGTGAAAGTAGCCTTAGGCTGAAACCTGTCTGTGCTCTCCTCCTTCAGACACAGTAGGAAATAAACATATTGCCCTTACTTGCTTTATGTAATCATTACTGAACTGTAGACGCATGCCCCTAATTATATATTCTACACACTGTACTCTACTGTAATTCAGTATTAGAAATATTCCTCCTCCTGCTGCAGCTTTGAGATCTTTCTTTTTTTTTTTTTAACCACTTCAGAAAGAATATTCGTGGGTGAGTGTCAGCTATGCCCGCATCTCCATCCCTCTAGTTGTCTTAGCATCATTAGTGGCTTGTTTCATTCTCCCCCTTTTTTTTTTTTTTTCCTCCCCCTGGGGTTGGAGGGGAATAGGGGTCCTGAGTCGGGCATCCATGATGTTTACAACGCCCAAAAATACATTTATACATCCTACATCCCACCCGGCCTCCACTCCCCCTCCGCTTCCTTTATCCTAAATCCCATTCCATCATTCTTCCAATTGGCCCCCCTGGGGGTTTTTATTTTTGTTGCCCCCCACCCCTCCCCCCTATCGCCTCGCGCCCCCGCCCTCCCCGTCCCCGTCCGCTGTTTTGCTGTTATAAAGTGGCCCTTTCTCCTCAGTGTCTTCTCCTACCCTTGGGGTCTGCCTTTCCGTGGCTGGATCTCTTTTCGGCTTCGCCCCCCAGGGATCATCGGTTGTCACGGCTGCACTCGCAAAGCCTCTCTGTAGCTCCAAGACCTCTTGAATTTTCTCCAACTCTCCCATCTAGCCCTCGTGGCCTCTCTGTCCTCCTCCCCGGTATAAAACACACATTCCATCATGTAAGTGGACTCCACTGCGTCAACCCATTCCCATAAGGGTGGGCTTTCCTTGTCCTTCCACCTCCTTGGAATTACCCTTTTAGCCGCGTTAAGCAGATGGGGAATCAATGAGCCTTTATATTGTTTAATTCCCTTGGATGTGGCATGCATAAGTGCCACCCAAGGGTCGTTTTTTACCTCGATCGTTGTTATTTCTTTTATGTATTTTAGGATAGTCTCCCAAAATTTTTTGATCTTGGGACACCCCCACCATAAATGACCCATTGTGCCCCTTTGATCACACCCCCTCCAACAGTTCGCAGATGTATCCGCCTGAAAATTGCTGACCCTGTCTGGGGTTCTGTACCACCTAGCCATACACTTAAAGTTTGTTTCTGCAGTTCTCGCATCTACCGCTGACCCATGTGCTAATTTTAAAATTTTCTTACTTGTGCCTATTTCTAATTGTATTCCTAGTTCGCTTTCCCATTTGGTAAGGTATGGCGGCATCTCCGGTCTATCTCTTTCTAATAACAGTTTATATATTCTGGATATTCTTTTTTTTGAGCATTCTGCCGTAAAGATTTTCTCTAATTTTGTTAGATCCTTAGCCTCCCTTAATGGGCTAGGAAGAGAGCCCACAAAGTGGGTTAGCTGGCGATGCCGCCATCCATCTATGGACAAAGCCTCATTATTCTGTAACTCGTGCAGTGTCATAACCTTCCCCTTGCTAATAACTTCCCCTAATCTCGTGCAATCCTTTCTAATCCAATCACCTCCTATTTCCTTTAACCCTGGCGGGAAAAAAGGATTTTCTTTAAGTGCTATAAGTGGCGAATTATAATTTTTGTTGAATATTTTATATATTTTATTCCATATTTTCAAAGTCGTGATGGTGATTATATGTGTTTTTTCTCCCAGTGTTCGGCTTTTCGGTGGGTTCCACACAATCTTCCCCAGCCTAGCTTCACTCAGTGCTTCCTCCAATCTAACCCATCTTTTAGTGTTATCTGTTTTACCCCATTCTGCGATTCTTAATAGTGCTATAGCATGGTAGTAACTTTCTATGTCTGGGACTGCCAGACCGCCCTGATTTTTGTCTTGTTTTAGAACTTGGAGGGAGATTCTATGTTTTTTGTAATTCCATATGAAATTCATTATAATAGCTCTTAATTTACCGAGGTACTGTTTTGGGAGAGGGAGGGGGAGCATCTGGAATTTATAAGTGATGACAGGTAAGATCATCATTTTTACCGAATTAATCCTGCCTATCCAGGATAGAATTTTTCCCTTCAGCTCTTGGCATTTTTTTTTTATATCTTCTAGGAGTGGGATATAATTTATTTTGTATAATTTCCTCGGGTTGTTGGCCAGTTCTATTCCTAAATATTTTATCCTTTTTTTCCAGACGAAACTAACTGTTTTCTGTAGGTTCTGTTTCTCTGTTTTATTTAGGTTAATATTAAGGATAAATGTTTTTGAGGCATTGATTCTAAAGTTTGTTAGTTCCCCATATTCCTTTAAGATTTTAAGCAACATGGGGACTGACTTCTGGGGTGAGCTTATGTAAAAGAGGACGTCGTTCGCGAAGGCCGCGAGTTTGTGCTCTTCGCTGCCGACTTTGCAGCCTTCCACCTCTGGGTTTCCGCGGATTGTAGCTAACAGCGGTTCCAAAGATAGAATAAAAAGGAGAGGGGAGAGTGGACAGCCCTGCCTGGTGCCATTAAACAGTTCGAACTCCGCGGAGGTCGTTCCATTGACCTTGATGTTAGTTTTCGGATGATTATATAGGGTTTTAATTTTTTGAATAATTCTGGGTCCAAAACCCATCTTCTGTAGAGTGTTGAACATGAACCCCCAGTCTACTCTGTCGAACGCTTTTTCAGCGTCTATCGAGAGAAGTAGACTGGGGGTTCTCAAATCTCCCATCCTCTGTATGGCTAGCAATGTCCGAATCCCATTGTCCCTCCCCTCTCTGCCCGGGACAAACCCGACCTGATCCGGATGGATCAGTGTGCCCAAGTGCCCCTTTATTCGATCCGCCAGTATCTTTGCGTATAGTTTTGTGTCGAAATTTAATAAGGAGATGGGTCTGTAGTTCGAGCACACCGATCCATCCTTCCCATCCTTCCTCAAAAGAGTGATCGTAGCTTTTAGGGCCTCTTCGCTCATATCATAGTCTATCCCTAGTCCATTCATATATCGCAGCAATCTCGGTATAAGAATCTCTTTGTACGTTTTATAATATGAGGCCGTGAAGCCGTCCGGGCCCTGGCTCTTCCCTATTGGAGAGTTGTTAATGGCTGCTAAGATCTCCTCCTCAGTTATTGGCCTCTCCAGCTCTTCTCTCTCCTCCCCCCCTAGAGCCATTAGCCCTGCCCTCTCTAGGAACTCTGATGTTTTCTGATTATTTCCTATGCTGTCGTTGTTTCCCTTGGTTTTCACCTCATAAAGTTCTTTATAATAGTCTCTGAATGTAGAGGCTATTTCACTAGAGGTAAACTTTATCTCCCCGTTTCTTGTTTGAATTTTTTCAATAAAATTTCTGGTTTTCTTTTTTTGTAATTTCCTTGCTAAATATTTCCCTGGCTTGTTGCCCCATATATATTGTTCCCTGGCCAATTTGTTGAACTTCTGTCTAACTTCTTGTTCAGCTAAATCTTTCAATTCCTCTCTTATCTGTAAGCTCTATGTATATGCTCTGGCTAAGTGCCCCCCAGATTTGTGCTTTTGCTCCAGGGTTTTAATCTCGGCAATCAGAGCCTGCGTCTTTCCCATCCTCTCCTTTTTTTTCCATGAGGCTTTAGCTATCAGGAGCCCCCTAATGAACGCTTTATGAGCGTCCCACAGTTGTGCCTCTGAAACCTCTCCGTTATCGTTGATTTGAAAGAACCATTCTAGCTCCTTTTTGATATAATCCCTAATTTCTTTGTCATGTAACAATTCAGGATTAAGTTTCCATCCGCTAGAGGGTTGTTTGTGTTCGGGGAATCTTAGCCTCATGGATACCGGCGCGTGGTCCGAGAGGGAAGCTATTCCAATTTCGGTTTCTTTGACCCTTTCCAGTATGCCATGGTCTATTAAAATATAGTCCAGGCGAGAGTACATCTGGTGGACAGGGGAGAAGAACGAGTAATCCCTCAACTGCGGGTGCTGGATCCTCCACACATCCAACAGTTGGTCCTCCGATAGTTTTTTTTTGATCCGCTTCAGTTGTATGTTGCCCCTCCCCGTGCCACCAGACGTACTGTCCTTCACGGGGTCCATCACGAAATTGAGGTCCCCCATAAGGATCAAATATCCTTTCCTGAAGGCCCTTAGCTTACGCAGAATTGCTTCGAGGAATAAAATAGGTTTGGCGTTGGGGGCATAAACATTGGCCAGTGTAAGTTCTACCCCTAGGAGGGAGCCCCTAAGAAACAGGTACCTCCCCTCGGGGTCCGTCATTCTCTCCTCCACCTTGAAATCGGTGTCCCTCGCAATCCCAATAGCCACTCCTCTTGCCCTGCTCGAGATAGTGTCTCCATAAAACCAATTTGGGAGAGCTGGAGAAAAAAGTCTAATATTTGAGGAATGTGCCAGGTGAGTCTCTTGCAGAAACACTATACCTGCGCCATATCTCTCTGCTTCCTCCAAAATTTTAGATCGCTTGCCGGGAGAATTTAAGCCTTTCACATTATATGATAAAAATTTAATTTCTATGTCCTTCATTTATTTCTTTGGATTTTGTTTTTCTTTTTTTTTTTTCCCCCTCTGAGATATTGGTGGTGATAACAGCCCCACAGCGGACGTGGTTTCCCTCCCCCTTCCCCCCCCCCTCTCCCCGACCTCACCCCCCCCCCCCCCCCTCCCCCCCCCCCCCCCCCTCTCGCCCCCTCCCTCCCCCCTCCCCCTCTCCCCCCCTCTCTTACCCCGACTAGGGTCCCCGGGGGCCATCCTTTGTGGCTTCCCCAAGGCTCCGGATTCCTGGTGAGGTGGAGTTCATTCAGCCCTCCCCTCCCCCTCCGCGGCCCAGACTCGGGGCGCAGAGGGGGAGGGGGTAGGGCCGATTTGGACAGAATTCATTTACAGCTACCGGCGGACATTCGCCCCCCCTCCCACCCCCCCCCGGGGTCCCCCAGGCCCTCCATTTCAAACCACCCCTGCATGTCCGGGACCAGGATCCCGAGTTTTGTACAAAATCCCTGCACTTCTTCCGGGTACCTCAACCTGGCCGTACACCCCTCTTTTGACCCTATTAAACATGAGGGGAAACCCCAGTTATATCTTATGTTTTCCCTTTTCAGGATTTCGAGCAGGGGTTTCTGATGTCTCCGTCTTTCGAGAGTTCGGGCCGATAGATCTGCATAAACTTGGATTTCAGCATCCTTATGCAATATAGGCGACTTATTTTTTATTTTTGCCCACAGGTCCTCTTTTTCTTTAAAGTGGCTGAATCTGACAATTATGTCCCGGACCCGCTCTGCGCCCCCCCCCTTTCGGGCCTTCCTACTCGGTGTATCCTTTCTATGTGGGGAAAGTGATCTGGGTCCTTGCCACTTATGGGGCCCAGGATTTCCCAAAGTTTCCTTTCCAGGTCTTCCCCTCTCTGTTCCGGGACAGCGCGCAGCCTCAGGTTTTGCCTCCTGTCCCTGTTCTCTTGGTCCTCTATTTTGTAGAGGGTGTCTCTCTGGGTGAGATAGGCCCCTTTCAATTGCGTTTTCAGCTTCGCTATTTCCAATTCTATAGAGTCCGCTCTCCCTTCCACCCCTTCAACCCTGGACAGCAAATGGCCCATGTCCTCCCTCAGGGAGTTGATTTCGAGTTTGATTACGTTTTCCAGGCGTAGCAGCATCGCCTCCATTTCAAGTTTGTTGGGGATATGGGCTCCTATCTGTTGATCGTCCCCCCTACTAGACTCACTCTCAGTCTCCATTGTAGGGTCCGCTCTGGAGTCATTGATTTCTCCTTCCGCCCCGCCCCTGCTCTCCGGCGAAACTCCAGCCTGGGTTTCTTTTCCCGATGTTTTTGGGCTTGCGCCCTGTCTTAAATAGTGTTTGATTGTACTTGTATCCCCTTTGCTGCCTTTGGTGGTTGCTTTCTTAGGCTGTTTGGCTGGCTCTTTGCTCATGTTGGCCTTCTTGGTGGATCTGATTCTCTTCCCCAGTCTTATTCCTAGGCCTCCTGGGCCCTTTTTCCACTGCTTTACTTTTAATGGGATCCTTGCTTTAAGGCTGTCTTATACTCCCTGATTGCCCCTTTAAGTTCTGTTTGATCTACAATCAGAGGCCTTATCCGCCTCTCCACGTCCTATCCGGGCTTCTTGAAGGTCCTAATTGTTGCTTGTGTCCCCCTGCGCTTTGAGGCCCGGGGCTTTCTTCAGAGTGTCCCTCTAGTGTGTACAGTCGAATTTGCAGGGAAGGAAAAAAAGAAAAAAGCTGGGGGGGACCTTTTCTACTTACAGGATCTTTGCCTGGTGCAGAAACACGCACATAATGGCTGAAGCTATTAAATTTAAATGAGGGAGTTTATTCGCCCTTCCTGCCAATTATCTTCAGCAATAAACAGTTCGCCCCCCTTTCGTTGTCCTACCAATTGGTTCTATTAGTAGAGTCAGTAGTTCTTTAAGATATGTTACGAGGGGCCATTGATCTTAATGACGCAGGCGACATACAACGCATGAGATTTTATGATTTGAACATAGTTTCATCTTTAGGAAAAAAAAAACTGGAAAGTAAAACATACAGGATCTGCGGTATCGATCTTATCTGACGTCAGGCGAAGTCACAGTGATCAATAGGTCTTCATACCTAGATACCATTCAGAGTCACTTTTTCATTCCATAATGCAGCGTTTGATGTATGGGAATATATTTTCATGGGCCCCAGTCAGAATCTCACTTTCATTCCATAATGCCGCTTTTCATGTGTGCTAGTTGATCTTCCTAGACCCCGATCGGTGTTTTACTTTCATACCATAGTGCAGCTTTGAAGCATGATAATAAAAATTCATAGGCACTGATCAACATCACACTTTCATATCCTAGTACAGCTTTTAATATGTATGGTATCTATAAAGCAAATTCAGGAGTTTTGATTTCGGACCATTTTCTGCCTTTGAGGTCTGTGATGTCCATAAACTTCCCAGACTCGTGTTTTTTTTTACGACCCGTATACATCCATAGGGGTATTTGATACTACACTGAGGGTGTTACCCCAATCCGAGGAAGGCCTGGGCATAGTAAGTTTTGGGGTGTGTTTATTCAGATTCGAGCAGTAATTTGCACCTCTCCCCTTTCATTCCCCTTCTATGCCTGAAGCCTCGCTCAGGTCTGTCTGGCACAGGGTAATAACGGGTGTGAGTGAGCCTTTCCTATTCCCACGGGTGCATAGACTGGGTTCTGGCTACCGGTCCTGTCTGTATTCAGGAGCCTTTTAACCTGCCCTCCAGATTCCGCCAGACCAATCTTGCCAACAGGGGAGAAGAAAAGGGAGACCAACCGCAGCCAGAAAATGCCAGAAGATGCCAGAAAACCCGCACAACATACAAAAAAAAAAAAAAAAAGAAAAAGCCATACAGAGCAAAAAAAGTCCTGACACCTTATTCAGCTTAGAGCCACAGTACCGCAGTTGTAATATCTTACCTCCAGCAAATGCAGGATCCAGGGAGGGTATATTACAGACTTACTCACGTTTGTCGTTTTCAGACATTCATTCAGGTTTTTTTTTTTTGTTCAACAGCAATTTGTGGATCCGGAGCGCTAAACCCAGGGAGGCAGGCTGGAGGGGGGGGGGGGGGAATGGGAGCGAAGAGCCGGAGCCACGGGTCTCGGTCAACGCCGCTGTTTTGGCGTTCGCCTTACTTCATGGTGTGGCCCCTTCATCCCGCGGTCCTTCTTTCCGGGGGGGAGAACGGGCATCCGCCGGCACTCGTCCACGGCTCGATTCCTCGTCCTCCCTGTGCGTCTGTCCTCCTCAGCCCTCAGGCTCTGACTCCTCCCTCCGAGCGGACGCTACGTCCGCACGTCCATCGCCGTTGAGCCTTTGACCGCTTTGAGATCTTTCTAACAGCAATCAGTGCTTGTATGGTGTATGAGAACATCCCTATCCCCACCACAGAAAGAGCAGGGCCATGCTGCTTTACATCAGAATGTCGCACAAGTAAATGGCATGAGAAAAAAAAAAAAAAGTGCAACGGCACTTACTAATCAATAACACAATAACGGTGAAACCAGTAATGCAGCATTTCTTAACCTTACTAGCCGTGACCCCTTGATAAAATTTCCCAAGTTGTGGGGACCTCTAACAGTAAAATTATTTTCGTAGCGTGGGTTGTCAGCACCCAAAGCAAGACAAGTAACCTGCGCCCCTAACACGCGGACATTCAGCGCTCCCCGAGTCCCTTCCACTTGTACAGTAATAAAACCCCTTATGATACATTTTAGGATGTGCCACTCTCTTTCCCTTTTTTCTCTCTCAATCCTAATTTCTTGTTTTTTTCATTCCCTATCCCTCGCTCTAGTTCTTACTCGCCTTTCTTGTTCTTATTCTTTGTCCCCCCTTTCCTCTCCCTTCCATGTATTCTCTATTTTTATTCCTTCTCTTACTCCTTGATGGGGGTGGGATGAGTGGCAGTGCTGGTGGGGGGTGGGATCAGTGGCAGCGCTGGGGGAAGTTCTGATCAGCCAACTTAGGTGCTCTTGATCAAGGTCATCTGCTGATCTGAGAACTGTAGTGGGGACTTTTAATGGCAACTCTAATCACAGGTATTGTTACTCACTGTGTCTCCGACTTTGTTATGTCTCGCAGCAGTGACACCTATGCCGAAATCAGGAGATAGAGTCTCCTCCAGCCCCTCCCACTTCACATTCCTCGCCGATCAGCTGACCTCTAGTCTCTGCCCCCCACCCATGCTGTGAACTCAATGGGCGGCTGCAAAGAGGCTGGAGTGGGTGGCCACAAGCTCCAGGAACAGCCCTGCAGGGCGGCTGCGAAAAGGCTGGGAGAGCGGTGTGGGCTTCAGGAACAGCCCAGAATTCGGTGACCCTTGGTGGAGAACTACAAGTGGGAAGTGACAAGACCGCTGGCTGGGAGTACCGGAGGAATAGCAGCCAGCAATCTTACAAACAGGATATCACAGGGCAGTAACTGTTTTTCTTCAAAATCAGCAGACTATTGCAGAGGAACTACAGAGCTCAGAAGAACATGGATGGCATAGTCAGTGAAGGTAGGAGATCAGCAACAAGGACATGGAAAAAAGCTTTTTCCCGGAGTTCTGCTTTAACAAATGTTTTATAAATAGACCCCTATGTGTTTAGACATCTTTAAACTATTCTGCAATATTTACAAACCTCACTTACCCAGATCGAGCAGAAAGAGATCATTATAACACAGTGGTGTGTCCCAACCTCCAAATATGTAAAGCTCCCGGTTTATTATGCTGGCAGTGTGCCTGAACAGAAGGAAACAAGTAGTTATACAGGCCTCTCATCTGAATATACAATTACATATGGCAAACAAATCATACACTGCATTGTCTTTAATTACTTAAAGTGATTGTAAAGGCAGTAGTTTTTTTTTATCTTAATTCATTCTATGAATTAGGCGATTGTAATGTTTCCTTTTTTTTTTTCAATAAAAATAACAAACATGCTATACTTACCTCCTCTGTGCAGTTGGTTTCGCACAGAGCAGCCTGGATCCTCCTCTTCTCTGCTCCCTCTTCGGCTCTCCTGGCCCCTCCCTCACTTTGAGTGCCCCCACAGCAAGCAGCAATGTATTGAGATAAAAAAAACTTCTAACTTTACAACCCCTTTAAGATAAAAAGCCTTCTGTGTGCAGCAGCCCCCCTTAATACTTACCTGAGCTCCATCTAGATCCAGCGATGTTGTAGGAGTGTCTCGGCTGCCCGGGACTCCCCTCATTGGCTGAGACAGCAGCATGGCGCCATTGACTCCCACTGCTGTGAATTAAAGACAGTCAGCCAATGAGAAGAGAAAGGGGGTGGGGCCAGACCGCTCTGTGTCTGAATGGACACAGGGAGCCGTGGCTCGGCTCGGGTGCCCCCATAGCAAGCTGCTTGCTGTAGGGTCACTCATCAGGAGGGAGGGGCCAGGAGAGCAAAAGAGGGACCCGAGAAGAGGAGGATCCAGGCTGTTCTGTGCAAAACACCTGCACAGAACAGGTAAGTATAACAGGTTTGTTATTTTCATATATAAAAAAGGAGACTTTAGTATCACTTTAAGGAAAAAAAATAGTTTTTTTTGTACTCACTGTAAAATAAGATTTCTAAAATTACCGTGAAACCATTTTCTTTGAGTTCATTGAGAGACACAGGAATTCAGATTATACTGATGCCTACATGTGGTTTAGGACACTGGCAAGCCCACCTTGTATAACCCCTACTCTAGCCAGCATGCCTCCGTTTTGTGAAAACACAGCACCAGGGCAAAGCAAAAAAAGCAGTACAATGGGACTCCGAAAAAAAAAAGATTTTACAGTTACATGAGGCTGTGCCACAGCTCTGGACATGGAAAGCATTTTGCAGTTAATGTAGAATATTCTGGTCTGGAAAGTGCCCAAAGAGGGGCCCTGTGCACAAAACTCCCATTATTAGGCTAGCCCCGCATGGCCAGTGAAGCAAAGTCGGAGTACAGCCTCTAAAGCTAGGCTGTGGAAATGCAGACCCAGGTAGCTACTATACAGACACCAGCTCAAACAACAACAATGGTGTCTGCAAAGTGACTGAAGTGATTAAGGAAAATATTCCACAAAAGTAAGGAAGGCTATCAAAAAATTTGCAGACCTGAGGAAAATACATCCTACCTCCTAGGACTCAGGAATTTCTGTGCCCCTCATTGGATGAGTAAACGAGTAAATTAAGGGACAGAGGAAGTACAAAAATAAAATTCCACAGAGATGGAGGGGATTAGACCAGGGAAGTCACACAGGAGCCCCCTTGCTACATTTTGTGTCCGGACACACATGCTCAATTTGCTGCAAAAAAATTCTTACCCTGAGCGAGCCAAAGGCTTTTTTCCTAAAACAATGGGCTGGTACCAAATTTCATGCTGAGGATCAAAGATGTACATTGAGTCACTGCAACCGTCTGGTTGTGGGTTTGGACGAGGGAATACCCCACCATATACAAATAATTCTCCCCGAAATAGGGAACAAGAATGATAAGAGAGAGGAGGAACTTTTCCCTGGGCCTAGAGGAGACAATAAAAGTGCAATATTCATTTCAGTTTAAAAGAGCCAAAAACAGGTAAAGGTGAGAGCAATAATATAAGCAAGAAACACATGTACTCACTAACCTCAACACTTCTCCATCTCCAAGCCTCTGTATCCAAGATATGAACATCATTAAACCACTTCTTGTTTTTGGAACCTCCGAACACATAAATCCGGCAGCTCTCTGGATCAAAGACTGCAGTGTGACCTGTGCGCGCTTCTGGAGTAGAACCATCAGTCACTGCCTCCACAGGAAACCATGTGTTATTCTCTAAATTCATAAGAATAATGTATTAGCCATATCAATAATCTAGCCACCTGCCTAAAACAAAAAACATCTTAAACGTTTAATGTCACTCGGAAAAAAAAAAAAACCCACAAAGAAAAACTACTGATAAAAAAGTATTTGAAGTTGAGGTGAGAAGGAGCAAAGCTACAACATGCAAAATCTGATGCAGCTCTGCATAGAAACCAATCAGCTTCCAGGTTTTATTGTCAAGGTTTAACTGAACAAGCTGAAGCTAGAAGCTGATTGGCTACTATGCACAACTGGACCAGATTCTTCACCAATTTTAGTAAATCTCCCCCATTGAATAGTAAACCACTCACTTCTAGAGCAAAAAATGAATTCCAAATGATGTTTACCTGTTTTAAGCTTCCACATGGAATCCTTACAGAATTGCATGCGCGTGCCTTGCCCCCCTATCAGTATCACGGTTTCAGAATCAGCAGGGCATAAAGTATGACCCCAACGTCCTGATGGGACACCTAAATATGAAAAAATAAATAAAATAAAAAAGTTTAGCTGAGTGAATTCTGTTATGCCAGACCACAGCTTAATAACTGTATTATGTCATATTCTAAAAGGCTAAAAAGCAAAAATGGGGAACACTCTATTTCTTAATAACATGCAATCTTTAAAAGATCCCTTACATACCTGAAATGCCATTGGTTGTTTTTGCAACAGCTACTGACTTGGGCAATGGAGCACCTTTGCTGTTCTTATTCTTCGATTTTGCTGTATCACCTTTAACAAGCCCTTTGTTAGGGCAAATGTTCTCTTCTTCACCCTTCAATCGTTTTCTCTTTCTGCTTTCTTGTTTTTGTTCCTTCTTCATATGATGTAGCTTAACCTAAGAACAAACATTTATTATACTACAGCTTACCAGTCATTAAATGTGGTGGACACATTCGTTTTTTCCTTCTCAGGATTTATTTCCTTTTAACCTGGTGATCCTGCTAGTATCACATTTCCTGTCCAAAGGTGACAATGTTCACTCACTGGGCTGTAGACAGTATATGGAGATGCGATGTCACATTAGGACAGGACATGTGTTAGAACTACAGAACACCTCCCCTTCTCCATCTCTATAACGTATGCAACTTTTTTTTTTTTAGGTCACAGAGGGGAACTGTGTTGTTACAGATCTCTTCCCCATTACTCAGTGTAATTATCAGAGAACAGCAGCAACACATTAACTGAGTATTTTTTTATCAGGGACGCCTCTTTACTGGTAAGGTTAGGCTGGGAAGGCTTGACCATTCTTCCAGAAGCACATTTGTGAGGTCAAGCACTGATGTGGACAAGAAAGCTTGGCTCCCAGTCTCCACTCATTTCATCCCAAAGGTGTTCTATCGGGTTGAGGTCAGGACTTTGTGCATGCCAGTCAATCTCTTCCACACCAATCTCACTCATCCAGGACCTTGCTTTGTGCACTGGTCCAAATCATTTGGTGGAGGGGGGGGGGGGGGATTATGGTGTGGGGTTGTTTTTCAGGGTTTGGGCTTTGGCATCTTCATTGCAGTGAAGGGAACTCTTAAGGAGTCAGCATACCAAGACATTTTGGACAATTTCAACTTTGTGGGAACAGTTTGGGGATGGCCACTTCCTGTTCCAACATGACTGCACACCAGTGCACAAACACGGTCTGTAAAGACATGGATGAGCGAGTATGGGGTGGAGGAACTTGACTGGCCTGCACAGAGGACCTTAACCCGATCGAAAACACTTGGGAGGAATTAAAGTGGGGAGCAGTTTGGAGAGCTTTTCCTCACAAATCCACAGCAGCCAGTACTTTCTAGGCTCTACTCTTCGGTAGCGATGAGCTACGGCATGTTTGCATGCTCCACGTGCAGAGCCCGCCAGGAAGTCGGCGCAGCGCTGCGCTAATCACAGGCAGTGAGACATTGCCCTGATGCGCGGCTGCAGAGATCGGGCAATATCTCACTGCCTGTGATAAGCGCATCACTGCGCCGACTTCCTGGCGGGCTCTGCGCGTGAAGCATGCGAACACGCCGGAGCTCATCCCTACTCTTCGGCATCTGATAGATGGCAGGGAGTACACACTGCACTGCGCATGCACAGAGGAAATTGTCTGGAAAAAAAAGTTGCTAAAAATAAAAAATAAAAATGGCAAGAAAAACATATCATGTGTCTTGGACAAAAAAATAAAAAAATTTAAATTTTTGTTTCTCACATTACAATACCGCTTTATTGAGTTTTGACAAATCCACTGTAGCCAGTTTTCACAGAACAGAGTCATTGGGCAGACATTCCTGGAACCTATGCTGTTCCTCCCTCTATTTTTCCTATATCACCAATTAGGTTCAAGCTTCCAAAGCAAATGTTTGAATCTGATTGGTGGCGGTCAGAAATTTTTTAGTACTAGCATCTTTTGCAGGCTTGCTGTGTATGCGAGACAGTAAGGAGCTTGAAATGTATACTGCAGAAGAACTCAAAACTACCAAAAAAAGGAAATAGTCTGGACTAGTGCAGTACAGAAATGACTGCAGAAAAAATGAAACGCTAAGCAGGCCGTCTGTGCCTCCTGTATGCATCTTGTTAAAAGGGCTCCTAGAACTTTGACCAAAAGACAAAATGAATTAAAAAAAAAAAAAAAAAAAAAAACTTTTGGAAGAATTATATACTGCTAATTTAGCTTATCTTTATTTGTTATTTGTTCCCCTTTTTCTGTTCTTTGATTTATTTTAGATTTTTAGAAAGAAAATAAGAAACTGCAAAGAGCTACAACTGGGGGAAGTTGGCCTCTTGACCCAGTAGAACTGTCAAGCTTGCAAGAAATTGTTGCAGACATGGTAATCAAAAGCATAAGACAACGAGACAACCATTTCTATTCTTTTAAAGGTGTTATTCAAGATAATAAGACAATGAGGTAACAATCATAGGATGTGTTGTGCCATCATAATTGTTAAGTGGTATAAAATGTTGTATCAAGTTCTCAATATATTGAGCTTCGTTGATTAAGTCAGTGCAGAGTTGAGGATAATAAAACTGCCAGTCTCCGCAAGAATTTGAGTGTGGTTTGCCATCTTGTTAAGGTACCAGAACAACCCATTTTAAAATCTTGGGGCCTCACTTTGACTGCAATGTACCAATATCATATTTTTACCTGCCCTTGTATAAGGATGGCGACATGCACCTTGGAGTTCTTCAACATACAGGTTAGATCTTTACATGAAGCACAGTCCCAGATGAAACACCTGCAATACAAGATATATTTATCAAGATCATGGCAAAAAATTAGATTTTTTTTTACTCACCATAAAATCCATTTCTTGTAGTCCATTGAGGGACAAAGGAATCACTATTGGGTTATACTACTGCCTACAAAAGAGCTAGACACTGGCAAACTAAAGAGAAAAAAACTGCCCAGAATAACCTACCCCCCCACCACCACCACCACGACCTCCAACTACCAGCATGCCAACTAGTACCAAAAAGTATGATCAAACACACAGAGTACTCGTGTAGCTCAGACTCCAAAAAAATAAATAAATTAAAAAAAAAAATTTACAGTGAAATCCCATTTTCTTCTTTCTCATTGATTTAGGATCACAGGTCAATCACTTTCTGTCCAGTTGAGGGGTTGGCAACACAGTAAACAATTGCTAACAAGCCCAAAAACATAAAAACTGGGGACTTACAGCTGCTCAAGTTGCCTGAATGACTTAGACCCAAAAGCTGGCATTAGGTGAGGCCCAAACATCCACCTGGTAATAAATAAAAATAAGAACAACAGGCCAGGTGGCAGCCTTGCACTGGGAAATGATGCTGGAAGAGTAAAAGTCGCTTATGTACCAGTGAAGTATGTCTTGACAGAGAAAAAAAGAGAACTGACCCATAAGACCACGCTTAAATATATATGGGATATTGATCTGGTCAGTTAAGTAGCAGAGGGGGTTGTTATTAAAAAATAAACAACATGTGCACTAGATGGGCAACAATGAGATGACCTCCAAAACAGGACTGGTATTGCAGGTGGAAGCCACTGACATTTTTTTCCCTACTTAACTTTTCTGACTGTTTTTCACTAGTTTTGCATTTGGCTAGGGTCAGTGTCACTACTGGTAGCTTGAGGCAATACCTGGACCCTATTCATCATGATTAAGCTCAGAGGGGTGGAGTGAAACATATTGGGGGCGTGGTCTAATGGGAACCCAGGCTGGGGTGGTCTCTCCCATAACCATCACAGGACACTGTGGATGTGTGGCACCAGGCCGTGGAGCACACTATGCTGCCTGTAACATCGTTCAGCATGACCGGTTTGGTGGTGGGTCAGTGATGGTCTGGGGAGGCATATACATGGAGGGATGCACAGACCTCTACAGGCTAGAAAATGGCACCCTGACTGCCATTAGGTATCCAGATGAAATCCTTGGACCCACTGTTAGACCCTACGCTGGTGCAGTGGGTCCTGGGTTCCTCCTGGTGCACGACAATGCCCGGCCTCATGTGGCGAAAGTATGCAGCCAGTTCCTGGTGGATAAAAGGAATTGATACTATTGAATGGTGAAGAGGAAGGGCATAAATCTGGTTATATAGATCCAATGAGGTCCCCAGAGTGACTACTGCTCCCACTAGAGGATCGCTGCACCTGGAAACATACCTGGTTCACAGGCAGTTGAACCAGGACTGCAGAGGGGGCTTCACATCTGGCAACCTCCACCTGTAACACAAGTCCTACAATGCACTCGGTTGTAAGGATAGCTCCCCCCAGATGTAACCAGGTGGTGAAGTCTGTCTGCCAACTGTCCGCATCTGGCATAAGCACAGCGATTAATATTCTGGACAGGTCAGAATCCCATAGTTTAATTAGATTCCGATCATGTAACCCACCTTGGTAATATCCCTGAAATGCATAAAGAAAGAATCACAAATGCCTGAGAATCCAGGATGTAAATGGAAAGATGAGAATTCTCTGATGAAAGGATCTTCAAGAAGGTGGGAGGACCTCCCCCTGCTCCAGTGCTGGCAGACCAGCACGCCTCACTTTTGTAGCAAAGCAGTATAAACAGCATGATTATAAACACGGAGTGGTGGAACCTGTGTCCCTCAGTGGACTCCATGAAATGGACTTTACTGTGAGTAAAAACAAAAAATGATATTAGTTTCTCGTTCATTGAAGGTCACAGGAATTCTTTAAAAGAGAATTACAAGTTTTGTTTTTATATTCATACCTACCTTGGTGGATCCAGCATCAGACCAATGCTGCAGCTGTCCCCCGGCGTCTCTGCACTGAGAACTGAGCCACCAAACAACGCCGATGACTCAGTTCTCTCACCTCCCTCTCTCCTGCTCTGCTCCTCCATGCTCATTGGAGCGCTGAGCTGTGGAGGGGCGGTGAGACTGCCATCAGTCAAGGCAGCTGGCGGATCCAGACTTCGGAGGTCGGGATGACGCGCTGCCTCAACTCATTGCAGTGACATCAGACTGCTCTCCACTGAAAATGGGTCAGTGCAGAAGGAATTCTCCTGATAGGAGAAGCCCAGTCTAAAAAGCTCAGGCTGGGACTTCTCCTTTATCCTTCAGGACTTTAAAAAAGCAGTCTGGCAACAAAAGCCAAGACAATGAAAAACTTGGGACTGCCTGCAGCTTAAAAATCCATCCAAAAGAACTTTACTCCCGAAGCTGGCATCGGATGAGGCACCAACAGCCTCCTGATAGAATGGGTGAGCAGAAGCAGCCTTGCAAATCTAGGAAACAGTTGCTTGATGTCGAAAGCCAAGAATCACAGATCTGGTAGAGTATACCTTGACAGGAAAGATTGAAACTGGGGTTGCACCGATACCAGTATCGGTGCCGATACCAAGTATCGGTAATCGTGCAAATGCACCGATACCTGAAGCCAATACTTTCAAGCTTGGTTCTATGAGCTGTCAGTGGGTCTCCCCTGTTGACAGCTGAAGTGTTAAAGAAGTCCGGTAATTGGAGCTGTCAAAAAAAAAAAAAAAGCAGCTGGCAATGTTTATTAACAACATTGCTCAGCCACTGAAACACTAAAATAAAAAGAAACATTGTTTCTTTTTTTATCTTTCTGTTTCTTCATCTGCAGATCAAAGGGATGAGCAAATAATGTTCCTGTTTAACCCCTTATTAACCCTTAATTTACTCGAATCAGCCTTAATTAACCACTTAAGCACCGGACCATTTTGCTGGCCAAAGACCAGAGCACTTTTTGCGATTCGGCACTGCGTCGCTTTAACTGACAATTGCGCGGTCGTGTGACGTGGCTCCCAAACAAAATTTACGTTTTTTTTTTTCCCCACAAATAGAGCTTTCTTTTGGTGACATTTGCTCACCTCTGCAGTTTTTATTTTTTGCGCTATAAACAAAAAAAGAGCGTCAATTTTGAAATTTTTTTTTACTATAATTAATATCCCCCAAAAATATATATAAAATACGTTTTTTTCCCTCAGTTTAGGCCAATACGTATTTTTCTACATATTTTTGGTAAAAAAAAAATTGCAATAACCGTTTATTGATTGGTTTGCACACAAGTTATAGTGTCTACAAAATAGGGGTTAGTTTTATGGCATTTTTATTAATATTTTTTTTATTAGTAATGGCGGCGATCATCGATTTTTATCATGACTGTGACATTATGGCGGACACATCTGAACATTTTTGACACATTTTTGGGACCATGTAATTTATACAGCAATCAGTGCTATACAAATGCACTGATTCCTGTGTAAATGACACTGGCAGTGAAGGGGTTAACCACTAGGTGGCAGTTTAGGGGTTAAGTGTGTCCTAGGGGCGTGTTTCTAACTGTGGGGGAGTGGCTGTGTGTGACAGTCACTGATCTCTGCTCCGATCACAGGGAGCAGACGATCAGTGACACTGTCACTAGGCAGAATGGGGAGATGCTTGTTTACATTAGCATCTCCCCGATCTTCCTCTCCGTGAGACGATCGTGGGTATCCCCCGCAGCGATCGAGTCCGCGGGACCCGCGACCCGACTTACGGAGCTCCCGGCCGGCACCGGGAAACCCAAACTATGAGCTTGGATGGTAGCCTGCCTGAGCCAACTAGACGGTGGAACAAAAAAGCTTGTGCACCCTTATGGGGGGGGGGGGGGGGGATTTGATTTCCTAAACGAAGCAGTGGCTGAAAGACTCTCGCAGCCTGCGATATATCAAGAAAATGGAAGGAAATTTCCTGTGGGTGGACTGGAGCCGAAAAGAGGACCTCAACCCCACTTCCTATGCAGAACTATCAAGGGTTTCTTACAAGATATGGCAGTTCTAATGTGCACCTTGCAGAGGTAATGGCTTAAAAACATCCTTGTGGGTGAGAACAGAGGGATGTTATGGATTCAAAAGGCAGTTTCTGAAGCACAGAGGAATTTAGATCATACAAATTCACAGGGGAAAAGGTTAGAGGAGCTACATTAAAGATCCATTGTACAAAAATCTTGAATCAGAGTGAGAGGTCAACAGTCTCTGAAACAAAATAGAAAGAGCCAGAAACTTGACCCTTGATAGATAGTGCTGAGAGCCAGACAATGGTCCAGACCCAAAGATAGAAGACAATTTGTCCCACTGAGAAACTCCTGGGGTTCACACCAAGTGAAGCAAGTCTTTCATGTCTGATGATAGACCTTGCAAGAAGTATTATATTTTCTAACTTTTATAATTGTATGAATCAGGCTCAGGATGCCCCTGTCCCTCAGAACCTGGGTTTCAACAATTATACCTGCAATGCCAGTGATCGTAAAGTGGGTGAAAAAAAATCGGTCCTTGGGACAGAAGATTATGAAAACCCGATCCACAGAGCACCTGCCAGGAATCTTACCAGGTTGGCATTTCACATCCGTATAGGCCAGCCCAGAGATCTAAATGATCAAGAACTCCCTTCCATTTCTATCCTTCAAAGCAGACAAGGAAGAACTTTCAGAGGAGGAAAAGCATAAATCAGGGTGTACTGATCCCACAGAACCATCACAACGTACGTCTCACCGTGGCAAGAGAGGTAGATCAGCCCGTCTTGGGCAAAACCTCACTTTCAAGTTGTGTCAGCAATGTACATTTCAAAAATGGGAAATTGGCCGTCACACTTCCTCTGCCAATAAGCGTTTAGGGGGAGCCAACAGCTTAAGAGGTTTCCAATCTCCATAGCAAAACAGTTGGAAAAAGCAGGTGCAATGGTAAATTCTTTGCAATCTTAGGCATTTTAAATGACCGAAGCCTGGAAACAGCACTATTAGAAGCAACATGCTGATCCTCTATTTTAAGAGTGGTGCATACAGCATCAATGAGGCCCCTTTCACAATGGGGCGGTGCGGGCGTCGGCGGTAAAGCAGCGCTATATTTAGCGCTGCTTTACCGTCGTTTTAGCAGCGGTATTCGGCCGCTAGCGGGGCGGTTTTAACCCCTGCTAGCGGCCAAAAAAGGGTTAATACCCCCCCCCCGCAAAGTGCCGCTATACAGGCACTATTTTTAGCGCTGTGGCGCCTGAAAAACGCTTCAGTGTGAAAGGGGCCTAAGAGCAAAAACAGTTGTCTTTTAATTTGGGATTATTAGCAGTAGTAGATTGTGACTCCTCAGGGGCCAAAGATGTTGGCATCATCAGAAGGCATGCTGAAAGCAGTCCTGCAACTGTTAGTAGAATGTGCCCCCCATGTCTAGAAACAGACATGTGGCCACTCTGTCGCAAGGGTCTAATGGCCAGAGGTGACCAAAACCACTTTTTCTGGATGGGCAGAAAGAACACATTAAAGTTCTACATGGCTTTTTTCAAGCAGAAGAAACAGTGGTGAGATGCCCCCTTTATGCTGTATGGTGGGACAGAGAGAACACATAGTGCAAGTTTATGCCAATCCACCCTGCGGATAACATCAGCACTCCTTCCCACAGCGGTAACCCCTCCTATGGCAAATTCACTGGGAATGGGGAATAAACGCACTCAGCAACCTAAGTAATTGTGGTAACTCCCAATGCACGGCCCAACCAGCCTAGTCACTGAGTCTTTAGAGACATGGACATGCCAATGGGTTTGGACCAGGATAGTGTTCTATAGCTTTTTTCAGAACAGAACTCAGTGCCCAAAGGTCACTGCCAGGCTATCCTTGCATGGCCAATACAGGCTAAGGATGTTAAGGCTAAGGATGACTGACAGAAAGCTGCAATCAAAGCTCCAGCAGCAATGTAGAGAAGTGTCCTCTGAACATGTAAAAAAATAAATAAAAAAGGGCTATCAAAGAAAAAATAAATAAAAAATTGTTTTAAACACAGCAGAACTGTAAAAAAAAGAAATCAACCGTTCTAGCACACTAGCAAAGAACTGAGCCATGCTGGTAGTGGAAAGGGTTAATCTGGGTTGGACAAAAAATGTTTGTCAGTGTCCAATCCTGTAGGTGGCAGTTTAACCTAAAGGGCTAAAGTGTGTTCCTCAATGGATAATAAAAATCACTATACTTTATCCTCCCAGTTAAAAACTAACAGTGATATAAGAAACAAAAATACTACAATGTAGAAAAAATAAAAATAATGCAATTATTTGGTGTACATTTATAACAAGACACATTTTAAATATATCCCAGTAAACCTCCGTAGAGCTTACAATGCATTCAATCAGCATATGGGTTATATATAGATTATTGGGGCTGCCATTGAACCAACCAGGGGAAGTATAAACTCCATCCACACAATGTAGTTGATTTACTAAAGGCAAGTATACTGTGCACTGCAAGTGCAGTAGCTCTAGATCTGAGGGGAAGCTCTGTTGATTTCTATCACCCAATCATGTGCAAGCAAAAAAAATGTATTTTCCTTGCATGTTCCCCTCAGATATAGAGCAACTGCAGTTGCAAGTACAATGTTAATTTGCCTTTAGTAAATCAACTCTAGTGTCTTTGATGGTAATCTAATTCAGGACCCCAGCTCTGCAAGCAAAGCATGACAACCACTGAGATACTATGCTGCCCATTTTTACAAAAAGAGTATGAAGAACATCCAATTCATAAATGAAAGCTCTTATACTATTTGAATTATCTCTGAAAAGAGAATGGTGGTATATAATTGTTGTGTAACGGCTATTGTATGACTTTAGGCCCGTACACACGATCAGACTTTTTGACAACCAACATGCAAATTAGCTGTTTTGGACCAACATCCGACCGTGTGTACGCTCCATCAGACCAACTTTTTCCAGGTTTCATCTGACTTTTGTTGGCTGTGCGAACGGACCAACTTTCTGCCAACAAAAGTCCGATGGACCAAAGTTCGACCATGTGTACACAAAACCAACGGACTTTTGTACAAACCAATGCAGAACCAATACAGAACCAATGCAAAAGATCAGACAACAATACAGAAGTTGACCAAAGGTGGCGGTAAAGAGCAGAAAAACCAAGTGATTTGGTGAAAGTTGGCTGAAAAAAGACCTGCCGTGTGTATGCAATACCAACTTGGGGCCAACGCCCTTTGGACAAAAATCCACAGGAAAGTTGGTCCACGGTCTGATCGTGAGGCTTTAATAAACAGCTCTTCTACAATTTTCACAATGGTAAATGCCAAAGCTTTTAGAACTATCCCAGCTTAGTTTGCATATACTTGTGTATGTACTGGTGACTTATATTGACAGTAAATATAGCAAAGCACAAAATAAAACTGCAGTACGCAATTTTCACTGCACATGTATAAAATAAAAAATAAAACGCTAATTGTTGTTTTCCACAATCAAGTGCACCATTTTATGTTTACCACAGCCTATTTCAAGGTCTGCAGAGCAGATAACAATCTGAAGAGATAGAAAACAAAACCATACTAAAATAAAATTATGCCTTTCTATCCAAAAATCTGTGTTTTTCTTTTCATGCATTACTGAATTTTCACACAATTCTTGTAATAAATGCTAATCTGATACCGGACAGTTATTACGAAAAACATAAAAAAGGCACTGGAAACTTTTAACTTGTGTACACCTTACCTAGATTCACTGGACAGTGTTCCCAAGCTGATTTTTTTACCTCCAGTTGCTTCCAGCTGGACCTCAAATTTACTATCATGGGACAATCCAGACCAATCCCCAACACTGAAAAGCAAGAGCTGGGAAGAAACAGATGGCAACACTGGCGCAGAAAGCTGGAAAGATTCTTGAGAATCAGATGGCAATCTGAAGAGATAGAAGGGAAAAAAAAAAAATACAAGAAATAAATGAAAATGCATTCTTATCAAAATTCTTGCCAATATGGCATTCTTGTTATACCCTAATAGACACAGGAATTGCATTAATTGCTCAGTAGGTATGGCAGGGTTTTAGCAGAAACCAGAGTAAACAATCTCTATGTGCCATACATGTTTAGAGGAGATGGTGCCAATTAGTTATGAAACAACTAAAAAAAAACATTCAGCGCTAAAAAAACAGTCAATAAAAAATGTGTATATCTGGACAATAACTGGAATAAAACCCAGGCTGCTGTTTAACTTCAGGAGCAAAGTTAATACAAATTATATACAAAAAACAGCGCTCAATGGGAAAATGTTCATTTATTACAAAATTTCACAATCCAAAAATGATAAAAGGAACAGGACATAGTGTGATCAAATCCTGTTCATATCATTTAAAACGAAAAAATGGTAAAAGCAATCAGCAATTAAAACCAGTGTACAGTACCGCCTCAGGTCCCGAAGGCGAGGGGATAACCACACTGCTGGAATATGTTCTGTCCGGTCCACTCGTGGAGAGATGTAGCTGATGGTGGCGGGGGGGGGGGGGGGTATCACTAGTCTCTGTCAGTCTTATAAATAAAACTGCTGCAGCCAGAAAATGTGCTGATGACCCCCCACTAAGCTGTGTCCCCGTTCAAACACTTCAGACGCTTCAATCTCAAGTCCTGGCCAGTGGACTGAGAGAGCGAGGGGAAGAACATCACGGGACCCGGATGCGGAAGCGGAAACTCTCCGCTGGTCAGCAGAGCAGAGAGGTGGTGCGCACACAGTGTGAGGTTGTCATGGCGACCGTGACCTACATGTTTCGCTTTATCAAAGTCACGGGAAGCCATGAGAAAACAAGAATTTAAAGGCAAAAACAGCGCCAATTAAGACGGGATTATGGGTTACTTAAAATATTAACCCCTTGTATTCGCTTCCCTTGCGGTATATTCATAACCACTGTATAAATGTTCCCAATGCAACAGTACTATGGTGAAGAAAACATAAATAAAAACCATATGGAAAAAATACCAAAATTAGAATAATGAATATCAATATTACTAAACAGAGCTAACTGTATTGTACAAAAATTCCATGAAAAAAATTAATAAATAAATAAGAATTTAAATAAAAAATGTACAAGATAAAAATAAATATTTATTTTTATCTTGTACATTTTTTATTTAAAAATTCTTATTTTTTTTTTTTTCATGGAATTTTTGCGCTGACTCTGAACTATCAGAGCTGCTGAGCTCAGACACCGGAGTCATCTGTATGTGCCTCTGTTATCCGCAGCCTGCTCTCCTGTGTCTGCGTCTCCATCTTCCCTCTCAGCTCCCCAATCCTCCCCATCTCATTTATAAAAATATGTGGTATAACAGCTTACTTCAGAGCACCGTTCGGCGCTCAGGTGACTCCCCGCCGGTCTCCTCCCCTCCTTGGCTGACGTTAGCAGGGGTTTCCTAGAACCTCCCCCTGCAGCTATCGCATTGGGAGAGGAGAAATTACATGCACTGCGGAGCTTACATTTTAATATATCAGAGGGAACTGTAGAAAAAAAATTTCCTTAACAAAACACTTTTTTTTTATTGGAAAACCAACTTTATTGAAAAGTATATGCATTGTACATAAATCGATATAAGCCAATGTGGCTAAAACAGTAGTACATACATAAACACATTGAAGTATCCGTGTGTCAGAAAACAAAATACCCAACGGAGGTGGAGCCAGTACACAAAAAAGAGAGAAAAAAAAAAAAAAAGGGTGGGGAGGGGGGAAATGAGGGATGAACATATCAAGTACACATTTCACCATCCGCCAACCATCTGCTTCAGACCTTCTCATACTTAAAGAGGGACTGTACCTGGAAAAATTTTTTTTTTAAAAGCCAGCAGCTACAAATACTGCAGCTGCTGACTTTTAATAAATGGACACTTACCTGTCACAGGTTCCAGCGATGTCGGCAGCAGAGGCCAATCAATCGCTCGGCTCTCTACTGCTGCCGGCATCATTCTCGGTGAGGCAATCAGGAAGTAAGGCGTTGCGGCTTCACTTCCTGGTTCCCTACTGCGCATGCGCGAGTCGCGCAGTGCAATGAGAATCGTCCGCGCTGTCTGCTGGGACCCGTGTGTGTTCCGGCAGACATCGCGCCAGGACAGGAAGTGGCAAAAACTCCCGTGGGAGTTTATGCCCGGAAGTGGGTGTAAATACCTGTCTTAGACAGGTATCTGCACCCCCCTCCCCCCTGAAAGGTGCCAAATGTGACACCGGAGGGGGGGAGGGTTCCGATGAGCGGAAGTTCCACTTTAGGGTGGGTTACCGATTTAAGTGGACACCCTCTATGTACATAGATCAGCTTCTTATATGGAAGAGTGTCGTTAATCTCTTTTACGGAGGGGTTTGTCAGCGTCTAAGTCCGGCAGCAGACCGCGCAGGCACATCTTTGGGTCTAGGGTAGCAGGAGAGCCCATCTGGTCGTGCAGGAAACGGATCACCTGCATCCAGTATGCTTGGATAGATTGGCAGGACCATATGAGGTGGTAGAAGGAGCCTGGGGTGTGATCGCATAGGCGGCACCCTGTCAGTCAGATACGCCCTATGTATAATATACAACTGCGTGAGGCGGTCTTACAGTTTGGGGGAAACTTTTTTCACGTCCTCCAAAATTTCATCCCAATCCTCAATTGTTCCAACGTCCACCTCCCATCTAGTCTTGGCAGTATAGGCCAAGGCTGTGGTACTAGGGAGACGGATGGAGGAGTATAAGGTGGAGATTAGTTTAGCTGGTTCAGTACCTGTGACTGTGTCTACTATAGACTGGGTTTGTATACCGTGGCGGCTTAACAAAACACTTTAAGTTCAACAAGCTGCATTCCCCTCCTGAACTTATCTCTATTATTTACATCTGACAAAAGCTTGAGTGGACCCATAGAAGACCAAATGGGGTTTTAAGTCCTATGGTCCCTTAATGAAGGGCCCCCATTTTCATTCTTTTTATTTTTTCTTTAACTTACATTTCTTGGACGTGAAACACATCGCAATTTCAGGCATGGCTTAGTTATTTGATTGCCAATTAATTTAATGCTGCTGGACCTGTTTGTTCCTTTTTCCATTTCTACATCAATGATTGCTGTGTAATACTCGCAGAGAGAAACTCCTTTTGAACTTTCTTCTAATATTGTATAACCCTGGTCACTGGTGAAGCTGCATTGATAGGCGCTGATCAGGCTGCATTGATGGGCACTGATGAGGCTGTGCTGCTGGGCACTGGTCAGGCTGCACTTGATACCCACTTTTAATGTACAGAGAGGAAGGGGTGGGGCTCTAAGAGGAAAAGGTGGAGCCTAAAGAGGAAGGTTGTGGTTTACAGATGAAAAAGAGTGGGTCTTAAACAGGAAGGGGCGTGCTATTGACAGTAAGGGGTGGGTCATGTTTAAATTAGGGGGTGCACTAGTTTAGTCAGGCCTAGGGCAGCACAAAACCTAAATACACCACTGGGTCAACCTGACCGTGCTTTGGTTTTAACAGAACCCCTAATTTTCCACTTCTTGATTAGAGTTTGAACACTGCTGATTGGCATTCTCAATTCCTTGGATATCTTTTTATATCCCTTTCCTGTTTTATACAGTTCAACTACTTTTTCCCGCAGATACTTTGACAATTCTTTTGCTTTCCCCGTGACTCAGAATCCAGAAACGTCAGTGCAGCACTGGATGAAAGATGCAAGAGTCTGTCGGGAGTCCAGAAACTCATTGACCTTTTATACATACACGCACACACACACACACACACACACACACACAAATTACAAGCAAACAGATCACAGGTGATGATGGTTACCTTTAATAGCCATTCAAACCCCTTTGTGTCAACTTGCGTGCATGTTATCAGGACAAAATCACCAGGGTATGTAAACTTTTGATCAGGGTCATTTGAGTAGTTTCTTTTGCAATTATGATTTAAAAAGGAGTAAATACAGTCGATTGATAAAGGCTTCAGCCAAACACTAACCATGAGTGAAAGAAACGTTTTTGTGTTATCATTCATATTCTCTGAAAAATGGCCAAGAAATCATAAATTCTGCCAGAGTATGAAAACGTATGAGCACAACTGTATATTCTGAAACCAGTGCATTATCCCAATTGCAGCAGTTCCTAGGTGGTTCTATTAGGCCAGAGAATGCCATTTTCTACTGCATGCAGCTGTTAGTTCATACAGAAGGAATAACTCTTCTTCCCACAATTATGATTTTGAAGCTTATGAGAAATTAAACATTTCATCTGATGTTTGGAAAATTTGTTCTGATTGCCGACAGTGTGGAGCCGAGCAGTCAGCCAGGCAGGAATCTAAAAAGGAACCTTTGATGGCTTGTCCCCCCAGTCAGGCAACAGTAATTACCTACAGCCACAAGCTTACAGGATCTTGTCAGGGAGCCTGAGGGGGGCTTCCTGTCAGAGACCTGTCAGCAGCAATGTGTTCATTTAGGTCTGCAGGCCTATTCAGGCTCTGAACTATGAGCATTTGTTCACTTGGACGAATTAGAACCATATTTTGTAATATTATCATCCAACTTTCACAGCTAACTTTACACCTTAGATTTCATTTAAACAAAGCACATCTTTATTTAGAACAAGTCACAATTAGGCCTTGTTCACGCAGGCACTGAGGCCCCTAGTTCATGAATGGGCTATTTAAGTTTATGGAGACGCAGCAGCTGCATGGACACAGTTACCCATCCAATTTTAATAGGCTTGCAGGGATGTGGTCCTGAAACCCAGACAGTGAGCTTTTGGGGCCACTCACCCACATACCAGTAAAAGTGGGATGAGTGGCTATGTCTGTGCAGTCTCTGAGTCCCCATACACCTAAATTACTGCCTGCACGCAGCATCTAGTGGCTAAAATTGCATAAGCATATGGCCCAATCAAAACTAGGGGTCTCAGCACCCCTGTGAATGAAGCCTTAGTCAGATGCATGAATTCAAATATTCAGTGATAAAACATAAGTAGAGTCTTTGCCATCTACTGATTGATGCAGAATGTTTGAAGTTAAAATTATACTTTTCCTTGGCTATTAAAGATGTCTTTTGATGACGCCCTGGAGGAGGGGTGAAACGCGTCGACGTAATTTCCGGCCAAGGATCTAACCACTGACGCCACTTCCTGTTCCTGTGGAGCGCACGCTAAACCAGCTGCAACCGCGGAAGTATCTGAGAAGTTTGCCTTCCTTTATGCATCCTGTAAGTAGCGCAGAGCGCGCATTTTAAAAATCCTTCTACAACACTTTAAAATTTGCTCTCTTCTATTATCGGTACAATATCTCCAAGAACATCACTGTGCCTTGTGTGCATGCATCGCTCCCTGGATCCTCTCATCCCACTGGCTTGTTTATTCAGCTCTGCTTTTGTGCCTACTTGCCGAACCACAGTTTGTCTGCATATCTGCCCTCTGCTTTGCTGCTCTGTCTGTCTGCTAGCCCGTGAGTCTATTCCAAGAAGGAGCTCATTTTTTTGTGTTTTCTTTTTTCTCGTTCAATATTGCACACGTCTATTCCAGCGCCGTTTCTTTGTTTATATATTAAAGAGGTGTATCTCTCAAAAAAAAAAAAAAAAAAAATTAAAAGTCAGCAGCTACTCTGCAGCTGCTGACTTTCAATAATCAGACACTTACCTGTTCCAGGGTCCAGCGATGCGAGGGGATCAAAGCTCGGCATTGCAACTGTGGGCACCTGGCTGTGGCTTCACAGCCAGGCACCCACTGCGCATGAGCGAGCGGTTCCGCGCGCCGTGATTAGCCGCACAGTCATCTGGGACACGTGACAGGTCCCAGATGACTGGGGAGCCCTTCCTGAGCCGAGGGGAACTGATGTCACCAGCCCAGGCAATGCAGGAGGCAGACTACGAGGGTGGTATTTGATCACCTCTGCGGTTTTTCTTTTTTGCGCAATAAACAAAAGAAGAGCGACAAATTAAAAAAAAAAATTTTTTGCTTTTTGCTATACTAAATATCCCCAAAAAATATATAAAAAAACATTTTTTTTCCTCATTTTCGGCCGATACGTATTCTTCTACATATTTTTGGTAAAAAGTGTATGTAAAAAAAATAAATAAAAAAAATTTCCAATTATTTTATTTTTATTTTTTTAGGAATTTTAAGCCTTTTTTTAATTTATTCTTTTTAAGGGGAAACACCACTTTAAGTTTAAAGTTATTAAAGTGGTTGTAAACCCACTTTTGAAAAAAAAAATAAAAACACTCACACCTGCAAGACAAAGGCATAATGAGCCTATACACAGCACCGGCCGGCGACATCACTCCCGGGGGTTACTTCCGGGTATCGCGGCACATTCTAACTGAAACAACGGCACACACGTGTCGTTGCTTCAGTGCCGATGACGTTGGCACATGCAAATACAGGGTATAGGAGATATCCTGGGTAGCTACAGGTAAGCCTTATTATAGGCTTAACTGTAGCAAAGGTTTACAACCACTTTAAAGGATAAGTTTACTTATAAAAGAAAAAAAAAAAAAAAACAGAGTTAGATTTACCGGTAACTCAGGACAGCACGGGAGAGACGGGCTCCACCTCCGGAGACAGGAAAATAGGACTTTCTTCATCATACTTACCTGTAAAATCCTTTTCTTTGAGTACATCACGGGACACAGAGTTATTCATTACCTGCTGGGTTATACTTTATCTCCAGGTGAATGGACACTGATAGACCAATGGTCTTTAGACAGGAACGGATCCCCTATATAACCCCTCCCATACAGGAAGTACTTCAGTTTTGTAGCAAGCACCGAATCCTCAAAAAGAGGGGAGGGATCTCTGTGTCCCATGATGTTCTCAAAGAAAAGGATTTTACAGGTAAGTATGATGAAAAAATCCTATTTTCTTTTTCATACATCATGGGACACATGCTGGGACATCCCAGAGCAATAGCCTTGAGGGGAGGGAGACACCCTGCCAAACAATAGCCATCAGACGTTGTACGGCAGCCCGCAGTAGTGTGGCCGAAAGCCGAATCCTTGGCTGTTCGAACATCCACTTGATAAAATTTTGTGAACATATGCACTGAAGACCAAGTAGCAGCCTTACAAATCTGAGCCACAGATACCCGATGGTGAAAAGCCCAGGAAGTTCCTACACCCCTGGTAGAATGAGCTCTCACCCTAAAAAAGAAGGAGCTTTACGTTTTAGACCATAGGCCTGAATGACCAATTGACGAACCCAATTGGCAATGGAAGCTTTGGAAGCTGCCTGCCCCTTCTTGGGTCCTTTTGGTAAAACAAAAAAGGAGTCTGATCCTCGGATCTCCACAGATCCAGACAAATAAACCTTGACTGCCTGGACAACGTCCAAAGAATGCAGTCGTCTCTCTTTGATACCTTTACCCTCAGATTCTTTAGCAAGGCAGTGCTCGTCTTGGAGGTGTGTTTGGGGTCGTTATGTTAGAATACTGCCCTGCGGCCCAGCGTCTGAAGGGAGGGGGATCATGCTCTGCTTCAGTATGTCACAGTACATGTTGCCAATCATGGTTCCCTCAATGAACTGTAGCTCCCCAGTGCCGGCAGAACTCATGCAGCCCCAGACCATGACACTCCCACCACCATGCTTGACTGTAGGCAAGACATACTTCTCTTTGTACTCCTCACCTGGTTGCTGCCACACATGCTTGACACCATCTGAACCAAATAAGTTTATCTTGGTCTCATCAGACCACAGGACATGGTTCCAGTAATCCATGTCCTTAGTTTGCTTGTCTTCAGCAAACTGTTTGCAGGTTTTCTTTGGCATCATCTTTAGAAGAGGCTTCCTTCTGGGACAACAGCCATGCAGACCAATTTAATGCAGTGTGTGGAGTATGGTCTGAGCACTGACAGGCTGGCCCCCCACCCCTTCAACCTCTGCAGCAATGCTAGCAGCACTCATACGTCCATTTCCCAAAGACAACCTCTGGATATGACGCTGAGCACGTGCACTCAACTTCTTTGGTCGACCATGGCGAGGCGTGTTCCGAGTGGAACCTGTCCTGTTAAACTGCTGTATGGTCTTGCCAACCATGTTGCAGCTCAGTTTCAGGGTCTTGGTAATCTTCTTATAGCCTAGGCCATCTTTATGTAGAGCAACAATTCTTTTTTTCAGATCCTCAGAGAGTTCTTTGCCATGAGGTGCCATGTTGAACTTCCAGTGACCAGTATGAGAGCGAGAGCGATAACACCAAATTTAACACACCTGCTCCCCATTTACACCTGAGACCTTGTAACACTAACAAGTCACATGACACCAAGCAGGGAAAATGGCTAATTGGGCCCCAATTTGGACATTTTCACTTAGGGGTGTACTCACTTTTGTTGCCAGTGGTTTAGAGATTAATTAATGTGTGTTGAGATATTTTGAGGGGACAGCAAATTTAAACTGTTATACAAGCTGTACACTCACTAAATTACTCAGTGGTCCCCAACCTTTTTGGCACCAGGGACCGGCTGGGTGGAAGAAATTTGTGCCAAGGCCCGGCGAGGGGGGGTAAGCCAATTTTGTGGGAAATTTATCGGGGCAATAGCTGGTGTCCTGCTGTTGGTACTTCAATCATCACGGCACCATGGTTGGTATGGTGTCAGACTGATTGAAGCGCATTATTTTCTTATATTACATTGTAATATAGATTAAATAGTTCAACTCACCATAATGCAGAATCAGTGGGAGCCCTGAGTGTGTCACTTTCCACATCGCCTGCGACCAGATGAGGAATGTCGCTTGCCATGCTCCTGCCACCAGATGAGGAATGCCACTTGCCATGCTGCCTGCCACCAGATGAGAAATGCCACTTGCCACGCTTGCCTGCCACCAGATGAGGAATGCCACTTGCCGCGTCACCTGCCTGTGCCACCAGATGAGGAATGCCACTTGCCACGTCACCTGCCTGTGCCACCAGATGAGGAATGTCACTTGCCATGCTGCCTGCCACCAGATGAGGAATGCCACTTGCCCCGCTGCCTGCCACCAGATGAGGAATGCCACTTGCCACGTCACCTGCCTGTGCCACCAGATGAGGAATGTCACTTGCCATGCTGCCTGCCACCAGATGAGGAATGCCACTTGCCCCGCTGCCTGCCACCAGATGAGAAATGCCACTTGCCACGCTTGCCTGCCACCAGATGAGAAATGCCACTTGCCGCGTCACCTGCCTGTGCCACCAGATGAGGAATGCCACTTGCCACGTCACCTGCCTGTGCCACCAGATGAGGAATGCCACTTGCCACGCTGCCTACCACCAGTTAAGGAATGCCACTTGCCATGCTGCCTGCCACCAGTTGAGGAATGCCAGTTGCCACATCACCTGCCTGTGCCACCAGATAAGGAATGCCCCATCACCTGCCAGTGCCACCAGATTCGGATTGTCACTGCATTGGTGACACTGGTTCAGTGGTATTTCTTGAGTGAGGACGGAAGAGCGGTGATGCGGAGCGGGCAGTGAGAGATGATGTCATCTCTCTGCTCCCCGCCGCACCTCCGACATTCTGTAGTCTGTGAGGGCGGAATAGCGGTGATGCTAGGCGGGCAGGGAGAGATGATATTCTCTCTCTGCTCCCCGCCGCACCGCTGACATTCCGCATGCTGTGAGGGCGGAAAAGCGGTGATGCTTGGCGGGCGGAGAGAGATGTCATCTCCGCTCGCAGCCCGCTTCTCTTATTCGCCCGCCCCCTTTCCTCTCTGATCCACCGGTGCCTTACATCCCGCCGTGGCCCGGCTGCAAAGACGCTACGGCCGGTAGTGGGCCGCGGCCCGGGGGTTGATGACCCCTGCTTTACATTGTAGAAAAGTGTAATTTCTTCAGTGTTGTCACATGAGAAAACATAATAAAAATATTTACAAAATGTAAGGGGTGTTCTCACTTTTGTGAGATACTGTATATTTGAAGATTGAATAGCCTTGTTGTACTGACTGCCTAACTCATTTATTGAGGCCCTAAGGATCCTTTTATACAGGCTGGATCCAGTTTTGCTCAGCAGGGGATCTGTTCGCTGATCCCCTGCTGCGCGAGGCAGCAAACAGGTCTGTGTCCGCCTCTGCCTATGCAGCACAGACACAGCCTGTTCTAAGGGCAGTTGGATGTAAATGGACAACATGTCTGTGTACACCCGACTGCCCTCCAATCCAGTCCAGCCAGATGGAGGGGAACGGATCCCCTTTCGTTTATTTATGCCAGACCGAATCGGATGTAGCCAGGTGTAAACATATGTCATTACATATGGCTACCCATACAGGAGAATGGAGGGTCTGATCGGGTCTGCCTGAAAAACAGACAGGCGAACTCCAATCTGACCCCTTGTGTGAAAGGGGCCTTAAATGCCAGGACAGTAAAAATACCCTCCAAAGACCCCCTTTTGGAAAGGAGACAGTCCAAGGTATTTAGTAAGAGGCATAGTGAGTATTTTAAGGTTGTAACTCTGCCACAATTTTTTGGAAAATTAAAATATATATTTTTTTACAAAGTTTTAATTTTAACAAGTTATTTCTCACACACAGCATAAGCATACTCATAATTACACCCCAAAACACATGCTGCTACTCCTCTTGAGTATGGGGATACCATAGGTGTGAGATGTTTTCACAGCATAACCACATAGAGGGGCCCAAAATCCAGAGCATTTCCAGGTGTTCTAGGCACATAAGTTATACGTCTAATTTCCAGACTACCTATCACATTTTTGGAGGCCCTGGAGCACCAGGACACTAGACACTAACTGGCGTGGTGGTGATTTGGAGCAATATGACTGGTGTGGCAGTGATCAGGGACACTGACTGGTGCAGTGGTGAATAAGGACACTGACTGGAGAGTATGCAAAAACAATTAAATGCATAATTTTTTTATTTATTTTTTTAACATACTGTCACCAGAGCAGTGCAGTGTTACCATGGTGAAACTGTACTACTCTGGGGGGTTAGTAGTAGGGGTGCAACGGATCAAAAAACTCACGGATCGGATCGATCCTCGGATCAGGAGTCACGGATCGGATCATTTTCGGATCAGCAAATAATAATTGAATTTGCAAAAACCTGTGAAAATTACGCCACCATATAGTCCCCACTGTAATATCCACATCCTCTCCCCACTGTAATATTGGCTGGGTATCGCAGAGTATTGGCTGGGTATCGCAGAGTATTGGCTGGGTATCGGCTGGGTAATGCAGAGTATCGCAGAGTAATGCAGAGTGTCGCAAAGTAATGCAGAGTATCGCAAAGTAATGCAGAGTATCGCAAAGTAATGCAGAGTATCGCAAAGTAATGCAGAGTATCGCAGCGTAATGCAGAGTAGCGCAGCGTAATGCAGAGTAGCGCAGCGTAATGCAGAGTATCCGCAGAGTAATGCAGAGTATCCGCAGAGTAATGCAGAGTATCCGCAGAGTAATGCAGAGTATCCGCAGAGTAATGCAGGGTATATGCAGGATATTGGCTGGGTAATGCAGGGTTTACAAGTGATCGCTCCGTCATTTGACGAAGCGATCACATTAAAAACAGTGGCCGGGTGTACCAAGATGGCCGCCGCTCCGGAGCTAGGCCGAAGCCGCGGCCTTTCCTAAGGCCGCCGGGTGTACAAAGATGGCCGCCGTCGCTCCGGAGCTAGGCCGAAGCCGCGGCCTTTCCTAAGGCCGAGGCCGCGGATCGCGGGGTGTGCCGATCCGAACGGGGTGGCCCGTTCGGATCACGGATCGGCGACGATCCGTTGCACCCCTAGTTAGTAGGATTTTTTTTACACTGTGATGGTCACTGTAATAAGAAAATCGCTAAAGACTGTGTAAAGGTTTCATTCATGAAACCTTGTGTACTACTGTGATTGGGCACACCCATCACATGGTACTGGGCGTTGTTCTTGGCCCTGGTATCATGTGACTGCTGTGACCAATCACAGAGCTCACACAGTAGTAAACAATGACATCATTGTTTACTACTGTTCATGTGCTTGCTGTGATTGGTCACACCAATCTCATGATACTGTGGACACAGGGGGTCACCGATCCCACAACTGTGTGCTCTAGAGCAGAGTTTTTCAACTCCAGTCCTCAAGGCGCCCCAACAGTTCGTGTTTTCAGGCTTTCCATTATTTTGCACAGGTGATTTGATCAGTTTCACTGCCTTAGTAATTACTACAGCTGTTTCATCTGAGGCAAATCCTGAAAACATGACCTGTTGGGGCGCCTTGAGGACTGGAGTTGAGTAATACTGCTCTAGAGAGTGCGCAGGAGCGGGCGATGTGGGAGGATGTACAGGTACATCCACCTGAATCAGCACTGCTCCCTTCCGGACATTTATGGCTATACAGGAAGCAGTTAAAACCAAGACAGCATTGGCAGCTAATATGTTTCCATACTGACTTAAGTGTTGGTGTACACCAGCAACATTGGACTATATTGCCTAATGCAAGAAGGTTAATCGTTGATCATTTAATATTATTTTAGTTCATACAAATGCGCCGGGTTGGCATGTGCTGCAAATGAAAATAGAACATGCTGCATTTTCTCAAGTGCGTTACACATAGTAATGTCATACAAAAAATAAAAAAAAAAGTAAATATAACTGCAATGGGTGTAGGGGCTCATTCACACGGGTGAGTGCGTGAGGTCATACAGTTAAGCATACTTCTTTGGCAGGTATGTTTGGTCACTCATCCTGTATACGTGAATGATAGTCTGACACCAGCTGCACCTATCCACATGTACTTGCAACGAATGGTGTGATAGGGACAAGATGAGTAACCCGGAACACCAAATGTCTGCATTCAGGGCCACTCATCTATATCTAAGGGCTCTTTCACACGGACGGACCGTATGTCCGTTTTTCATCCATCCATTTTCGGATGAAAAACGGACATACATGTATCCCTATGGGATAGCAGGTGTCAGCGGATGAGCATCCGCTGACACCCGATCTCGTCCGTGCCGCTATGCTCCGTTTCTGCAGGCGGAGGAAAACCCTATTTTTTCATCCATCTGCAGAGCGGATCGGATGACGACGAACTCTACGGTCCGTCGTCACCTGATCTCCCATAGGGGAGAGCGGCGCTCTGACAGGTCCGTCCCTGCACGGAGTGCAGAGACGGACCTGTCATCTTCCTGCTCAGCGGAGATCGCTCCGGCGATCCCCGCTGAGCAAGCGGCTATCCACGGGGCGGATCTGCACTGATCCGCCCCGTGTGAAAGAGCCCTAACTGCATGTGATCGCACCATGTGTGATTACATGCAGCTGCTGTCATTCAATCACAGGTGTGTACAAACAGCTGCAGCCCCTCAGCCTGTACAAAGCAGTGACAAATTGCATTCAGGACAGGTTATCTGTTCCTAATTGCTGGATGTCTGGATACATGTGAACAACCTCAGACAGCTGTGGCTCCTCTTAGCTTGTCATTGCTTTGTACAGGTTGAGCAACCAAAGCTGTTTGCATACAATAAAGGTGTAATATTCCCGCGCTGATATGGAGAATAATATTAGAGATATGCGAGGTGCAGCGAACACCAAGAGGGTCAAACGGTTCCCACAAAGGGAATGGATAAAAATCAATGGGTGGTGTCGCGCTCCTATACTGGTGTCTCTAAAAAAAATAAAAAAAAAAAAAATCGCATGGTTGGAAGATCAGCGGGGAAGCTACAAAATATGCAGAGTAAAGTGACTGTAGTGCAACAATGGCTAAAACATCAGTATGAGCAATAATAAATAGTGACTGAATACATATTGGCCTTAATTTATTAAGAATTTTTTTTTTATTTATTGGATGTTTTATAGCATAAAGTAAAAATAATTATTATTTTTTTTTTTCCAAATTGTCTGTCTTTTTGTTTTTTAGCGCAAAAAATAAAACTGTAGAGGTGATCAAATACCACCTAGAGCTCCATTTGTGGGGGAAATTACAAATTTTATTTGAGTATAGTGTCGCACGACCGCGCAATTGTCAATTAAAGTAATGCAGTGTAGCAGAACCCCCTATGACCTGCCTGTGCCCATTATGGGAACACTGAGCCATATACCATGGTGCAGTATGAATGATAGTGAGCCCAGACCCGATCCCCGCCTGACGTCACATGACAAATAATCCCCCCACACAGGTGCTATAAATACGTAGCTCCTCCCCTCTCATTACCGGTGCAGTCTCACGGGGGGCTCGCAGGTATTACACAGGACGTAGAATTCCGGCAGTCCCTCCATGTCCTCCGTATAGTTCCGCCTCTCCGTGTCCTAAAAACAGCTTCCCGCCAGATTATACTGTTCAACTCCAAAAACACCCGCCACACACAAACCACGCCCACACCGTTCTTGTTTCCGCCCACCTGCCCTATCAGCATTCGCAGAGCTCTCTCTTAGGCACGCCTCTTGTTTGTACTGTGGGGAATGGAGAGCTGCGGTTGGCTGTCTGCTCTGTCAGCTGATCGCTGTTTGATTTCCTGACAGTGGAATGGAACAGGACGGAGCGCGTGTGTGCTGACTGTCAGAGGGATGGGAATAGTGCAAATCGCAATCCTTCCTTTCTATACAATGATCCCCAGCATGCGGCTCTGTGTGCTGTCCTGATATCACCTAACATTCGTTTTTTTTTTATTGAAGCTTTTACTGAAAGTACAATTAACCGCTTCAGCCCCGGAAGATTTGGCTGCTCAATGACCAGGCATTTTTTGCGATTCGCACTGCGTCGCTTTAACTGACAATTGCGCGGTCGTGTGGCGTTGCACCCAAACAAAATTGACGTCCTTTTTTTTCCCACAAATAGAGCTTTCTTTTGGTGGTATTTTATCATCTCTGCAGTGTTTTTTTTTTTTGCGATATAAACAAAAAAACAGCAACGATTTAGAAAAAAACACAATATTTTGTACTTTTTTCTATAATAAATATCCCCATTTTTTTTTTTTTTGTTTAACTCAATTTTTTTTTCTCAGTTTAGGCCAATATGTATTCTACATATTTTTTGGTAATAAAAATCGCAATAAGCGTATATTGATTGTTTTGCCCAAAAGTTATAGCGTCTACAAAATAGGGGATAGATTTATGTCATTTTTATTATTATTATTTTTTTTACTAGTAATGGCAGCGATCTGCGATTTTTATCGGGGCTGCGACATTATGGTGAACACATCGGACACTTTTATCACATTTTCGGGACCAATGGCATTTATACAGCGATCAGTGCTATAAAAAAGCACTGATTACTGTAAAAATGTCACTGCGCTGCAATCGTGGATGAGGTGTGTCCCTCGGACACAGCCCATACCAGATCCGTGTAAAGCCAATAAAAATGTCTCTTTACAACGTGACCGGCTGTGTCCGATCACAGCCGGTCACATGTACTGCCTACATGCACGGCGCTCATGCACGCCCCTAGGGCACATGCAGAGCGGCAATCGGGGAAGAGGCTTGTCACCCTGAAACAGCCCAACCCGATCGCAGTAAAGAGCCAATGAAATTGGCTCTTCACCATGTGACCGGCTGTGTCCAATCACAGCCGGTCACAGAATGTCAACGAACCGCAGTAATGAGATGTTACCGGTTTCTCCTCCTCACACACCAATCGTGTGTGAGAAGGAGATTGCGGTAACATCTCGTTACCGCTTAGTGTATACCAACTACACTGATTACCCCCCCCCCCCTCCAATAAAATAAAGAGGACCGGTCACCAGCCCATCTAAGTACCTGAGTACCTGTCACAGCCCATCTAAGTGCCTGAGTACCTGTCACAGTCCATCTGAGTATCTATCACAGTCCATCTAAGTACCTGTCACAGTTCATCTGCGTACCCAAGTACCTGAGTACCTGTCACAGTCCATCAGAGTACCTGGGTACCTGTCACAGTTCACATGAGTACCTGAGCACCTGTCATAGTTCATCTGAGTATCTGTCACAGACAGTTCATCTGAGTACTTGTCACAGTCCATCTGAGTACCTGTCACCACCTATCAGAGTACCTGAGTACCAGCCCATCACAGTACCTGAGTACCTATCTGTAGCCCATCAGAGTACCTGAGTACCTGTCACCAGGCCATCAGAGTAGCCGAGTACCTGTCACCAGGTCATCAGAGTACCCGAGTACCTATCACAGTACCTGAGTACCTGTCACCACCTATCAGAGTACCTGAGTACCAGCCCATCACAGTACCTGAGTACCTGTCTGTAGCCCATCAGAGTACCTGAGTACCTGTCACCAGGCCATCAGAGTAGCCCAGTACCTGTCACCAGGTCATCAGAGTACCCGAGTACCTATCTGCAGCCCATCTGAGTACCTGTCACCACCTATCAGAGTACCCGAGTACCAGTCACCAGGTCATCAGAGTACCCGAGTACCTATCTGCAGCCCATCAGAGTACCTGAGTACCTGTCACTTTCCAAAATGGGGTCCTGTTGTGGGTAGCCGAGTACCTGTCACCAGGTCCTACAAAAGTGTAATAGGTCGTTAGTAAATTAGAGGTGTAATTTATGCTCCTAGTACGCCTGACGGTGCTCCCTGCATGTTAGGCCTCTGTATGTGGCCAGGCTGTGTAAAAGTATCACACATGGGGTGTTTGCTTTCCAAAATGGGGTCATTTTGTGGGTATTTCCATTGTCCTGGTGCTCCAGGGCCTACAAAAGTGTAATAGGTCGTTAGGAAATTAGAGGTGTAATTTATGCTCCTAGAACGCCTAACGGTGCTCCCTGCATGTTAGGCCTCTGTATGTTGCCAGGCTGTGTAAAAGTCTCACACATGTGGTATCGCCATACTCAGGAGGAGTAGTAGAATGTGTTTTGGGGTGTAATTTTTGCCATATACATGCTTTGAGTTAGAAATATCTTATAAACTGGCCACTTTGTGTAAAAAAAAAAGACGAAGACTTGTAGAAAAAAATGAACTGTTCAAAAGACTCATTATGCCTCATAGAATAGGCCTTGGGGTGTTTGCTTTCCAAAATGGGGTCATTTTGTGGGTAATTCCACTGTCCTGGTGCTCCAGGGCCTTCACAAATGTAATATGACGTTAGGAAATTAGAGGTGTAATTTATGCTCCTAGAACCCCTGATGGTGCTCCCTGTAAAATTCACACACATGTGGTATCGCCATACACGGGAGGAGTAGCAGAATGTATTTTGGGGTGTAATTGGAAGTATGCATATGCTGTATGTGAGAAATAACTTGTTATTATGCCAATTTTGTGGAAAAAAAAATTCTTAATTTTCCCAAGAATTGTGGGAAAAAATTACAACTTCAAAAAACTCACCATGCCTTTTACTAAATACCTTTGACTGTCTACTTTTCAAAAAGGGGTCATTTGGGGGGTATTTGTACTTTCCTGACATTTCAGAGCCTTAATTTCAAAGCATGATTTCAAAGTAGCATCAATGTGAACCAGGGCTTAGTGTGAACAAGGGCTAAGGGAGCCCTTGTTTGGAGCAGAGGAACGCTGTAGAGACACCCCGGCTGGGCCTTTTGATGCGGTTTCATTCCTTTGTTAGCCAGAATCTACCTCTGGATATTCTGTTTGGAGCTGTATTCCCCTTCTCTATTTGGAAACTCCAATGCTATTAACATAATCTTTTTCATCATATATATCTGTAAGATGAAGCTACAATCTCTTTTTGAGCATTATCCGGATATTGACTTAAGGATTGATTTCATCTTCTTTGGTGCACACCCTGCGATCCCCATTGTTGGACTTGATGCTCCCCTCTCTGCTCCCCTTTTCTGAACAAACAGGACTCTGATCAATTTGTTTATCATATACATGATGGCCAATATATTGCCTTACAGTTCCTGAGGAAGCAATTAGCGAAACATGTTGAGCCAACAGGCATTTATATAGCTTTATCAAGCTCTTTATGCACTGTATTGTTTGTTATCATGTTGTGATAATTTTATATATGTTTGTTTGCATATGAGAGTCAACATTTGTTTACTCCTTTTTACATTTTTCGATTAATAAAATGTTTCATATTTTTTTATTACATTATTATTTGTTATAACCGTGGCACCATAAATATTCCCCTTTTCCAGTTCTCTCTATATAAGGGTTAAGGGAGATCCACTCTCTCTTTTTGTCTTGTTTACCATTATCATTGAGCATGGTAAAAGAAAATCGAAAATTTTGGGCTGTCCCAAGAACAGGATAGGGGGCATCTTGCAATGATAACATGTATAAATACACACAGTAAGTGATCTATATAGTGAACTTGGTGTAGAGTTATTCACTTTCAGGTCATTACAGAGGACAAGGAGCACTCTTTACGTCTGGAGCAAAGAAATGCTTCTTCACAACTGTGAAAATTTGGAATAGACTGCCTCAAAAACTGGCTCTGGCCTACTAGCCTGTAGATTGTAGGGTAAGTTCAGCTTTACAAAAAAATCTGTGTAAGGTGAACTTACACTGGACCCCCTTCCCCGCGATCCTCCGCTGTCAGACACCAGGGCGCCACTTCACCGGTCCAGTGATTTGAAATCCTCCTGGATTTCTCTCCTCTCCTCCAGCGTTGACAGGATGGGCTTGACAGAGTCTGACTCTGACTCTAGACCATCCATGTGAAGGTGCTGACCAATTAGAATGCCTCCTATCTGTACGGAGGTACGGATAGGAGATTAAGCATTCATTTCAAATCCCCAGACCGGTGAAGCCGCTTTCCGGTGTCTGACAGCAGGGGATAGCAGGACTCCAGTACATCGGGATCGGGGGGATGGGGAAGAGGTCATGTGTAAGTTCCCCTTACAGGTTTTCTGTAAAGCTGAAAAAAAAGAACTGGATGCGTTCCTAAATGAACAAAATACTGAATACTAATATCTAGAAGTAATAATGCCAGGGGTAAGTGATCCAGGGAATATACGATTGCCTCAGGGGCGGGCTGGGCCGGGGGGGCAGCCCCCCCACCCCACTCTATCAGTGCCGCCCCTCTCTATCAGTGCTGCCCCTCTCTGTTAGCCCCCTCTTCTATCAGCCCCCCCCCACTCTATCAGTGCTGCCCCATCTCTATCAGTCCCCCCCTCTATCAGTGCTGCCCCTCTCTATCAGTCCCCCCTCTATCAGTGCTGCCCCTCTCTATCAGTGCCCCCTCTCTATCAGTCCGCCCCTCTCTATCAGTGCCGCCCCTCTCTATCAGTGCTGCCCCTCTCTGTCAGCCCCTCCTCTCTGTCAGCCCCCCCTCTCTATCAGCCCCCTCTCTGTCAGCCCCCCCCGCCCCCCTCTGTCAGCCCACCCCCCTCTATCAGCCCACCCCACTCTGTCAGCCTGCCCCTCTCTCTGTCAGTGCTGCCCCTCTCTGTCAGTGCCCACCCCCCCCCTCTATCAGTGCTGCCCCTCTCTATCAGTGCCCCCCCTCTCTGTCTGCCCCTCTCTATCAGTCCCCCCTCTATCAGTGCTGCCCCTCTCTGTCAGTGCCACCCCTCTCTATCAGTGCCGCCCTCTCTATCAGTGCCGCCCCTCTCTATCAGTGCTGCCCCTCTCTGTCAGCCCCTCTCTCTCTCCCACCCCCCCCCCCCCCGGTGACCCCCCCACTGGAACAAATTGGATCATGCTTTATTGTTTTTTTTTCCCCTTCATCTGGATCAACTGTGGGTATAGGATAGTGTATTTTGAGGTTTTCTATTTTTTTTTGTTGAGCTAAATGGACTAGTGTTTTCTTTCAACCTGATTATGTAAGACTAGTTCTGGTGACCACTAGAGATTTCCTCTCACTTCCTGTTTTGGCTATGGGACAGGAAGTGAAGGAAAATCTCCCCAAAGGGACACAGATGGCAAAAACAATCCGACAGGGGTTATAACCCTCCCTTACTCTATCCAAAGTAAAAAAAAATGTTTTGTGTTTAGTTTTACTTGAAGGCAATTGTGGTGTAGCAAACAGAAACACTCACCGCTGCTCAACCCCGGGTATCCTTGACTTGATGGGCAGACAGACGGTGCTCACAAGGGGCTCCTGTTAGCCATTCACCTTCACACAAAGATAATAGAGCTGCACACATCCTTAGGCTAATGTAATTATCAATCATGGTAAAAGAGCTACGTGATCAGTCTCAACGCTAATGTGTTTTTCTGCCCTAAATGGGCCTTAGACATAGCCCCTGGCCTCAAAGATGCTCCCTGGGAAGGCAACATCCCCAGTCCTTTCAATGAGATCTCATTTCAAAAAAAGAAAAATACTTACTGTAATTTTCCGTTTCTGGCGTAAATCTATGGCAGCATACATGTGGTAGTTTTCTACCATGTTGGTGCTAGGAAAATGGAAATGTGTACAAAAACGATGTAGTTTTTCTTTCCTGGAGCCAACCCATGACAGCATACTACCACATGTATGCTTTCAAATAAATATTGAAATACTTCTATGAGAAAAATTTTTGCAAAAACCTACTATAAGGTGCTAATGAATTGTGAATGGCTCAAACCTTTCACACTCTCATCAACATGTGAACAAAACTTATACAGATCCCAATATTGGTGCCGCGCTCCACACTGTACCTAAAAACCTCGTACACACGATCGGATTGTTGGCCAACAAAACCGTGCAATTTTGTCCGAAGGGCGTTGGCCCAAACTTGTCTTGCATACACACGGCCACACAATTGTTGGCCAACAAATATGAACCTAGTGACATACTACGTTTTTCAGCTTCTAACGCCACCCTTTGGGCTCCTTCTGCTAATTTTGTGTTAGTAGAAGTTTGGTGAGTGTTGATTCGCGCTTTTCTTTTCACGCTTTTTATTTATTGCTTTTCAGTTTGCGTTTTTCATTTTGTGATTTATAGTTTGTTTCTGAACAGCTGTTCGTCAACCAGACATGTTGCGGAATCGGAGGAGATAACGTGTTATTTATTATTGGCCTTGGAGTTATTGCTTTGACATTATTTTTTTGGTTGAATAATGATTTGTTTTGGTATATTTTCTATATTTTTGGATGGATAGAATGCATTTTTTGGTTAAGTTCTATTGACAGATAGCATGTCTAATTGTATTTGTTTTCTTTTTTTTAATGTACAATAAAAAAATTGTGTAGAATATTACTTGGCTATGTGTTTTACTTCAAATGACAGTTTGGGAGTAGGCAGTTACATTTTAAAAAATTTAATGTAAAATTAACAAGGGACACCGACATAGTTGTATCTTTGATCTTTAAAAATACGAGATAATGATGTTGTGTTAAAAAAAAAAAAAAAAAAAAGCATAATAATATTATTCTTGATATCACTAGAAAAAAAAAAAAGCCTTTGAAAATTTGTTTGCAATAACTACATCAGTATCACCAGCAAAGCAGCTTCATTATTATCCCGTTAAAGAAGAAGAGAATGTGCCCTGCATTTTGAGATTTCATAATTTGCCACGTCACGAATGTTAATTCTCCATTACGAACGCTAGCTTACAAGACCGATCGCTTCTGGCTTGTCCTTGCTTCCGAGCATGCGTGTTTGTACTTTGGACTTTTGTCCGAAGGACTTGTGTACACACCCTTGGAAAATCTGACAACACAAATTTGGCCACGTAAAATTTATAAACCTGCCATCCAACATTTGTCCATGGAAAGTTGGCTAACAATTGACTGATGGAGCATACGCATGTCTGTCATCACACATTTCCCGTCGGAAAATCTGATCGTGTGTACGAGGCTTAACAATGTGGTGCTCAGATACTACATTAATTCATTATTATTGTTATATATCGTGTAACCAAGGGGCTGCTCTATTATTACTCTAACCAAGGGGCAGATCTGTTATAGCGTGTAAGCAAGGGGCGGGTCTATTATTATTATATTGTGTAAGGGGCGGATGGCTACAGAAGAGGGTGAATGTTAAATTAATGGGCAGAGCTTGATATATAACAATAATAATAAATGCGCCCCTTGGTTACAGTAATACTAGACCCGCCCCTTACTTACACGATAGACGCCCCTTGCAGAGTAGCACGAGCATCGGGAGCGTGCGGCATCGCCTCGTACAATTACGTTAACTGCACCTGCGCGGTGTAGAGTTCACTCAGAGCTATTTAGGTTCGGCAATTTTCGGAAGCTCCGTACTCCTTCGTACTGCGTAAGCGCTGCGCCTGCGCAGTACAGGGGGTCCTTATCCGGCGGGGGAACTTTTTTGGCAGGACACCGGAATTACACTACTGCCATCTAGTGGCGGTAGATGTAATTGGGGTAACTAAGCCAAAGTAATGGGAACTGAGTTACCATGAGGGGAAAAGTAATCAGTTAGATTACTAGTTACCCTCTAAAGTAACTGCGTTAGGTAACTCAGTTTATTTTAACTCAGTTACTTACATCACTGGTTATAACCCTCCCTTACTCTATCCAAAGTAAAAAAAAACGTTTTGTGTTTAGTTCTACTTGAAGGCAATGGGGGTGTAGCAAACAGAAACACTCACCGCTGCTCAACCCCGGGTATCCTTGACTTGATGGGCAGACAGACGGTGCTCACAAGGGGCTCCTGTTAGCCATTCACCTTCACACAAAGATAATAGAGCTGCACACATCCTTAGGCTAATGTAATTATCAATCATGGTAAAAGAGCTACGTGATCAGTCTCAACGCTAATGTGTTTTTCTGCCCTAAATGGGCCTTAGACATAGCCCCTGGCCTCAAAGATGCTCCCTGGGAAGGCAACATCCACAGTCCTTTCAATGAGATCTCATCTCAAAAAAAGAAAAATACTTACTGTAATTTTCCATTTCTGGCGTAAATCTATGGCAGCATACATGTGGTAGTTTTCTACCACGTTGGTGATAGAAAATGGAAATGTGTACAAAAACAACGTAGTTTTTCTTTCCTGGAGCCAACCCATGACAGCATACTACCACATGTATGCGTTCAAATAAATATTGAAATACTTTGCAAAAAAAATTTGCAAAAACCTACTATAAGGTGCTAATGAATTGTAAATGGCTCAAACCTTTCACACTCTCATCAACATGTGAACAAAACTTATATAGATCCCAATATTGGTGCCGCGTTCCACACTGTACCTAAAAACCTCGTACACACGATCGGATTGTTGGCCAACAAAACCGTGGAATTTTGTCCGAAGGGCGTTGGCCCAAACTTGTCTTGCATACACACGGCCACACAATTGTTGGCCAACAAATATGAACCTAGTTCGATACTACGTTTTTCAGCTTTTAACGCCACCCTTTGGGCTCCTTCTGCTAATTTTGTGTTAGTAGAAGTTTGGTGAGTGTTGATTCGCACTTTTCTTTTCATGCTTTTTATTTATTGCTTTTCAGTTTGCGTTTTTTATTTTGTGATTTATAGTTCGTTTCTGAACAGCTGTTCGTCAACCAGACATGTTGCGGAATCGGAGGAGATAACGTGTTATTTATTATTGGCCTTGGAGTTATTGCTTTGACATTATTTTTTTGGTTGAATAATGATTTGTTTTGGTATATTTTCTATATTTTTGGATGGATAGAATGCATTTTTTGGTTAAGTTCTATTGACAGATAGCATGTCTAATTGTATTTGTTTTCTTTTTTTAATGTACAATAAAAAAATTGTGTAGAATATTACTTGGCTATGTGTTTTACTTCAAATGACAGTTTGGGAGTAGGCAGTTACATTTTAAAAAATTCAATGTAAAATTAACAAGGGACACCAACATAGTTGTATCTTTGATCTTTAAAAATATGAGATAATGGTGTTGTGTTAAAAAAAAAAAAAAAAAAAGCATAATAATATTATTCTTGATGTCACTAGAAAAAAAAAAAAGCCTTTGAAAAATTGTTTGCAATAACTACATCAGTATCACCAGCAAAGCAGCTTCATTATTATCCCGTTAAAGAAGAAGAGAATTGTGCGCTGCATTTTGAGATTTCATAATTTGCCACGTCACAAATGTTAATTCTCCATTACGAACACTAGCTTACCAGACCGATCGCTTCTGGCTCGTCCTTGCTTCCGAGCATGCGTGTTTGTACTTTGGACTTTTGTCCGAAGGACTTGTGTACACACCCTTGGAAAATCTGACAACACAAATTTGGCCGCGGAAAATTTATAAACCTGCCATCCAACATTTGTCCATGGAAAGTTGGCCAACAATTGTCTGATGGAGCATACACATGTCTGTCATCACACATTTCCCGTCGGAAAATCTGATCGTGTGTACGAGGCTTAACAATGTGTAGCTCAGATACTACATTAATTCATTCACTAGTGTCCACATCAAAATTATAATGTATACAAACATAATAGTAATAAAGAGATTACTCAATCACCAAAATTTCAAGAAAGTTCAATGTCCTTTAGTGTCACCCCCAGTAACACTCTCTACTGTTCTTTGTGACAATCCACTGTTATCCAAAGTGCTTCATGTAGTGCTCAAAAACCTCCACCGGGTGTGCTCACACCTGGAATCATTGATTATATGCTCTGATGTGTTCAAAGCATTTAGAATTTTAATTATTTTTCTAATTCGAATAATTCGTTTTGTTATTTATTTTTGGATTTGAAATGTGTTACTGTTTTGATTCTGAAATTCAGATACATCCAAATCTCAGAAATAATGGAAATTTTGCCAGGATTTAGATTCATAAGTAAACGAATCACACGTGTCTATTTGTTACTGCTACAGAAATATACTTAAAACAGACTTGAAAGTCCTTGTAACGCTTACCCAATTTGGTTTACGATAGTGGGTTTGTGGTATAAGGGGGACAGGCTTTGCTGCTAGTAGAAGTGTTAAACATGCACAAGGCAGAGACTGAGCAGACTTGTCCTGAATTTTATTCTGCAATGCAGCAAACAAACCCTTGTTCTGTCGCACTCACCTCTTTTGAGATTCGGCGCCGGGTCTCCTATCTGGCATATTACTGCGGGCGCTTCTGGGTTTCATCTGGTGCTTTGCAGCAAATGAGTAGACAGATCTCTTGATTGCAGCGGCTTTAAATTGCAAAGCATTCAAGCACTGCATTGCTACGCCTAAGCCAAGCGCCCTATACTGCTAAAGTCTTGCCTTCGTCCTCCTGCCGCCAGAGTATACCATGGATACAGGTTCAGTCTCCTCTGTGCCTCCTGAGTCCCAGTGTTATTCAGACTCCCAATGCATCCTCCACACCTGCCATCAGACCTCAGTGTGTTTCCGCCATGCATCATCAGCTATCAGTGTCCACAGTACCTCTGCCCCTCCATTGCACCCCTGTACAACCTATGACTCTAGCGCACCCTGTGTCAGTTAGTGACTCCAGGGTGCCCCTGTTACTACAAATGTACTCCAGAGCACCCTGTGATATATAGTGATTCCTAACACACCTCTGTGCACCCCTGTGACTCCTATGTGATCCTATGATTCCAAGTGCAACCCAAATGCATCCAGTGGTCCCCTGTGCACCTATGTGACTCCAAGTGAACCCCCGGAGCATCCTGTGTCATCTAATGACTCCAGTTCATCCTGTGCCATCTAGTGACTCTTAGTGCACCCCCATGACACCTAAGTCATCATACAGCCTCCAATATGCTTCTGCATCATCTGAACGGTCCTTTTATTAGTGGATGTAGACCTCAGTCACTCAGACCATGAATCCAATCAATTAACCTCAGTCACCTACCAATTTCAATTAATGTGTGTCTCAAACAGTCCATGCTCAGGATAACAGACAAGTCAAGGTGACATGACATTTCTACATTTACTCAGCTCTCATTCACCAAACCTCTTGCCAGTCATACCCTCCTCCTGCTCAGTCATCTGTGATATTTGTGGCCTCCACACTTCACTTACTGCCTCCTTCACATTTCTCCAGGGATCCCAAGGGTTGTTGCGGATTTAGAAATCAGCGTAGTGTACATTTTAAGCTGCAGCCACAGAAGTTTCCTACAGACAATGCTAAAGTGGCCTATTTAACTTCCCCACTCTCTGGGAAGGCTTTTACCTAGGCATCCCTGCTCTGAGAAAAAAAGGCAACCTTGTGCCTAACAACATTTCTGCTTTTCTGTCACTCTTCCAATCAATACTTTATGAACCTTCTCAAGCCTCCTCTGCAGCATGTGCCCTTCTACACTTCAGCCAAGGATCAATTACTGAATGACTGAAGTTTCAAACTCTCAGAGCTGAACTTGCCTAAAATAATGAAGCCCTCCCGGCCAACTTTTGACAGGGTTTGTCTGAGCGAATTAAAGATGAACTGACTAGGCCTAGTTATACAGAAATTCACTTTTAAGAGGGCTAACAAGAGAGGTCTTGCCTATTTCACCTCCCCTAGAGAAGCCTTTGCAACTTGGTTGCTCACAACTATCCCAGGAAGTAATGTCCCAATGTCAGTCCCAAGGCCTTGGTATTTACTGTGGACTAAAAATAAAATGTTATTCTCAATGTCTACAGTCATTAGGAACATTTCAACATCTAGCATGCCTGTACAGAGCAATGCTAGACCGCTCTACTCTCCCCTCCTCATAATTGCCAACACTTCCAGTGCAGCTGCACCTTGACAAGTCCACTGTCACCTTGGAAACCCTCATAGATTCGGAAGCATCTGGCAACTAAATTTCTGTGTACCTCATCTGCAAGTTTGCCTGGTCCCTCAAGCCTCCCTTCAACTGCTTTGAAACTCCACAGTAGATGGCACTATCTTTTCCAGTGAGCCCATCTGATCTCAAACTGTGCCCCGTTGGTGTGCTTTACCTCAATTCTCATTTCTTTCTTATTAAGATACAAGCTACTTCTACATCCTAGGCCTTCCCTGGCTCCAACTACACTACCCAGTGTTGGATTGGTCCTTTTCTAAGTTAATGGTCTAAGGGGTCCTCCTGTCATTCAATGTGCTTTACCAAAGACTTGCCAGCCAAGCCTCTTCAATTGCTATTTTCAAGGTAAATTCCTCACTTCCAGCTCATTACCTGGATTACCAAAATGTCTTCTCCAAGTGCAATGCAGATCAGTTCCCACCACATCATCCATTTGATTGCACCATCAGCCTATTTCTGAACTATACTCCCCTTGGAGGACAGGGACTGTACACCCTTTTAGTCTCCCAAGACCAGGTCATACAATACAAAAGGGCTTTATTAGCAAATCTTCTCCTTCTGGGGCAGGATTCCTCTTTGTATAATAGAAAAACAGTACTCTCCGCCTCTGCATTTATTACAATGGAATTAATGGCGTCACTCTCAAAAAACACAACTTCCTGTCCCTTTCTGAGGACATTGTTGATCACCTCTGTGGAACCCAAGTATTCACTAAACTTAATCTATGATGTGCTTACAATTTAACTTGCATCAAAGAAGAATACTAGGGATGGTCACTATGAGTACCTAGTAATGCCCTTTGGCACCAATAATGCCCCTGCAGTCTTCCAGCACTTTGTTAAAGAAATTGTCACATACTTTGGTCGAGTTGAGTCAAGTTGAAGAGAAACATTAACTTTACTTACTCTTACTCTCTGGAGGCAGTAACAGAGTGTAGCAGGATAAGGAGTGGTATAGGTGCCTGCAGTGGGTCCAGACACAGTGGTTGGTCAGAAAACAGTCTTGGTTCTGCCGAAATGCTGAAGATGCTAGGACCAGATCAAGCGCAAAAAGCTGAAGTAGGTAAGGCTCTGGATTCTACAGATGCAGGTCGTAGTCAGGACAAGCAGAGGTCCGCAACAGCCAAGCAGCAGAGGTACTGGTTTAGCAGGCAGTAGCAGGATCAAAGGCCAGGCCAAGGTCAATACAAACAGAAAGAGAGAGAGACGGCGCCCTCTAAGTGCAGCAAATTAAAATCAATTTATTATAAAGCAGGATTAAGAACACTCACAAGATGGATGTGTCATGAAGGCATATTAGGAATTAAAGAGTCATCCATTTTGGGTCCCGGGTGAAGTGGTGGATATCATCAGATGTCATCAGGTCTGCTATCTCAACCTTGCTGTGTAGTCCAGTAGAGGTCCGGTTGCGCTGTGGGCTTTCAGCGTTTCGGACAGCTGGGGAACAGGCTGTGGGGACAGTGGGCTGCTTCATACAGGGCAGCAGCGGTGTTGTTGAGAATTCACTTCCGGGTACGGGTCACGTGACCTGATGACATCTGATGATATCCACCACTTCACCCGGGACCCAAAACGGATGACTCTTTAATTCCTGATATGCCTTAATGACACATACATCTTGTGAGTGTTCTTAATCCTGCTTTATAATAAATTGATTTTAATTTGCTGCACTTAGAGGGCGCCGTCTCTCTCTCTTTCTGTTTGCATTTCAGAGCTCCTTCTTGCTTTTATGGACTGGTAGCCTTTTATGATCAGCAATTATGCTCTAATTTTAGCATTTGTACATGGACTAATATCTAAAATTCTTGTACTAATACTCATGTTATCCCCCTCCCACTGCTACTTACCATATGCATTTTATGAGCTATATCCTGTGCGCGCCATACAAAAATCCCCTTTCAAGGTCAATACAAGACTGGTAGCAGTCCTACCAATCCTCCATATCAGACTCAATCCTTTGTTCCCCTATAACTGTGTGTAAGTAAGAAACCTAGGTGATACACAAATACTGCCCCCAATCCTACTAGCCAGTGGCTCCCACTGGTTAACATACCAGATCTTTGACTATAAAACTCTACATTTATTATTTATTATTAAAAATGATCAGAACCCAATAGTTTCTGCTGTTGTTTTCACAGTTTTTTTTTCTCATGGAGTGCATTAAGGTGAAAAACCTTGAAGCTTTACAACTATTTTAATTAATTTTTTGCATTTTCCAAAAACTTGGGGCAGAAAAAGAAAATCTTCAAAATATTCTTTATGCCTCTTAGAGAATACCTTGGGGTGTCTGTTTTCTAAAACACAATCATTTTGTGGATGTTTCTACTATCCTGGCACTCCAGGGCCTTCAAACATGTGATAGGTAGTCATGAAATTAGATGCCTAAATTATGCCCCTTGAAAGCTTGAAGGCATTCCTTGGATTTTAGGCATCTCTATGCGGTTAGGCTGCAAAAGGTCTCACAAATGTGGTATCCCCATTCACGGAAGAGTAACAGAATGTGGTTTGGGGTGTAAATCTAAGTATGCAAACACCTATAATTATTTAGATGTCAGTGCACACCCTAATGGCCCGTGCACACAACCTGAAAATCGGACGACAGATCATCCATTTTTACTAAAGGTTACTAAAAGGTTACTACTAGAGGTTACTAAAGTTACGAAAATTCTCGTACGACAGAATAAAAAATCCGAAGTCATGTAATGTGTTGTAGTGTATTTAATGATCCAATTAACACAAGATCGCTTAGAAATCTGTCTTTTCTGTCCGATTTTCGGATCGTGATTACGGGCCATTAGGGATCGCTACAACTGCTGATCGCTAAGACTACAATTGTACTGTGTACATCTTATGCCCCGTACACACGGTCGGAAATTCCAACCACAAAATCCGTCAGATTTTTTACAAAGGATTTTGTCCGACACTGGTGTTGCATACAAACGGTCGGACAAAGTTGTCGGAAAATCCGATCATCCTGAACGTGGTGACGTTCAATGCGTACGACGGGACTACGTAGAGGCTAGTAGCCAATAGCTTTGGTCTTGTAATGTGATCTGAGCATGCGTGCGCACATTTTTCCGTCGGAATTCGCTACACACGATCGGAAAAAGTCCGATAGGACTTTGTTGTCGGAAAATTTGAGAGCAGGATCTCAAACTTTTTCCGTTGGAAATTCCGACGGAAAAAGTCCGATGGAGCCCACACACGGTCGGAATTTTCGATAACATGGTCCGATAGGTCCGATAGGGCATTAGTGTGCCCATGTTGTGTGTAAGAAATATTAATATATCATAATTGACAATTGTGTGTAAAAGAATATGCATTTTCATTTTCCAAAAACTTGTGTTTTAAAGTATAGAGAAAAAGCATTACTAATAACCCATGCACAATCCTGTATGTTTTCATGGGTGCAAAAAATATGATTAATATAACTACATACTGTCAATATAAAGATAGCTGAATTCTATATTTTAAAATACAATTTCTTGCATTTGTAGAAATGTTTTCTAAAATGTCTGAATGTATACAATTGAAATTATTATTTTTTAAGAAGAAAATATCTGTCATTTAGATGTATTTTATACATGTGTGATTGAAAACAGCTAACAATTTTTTTTTTTTAAACGGTATAATCTTGTTATGTCCTGCATGGGGGGGATGGTGTTTTAATCCCAAATATGTGTTTTATTGCAGTGTGTGGATTCATTCATGTGCAGAAGATGCTTCATTTATCAGAACAATCCCCTTGAGAAAGAGGAAATCTGCTGAAATCAGCAAATGGCGTGCTATCCGCTCTGCAAATTTCTATTTGCTTTGATTCATCTGAATGAGCACTTGTACATCCAGTACAATGCATTATCCACAATTAACATTTATTTTTAAATAAAGTTAAAAAAAGTAATGGAAATCAGAGTAATAATTTTAATACTTTTGTAGGTTAATCATGCATGAATGCATGAAATAATTCTATATACAATTAAAAAATCTCTTTGTAACTTCACAAATGTCTGTTTCTTTTGTCAATCTGTGTCTCAACAGTATTCATCTCCTCTTTGTCAGACATAGTATTATCTTGTAATCAGCACAATGTGTAAGGTAGTAATTAGCTTTGGGCTGGTCTGTCGGTTTGGATAATGTGGGCGAATTTTGATTGGCTGATGGTGATGTCATCCTGTAAGGAAGGGAGGGTGCTTGCAGTCGTCATTCAGTGTCACCCTCTGCACACACTAGACACACATATACACACACGCCAACAGGCTCAAACACAAAGGACATGCACAAGCACTGACACTGCGGAGTCAGTCATGCACAAATGAGGCCAACTATTAAGGAATCCGTATTAACTGAGGAGGGGAACAGCTGACAAAGGTACAATTGTTTGAAATTATATGCAATTAATAATGTATAATATTTTAACAATTCTTGCATGATTTTATATTACAAGAAATAAGTATAATACAGAAAGTATGATAAAAAAAAAATAATTATATATATATATATATATATATATATATATATATATATACACACACACACACATTTACTGTGCATGCTAGTTTTTTTTTATTCTAAGCAAACACTATTTTTTAATACTATTTATTATTGCTGAGCATGCATTAAAAAATTCCTCTAATCCTAAGCAGTCACTATTATCCTGATGTTCAATGATCATACATTACAGTTGATGTACTGCATCCTAGCGGTACAATTACATACTGTAATACTTGTGGGATATGCATGCCTATGCAAATTATACAAGTCATTACAATATTAAATGCAATATGTTTGTGACATCACTTTTAGGATATCAGGCTTTTTTATTGCACTATGGCGTATTTGGTGAATATGGCCTGTGCATTGTGTTTTGCAAGGCAGCAGTGTCGTAGAATCCCTGCAGTATGTGAAGGTGATCTCTGCATATTCGATGGAGCTCACGTTTGAAAGAGGCAGCCACTGCAGAACCGCAAACAGAAAACAGGCAGCACAGCAAATCAGACGTACAGCAGAGAAAATGAAGACACTATGCATTTTGTGCTAAAACACTAAGTAATGCAATGTGTGTAATAAAGATCCACGGTATTGTTACTTACAGTATGTGAATTAGGTTTTAAATGAACATTAGATATGTTCTATAGTGTTTGTCAGTTTTTTGTTAGGTAACCCAAAAGACATTAAAATGAGGCATATGATCTATATTATATTTGACTCTTAATGGAAAATTACGTAGTTTAGACTCTTGCATTACATGGTATAAATTGGTAATTCATATTTTTCATTGCAGCATTATGCCCCCTGTTCCTCTAGAAGATCGTTCTGCTCCCCTGCCTCGTCCCCGCTCTCTTCCTTTGCGGGTTGCACCTCATTCACATATGGCTCCTGAAGTCAGAGGCCTGCAGCCTGGCCACCGGGCACCATCACATGCTGACCTCACTTTACCTGGACATCTTCCACAGCTCCAACCCCCCCGCTGGCCACGGGAATCCTGTTCTCGTCGGAGGGGTTCTCCTCCATCACCATCCACACGCTCCCCTTCATGCTTCCGTTGGGCACTTCACCCTCTAAAATGTGGCTGCAAAGGCTGCTGGCGCCTGCTTCGTCCTCCAAGAAAATCTGTGGGTTCGTCCTGTAGCTGTGACCCTATCGTAACTTTTGATCCACAATTTATGGGGAGCTCAAGGGTGAGCTATGATGATGATGATTACAGCGTACGTGCTATTTGGCCAGATGAGTTGGCTCGAAAAATTATGTCACGGACAAGGGGTGGAATGCTTGGGGGGTCACCCCTGCTACTGGACCCCAGAGGTTTAGAGGGGTTGGAGGTAGATGAACCAGCACGTCCCCGTTCTCCTCCTCCACCATCAACGCCACCACCTTTGTCGCCAATTGAAGGGACAAACAGGAGGATTCAGAGTCTATACCTTCTTCTTGAGCCATTAACGGACAAAGAGAGTTCAGGGGGAACAGGCAGAGGTGAGTGTCAGGAATTAAAATAAAAATTAATGTGCAGATGTTTAAAAAAAAAAAAAAAGGAATGCCAACTATTTTATAGAAAAGTGTATTGTGTGGCAAATAATATTGATCCTAAAATAAAACTTTTCCTTCTATCTTGCATTTATGGTTCACTGATCAATTTTACCCATCCTTCAAAAGTCCCAGATAACAAAAGCTGTAACAGTTAAATAATAGACCACAATGAAAGGATGACGTGGTCCATCAAAATTCGTAGGTAAATATAGGGCTTTGTTATACCTTATATGTGTAATTGGGTAGAATAAAGTAGCAAGCAGTTAACCATTTGTGTTTTTCATAAGGACTATAAGGTTTACCTAAGCATGGAAAACATGACCTGCTAGTGGACATTGAGGACAACATTTGCAAAAAAACATGACTGTATTGTACCTATCCAAGACGCTTGTGTCATGCCAGTTTGAAATTTAAAATGTATTAAATTAAGAACAGTTATTACAGTTACTGCAATAATACAAGATGAAGATGACAAAATAAACAAGTGAAGATGCAGGGACAAAAAAGTAGAAACCCATTTGCAACCATCGAAATAAGAATGTATCAATCAGACTAATAGCCAAATATTTGGTTATACAATTTTGTACAAATTGATGTTCTATAAATGATAGTGACTTTCTCTACTGATAAAGTTGTACTTTTACAAAAAAACACATTAATAAGTGACAAAAATAAATCTGTGAAATTTCTAGGTACCACATGTGCACATGTGTAGCTTTGTTCAACATTCTCAAAAAGTTCTTATAGCCAAGAGTGAAGGAGCATAAACAGATTCTGACAACATTTTTTAATCACTGAAATATAAACAGATCCTTCATATGATGAAATGTTGGCTTATGACAGGGCAGGTGAAAGGCCCATGTTTTCTTAAAAAAAAAAAAAAAGCCACGCGTTAAAGGTGACATAATTGAGATATAGTGATGGCATAATGTACTCAGTGAATGTGACTATATTTGTTCTAGATGCAACATACAGTGGCAATGAACTGTACTAATCGCAACAAAACAGGTCATCAAAAACAAACATGTAAACAGGAAGGCAGACGATATGCACGTGACTGTGATTTATTAGAGAAACATGTTTCCTCTGTGACACACAGACTCAAATATGCAGCTATTTCTGAATTGTCTGTATGACGGCACTTGCAGAGAAAATGAATGTGTCCCTGAGGGATGAGGTCAGACAGATTCCTATTATAATAGCATTTTTCCTGTTGTAAATGTGCCTGCGTGAGAAGCACCCTTGTACACGGACTATAGATGTTATAGCTAGACATAATCATGCATCTAAAAGCATATGCAGCACAAGTCTGAAAGTTGTGCATTAGTCTAAGTTGCTTTGGATTTGGGACCATGCATTTTGAATTTTTTTGTCATTGCAAAGATCAAACATGAATTTTTAATGTAATCACCCATGCCCTATCCCTACACTTACCACTATGTTTCTCCCAAATAATAAAACCAAACCAATAAATGTACAAAATTAACATTTAATTTATCACAATCCTCTAAATTATTATATAAAAATAAACAAACACTTCCTTAACACTTAACCCCCATCCCCCCTTCTCAACCTTAACATCCTAATCTCTCACCCTAAAGCCTAGTACACACTGCTAGTTTTTTGTTCAACCCAGCGGGCTGAACTAAAAAAAAAAACTGACAGCTCAGGTCAGAGCTGCTGTACTATCCAACTTTATACAGAGATCTCCCCTGCTATTCTATTGTGCTCTGACAGAGGGAAGCTCCCCCTCCAAACACCCCGGTTGACAGCATTCTTGGCCATTGGCTGAGTTTGCTGATCGGTGGCCGGTTGGCAGACCTCTTTCAGTCATACTTCAACAGAAGTTGGCCGAATGGCTGGTGTAGACATGGGCCGAATGTCAGCCAGTTTCTACTGAGCCGCCTGAAATTCAGCCCATGTGTACGGGGCTTTAGACATAGAAATATAGAAGAGTGATGGCAGAAAGAATACTTACATGGCCCATCCAGTCTGCCCCATTTATTTTTTTACTTTTTTGTCTGAGTATAGATCTATGTTTGTCCCAAGCATGCTTGAATCTACTTACTGTTGACTGACTCACTACCTCTCCTGTAAGTTTATTCCAAGCATCAACTATCCTTTCAGCAAAATAATACTTTCTAGGGTTAGTTTTGAACTTTCCTCCTTCTAGTTTGAGGTCATGTCCCTGTGTTCTTGACCTTGGCCTTAGGTAAGATCAAAACTAAAGATAAATCTTTATTAAGCCATTTTATAGTGTTTACATCAGGGGTGCCCAACCAGTTATTAATAGTATGTTATTACTAAAATCACAGTGTGTATATATGGGCATATCTGTCCTGCAGTAGTTACTGGGCTGCTTTCAAACTGATCCGCAGGTACAGAGCGGGGGACCTGAGGGTTACCTGCACTGAGCCATAGGCCCCTTTCACACGGTCAGTCCGACCCAATTGGACCCTCCATTTACCTCTAAGGAGTAGTAGATGTAAATGCAAATGCCTACCTCCAATCAGATCCGCAAAAAAAATAATAGAGTGGGCTCTATAGGGTAGGTGGGCTGCCATGCACCCGCTCCGCTCATTGTGGCCCACAACCGGTTACCAAGTCTCTTAGGTGGCCCTCGCTCTTCAAAAGGTTGGGCACCCCTGGTTTACATAGTGGTTATGAAGCCTAATGTTTTTTTGGGGCTTTTTTTTGTTGTCTCTGTTCTGTTGGGAACATTTTCCTGTACTTTCTGCCCCAGAGACAGAGCAGAGGAGATCTCTTCAAAGAGAGAGGATATCCATTCTTGGACAGTGGTCACCAGAACAGGTGCTCCCATTGGAAGATTTACCTTCCTGTTCTTGGAATAACTTAAAAATGTTGGATTTAGCATCAGTTTCTGTACAGTTGACAATGGTCACCAGGACTAGGTTAAAAATACCCAGAAGGGACACGGACAGTAATGAAAACCTGACAGAGGTTCTCATCCTTCCTCATTCTATCCAAAAATAGTTTTGGCTTTACATTAGTTTTAACCACTTAAGGAACCTGTGCAGAGAGCTGAGTGAAATATGGAAGCTGTCATTTGCTGACCTCTTCTTATAAGAATGCCAGTTGCCTGTCTGTCATGCTGGTTTAATGGCGTCAACTTCTCTAGTCACTGGTAAGTACCAGTATGCAAATCGGCCAAGGCACTATTTCCAATGCACAAGTTCCTGTAGAAATGGCTGTGCATATAAGTGGGTGCTGAAGCAACCATCGGCTGGAACCGTGACTAATCAGAGCAAGAGAAGGTCACCAGCACACCAAGGATCTCCAGAATGAGTACAAAGCTTTATTCAGCGATCCCATCTTTACAGCAGATTGCAACGCTTCGAAGCCATGCCTGATGAAGGGGTCCTGCGTGGCTTTGAAACATTGCAATCTGCTCTGGAGATCCTTGGTGTGCTGGTGACATTCTCTTGCTCTGTGTATGAAAATCAGGGCTTCTGAATTCACTCTCACTGCACTGGATGCATGTATGTTTCAGGTCAGTGATTAAAAAAGTACTTATAATAGAAGCATGGCCAAAGCAGGCTAAAGCCTGCTGTTGGCTGACGTCACAGAGCCGATCCAGGCTCTGGAAGGATCCTGACAATAATCTCAGGATCCACCTAAATGCCTGCCTAGTCACCACTCTGCTCAGAGCAGACCGAGAACTGAGCAATCAGCAGCCATGTGATCACTTAGTTTTCAGGATTAGAGCCACTGGGGGACAGCTGCATCACACCGAAGCTGCAGCAGGGAGGTGTGTATGTATATTTATTTTTTGTTTTTTACGCACTTCTGCTTTAGGTCAGAGTAGCCACACAATCTTTACATTACAGGGAGCTACCATTTCAGAAATTGCAGCTTCCATACTCCTCTCGGTAAAGGTTTCTTTATTCCCAAAAATGTAATTGTCACTGGAACTATTAAATGATACTTACATTAACTATCATCTGAATACTTGGCCTAATGTTCACTTTGCCCCATGCTGTTTTTTTTTTTTTTTTACCACCTTCTACACCAAAACGTTTTGTAGCCTAAATTGCAGCACAGGAAACTCCTGCTCTGGTTGGTACCATGCATCGTAAAAAATAAAAATTTTGTACTGTGCAATGGTCCTTAAATGTAGATGAAATTGTTTTCCCTAAACACAAGACTAGTTATGCCATGAAGTCAGTTAAATCAACCATTATGATTTATCATTCCCATTGTGACTTCTCAATTCTCTACATTTAAAAACTGTTTTTATACAAGAGAACCTACAAATATATGTGTAATAAAAACTCAACAGCTTGAGAAACTTATTTGAGCATTTTACAAGTTTTCAAGGTCACTTGAAAGAAATATTTGTATGCTATTAGCTGTTTCAGGCTATCTAAGGAAAATTGTTTATCTAGATCGCTAGAAATAAACGAAGGAAACCAAGCATGCATAAGATGCAATTATATCCTCACATTGTTTTATAATTGTCTCAATTAAATTAGTATCTTTGAATGAAAATGATAAATTACATTGCGACTGTTGCACTCAATGTACATTATATGATTTTTCTTTTTAAAGCTTTGAATGATGCCCCGGCTGATGATTGTGTTCTGCCAATGGAGGTGTCCCCTCCTGTGCCACTATCTCCTGACCTTGAGAAAGCTGAGCTTAGCCTCATCTTGCCTTTTTTGTTCCTGGGGAATGAGAAGGATGCCCAAGACCTAGCCTGCATGATTACCCTAAATATAGGGCATGTGTTGAACATCACAACTCATCTGCCTTTGTACCATGCTGACTCTGGGGCCTTGAGGTACAAGAGACTACCAGCCACTGATAACAGCAAGCAGGATCTGCGTCAATATTTTGAGGAAGCCTTTGAATTTATTGGTAAGTGAGATGACCTAAGAAAAAATACGTGTTGTCAGCAAATTCCTTATCTGACATTGAGGGTTGAAAATTTGACATTGTGGTGTTGATTTACCAAAACTGTAGAGTACAAAATCTGGTGCAGCTGTGCATGGTAGCCAATCAGCTTCTAACTAGGGATGGGTGAACGGTTCGGTCTGACCCTAAGTTCGGGTCAAACTTTCGTTGTTTGGCAAACAGCCAAAGAAACAGGTCCTTCAACCATTTGTTCGGCCCCCCAAACCGACCACAATGCATTGCAGTGCTGAACAGTGCATTGCAAGCCCTGATTGGCTGAAGCAGTGAAAGATTCAGCCAATCAGGGCACAGGGCACTGTCAGAGTCATGATTGGACACTGTCATCATGACTTTATCCAATCATGGCTCATTCCCGCCCCACAGTATAAAAGTATTCTTTCAATGGCAGCCATTTTCAGTGTGATTTTGGCGTGGAGAGAGAACAGGGCTATGTTCAGTGCTATTAGTTAGTTAGTGTGCTATACTGTGCTATTTTGCTTCAATTGTCAGTGTAGAATATTAGTTTAGTGTCAGTCTAGGGATAGTGTGAGTGTAGTAAGGCGGACCATCATTCAGCTTTGCATAGTGTGCAGCTCGAGTAGGGGCAGCTCAGATAGTTTCACTGTAGTGTAGTGAGACTGTGTCATTCATACATACATTAGTGTAGAGTAGGGACAGCTCATAGTTTCAGTGTAGTGTAGTGAGACTGTGTCAGTAATCTTTACATTAGTTTATAGCTAGAGTAGGGACAGTTCAGATAGCGTCAGTGTAGTGACAGTTGAATTACGTCACTGCCAGTTTAACGCCATTTACTTCTGTGTGCGTTACTGCCAGTTTAACGCCATATCGTTTTGTGTGCGTTACTGCCAGTTTAACGACATATCGTTTTGTGTGCGTTACTGCCAGTTTAAAGCCATATAGTTCTGTGCATCACTGTACGTTCAGAGCATTATATTGCAGTATATTATAGTGTATCCATGGAGTGTGTATGTGTAGTGTGAGTACTGATATTAAAGTGCACCAAACACCTCTTTAAAGTGCATCTACATACAGATTTCAACTTCTTCTTTACATTTGCTTATAAGCACCTCCCTCTCCCTCCCAATAATGTCTGGGAGGACAACAAGGAGAGGCAGAAGTTCCCTTGGCACTGTAAGGGGGCCAGCAACAAATGTGTCCACAGGCAAAGGTGGACATGGTGGTCAGTCCTCAGGCAGGGCATCATTTCCTCTGTTTAGTGAGTTTGCCGGTGCAATCCAGCCACAGAATGCAGACCCAAACACCCAAAGACCAATTTTTCTGCACCTGTTTGACAGGTGCATACCATTGCAATTTTTCACAGCAAGGCCAATTCTTGCTTTCATCAAGATTACCTCTATAGGGTTACGGTGGGAAGGCGCCACCAACACCCAAAGACCAATTTTTACACACCCGTTACTTCTATCCAAAGTCAAAGTGACACCAGAATGTATCCAAAAAATCTCTAATCTTGTTCCTAGTGCACTACATTGTGGCCTCATCATACACTCATCATACACACTGGCTCCCCAGCTGTTGCTGAGCAAAATAAAGGCAGCTTGCAGGGAAATTTTTAATTTTTTTTGGCTTTGTAAATGCAATTATTGCTGCAACAAATTCTAGACATGGTACAAATCTGCCACTTTACAAGTAGACTAAGGGGACCCCCAGGCACTATATTGGAAGGAATTTTTCATTTTTATGCTTTCACTTTAAAAAATCAAAAAATCACTGCTCATTTAAAAATTAAGTTTTTCACAAACTTTTTTTTATTGATACGTGTCCCCCAGGGCAGGACCCCTATAACCATTGTATGCCCAATTACTTCAAAATGGGCACTTTTGATTTTTGACATTCGTGCCCGGTTGGCTTTAATGGGGTTCGTTATTCGGGTCCGAACTTTTGCAGTGTTCGAAAGTTGTGATGCGAACCAAACAGGGGTCCGTTCGGCCCATTCCTACTTCTAACTTCAGCTTGCTCAAATAAGCTCAAATAAGCAACAAAACAGAGCTGCACCAGATTTTGCACTTTTAGTAAGTCAACCTCTGTGTCTTCTTTCTCTTTATATACTATATATGAGAGGCGGCCCATCCATACGGGGCACAGGGGTGCTGCCCCCCTAATTCATGCGCCCGGCCCCTAATCTACATGCAGGGAGCCGGACACATGGATACCAATGAGATGTTTTTTTATTTTTATTTTAGAAGCACGTAATTAGAGCCTGAGGCTCTAATTGGCTTAAAAAAAGGGTGGGCTCAGGGCGCAGAGCACTGCACTATGAGCCCACCCAGTTGTGTGACAATAGCAAGTTAATATTCGTTGTTGTCTTCCTGATTCTCCTCCTGGCCAATCAGGAAGCGGGTTATGAGACCCATCACCTGATTGGCCGAGAAGATAAGTGATTCCATTGGCTGCCAAGGAGGAGGAGGGAGGAGACACAGGGGAAGCTGCCAATGCTGAGGAGGAGGAGAAGCAGGGTGGAGCACAGGGGAATCACTGCCTGCAACATAAATGGGGTAAGTGTGAGGCCGACAAGGGTGGGGGGTGTGCCTGTGGGGGCCACTGCTATATGTACATTTCCCAAAAGTTATATGGGGCTGCAATAGCTGACCTCCTTATGAAAATGCTTGTTGGCTGCATGCACTGATTAAGTGAAAATGTTCCAATAGTCCCAGTCGAGACAAGCTGATTGTTAGATCCACTTCTCTGGAGCTGAACAGCTATAGATGGATCGAAATTCGGACAGTCCCTGTTGAACCAAACACATTTTGATCTCTTTGGCTAGCTTTACACTAAAGCTTTTCATGCTTTTATTTTATTCCTAAAGCTTACTAGGCAACTTACTAGGCAAACAGATAAATACACCTTTGATATCAATATATGGAAGCTGTTTCACCTGTAATAGAATTTGTATTTCCTGTTATGTCTGTCTATCTAGTCCTAAGATTTACACGACTGTGCACATTACTGGACAGTATAGGAGCAGCGACAGACTAATGAGGTCATCTCTCTGCTCTCTCTTCCTGTCAGCATTTTCAGTACACAAGAATGCATTCTATAGATGTTTCTCAATCATCTCTTCTTATCTCTTGTAGAAGAGGCTCAGCAGGAAGGAAAAGGAGTGCTGATCCACTGCCAGGCTGGGGTCTCTCGATCTGCGACTGTGGTCATCGCCTACTTAATGAAGCACACTCTGATGACTGTGGGAGATGCATACAAGTTTGTCAAGGGGAAGCGCCCAATTATATCTCCTAACCTAAATTTTATGGGGCAGCTTTTGGAGTTTGAATCTGATCTGAATGCTGGAATTACCCCAAGAATTTTGGTCCCCAGGCTACGTGGTGTTGAGAGCGATGTGTGATGAACAGAAAAGAAGAAAGGAGAGACTTTGGTGTGGAATGTGGGGGGGGGGGGGGGGGGGGAATGGTGAGGAACAAAAAAGAGTCATGATTAAAACAAGAAGCAAAATCTACAAAAAAAGCAACATATCGTTGACAGCCTGCAGCCCACTTAGAAAAGCTGAGTCAGATCCCAGTGGATGCACAGCCTCTGCGTCTGCAGAAAATCCAACTTCACACCCCAGCAGTCTTTCAGCCCATTCACAGTAAAATACTACAGCAGCAATCTTCAATCCCGGAGGAGCCTCACAATCTCACATCTCAGTTCCCACAGACACTGTACTATCGGAAGAAAATGTGCGCCGACGACATGATCACATAATGTGATTCGGATGCAAATTTATGTCATAGTTCTCTAATTGCTTTTGCGAAAAAAAAGACACATTCTGCAGCTTTAGGTTCCAGAGATATCAATACTTTAAAATACTTTTATATTATTTTTGATCAATAAGGAACTCGGGTGACCTGTTGAAAGAGCTGAACATCATTTGTCCAACAACAAGTTAGCCACAAATGCCCCAGAGGACTGCGATATTACACATATCGTGCAAGAGTGGCATTTTGTGCTTTTGCTGTCGTGGAGATTATTTAGATGCTCTCAGATTACTTTAGGTTAACTAAGGCTTGTCTCTGTTTACTCACTGACCATAGCCATGCTTAACCTAGTTTGGATGTCTGCATTTCCACGCCAGATTACTACCGCCTACTCCAAACCTAGGCAGATCATTTATGCTGTCTATACACTATACGAAAAATCGACCAAACCCATTTTCGAAAAACGAACATTCGGCCGTGAGCAGAAACGATAGTGCCATCATGTAATGACCGATAAATCGTTTAGTGGACATAGATGAATGCATTTTTTGTTTGTTTTTTTACATATACCTAGTGCAGACAGTTTGGATGGGAAACACATTAACCTTTCAATTTATCGTTCGTTCGGCAGAAAATTTCCAAACTTGTCCTTCGTTTTTTTTTCGGCTCAAAAAACGTCCCAACGATTATTGATTTTGTGTCCATTAACTGGCCAAAAAACAAACGAACTGTCTAAATGACTGAATTTCGCATGATTTTTTGTATAGTGTATGGCCAGCATAAGTCATTGCCAGGCCACATCTGCCCGTGCAAGCAGGTAATGGCTAATGTTTCTGTTCTCTCTTATGGTAACATGGCCTTGCTATGTGCAACATCATAATTAAATGCTGATATGTATAGACACTGCTGGGTGGAAGTATTGCACTAGGTTCATGACCAGCAAAGACAATGGGGGTTATTTACTAAAGTTGGCTAGTGCAAAATCTTGTGCAACTCTGCATAGAAACCATCAGCTTCCAGTTTTTATTGTCAAAGCCTAATTGAATAAGCTAAAGTTAGACGCTGATTGGCTACCATAACCGCTTCACCAGATTCTGAGTGCACCGGTTTTAGTCAATCTCCCCAAAGTGATGCACTGAGAACATATAGACTAGATTATCAAAAGTATTGGTACGCCTGCCCTTACACACACATGAACTTTAATAGCATCCCAGTCTTAGTCTGTAGGGTTCAATATTGAGTTGGCCTACCCTTTACAGCTATAACTCTTCTGGGAAGGCTGTCCACAAGGTTTAGGAGTGTGTCTATCGGAATGTTTGACCATTCTTCTAAAGTGCATTTGTGAGGTCAGGCACTGATGTGGACAAGAAGGCCTGGCTTGCAGTCACTGCTCTAACTTATCCCAAAGGTGTTCTATCGGGTTGAGGTCAAGACTCTGTGCAGGCCAGTCAAGTTCCTCCAACTTGCTCATTCATGCCTCTATGGACCTTGCTTTGAGCACTGGTCCAAATTATTTGGTGGAGGGAGGATTATGGTGTGGGGTTGTTTTTCAGGGGTTATGCTTGGCCCCTTGGTTCCAGTGAAGGGAACTCTTAAGACATCAGCATACCAAGACAATTTGGACAATTTCATGCTGCCAACTTTGTGGGAACAGTTTGGGGATGACCCCTACCTGTTCCAACCTGACTGCGCACCAGTACACAAAGCAAGGTCCATAAAAAGACATGGATGAGTGAGTGTGGGGTGGAGGAACTTGACTGGCCTGTACAGAGTTCTGACCTCAACCCGATAGACTACATTTGGGATGAATTAGAGCAGAAACTGCGAGCCTGGCCTTCTCATTCAACATCAGTGCCTGACCTCACAAATGCACTTCTGGAAGAATGGTCAAACATTCCCATAGACACACTCCTAAACCTTGTAGACAGCCTTCCCGGAAGAGTTGAAGCTGTGATAGCTGCAAAGTGTGGGCCAACTCAATATTGAACCCTACAGACTAATCCTGGGATGCCATTAAATTTAATGTGCACGCAAAGGCAAGCCTCCCAATACTTTTGACAATATAGTGTATATATATTTTTATACATGTCTAGAAATGACAGCATAAAAGCTTGTGAATTTATCTCTTGTCAGCCAGCAAGTTCTCATTATTCCAGAATGCACATACTACCCATGTGAGCAGTAAATGCTTATAATGGCAGTCTACATGGGCAGTATCAACTAGATGGACGACTGGGCTGACTTAAGACCGGCCATAGATGGAATAAATCCAAGCCAGTTCAGTAGGGACTGGCCGAGATTTGATCTATCTATCAACAGGCTGGTTGTATTGAAGTCGATCCATCAATCGACTGCAGTACATCCAACCTGTTGGATTTGTTTTTCATCCAATCACTGCTGGCTGCTATAGCTGCCAGCAAAGATCATTGTTTTCTGCCGACAGGGAAGGCTCCCTGTCGGCAGAACACAAGAGTGCTATGGTAGAGATTGCCTCATGAACACTAACTGTATTGATGGGGAAATCAAGCATTTTTCTTTTTGTATTCACCTGTGGTGGAAGGAAAGGAAATTGCATAATTAATGGTCTGCTTTAGGGCTGATTTGTTCTGAAAGTTTATCCCAGGCAGAAGGAAAGCACCATGCATTGTAGCTGTGTATTTGTTAAAGTGATTGTAAACCCACTTTAAAAAAAAAAAAAAAAAACTAACACCTGCAAGACAAAGGCATAATGAGATGGTATGCATAGCATACTAGCTCATTATGTAATACTCACCTGAGATCGAAGCCCTTGCTGCGGTGCCCGTACACAGCACCGGCTGGCGGGATCACTCCCGGGGGTTACTTCTGTGTATCGCAGCTCCAGTGCTGTGATTGGCCAAGGCCGCGATGACGTCACTCCTACATACGTGCCATTGCTTCAGTTTGTGTCAGAGCGCATGTGTCGATGACGTCTGCACATGCAAATACAGGGGATATCTCCTAAACCTGCGATATCCTGGGTAGCTATAGGTAAGCCTTATTATAGGTTTACCTGTGGCACAAAGTGGTCTGTAAGGGTTTACAACCACTTTAAGGCTATATTCACACTAGAATGCGGTGTGTTCAAATTGCACTGTCCTTGTAATGTGCAGTGGGTGTCAGTGTAATGTTAATGACACAATAAATGCAGGTCGCAAATGCAGTGCAGTTGCCTGCACCAGATCACATGGTGCAAAATGCTGGTTGCAGTGCGTTTCCAAAAGTAATGCATGTACTTATTTTGGTGCGATGCAGTGCAATTGGAGCCCATTATGGGCCCAAATTGCACCACACTGACTCTCATGTGAACTGCACAGGAATGTGCTACACATTCCTGTGCCATTCATAGTGTGAGCTGTGGCTGAAGCTGTATTAAACTAAAAATTTGATATATTGCAGCTTAGGAATCTTTAGATGTGGTGGCTGCATTAGCTTTCTTTTTTTAGAATTTCTTCCCTCTATTTTCACCTAGTGATCTGACCAATAACACACTGCCTGAGTTAGAATGCTTACACTCTGGATGAAGGAGCAATAAAGACACCTTTTGGATTTGTTAATCTGGGGGAGGGGAGTGGTAGCAGATTTAGATAAACAAATGTATAAAAGCTGATAATTGTAAGCACCCCTGTCAGTGTTAAATGGTTTGTCTCATAGAGGGATGACTGATACATTTGCAGAACAGCTTGCTAGCTTACTAGCTGGATCACTAGGTGAAAATTAAAGAAAGAAAGACCAAAATAGAAAACAAATGCAGCCATCACATGTGAGAAGTGGTAAGCTGCAATACAATAAATGTTTGCTTTTGTGTTTAATACCATTTAAGGTACATTATTAAATGGATACATATAACTAGTATACCCCAAACTGCCTTGATATCAGCCTCTGTCTTCCCCTGTACAGCAGACTGGGAGAGGGAGGGGTAGCACTTAGAGCCAATCAGGCTCCGCTGCATGCACATGTGCTGAACGGGAACATGATGAAAATGAAGAGAGAGCAGAGTTGATGACTTACCTGCATCCTCATTTTCCAATAAGTAAGTTGTAGACAGGGATTTATCCCGTAATTTTATACCGTAACTGCGAAATTGGTTTCAGCCTCCCGACTTTGCTATTCGTTAGTGGTGTAAGAATCACAAGCATGGCTAGATCAAATGAAAAAAATTCAGTTTACATATTTGCATTTGAGCTGTGTATTTAGCAGTTTGTTTGGCGTCCAGCTTTAAATGGGATTGGTGGAGACTTTGCATACCAATTGAGTAAATATATATATATATATATATATACAGACAGGGATAGAGATAGAAGTACGCTATTAATATCAAAGGCTGTATACTAAACACAATTTTTTATGCCTTTTTTGCATTTTATACATTGAACTGTTACATCATATAAACCTTCATTACCAAGTACAACAGAGGTTCACATGGAACAAGAAGAGATTACACAATTACACAACATTAATCTGCAGGATGACAGAGGTAATCCCTTTTTTTAACCACGCTGCATGTAACGATAAATGGAAAAAAGAACACTAAAGTATACCAGGGTTTTTTACTTGTACAAAAAAGGAAAAAAAATGGAACATCGAACAATATTTTTTTAAAACATTTTGCAACATAATAATCATGTGCAATAAGGACGTGACGGACTTGTGTGTTTTTTTTTTGTTTTTTTTTAATATTCCATAATAGGAACAATTAGGTATTTGCCAGAAACGTAGCAACCTTTGCCCATTCCTGTCCAAAACCAGGGGTGTTTTCAATGCCAACTTCTGCCCAACCTCCGTTTTGTGTGTCTTAAATCTTCCGTGCTGGAGACTGAATTACCTCGGGCGTTAAATCCCCTAATTACACTGTGAAACTGGGCATCCTCCAAAGATGGAGGAGGTAGCAACAAAATGCCCTCCATCCCTATGTTTTCCTCATTGCTCCCTAAATTTTATCTGGGGAACCAATGTTCTTTATTTATTAATCTGAGCTATTTATTAAAATAAAGTCTTTTTACAAAAAAAGTGCTTTGTTATGTGTTTGTGTAATAATGATTGTAGCGTTATATATGAGGTTATGCTCATTTCCACAATCATAATGCTCACCACACATGAACAGCTCACAGCTCACATTTTCTTTTACAGCAAGCTTATGTTTCCTAATAATTTACATATTTTTGATTTACTGAGAAAGCTAGATAAGTGTGATGCCCTTAACGGTGTCTTAGTAAAACTGGAACTATACAAATAAGGGTGTGAGTTCCCCGGCAATGTGTGCATTGATTAGGAACTCATGCAAATAGCATATGGGCAATAACCCCTTGGGAGCCAATGATCCTGCGGTAATACCCAGGGATACAGAAGAGGCACCTACCCATTGTCAGCTCAATGCACTTGCAAGATGACATTTTACTTGGGCGTCCCCCGGGTGAACAAGCAGTCACATTGACTAGAATTGGCCACCATATCTACCAAAAGTGCATGATAGGCCAATAAACTTTTAATTTTCTTTAGATTTTTCCTTTAACTATGTAGTCCAAGGGCCTGCCTGATTGCATACTGTTTAGTATGAAAGTGTTTAGGGTTGACCTCATATTATATGCTTGTCTTCAGCAAACTGTTTCTTGTGCATCATCTTTAAAAGAGGCTTCCTTCTGGGACGACAGCCAATTTGATGCAGTGTGCAGCAAATGGTCTTAGCACTGATAGGCTGACCTATATGTGTGCTCTCCCTCCAGTGCCCCCCCCCCCCCCCTGTGTGTGTGCTCTCCCTCCAGTGTCCCCCTGTGTGTGTGCGTGTGTCCCCCTATGTGTGTGCTCTCCCTCCAGTGTCCCTCTGTGTGTGCGTGTGTCCCCCTGTGTGTGTGCTGTCTCCCTCCAGTGTCCCCCTGTGTGTGCGTGTCCCCCCGTGTGTGTGCTCTCCCTCCAGTGACCCCCCGTGTGTGTGCTCTCCCTCCAGTCCCCCCCGTGTGTGCGTGTCCCCCCCTGTGTGTGCGTGTCCCCCCATGTGTGTGCTCTCCCTCCAGTGTCCCCCTGTGTGTGTTCCCCTGTGTGTGTGCTCTCCCTCCAGTGTCCCCCTGTGTGTGCGTGTCCCCCCCCCTGTGTGTGTGCTCTCCCTCCAGTGTCCCCCTGTGTGTGCGTGTCCCCCCCTGTGTGTGTGCTCTCCCTCCAGTGTCCCCCTGTGTGTGCGTGTGTCCCCATGTGTGTGTGCTCTCCCTCCAGTGTCCCCCTGTGTGTCCCCCTGTGTGTGTGCTCTCCCTCCAGTGTCCCCATGTGTGTGTGCTCTCCCTCCAGTGTCCCCCTGTGTGTGCGTGTGTCCCCATGTGTGTGTGCTCTCCCTTCAGTGTCCCTGTGTGTGCGTGTCCCTGTGTGTGTGCTCTCCCTCCAGTGTCCCCCCCTGTGTGTGTGTGCTCTCCCTCCATTGTCCCCCCCTGTGTGTGTGCTCTCCCTCCAGTGTCCCCCTGTGTGTGCTCTCCCTCCAGTGTCCCCCTGTGTGTGTGTCTCCCTCCAGTGTCCCCCTGTGTGTGTGCATGTCCCCCTGTGTGTGTGCTCTCCCTCCAGTGTCCCCCTGTGTGTGTGCTCTCCCTCCAGTGTCCCCCTGTGTGTGCGTGTGTCCCCCTGTGTGTGTGCTCTCCCTCCAGTGTCTCCCTGTGTGTGCGCGTGTGTCCCCCTGTGTGTGTGCTCTCCCTCCAGTGTCCGCCTGTGTGTGCGTGTCCCCCCCTGTGTGTGTGCTCTCCCTCCAGTGTCCCCCCCTGTGTGTGTGCTCTCCCTCCAGTGTCCCCCTGTGTGTGCTCTCCCTCCAGTGTCCCCATGTGTGTGCGTGTCCCCCCCTGTGTGTGTGCTCTCCCTCCAGTGTCCCCCTGTGTGTGCGTGTCCCCCCTGTGTGTATGCTCTCCCTCAAGTGTCCCCCTGTGTGTGCCTGTGTTCCCCTGTGTGTGTGTGTGCTCTCCCTCCAGTGTCCCCCTGTGTGTGCGTGTCCCCCTGTGTGTGTGCTCTCCCTCCAGTGTCCCCCTGTGTGTGTGCTCTCCCTCCATTGTCCCCCCCTGTGTGTGTGCTCTCCCTTCAGTGTCCCCCTGTGTGTGTGTGTTCCCCTGTGTGTGTGCTCTCCCTTTAGTGTCCCCCTGTGTGTGTGTGTTCTCCCTCCATTGTCCCCCCTGTGTGTGTGCTCTCCCTCCAGTGTCCCCCTGTGTGTGTGCTCTCCCTCCAGTGTCCCCCTGTGTGTGTGCTCCCCCTCCAGTGTCCCCCTGTGTGTGTGTGTGCATGTCTGTGTGTGTGCTCTCCCTCCAGTGTCCCCCTGTGTGTGTGCATGTCTCCCCCTGTGTGTGTGTGCTCTCCCTCCAGTGTCCCCTGTGTGTGTGTGTGTGTGCTCTCCCTCCAGTGTCCCCCTGTGTGCGTGTCCCCCCCTGTGTGTCCCCCCCAGTGTGTGTGTGTGTGCTCTCCCTCCAGTGTCTCCCTGTGTGTGCGTGTGTGCCCCCCTGTGTGTGTGCTCTCCCTCCAGTGTCCGCCTGTGTTTGTGTGTGTGCGCTCTCCCTCAAGTGTCCCCCCCCTGTGTGTGTGCTCTCCCTCCAGTGTCCCCCTGTGTCCCCCCCCTGTGTGTGTGCTCTCCCTCCAGTGTCCCCCTGTGTGTGTGCTCTCCCTCCAGTGTCCCCCCCTGTGTGTGTGCTCTCCTTCCAATGTCCCCCTGTGTGTGTGGTCCCCCCAGTGTCCCCCTGTGTGTGTGGTCTCCCCTCCAGTGTCCCCCTGTGTGTGTGCTCTCCCTCCAGTGTCCCCCTGTGTGTGTGTGTCTCTCCCTCCAGTGTCCCCCCCTGTGTGTGTGCTCTCCCTCCAGTGCCCCCCCCCTGTGTGTGTGCTCTCCCTCCAGTGTCCCCCCCCTGTGTGTGTGCTCTCCCTCCAGTGTCCCCCCCCCCTGTGTGTGTGCTCTCCCTCCAGTGTCCCCCCCTGTGTGTGTGCTCTCCCTCCAGTGTCCCCCCCTGTGTGTGTGCTCTCCCTCCAGTGTCCCCCCCTGTGTGTGCTCTCCCTCCAGTGTCCCCCCCATGTGTGTGCTCTCCCTCCAGTGTCCCCCCTGTGTGTGTGCTCTCCAGTGTCCCCCCTGTGTGTGCGTGCTCTCCCCCCCCCCTGTGTGTGTGCTCTCCCTCCAGTGTCCCCATGTGTGTGCTCTCCCTCCAGTGTCCCCCTGTGTGTGCGTGTGTCCCCCTGTGTGTGTGCTCTCCCTCCAGTGTCCCCCCCCCCTGTGTGTGTGCTCTCCCTCCAGTGTCCCCCCTGTGTGTGCGTGTGTCCCCCTGTGTGTGTGTGCTCTCTCTCTCCAGTGTCCCTCTGTGTGTGCGCCTGTCCCCATGTGTGTGTGGGTGCTCTCCCTCCATGTCCCCCTGTGTGTGCCTGTGTGTGTGTGTGCTCTCCCTCCAGTGTCCCCCTGTGTGTGTGCGTGTGTGTGTGTGTGCTCTCCCTCCAGTGTCCCCCCCCCTGTGTGTGTGTGCTCTCCCTCCCTCCAGTGTCCCCCTGTGTGTGTGTGCTCTCCCTCCAGTGTCCCCCTGTGTGTGTGCCCTCCAGTGTCCCCCTGTGTGTGTATGTGTGTGAATTCTCCCTCCAGTGTCCCCCTCTGTGTGTATGTGTGTGCATTCTCCCTCCAGTGTCCCCCTCTGTGTGTGTGTGTGTGCATTCTCCCTCCAGTGTCCCCCTGTGTGTGTGTGTGTGTGCATTCTTCCTCCAGTGTCCCCCTGTGTGTGCGTGTGTCCCCATGTGTGTGTGCTCTCCCTCCAGTGTCCCCATGTGTGTGTGCTCTCCCTCAAGTGTCCCCCTGTGTGTGTGCTCTCCCTCCAGTGTGCTCCCCTGTGTGTGTGCTCTCCCTCAAGTGCCCCCCTGTGTGTGTGCTCTCCCTCCAGTGTCCCCCTGTGTGTGTGTGTCCCCCCTGTGTGTGTGCTCTCCCTCCAGTGTCTCCCTGTGTGTGCGTGTTCCCCCCCTGTGTGTGTGCTCTCCCTCCAGTGTCCCCCTGTCTCCCCCCTGTGTGTGTGCTCTCCCTCCAGTCCCCCCCTGTCCCCCCCCCCTCCAGTGTCCCCCCCCTGTGTGTGTGTCCCCCCTGTGTGTGTGTGCTCTCCCTCCAGTGTCCCCCTGTGTGTGTGCTCTCCCTCCATTGTCCTGTGTGTGTGCTCTCCCTCCAGTGTCCCCCTGTGTGCGTGTGTGTGTCCCCCCCCTGTGTGTGTGCTCTCCCTCCAGTGTCCCCCTGTGTGTGTGTGTGTCTCTCTCCCTGTGTGTGCGTGTGTCCCCCTGTGTGTGTTCTCTCCCTCCAGTGTCCCCCCCCTGTGTGTGTGCTCTCCCTCCAGTGTCCCCCCCCGTGTGTGTGCTCTCCCTCCCCCTGTGTCCCCCCCCGTGTGTGTGCTCTCCCTCCAGTGTCCCCCCCCGTGTGTGCGCTGTCCCTCCAGTGTCCCCCCCATGTGTGTGCTCTCCCTCCAGTGTCCCCCCCGTGTGTGTGTGTGCTCTCCCTCCAGTGTCCCCCCCTGTGTGTGCTCTCCCTTCAGTGTCCCCCTGTGTGTGTGCTCTCCAGTGTCCCCCCTGTGTGTGTGCTCTCCCTCCAGTGTCCCCCCTGTGTGTGCGTGTGTCCCCCCCTGTGTGTGTGCTCTCCCTCCAGTGTCCCCCTGTGTGTGTGCGTGTGTCCCCCTCTGTGTGTGTGCTCTCCCTCCAGTGTCCCCCTGTGTGTGTGTGTGTGCGTGTGTTCCCCTGTGTGTGTGCTCTCCCTCCAGTGTCCCCCTGTGTGTGTGTGTGTCCCCCCAGTGTGTGTGTGTGTGTGTGTCCCCTGTGTGTGTGCTCTCCCTCCAGTGTCCCCCTGTGTTTGTGCTCTCTCCCTCCAGTGTCCCCCTGTGTGTGTGTGTGCGTGTGTGCCCCCTGTGTGTGTGCTCTCCCTCCAGTGTCCCCCTGTGTGTGCGTGTGTCCCCCCTGTGTGTGTGCTCTCGCGCCAGTGTCCCCCTGTGTGTGTGCTCTCCCTCCAGTGTCCCCCTGTGTGTGCGTGTGTCCCCCTGTGTGTGTGCTCTCTCTCTCCAGTGTCCCCCTGTGTGTGCGTGTGTCCCCCTGTGTGTGTGTGTGCGCTCTTCCTCCCAGTGTCCCCCTGTGTGTGTGCTCTCCCTCCAGTGTCCCCCTGTGTGTGTGCTCTCCCTCCAGTGTCCCCCTGTGTGTGTGCTCTCCCTCCAGTGTCCCCCTGTGTGTGTGCGTGTGTCCCCCTGTGTGTGTGCTCTCTCTCTCCAGTGTCCCCCTGTGTGTGCGTGTGTCCCCCTGTGTGTGCTCTACCTCCCAGTGTCCCCCTGTGTGTGTGCTCTCCCTCCAGTGTTCCCCTGTGTGTGTGCTCTCCCTCCAGTGTCCCCCTGTGTGTGTACTCTCCCTCCAGTGTCCCCCTGTGTGTGTGCTCTCCCTCCAGTGTCCCCCTGTGTGTGTGCTCTCCCTCCAGTGTCCCCCTGTGTGTGTGCTCTCCCTCCCCTGTGTCCCCCTGTGTGTGTGCATTCTCCCTCCAGTCTCCCCCTCTGTGTGTATGTGTGCATTCTCCCTCCAGTGTCCCCCTCTGTGTATGTGTGTGCATTCTCCCTCCAGTGTCCCCCTCTGTGTGTATGTGTGTGCATTCTCCCTCCAGTGTCCCCCTCTGTGTGTATGTGTGTGTGCATTCTCCCTCCAGTGTCCCCCTCTGTGTGTATGTGTGTGCATTCTCCCTCCAGTGTCCCCCTCTGTGTGTGTGTGTGCATTCTCCCTCCAGTGTCCCCCTGTGTGTGTGCGTTTTCCCTCCAGTGTGTGCGTGTGTGTGTGCATTCTCCCTCCAGTGTCCCCCTGTTTGTGCGCTCCCCCCCCTACAGTATCCCCTATTGTGCTCTCCCTCCCCAGTGTCCCCCCGTGTCTCCCTGTGCAGGTGTGGCTTGAGTGTGGGGACCAAGGGGGCCCCATGATCTTCTATTGCCCGGGGCCCCATGAGTTGTCAGTCCGCCCCTGTCTCCAGCATAAAACACACAACCGATCATGTGCCTGCCGTGTCACTGGGGACTCGATGCACGTGCCCGGTGTCCGCAATGTCCGCCGGGCACCCGCGATTGCCCGGTAACGCGGCAGGACCGTGGATCTGTGTGTGTAAACTGTCCTGTCAGAGGAGAGGAGACCGATGGTGTGTTCTCAGTACAGAGGAACATCGATCGGTCTCCTCCCCTTGTGAATCCCCTCCCCCTTCAGTTAGAATCACTCCCTAGGAACATATTAACCCCTCGAACCCCCCCTAGTGTTAACCCCTTCCCTGCCAGTCACATTTATACAGAAATCAATGCATTTTTATAGCACGGATCCCTGTATAAATGTGAATGGTCCCAAAAATGTGTCAAAAGTGTCCGATATGTCCGCCGCAATATCGCAGTCACGATAAAAATCGCAGATCGCCATTACTAGTAAAAAAAAAAAAATAAAAATGCTATAAATCTATTCCCTATTTTGTAGACGCTATAACTTTTGCGCAAACCAATCAATATACGCTTATTGTGATTTTTTTTTTACCAAAAATATGTAGAAGAATACATATCCACCTAAACTGAGGAAAAACATTGTTTAAAAAAAAAATTGGATATTTATTATAACAAAAAGTAAAGAATATTGTGTTTTTTTCAAACTTCTCACTCTTCTTTTGTTTAACCACTTCAGCCCCGGACCAATTGCAGCCAAAGGACCAGGCCCCTTTTTGCAATAATAAATATCCCCAAAAAATATATAAAATAAACATTTTTTTTCCTCAGTTTAGGCCGATACGTATTCTTCTACATATTTTTTGGTAAAAAAAATCGCAATTAGCGATTATTGATTAGTTTGTGCAAAAGTTATAGCGTTTACAAAATAGGGGATAGTTTTATAGCATTTTTATTAATATTTTTTTTTTTATTAGTAATGGCGGCGATCAGCGATTTTTATTGTGACTGCGACATTTTGGCGGACACATCGGACATTTTTGACACATTTTTTGGGACATTTGTCATTTATACAGCAATCACTGCTATTTAAATAGCACTGATTCCTATGTAAATGACAGTTGTAGTTAGGGGGTTAACCACTAGGGGGCGGGGAGGAGTCAGTGTGACGTGTTGTGTTTTTTTTACAGTAGGGGGGCGTGGCTGTACGTCTGACGTCATTGATCGGCGTTCCCGATGACAGGGAACCGCCGATCACTGACAGTCAGTGTAGGAAGCGGGGGAGAGGTTTGTTTACATAGACCTCTCCCCGTTCTTCAGCTCCGTAACCCGATCGCGGGATACCAGCGGCGATCGGGTCCGCTGGTCCCCGCGGCCGTGGTCACGGAGCTCCCGACCGGGTCGCGCGCGCCGCTGGCGGCGTGTGCGCGCGCCCCCCGGGCAGGCAAATTAAAGGGGACGTACAGGTACGTGCTTTTGCCTGCCCGTGCCATTCTGTTGACGTATATCTACAGGAGGCGGTCGGGAAGCGGTTAATGCGCAAAAAATTAAAACTGCAGAGGTGATCAAATACCACCAAAAGAAAGCTCTATTTGTGGGGGAAAATTTATAACAATTTCATCTGTGTACAGTGTTGTATGACCGCGCAATTGTCATTCAAAGCGTGACAGCGCTGAAAGCTGAAAAATGGCTTGGGCAGGAAAGGGGTGAAAATGCACTGTATTGAGGTGGCTAAGTACCCTTTTCCTAATCGATATACAGCTGTCACATGACCAAGCTCTTTCCCAGCCTGTCTGCAGGAAAACATAAGCAGGAGGAGCTAATAGTTCTTTGCTGCTGGTCACATGGTTAAAAAAACATTTTGAATACAGAGTAAAAATAAATAATTAACATCAATAAACAGTTTTATATTGTCATGCAAATATATATTTGAAATCAAATCTTTATAATTTTTTGGGAATACCATGGTGTGGGTGTATTTCTGCCAGTCACAGGCTGTGTCACGCCCCTCCAGCCTGTGTTTTAGAATAAGAGAGAGGTGAAGCCTCCATCAATCTACATTTAATATCCAGCCCCCATTGTGTTTAGCTGGCTAGTGGGCATGGAGTAGGGAGGGAGTGGGCTGTAATTTACCACTGTGTATACACCCACATGTGTGACTCTATAGTCACATGGGCTGCTAGACTGACTGGTATACACTGTACACAGAAAAGTAGTAGTGGGGGGGGGGGGGGGGGGGCGTGGGGTGATTCAACAGGAGGGGCAGTCTAAAAAGTTGTTCTTCTGCAGGCTATCATTGGGGCCCTTCAAGTAGCATTTGTGCACTTATTGGTAGTCTTAATAAGCCAGCGTGCAGTATAGGGAAGTGAGGATGCAAAAGATAAGGTGCATAAGCAGTTTCCAAAAGGGGTAAGGTATAGGTGTAGAGTGGGTAAAGCCCAGATGCAATATCTTATGCTTAATGTCGTGCTTCAAATAACTCAGGTCCTCCTAAGAGGGCATATAGAAGGCAATGAGCCCTCTCACTGGTCCCTGCGGTTTAGCTGGATGCTTGCAGTACAGATGGGGCCTGCTCTCCCTCCCACAGGCACCTTCAAAGACTTACAGAGGGAAGCCGTAGGTGAAAGGTCTCTCCAGTCCCTCAGAGACAATAGCATGGCTCAAACGTAGCGGTCTGTAATGTGCAACAAGGGTGTCTCTTTCCCTCTGTTCTTGGGCCTCCTGACCTGGCCTAGCAGCCGCCAACCCTGTATGCAGAGCTCCTCAAGTCCCTGGTGCCAAGAGAGCAATGTTTACCCATGTAGTCCAGTAAAAGCCATCTTGCCACTCCCAGTCTCCTCTGTGCATTTTGGGAACTGTAGTGTAAAGAGCTCACCAGCCCTTTGCATAGCTGCTGTCTGTAACTACAACTCCCATAATTCACTGTACTCTGCATAGAAGTCTATGGGCTGGTTTGGCTTTTGTCTCCCCCTGCTGTTTGGAGGGAATAACACAGAATAAAATCAGCATTACAGTAGAAAATAGAGCAACATATGCCATTGTCTCCTTCTCCATGTTGTTGTAGCATAGCATCTGGTTACATATGTCTATGCTGAATTCTCAGGACTGCACAGCTGCTGTGACCATAATGAGGGCACCCCACCATCCCTGCTGGATTTTTGAAGAAGTATGGCCAAAGCCCTTTTGGCCATATGTCTCCTCTGGGTCACAGGCGTGCGCTTCGTTTTTCACTCCTGTGACCCAGATTCAGCCGACAGCTGGCTAAAGCCCACTGCCGGCTAACGTCACCGAGCCGGCTCAGACTCTGAAGGGATCCTGACAATAACATTGTGCTCCACCCAGATACCTGACTGGAAGCTGGCTCAGCCTCTCAGCGTGCCACTGAGCATCTTAGTCAGCCACTCCCACCCCCTCCATAACCCACTCTCCAGTGAGTGCTGGAGGGGCAGGGGGCAGCGCACAGAGCCAGTGACTGAAAGTCACTGGCTCTGTGCTCAGAACAGATTCAAGAACCAAGCATTCAGCAGTCTTTGACACCATGGGGTTGATTTACTAAAGGCAAATCCACTTTGCACTAAAGGTACACTGCAAGTGCAGTCGCTTTAGATCTGAGGGGAAGATCTGAAATAAGGGGAAGGTCTGCTGATTTTATCATCCAATCATGTACAAGCAAAAATACTTTTTTAAATTTTTCTTGCATGTCCCCCTCAGATCTACAGCGACTGCACTTCCAAATGCACCTGCAGTGCGCTTGTTGTGCAAAGTGGATTTGCCTTTCGTAAATAAACCCCTTTGACTCAGAGGACAGCTGCAACATCGGATCAATGTTGCAGACATCTAGGTGAGTTTTTTTTTTTTTTTCATTGCCACACTTCTCTTTTGATTTATTGCACCCTGCGTTTTGTTGGATTTTCTTCTTTTTGCAGATTTTTTTTTTTTTGCTGATGTAACAGAGATCTCCCATGCTCCCAGACACCAACAAATCAAGCCATGGGTTGCAATGAGCAATGCACATCTCGCACGCCACTAACAGTTCTACCATGGTGCCCAGTGCTGCCCTCTCAAACTTTGTATAACCACCCCACTATAGCGCCTACCAAGTCAAGAATTTCTGTTTATGCAAATCAAAGGGAAAATAAATCTTAAACCAGTTGTATACTGCTTGGCTTTTTTTTATTCCTGCAAGGTAAAGTCATAATGTGCTAGTATGCATCGCCGCGCTGACATCACCTCGTGTGCTACTGTTTGTATTCCCAGGACGGGTTTGTCTGATCGAATGCCGGCCGGCACATCAGGCACATCAGACTTCAGGCTTTTATTGACGCAACTATTTGTAAGTGTGATACTTTGCTTCTTTTAATAAATTTAAAAAGGTTTTACACTATCGGAGCATTTATATTTTATATGTACCGCATGTATCTACGCATCGGTCTGAATGGTATTGAGGCGGTCTGAAGAACTGTGAATGCATTCGCTGCATTTTGGAATTAAACTGTGTTTTACACTACATGTTTTCCCTGATCCTCTGTAACAGGGGATCACGATCATCTGGTAAGAAGTGATTTCTTCTAAATTTGGTGGCGGATTTAGCACGATTTTCCAATAGCATTTGGACCCAATATCGCACATACGGATGGACTTCATTGATTAAGTTTTGAGCACTGGTGGACTTCATTTTCCCAATTTATATAATCAATTATCAAGGTTTACATATAAGTTTTGAGCACTGCTTGATCACATATTGATTAATTATCATTTATGATTTAATAGCTTTAGCGCAATTCTATTTTTCTTCTAACAAAGAAAAATATGATTGTGAAAATATTTAATAAAAGGCATAAAGAAAGAATGGGCGACAGTTTAAGATTATGTCATATAAATATTTAAAATGTGTCCCTGTGCTGTATTATGTAAGTAATGAAGAAACAATATCTTAATATTTGTGTTTTCAGGGAGATTAAATGTAATCCTTTGTACCCATCAAACTGGAGCAGGTTCATATAAGGACACATACAACTATGTTACTTTTCCGCTGTTGCCACAGGGTTTGTAATTACCCTCAAATTAGTAACTTGGTTACCAATTTCATTGTGAGACTGCGAGAATTGAAAATCTAATTTTTTGATTTCCAGCATTTTTTCTTCCAAAAAAAACTTTAATTAAAAGGCATTTTTAACATTACAGCCAAAATTACAAAGCATTAAAGCGAGTCGTATGTTAAAAGGGACAATAATTACATCCAGCCTTTATTATAATTTCCAGTCAATGAAACTCAGTGCAGGGAGAGGATAAGCATTATCAAGTGCATACATAAGCTTGTGATGGTGTTATTTGACATGGACCTGCTGAATTTCAATCCATCGATGGGCAGGGTTGAAGGACCTGGGTGGAAACTGTCAGCCGAACAGTGATTGCATCCAAACAGATGCAGCCATTATTCGGGTAATCTGACAGCCGCAGGTGTCACCTGTCAGAATACAATAGCCAGCAGAGAAAAACAAAAGAAACCTATGTGTGTATGGCCAGCTTAATAAAAAAATCAATCAACTGAGCAAGATATTACATTTCTGGGGAGTTCTGTACATAACCGTTATACAAGAGGTCTCCATATAAGGATGCCAGGTTGCCAATCTTAGAAATTCATAACTGCCTGCAGACTGAACTGGAAAGGGTATTTTTGCAAAAGCAGAGGTATCCTTTAAACTGCAGAAAAAAAGACCAGTGTTTTGAGAGTTAAAATCCTATGCACATGGACAAAAGCTTTTCACAAATGATTCTTTCAGGTAATTTTTATTAACAACAGTGTAACCATTACTAATAGAAAGCAAAGAATTTCTGGTGCCAAGTGTGACCATATAGCACACAATAGAGTCACATTGCATAGCCTATCTTTCTTGTTGTATATCAGCTATACACCTCACGCTGTGAATTTGTGCTCTTCAAAACACTTTCAATTTGCTCTTGTTGCATAGCCATATAATCCTCTGCGTTCATACTTGGTTCATGATTTTCGTGCCAATTTGGCTGACTTTCCATCTCTTCCTGGCACGTGTTTGTGTCACTTATACTGCCCCCAGGATGACACAGAGGGTAGATGTGCTTTTCTTTGTTCCAAGTCTTCCACAGGACATTGCGGGTTTTCTCAGGGTAATGGACAGACTCTGGATGGCGGCGTTGGGCATGACGTTCCAAAGTGCAGCTTCTTAGTGACCGCATGCGCAACCCACACAGTATACAGACAGCTTCCTCTGTCTTCCAATCATAGTCTACCAAGTACTTCTGCCGCCAGTGTTCCTGGAAATTACGCATCTGTTTTTGTTTTTTTAATACCAACTGCGGCATATCTTTTTTTCTGTGGGTATTCCAAATGTGTTGGCCATCTGGCTGCTTTAAGCGGGTGTTAGGTTCCTTATGTTCACATTGTGCTGAACACTGTACAGTGTAATACTCAGTCTGATTATTTACCCTACTTTCATTAATTGTGCTTTGTTGTTGCTGGGCATACAGACATTTCTGTGCCTTCTGCTGTACTGGGAGTCTATCGTTATGCTGCACAATGGGAATCAATTTATCCTGTATAGCTTGCAATCTTTTTATTTCAAGTTCTTCCTTACAATCTTCCTGCCATTCCTGCAGTCCTGAAAAAAATAAATAAATTTGATACATATTTACATGTAGAGGATTTGGCATACTTAAACTGTCATTGTCAAATAACAGATATATTGTTGCGTTGTGGAGGCGGTGGTGCAGGGCATCGTGATTGATGTAGTGATCTACACATGGGGGGGGGGGGACAATGTTTTAATTTATTTTTAATAAAGGAATTGTCAAAACCTGTCTTTTTTTTTTTTTCGTTTAAATTTTTTTTTTTGGTGAATGAGTTGGGGTACAATGTACCCCATACTCATTTACATGGGGGGGGGGGGGGGATCTAGGGGCCCCCTTGTTCCAGATTCCAATAAGCCCCCTGCCTGCAGACCCCCACCACCACCGGCCAAGGTTGTGGGGAAGAGGCCCTTGTCCCCATCAACATGGGGACAAGGTACTTTGAGGGTATGTGGCCTGGTATTGACAAGGGTCTGGTACTGATTTTGAGGGGCCCCATGCTGTTTTTAAAATAAATTTTGGCGTGGAGGTTCCCCTCAAAATCCATACCAGACCTAGGTGTCTGGTATGGGTTTGGGGGGGGGGGGACCCCCGCCATATATATTTTTTTTAGTTTCGGTGTGGGGTTTCCCTTACAATCCATACTCCATCCAGACTCAAAAGGGCCTGGTAAGCATTGAGAGGGGGCCCACGTCGTATTTTTTTTAACATTTTTCTATTGCCGTCAATGTTTTTTTTTTTTTTTACATTCAGCTGTCAGTGGGGAAGTCCTCTGTTGGTGAGGACGCCGCAGACGGCTTCCTGACCTGCTCTTTAACAACCAACTAATGTTAAAGTATAACTAAAGGCAACATTTTTTTTTTTGTTTTGGATAGACTAAAAGAGGGATTAGAACACCTGTCAGTTTTTTTGCAGTTTGTTCCCATGTTAGGAAGATTCACCCTCTCCATTTGTCCTGTTTACCATTAACATTCAAAGTTAAAGTAAAAGAAAATCCCAAATTTTGGGTTGTCCTCAGAAAAGTAAAAGAGGGGAAATCTGCTGGGAGTCCCCAAGGAATTCCCTTAATTTGCAGGGATTTCCTCTCACTTCCTGTTTGGCTAAGGGATAGAAAGTAAAATCTCTACAAAGGCACACAGATAGGGAAAAATAATCTGACAGGGGTAGAACCCTCCCTCGCTCTATCCAAAATGAAGAGAAAGGTTTTTCCTATAGTATAGTTCCCTACTCTAAAGATGCTGGTGGCCTCTGGCTCCAAAAATCGGCATCTGAACCACATCTAAATGGCAGCTGAAAACTGAGGGGAAATTCGCACTGGACCGGTGACTGTGAACCTAGCCTTAAAGTAAACCTGTAAAGACAGAAATGTGAAAAATACAATGACCTACTTGTTTTTAAAGGTGCAGACATCTTTAACTTGGCTTTGCTACCTAGTGAGTTATTGACCTTGGACAAGCAAGCAGTCAACAAAGTTTGAAAATTCTGTCTTGCTTGTTGCAAGTCAGTGACTTACTAGTTAGTCAAGCCAGGTTAAGGATGACAGCCTTGGAGCCTACACCTTTAAAAAACAAATCAGCAAATGCAGCATTTTGCAGCATGCCCACATTTCTGTACTCACAGGTTAAACATATAAATTGCATGACCTCACCCTTGCCCAGACCACTCATCCCAGTTCTTCGAAAATGAAGTCTGCGTCAGTGTTTACTCTTTATCTTGATGAGATTTACATTCGTCATTCATTGTCCGTCAATGGATTTAAAAGTGGTGATCTCACTAATTGTACATACAGGTGAGGTGAGATCACTGGACAGAACAAAGTGTTTCCTCGCAGAGATGAGCTTAATGCTGGTATGCCAGATTATGTATCTCAGACTTCAATAAATACAAACGAAAGGAAATATTCAATAAGTAAGCTATAAGAATAGCTTATCTGTGACAGCATTTTGCTTTCAGGTGTGCTGTGTGGCAGACAAGCGAACGATCTACATCCAATTTCAGACTGCTCTGCTTCCAACACAAAAACATCTATTTATGTTCAGGACTATTTGAGGGTATGTGGCCTGGTATTGGCAGAAGAAATGTTATGTTTACATAACCATAGTTTTGTGCGCATCTAAACGCAGCACTATGGTAATTAATGAGCCCATACACACAGCTGCGTCTATCTGCGAAAATGTGCGCTGCATTTAAATGCACAGAAAAAAAGTAGGACGCCTTTGTGTCCAAGGCCACACAGATCTGCAGATTTTATGTGCCTAAATGCATATGCAAGTAAATGTGTAGCCATTCATTTAAATGAAAGAAGAATTGTACATGTTTAAACGCTATATGCATCTAAAAAGTGTCTAAACGCAAGTACTTTAGATGCATATTTTTTGCAGGATTTGCTACCAGCAAATGACCTACATTCATGCAGAAAATGCACACCCATGTGAACGGACCCTTATAACAGAGAATCAGTAAGTCTAAATCATCTGATATTGTGCAAATATATTGATATTTGTGTTTTCACCACATTTTCTTAAAGTGGAGCTGCACCCAAAAGGGGACGTTTCGCTGTAAGGTCTCCTACCCCGCTCCTGTTTGTGAAATTTTCACTTTTGGGGAGGAGGAGGGGGAGCAGGTACCCGATTTTGACAGGTACTCGCTTTCACTTCCGACTGCCTAGGCAATTGGAAGTTCTGCTCCCCTCCCTCCCGCAGTCTTCTGGGAGGTCCCAGAAGACTACGGGCTCATTCACAGTACACAGCGTTGCTCACGCATGTGCAGCGGGCACCTGGCTTGGAAGCCACAAGCTGTCACAGCTGGGTGCCCATATTAAAGATTCCAGGGAGAGAGGACACGGGCTGAATACGGCTGGGCGGAGACTGGAGCTTCTCTAACTACTTTTACACCAGGACATTTTTTGCACATGGGAAAATCTGTAGTTTTTGCTAGAAAATTACTTTGAATCCCCAAATAATCATATTTTCTGAAAGCAGAGGCCTTGTCAAGTCAAATGGTGGTAGTTGTAATTTTTTATGTTGCACAATATTTGCACAACTGTTTATCAAATGCATATTTTCAGGAAAAAATACACTAATTAAATCAGGGATTTGTTTTTTTGTTACACTGCTATTACTTATAACAGTGACGATCACGGTTATAAGCAATAGTTTTAACTGTCATGAACAGCTTTCATTCATGACAACTTGCTTACTATTGTGACAGCTAATCACATGGTACACAGTGCTGTGATTGGCCCAGGTTCCAAGTGATGGCTGAGGGCCAATCACAGCATCACAACAGTAAGCAAGCTGTCATGAATTGAAGCCAGTCAGTTTGCATTCTCCTCTGACTGTCCTATGAGGCTGCATGACTCCTGACCCTCTGTCTGGACAGATGCACCCCCCCCCCCCAAAAAAAAATTAAAATTAAAATAAATAAACTCTAGCAATACACACCAAGCTGAGCATGTGCAGAGTGCCCCTGTGGCTCTGTACTATCAGGAGATGGATTGGGGACTCTGGAATAAGGGATCAACCCCTTAGGTTCCACTGTAATTATAACAAGCATGCTTTACTGCATATACAGACTCATTTTACTGTTGTGGGTTTAGTAACACTTTAATGCAGAGGATGCATTAAGGTAACAAACCTTTAGACTTTAAAACCATATTAAGCTCCTTAAATACCAGGATGTTTATAAACAAACCATGGTAGATAAGCGCATATAAACCCCAAAATGAAAATTGTAATATGTTGCAGTTTATAAGCCCTAAGTGTTTGTAAAGTCTTGTTTTTTTTTCTATTAAAATAACACACGTTATACTTACCTTCTCTGTGCAGTGGTTTTGCACAGGGCAGCCCAGATCCTCCTCTTTTCAGGTCCCTGGCTGGAGCTCCTGGCCCCTCTGTCCTGTTGAGTGCCCCCACAGCAAGCAGCTTGTATGGGGGCACCCAAGCTGAGCTGCAGCTCCGTGTGTCTATTCAGACACGAAGCTGCGGTTTGGCCCCACCCCCCTGTCTCCTGATTGGCTGAGTGATTGACAGCAGCAGGAGCCAAAGCTGCTGTGTCTTGGCCAATCAGGAGGGAGAGTCCCGGACGACCGAGGCACTCATGGACATCGTTGGACAGAGAGGGGGCTCAGCTGCACACAGGCGGCTTTTTATCTTAATGCATAGAATGCATTAAAATAAAAAACCTTCTGCCTTTACAATCACTTTTGGTGGCTGCATTAGTTTTATTTTTTTGAAGAATATATTTAAAATACAAGTTTTTGTGTCCAGAGTTCAGCTTTAAAAAGTGGGTATTGGATAGGAAAACCCTTTATATTGATAAACAGAAAAGTCATAAGGTGGAGCGAAGCTTTAATATACTAATAAACTAGGATCACTGTAAAAAAAATAGGCCGCAATTGGAAAAGTACCCAGGATTACAAAGCCGGCCAAATAGGATATGATTTTCTGGTAGCAGGAAAGAAATTTGCTTGAATTCCCCCATCAACACAGACAGTGTTGGGGGAATCTGTCCTGTGGAGCTATTGTGTTCTCCTGATGGGGGGGACACAGGGAGCTCTCCTTGCTGGGATAACACAGTGATCATTGCTAGCGGCTATAGCCATTGGCAATTATCCCATGTAAAAAGCCAACATGCTTGTTGTACCTGCCCATACATGGTTTGAATCTCAGCTGCTTCCTGCTCAACCCGCCAGAACTTTGGGCGACTTATGTATAAGGCTCCATTCACACCTATGCATGTGCGACACTGTACACAAAGTTTTCGCTCATCACATTTAGACCCCTTTCACACCACAAAGCCTATAGCGTCGGCGGTAAAACACCGATATTTTTAGCGGCGTTTTCCCGTCGGATTTGCGGCGCATTTCGGCCGCTAACGGGGCGCTTTTACCCCCCGCTGGCGGCCGAGAAAGGGTTAAAACCCCTGGCAAAACGCCACAATAGCGGCGTTTTGCCGGCGATATTACAGCGCTGCCCCATTGATTTCAATAGGGAGCAGCGCTGGAGGAGCGGTGAGTTCACCGCTCCAAAGAAGCTGCTGGCAGGACTTTTCCGGACGTCCTGCCAGCGCACGGCTGCAGTGTGCAAGCCCTCAGGCTTTCACACTGCAGACAATGGTGCAGCTGTTTAAGGGCGTATTGCAGGCGCTATTTCTAACGCTATAGCGCCTGCAATACGCCCTTGGTGTGAAAGGGGTCTTAGAGAAGCAAATGGTTAATTTTTTTTAATGCATGACGATGGGATGGGTCAATTCTCTCCATAAACACACATGCAACAGATTTTTTTGTTTGTAGAATAGAGAAAAGTTTGTTCTTTTATCAGGTTTTAACTACTCTATGTGCACCTACTGAACAGATTCTTTTCACTTTCTGTGAAGTAATTGGGGCAGGAAATGACAGACGACCTCCCTTAGGGCCCTTTCACACAGGCTGTCCGATCAGGTCCGCCTGTCAGTTTTTCAGGCGGACCTGATCGACCCTCCATTCACCCCCGGTGACATGTACTCTGACACCCGCTGCTATTCGATCCAGTCTGCAAAATCCAGACGGATGGTGGTCCTCTCTTCTATCCATCTGGTGGATCGGATATGATTGGATGAAAACAGACAGGTGGTCCGTTTTCACCAGATTTCCCCATAGAGGACAGCGGGACAGTTTCCGTCTCCACTCTGTACAGTGAGTGGATACGGACCTGTCATCTGATTTCTCAGCGGGGATCAGCAGAGTGATCCCCTGCTGAGCAAGCGGACTCCGTCCTACGGAGGCGCCCATGTGAAAGGGGCCTAATGGAAAAACAGCCGGAAGCAAAAACCTAACAGGGATACTTACCTGTTCTTGCTCTGGCAAAACCTTAAAGCTCCATTCTGGACTACTTTTTCTTTGGTATAAATGTCCCCCAAGTGTTAAGAAAGCAGCTGAGGCAACAATACTTACCTTCAATCCAAAGTTTTCCCCCATAGTACCTTTTTTCAGTCACAAGATCTTTCAGTGTAATTTTTTTACCAGTGACAAGAAAATTCAAAAGGAGCTGATTTTTTTCTTGAACAAATTTCTAACATCTGTCATGTCATCAAATGTATAGGTGAGAATTTTTATATAAATGTTTGTACAAATGTCCATTCAAAAATCTACTAATTCTAGTACTAGGTCAGCTTAGTATCTATTATAATCTGCAGTTGCCATGGTGCTGCGCATGTAACCAGCTAGGACAGCAGCCATTATAGGGCTAGCAAGTGCAGTTGACATAAGGCAGAGAAGCAGATAGACAGCAATACAAATCTTTGGACGGGTAAACTAGCTCCTTTATACAGTATATACTATATATATTTCATTTGTTTATTTAACTGTTTGCTTGGAGTTCAGCTTTAATGAATACAATCTGTGCTCATGCCAGATAACTGTGCTTTTAAATAAAAGTAGTTATGGCTGACTTTACTGATTTTACTTTCCAATCTTCAGTTTAATTTGCCTGACAGAGAAAATTGTATATAGTGTGTGCATATTAGGCCGCCATATACCACCTGTGGTTCATACCTGGGTCACAATGCTTGATGAAACCCGTTTGGCTCTCCATCCTATTACTGCAAACTTTAAAGTCACTCATTCCACTTGCAGCATTAAGGAGAGGGAAGCTGTGTTGCCCTTTGTTCCAAGATTCCCATAAAGCATTGCGAGTTTCCTTTGAATAAAGAATGGACTCTGGGTGGCGACGTTGTGTGTGCCTTTCAAAAGTGCAGCTTCTGAGACAGCGCATGCGCAATCCACACACTAGACACACAACTTCTTCCGCCTTCCAATCGTAGTCTACCAAGTATTTCTGTCTCCACTGGTCTTGGAAATAACGAGTTTGTCTTTGTTTTTTGCTTGGCGTTTTCTGTAAGTTATTTAAATTACTCTGAATGTTATAGTTTTGATGGGTATTCGATTCCCTCTTCTCGTCATTATCTGCTACATGATGTCTAGTGTAATCCTTAGTCTGGTTGCATAACCTACTGTCATTAATTGTGTTCTTTTTTTCCTGGACATGTGAATAGTGCTCCAGTTTCTGCAGTGCACTTTGCTGCATACTCAGAGAGAGGGATGTCATTTTCTCCTGTTCATTTGGTAAACTTGTCATTTCACGCTTCTCTGTACATTTTGCCTGCAGCTCCTGTAATGTGTGCAGCCCTGTAAAAAAAAAAAAAAAAAAATTATATATATATATATATATATATATATATATATTACACAGACTTAATAACTAAGCAGCCCTATCGTCATGCTGTATAACCAACACTTTACACAGCTAAAACATTTCAGAATTGCCTTTAAAGTGTTACTAAACCCACAAAAATAAAATCAGTCTGTACAAGCAGTAAAGTATGCTTGTTATACTCACTGTGGAACCTAAGGGGCTAATCCTCCATATTGTGTAAAAAGGCTGTTTGATCCTGTCTTCTCTGATCCTCTCCTTCTTCCACTGTCCCCAATCCATTTGTTGATAGCACAGAGCCTTAGGAATCACTCTGTACATGCTCAGTTTGGTGTGTATTGCTAGAGAGGTTTTTTTTTTTTCTGGGATGGTGCATGTGATCAGCACAGGGCCAATAAGCACTGTCCAGACAGGTGGTCAGGGGTCATGCAGCCTCATAAGACAGCCAGAGGAGAATGAAAACTAATCCTACAAGCTTTAACCAGTGTTTGGCCAGACATAGTCACAAGACTGCTATATACTGCTGATGATAAAAAGTATTTAGCAGTTTATATTTACTAAAATAATTGCATTTCCATGTCCTCTGTAGTGTGGGAGCCCAGATATAGTGAATGCAGGGTCCTGGGTTTAGTAACACTTTATGAGTTTCCTTTAACACAGTCGGCAGCTGGCCTACAAAGTATCCCTAATGATAGACAGTAGCATTGATGGCCAGTCTCAAACTAAAACTGTCCAACAATAGAGTAATATTTTACAGCTGTAAGAGCATAGGAGAGGACATTAAATAGGGCAGAGCAGGGGTTGTTATGGTTGTGTGTACTGGGCACATGAATAGCTGTGGTTGTAACAGCCATTTTGTTCACGTCACAAGTCTCCTATGCCATTTTGTCATAAGAAGACAAAGCCACAGTGACATTCCCCCCCCCCCTCCTTCCTTCAGTTTATACAATACAAAAACTGTTAACTGATGCCAGAACCTTCTTATCGGATCAGGACAGATACAAGCCCTCTCATGCCTATTAGCCAAATCCACACTTCAGTTTGGAAAACCCTAGTATATTTCATAACTCATGAAATAATAATAGCACACCCAGAACAAGGATATATTTACATCCCTAAGTTAATTTGTAGCATTTTGAACCCAAATACCCCTCTGCTAGGAGGCACCAGAGTGGATTAGCCCTTCACAACCAACCTATGAAATATCCAAGACCTGTCATATCTATATCCATTTCAAAGCTAATTTCATATTGGACAATAATATTCAGGGTAGCCGCCTGAGAGATTTGAATATTTCTAAAAAACTGCATCTGGGTCATAAACGTTGTGACATCCCAGAAACTACCCCTTAGACTGGAAGTTTGGTAAGATGGTCTCTGTCAGCACCCCCCTTGATGTGAAGAAAAGTGGAATGCGTCTATATTTTGGGAGCTCTCGTGTACCATAAAGCAAAAGAAGACCTGTCAAGTTTTGAGAGCTAATGGATCACTTTGCTCTTGGACTGAAATCTGCTGAAATGGGACTTGTAAGTATTCTTCATTTTCCACCCCTTTATTTTCTGTGCTTGTTGTCTCTTTGTTACTTTGTAATATCTTTGTTTGTTTTTTTTTGTAAATATTTTATTTGCACCATTTAACCCTTTTTATTATTAAACTATATTTTGAAGAGTGTTAAAACTGTCTCTAAAACAAGTCAAACTAAAAGAATCCTTGTCTCTTGAAGAGCGCTACTATAGTATAACCCTCTGAACATACCTGTCTATGGTATCAGACATTTATTCTAAAATCATAGTCGTCATTGCTGTTGTTGTGAAGGGTTGATAGGCCCAAAGCTATCTGGTGGCAGTAAGGGTTAATGGCTTAGTTATCTTAAGAAAAAAATTAGGCCCTAAGGCCAACGTAGCACTAGAAAATGTGTGAAAAACAATATAACGTGAAAAATTTATCATAAACAGCTGCTAGCACTAAAAGTCTAAATACAAAAAAACTTCAAATAGGTAGGTATACAAGGTAAATGCAGCGCTGATACACTCTGTGATCAATAAAACAAGTGAAAAAAAAAATCTGGTGCCGATGCTTCTCAAAAAACATAAGAAAGAAAAGCTCCCATTGCATAATACTGTATAAAAGTAATAATATTATTTCGTATTAGACTCTAACCGCTAATGGCACCTAAAGTCCAATACAAAAAACTTCAAAATAGATAAAAAAAAAAAAAAAAAAAAAAAACTAAAGCAAAATCCCAAAATTTCATTGAAGAAAAAAAAAAAGGTGAAAAAAGAAAACTAAAGCGAAGTCCCAATGGGATTTAAAGTCCATACAGTGAAGAATGGATGCCCATCCAGATAAAAGTGATAATTTGCAGTGAGGAAATCCTTCATATAAGTGCTTCCAGCTCCACACCCAGGTGAGACAATAATCTGCTTACCAGAACGCCATGATCACCAATCAGTGATCTCACCAAACATAGGGAATGATTAGGTCTCCCAAGACCATTAAAGGTTGCCTGGAACTGTAACTGGTGCCGATGGTTTATCTCTCCGATAATAGATGTGCAATGAAAAAGCTGTGCGTGTAATCTCCGATCAATCAACTGTAGGGCGCTGTGCCTGTTCTGTGAAAAGAGCCGAAAGACACTCCCTCTCCCTGGCAGTGTACAGTAAAAAATTGTTAAATAGTTATCTTAACCCAGTGATAATCACTCTCAGCGGGAACGCAATCTATGTGCAGGGTCAGGCTGAGAGTGTCATTATTGCGTAGGTGACAGTGCGGTGTGAGGTTGACCAGTCTTTTAAAACGAGTTGGTGAGAAGGGCAGTGGTCTGGCACCACGTTTCGTCACAGGGGTGAACAACCTTTTATCTTCCCAAAAAAAAATATCCAACTCTTCATTTATTCATGTCATCAGTTTTTAGCAGCACCTATATTTGTAAGCAACTACTTTCAAGGATGAAGCACACAAAAAGCAAAATTAGAACCAAAATATCTGATGAGCACCTTGAAAATTGCCACTACATCCATCAAGCCAGATATTAATGAAGTTGACTCAGATAGGTACATTATTTATATCAGTGATTGTTAACTTGTGATCTGTCTGACTTTTTCTGCTCATCGGCTATCCTTATTGTTAGTGTATTTTTTATTTTTTTTTAACAAGAAAATTGTTAGTGTATTTTATGTGTAGCCCAAGATAATTACTTTTCTTGAGTATGAGAATAAGAGAGATGAACTATAAATTATTAACGAAATAGTACCATGTCCCAACAAAAATTCACAAGATTAATACAGAGATATCATCGCTATGCTGGAGGGAATGCAGATTGGAGGGTACACATGCCTACATATGGTGGCAGTGCACCAATTTTTTTGGAAAGAGATATTGAAAATGATTAAAAAGGTCACTGGGGTAGAGGTTGTGCAGGATCCTTGGCGATGTTTGTTCCATGCCACTGGGGAGTCGAGGAAGAAATACAGAACGACAGTAGTACCACATTTATTAAATGCGGCAAAAGCTCTAATACCAAGACAATGGAAAATAAATAAAGCTCCTTCAATTATGGATTGGTTTAGAGAAGTAGATAAAATCAGATTGATGGAAGAATTGATATCTCTACAAAATGACTCTACACAAAGATTCTATAGAATCTGGAAAGAATGGATGGGCTTTAAACTGAAGCATTTTGGAACTTTATGGTAGAGTGAGGGGGTGTGGCAGGGTGCGATGGGGGGGGGGGGGGGGGCATTTTTTTTCCTTCTTTTTTTTTTTTGGAGGTATTAAGGGATGAGGGATATATTATACATTTTGGATAGTCACAATTAGTAGTACACTTTGGGTTAAGATAAGATTGAAGCTCTAGGGTAAGAGGAATACATGGTAAATAAGGTGGACTGGGTGAAGTAGGCGTAAGGAAAATCCCCCATTGTTACACCCCCTATGAAATGATTAATTAAAACATTTATTATAGAAGCACTGACAATGGGATTGGGATATTTAAGGGTGAGTTCTCCCCTTTTTCTTTTTTTTCTCTTTCAAATTTTCCACCACCCCCCCTTTCCTCCCTTTTTCACCCCCCCCCCTTTTCCATCGCCCCCCCCGCCTCCTCCCATCCTCCCCTTCTGTTCTGCTTCTCATTTTGTTCTTTTAGGTAGGAATGGTATAGATTGTAGGAATTGGATGTAAGGAGTGGAAAATATAGAGCAGAAGTTCACATTTCAGGAATGTTAAATGTATAATGTCAATTGTTAAGGGTCGGTTCACACTGAGGGAGCACGACTAGCAGCGCGACTGCCTCAGGCGACCTGCATCCGACTTCAGCGGCGGCTTGTAAAATGACTTCTGTATAGAAGTCAATGCAAGTCGCCCCAAAAGTAGTACAGGAACCTTTTTCTAAGTCGGCGCAACTTGTGTCGCTCCTATTAGAACGGTTCCATTGTACAGAATGGAGCGTGACTTGTCAGGCGGCTAACCGAGTCTTAGTGTTAAATGTAATGTGTTATGTAAATATGTAATGTATATGATTGTATTTTATAGGATGAGTTTTGGAGCTTTTCTTTTGAAGCTAAAACTCTTCTTTGTTAAATGTTAAAAACAATAAAAAAAAAAAAAAGAGTTGAAATATAATAAAAAATATTACAAAAAAAATGAAGTTGACTCAGATAGGTACATTATCTATATCAGTGATTGTTAACTTGGGATCTGTCTGACTTTTTCTGCTCATCGGCTATCCTTATTGTTAGTGTATTTTATGTGTAGCCCAAGATAACTTTTCTTTCAATGTGCCCCAGGAAGGTCAAAAGGTTGGACACCCCTGGAGTAAAGTGATTTTCTTTTTAAACCAACTGTTTGCAGGCCTCAATTGCACACCTTCTGCCCAGAAGACTGAAAAGTGGCCACATGGTTATAGTTACACCCGTTTCTTGTATCGTTGTTTTATATTCAAGTTAGGCCATAACAGTAAGCGTCCAAATGGTTATGATTAAAAACAGAAAGATTTATCACTTCACACATAAATAAAACACATAAGTTAAATATATATGTTTACCTTGTCTTCGCTTCCAGGCCTGATGTATTTCCCTTCTCACGTGGTGAGGTAATTCGGCTGAGTATGGGTGCCAGTTCCTGATGTGACAGGCAATATTGTCCATTTTGGCAGAGTTTAGTCTTTTGTCACATACCATGCACTGCAGGGTAGAGTTTTTGCCAACTGCCACCAAAAACCTCAACTTCCATAAGGTTGGTACTTGTCCTTTCCTTGTTCTTACCTTACCCTTCATTTTACTATGGCATGGTTTGTGGCATGCTAGCCGTTTCTCTGTACGCCATACATGCAGGATGTGACGAACACTATCTGGATTCAGCTTCATATTGTGGACTATTTTAGAGAAAGGCTGCCCCATATACCACAGTGTAATCACTTTCAGGCACTGATCACGGAGTACAGACAAGGCAAATATCCTTCTATTTGACAAAGACATTTCACTAGTTCCAGTCCCCTTCTTTTCTTGCAGATGTTCTGCATTGTCGTGTCCAAGAACCTCGGATGTCACAGCACTGGCTTCAAAAGAAAATTGTGAACCTGTCAACATACAGACAACAAACTAAGACGTTGTAACTAAAAAAGCAAAGTCATAGAATATTTGGATCAGGAAGTCTGTTCCCCCATAAAACAATCTTAGTTGTGATATGTGCCTAAACTTTTGCAGAGATACTGCCAAAAGTATGTAAACA